>JAADKA010000024.1:0-600000 GCA_009982855.1 Lizonia empirigonia
GGCAGGCGTTGAGTACAGCTTCTCTACTCTCACGCTGATACCTAGTAGGTAGAGCTTGCCTCTGATAGCTCTTGTTCGCTTCTTGTTCTGTTGCAAAAGCGATGCACACTGATCCTACGTGCTGAGTTTGTCTTCTCTCTCTACTAGTAAGCCAGTAGGGGTTGCCTACAATCTGAAAGCCTCTGTTGAAGGTAGAGATCTCTTTTTTTAGCACCTCTAGCTCTCATTTGTAGAGAAGGAGGTTGGAATGTTGTGTAGCACTACTTTGTGCCAAGGCTGGATAGTAGCGCCTCTGTAAAAGCGGTGATGTTCCTCAGATATCTATGTTTCAAGTAGATATTTGGCGCTGAAGGAGGCGTAGTAGTAAGTACGATGTTCTTCTTTATGCTAGTAGTTACTGATACTACAACAGGGGAGCTTTACTCCTTTGCTAGCAAAGGCCTGATTAAAAGCATTGCGCATAGTGAGAGAGTCAAAGGAGTTTGCAGTAGAGTATCTACTAGTTTGCTGGTCTTGAAGTAGAACTAGTTGGCGAGTGCTAAGCGAGTTCTTGGGTGCAGGGATGGGTGTCTTCTTCTTAGCAACTGTTTGCCAGTCTGTTTTTAGGTGACTGTTTGCAGCAGCCGCAGTAGCGTATGAGGGAGCCGTGGTAGTAGAGGCAGGAGTCGAGGCAGAAGTAGAGGCAGAAGTCGCGGCAGAAGTCGAGGCAGAGGTCGAGGCAGAAGTCAAGGCAGAAGTCGAGGCAGAAGTAGAAGCAGTGGGTGTAGGGCGGTTAGGCGGAGATCGAGTGGCGTTTTCTAACGCTGGCTTTTGGAGGAGCTTGACCTTTGTTCCAATTGCTCTAGACACAGATTCAAGGCTTGATACTTGAGAGGCTAAGATAGAGACACCTTGTTTGTTGACTCTGTTGTTCTCTGTGTAGTCTCTGAAGACTTCTAGCAGATCTAGCAGGTCTGTTTGGGTCTTGCGAGATGTAGCGAGGGCAGAGGCTTGGATTACCATGCTTCTGGCGATACTGAGAGCTTCTTCACAGGTGCTAGCTACTGGCGTCTGAGCTAGAGGTCTGCTGGCAGCTGAGAATTGGAAAGGAGCTGGTCTTTGGGCGTCAGGGGTAGCAGATCTACTGCTAACAGTTCGTTTGTTGGTAGTAGCAGTAGCTACATTGGCAGTAAAGGCGTATCTAGGTTGAGATGGGCGTCGCGTTGAATCTGGCGCTCCTAGAGGGTCTGGGGAGCTAGGGACGTTTAGGTCCATCTCTACTATAGACTCTGTGTCTACAGCGTCTAGTGTAGATACGCTAGAAGCTGGCGGGCTTGTAAGGGCACGTAACACGGGCACACGATGTGGATCTGCTAGTAGGTTGATTGCCTCTACAAAGTGAGATACTGCGTGAGGAGCTCCGGAGGGGCAGCCTCACGACGATATTTAGTAGGGATGACTAAGCCTGTGGCTTAGCGCGTAGCTGGTGGGCCCGTGCGGGAACACCAACCCAGAGGTCGTGGGTTCGATCCGTCACACTACCCCCCCCTTCAAAAAAGAGCAGTTCCATCGCTCAAATCTGCAAAAATCCTCCATGTGCCAGACTTCTCGAAAGCTACGTCGGCCAAACATGTACCAAGTGGGTTCACTAAAGCTATACCCTGCCCAAAACCCCATTGTCTATCCTGTATTACCATTGCAGTCGTGGTCGCGCGTGTTGGGTGGTGCGAGGGTCGTCGTGGAGAGGTGGGTTGCTGAGTATCGCAAGTTTGAGAGAGCGCGTCGTGATGCCTCGAGCAAGTCCGTCAACTGAGCACAACCAGGCCTCGTCCGCCGCGGCTAACGAGCGCACCTGGTCCTCTATCCACAGACTTGATCGTGACATCCTTGACACAGGTTGGCTTGTGACCCTCGTGGGTGCCGGAAGCGGGTTCCGTCCTCGAATAGTCGACTAAGTTGGCAGTAGCGGCGACCTTCTCGAGCGCGGAGACGTGTGCGTCGAGGTGGGACGTGATCGCTTGCCTACCAAAACCGTTTGTCTGTCAAGGGGTCCGTCGTCGCGACAGCTCTGCGAGGGTCATCATCACCAGGTCCTGTTTGCTTGTCAGCGTTGCGAAACTCTTGTGTGGACCTGGGGACTTCGGGTGTAGTTGATGGAAAGTCTCCACTAGTGCAGCCGAGCCGACCAGGTTCATGTATGGCTCCCAGGACGGGTTGTCAGGTCCAACAGGGTAGTTAGACCACTTCACGTAGTACTGCAGGAGACCCTTGCGACCGCGGTTACCAGGGTCACTCTCGCGCTGGTTGATGCGCGATTTCAATATCTCCTCAACGTAGTACTCGTTGTCGTCGTCGATGTCGGGGTCAGCGAGCTGGGCGTCATCGTCGTCGTCATGGGTCTGATGTGGCAGCGGATCGCCCTCGTACAAGTGGAGGAGCCACGGATGGAACACGTTGTGCATCTTGCCAAGTCCAGGTGCAATTCCACCTCATACGCCATATTGTCAATTGCGCGCACAATTCTGAACGGGCCGCGGTTCTTGAAGTCCAGTGACGGGCTGGGGCGAGTTGTGCGTATGTGTCTCGCGTCGACCATGACCAGATCTCCAACGCGGAACTCTGGTGCAGGTAGTCGACCGTCGTTGGCGTATTGTGCTTGCTTGGCTTGGGCCCATTTTAGTTCTGACCGTAGTTGAACGCGCAGCTTATCAAGCTTTTCAGCGAAGCGATCAGCGTCTTGGCGGTCGCGCTTTGCCGGCGTGCTGAGTGAGGGTGACAGAGGTATGGGCGGCTCTAAACCCGAGCGCGGGTCATATCCTTGGTGAGCCGGAAGGCAGTAGTACCGGTGCTGGCGCTGACCGTATTGTTGGCTTCAAACTCTGCCATTGGTAAGAAGAGAGCCCAGTTGTCTTGTTCGTAATTCACGTAGGCGCGGAGGTACTGCTTCAGATATGCGTTGGCGTTCTCTGTCTGACCGTCGGTTTCCGGGTGAAACGCCGTAGAGAGCTTGGGCTTGGTTCCCAAGCGTTGGCACAGGCGGGTCCAAAAGTGGGAGACGAATTGTGCTCCGCGGTCACTGATGATCTCCTCTGGGTACCCTTCCTCGCGCCACACGTACTCAACAAATGCGCGTACCAATGTGTCTACTTTCAGGTCTGTGACAGGAATGAACTTCTTCTTCTTACTCAGTCGGTCCACAATGACAAGGATGTCAGTGTAAGTGCGTCCATTATCCGTGCATGGGGAAGGTGAGTAATATAGTCCATAGAGATGCTACTCCAGTACCGATCAGGTATTGGTAGCGGATGGAGTAGTCCATGTTTGCCGTCCCTGTAAGGTTTTGACTTTCTGCACATGATACATGCTTTTACGTATCGCGATACGTCGTTAATCATCTTGGGCCAGTAGTACCATCGACTAACGTTGTCGTAGCTGCCGTGTTGCCGCTATGGCCTCCGCACAAGGATCGGTGAGCTGTCTCTAGCACGCGGGTACGCAGAGAGCCTTCAGGGACGTAGACTTTATTCCGAACGAACAGAAGTCCATCATCCCACTTACAGTCGCCTAATTCGAGGCGCAGTCGGGCGGGACCGTGTATCAGTTCGTGAGGGATGCGTCGGTGGCCTGCTTCCTTAGCCTTGATGATTATTGTGGCCACAGGGTCGCTTGCATAAGCATCCTTGATATCTTGTATGATGGTGCCATCAGCAGCCTGCGGGGTGTCGTCTGTCGGAGTCGCTGAGGTAGCGTTCAACCCGAACAAAGTTTGCTCGCTGAAATCCTCCGCTTCTGCGTCACAGTACATCATGTGCGCGAGCTCTACCGTGAGTATGACAGCTGTCCTTGTGTTGCCTGGGCGAGGTGGATGGCGTGCCTGGCGCCACCATCCTGATGGCAGCGCAGAGTGGCAACTCTGGCTTGTGGATCAACCTTGTGAGGTTTGATGAGCACTTGCATCTGGTGACGAGTGCGAGCGTCATCCCCCTCCGGTAAGTCGCCAGGACGCCTAGTCAACGCGTCAGGCTTGGTGCCTTGCTTGCCCGGTCGGTATTTGATGCGAAAGTTGAACTCAGAGAGAAACTCAGCCCATCGCGCCTGTCGGCGATTGAGGCGCTTCGTGGTCATAAAGGTCTGTAAGGCCTGATGATCAGACAACACTTGGATAGGGTCGTCTGTCCCAGCAAGTTCAAAACGCCATTCTTCAAACGCCTTCACGATAGCCAACAGTTCCTTGTCATAGATTTCGTAGTTGCACTCAGCCGGACTCATCTTGTGAGACAAGAACGCGACCGGTCGCAATACGCCGTCGACCATCTGCGACAGTATGGCGGCGGTGACGAAATCCGATGCGTCCGTCTCAAGCCACGTTTCTCTGTCGGGGTCAAAGTGGGTGAGTATACCTGCTGTCCGGAACGCATCCTTGAGTCGCTGAAAGGACCGTACCTCCGGTCCATCTGGCGCCAGTGGGAACATGGCAGGTCCCCCGTCGCCCGTTAACGCGGTCAACGGTTTTGCGATGTAGGAGAATCCTTTTATAAAGCGGCGGTAGAAGTTGGCAAACCCAAGGAATGATTGCACGTCCTTGACGTTGCGCGGCGTCTGCCAGGCCAGCACTGTGGAGACCTTCTCCGGATCCATCTCAATACCATCGGTGGTGAGGATGAGGCCGAGGTACTTAACGCGTTTGACTTTGAACTTGCACTTCGTGGCATCCAGATACAGGCCAGCTGCTTTGAGCTTACGCAGTACCTGGAGTACGTGTGTCTCGTGATCATCCTCGTTTTCGCTATAGATCAGCACGTCGTCAAGATATGCCGTGCATATGTGATCGAGGTGGTCGCGCAGTGTTTCATTGATAAAGGTCTGAAAGGTGCCCGGGGCGTTGCATAGGCCAAATGGCATCACGAGATATTCGTATAGCCCGTACCGAGTGAGGAATGCTGTTTTCTCTTCATCGCCGTCAGCCATGCGGACCGTGTTGAACGCCGCGATAACATCGACGATGCTCATCATCTGTACTTTCGCCATCCGGGCTAGGGTCTCTTTAATGGCAGGCGGCGCGTTGCGGTTCTTCCGTGTGACACTGTTCAATTGACGATAGTCCACGCAGATACGTAACCCTCCTCCTGGCTTCTTGACAACCAGGACGGGAGAGGCGTATGGCGACGTGCTGGGACGTATGAACCCTTTTAATATCATGTCGTCGATATATGCCTTCACCGCTTTAGTCTCAGTGCGTGTGAGCCCATACATCACCGGCTTGGGTGCTCCAGTGTTAGGTTCTTGCGTGATAGCGTGGTCCACTCCAGCGCGGCGCGGCGGGAGTTGGTCCGCAAGCTTCGGATTGAACAGGTCAAGAAGGTTCTTGTCTTTGCAGATAAAGTCTGGGACCAGAGCTCTGATCTCGGCTTCTGTCATGGGCGGCCTCTCTATCTTATCCATGTATTTCTCAAAGTCAGCCTGCGTGATAGCTGCGATACGAGCGACATTGTTGGCATCTGGGACGCCGTCATGGACCGGGTCCTGTTGTAACTTCTCCCAGTGGTGTGGTTCCAACCAAGTCACTCGCGCAGGGTCGCGCGCGGCCATGAGACACGCTGCTCTTGCCGAAACCATATTGACCACTCCAGCAGTTGTAGATCGTCGTGTATCGCTGTTGGGCGGCCGGTCGACGTAAACGGTTTCGTGGAGACCTTCGTGAAGGCAATTCAGTTTGCATGAGGCCACGTGGAAGTGCATTGACCGGGGGCTAAAGCCGATAGCAGGGTTGTGGTCCTCTAACCAGTTCATGCCCAGGATAAGTTCGTACTTGCCGATATGGGTCACGTAGCACAGTACGTTCGCGGTGTGACTACCATGGCGTACTCTAACGTCCACAGCTTGTGTGAGCTGGTCAACTTCTCCCCCGTCTGCTAGCGATAAGCGGATCGGTTTTGTGACCTTCATTATGGTATAGCCATGCTGCTTCACCCAGCGATGGCTGACAAAGCTGGCGCTTGCGCCGGTGTCCACAAGACTCGTAGTCTTCCTCCATCCTCTCTGTGTATGTATGTGGCTCGGGAATTCCAACTGTCGTCGGACGTCGATGGTAGGGTTCGGTTGGAGGGAGATGGTGGAGACATAGTGTGTGGACGACTCGGCATCGTCAACTTGGGGAGCGGCGAGCTCGGAAGCGGCGATCTCGAGGCGGCGATGATGATCGCGGAGTCGCTGTGTGTGTTCTCGAGCTGTACGCCAAACGTGCTCCTGTGCGCGGTTTTGCGCAGGAGCGTCTAGTTTTCCGACAGGTCGTGACCGACAAGGTAGCCCTCGTCATCCACGTTGTCATTGTCATCGGGGTCCAGCATGCGCATGGCTGCCATGGGTGCTCCATCCTCGTCAGAAGTGGTGCCGTTATCATAGGCATCGTTGTCGTCGTCGACTACGCTCATGACCCGTAACTCAGGAATGTCCGCGGATCTAGTGAAGGGCTTGCCGCGACAAGGTGCGTTGATATGACGCATCTGATGCTTACCCCCGCATTTGAAGCACAGACCCAGCTCAGCGAGACGCTTCTTGTCCTTGTCGCTGCGTTCAATGACAACCTGACGCTCCGTGTGACGGTTGTTCGAGTTGTTTCCAGCAAAGGATGTGCGTTGGCCTGAGGGTCGGGTCGCTGGTGTTGCGGTGGCGCCACGAGACATTGATCTAGTGTTGGTGTGGGCATTAGCGATCTGTTGGTGTCCCATATCCAAATGCTGAGCCCGATTCAGGAATTCAGTGATTGTCTCGTCTCGGAAGGAACCGTTGGTTGTAGCCAGTGCAAGGTTCTTTCGCATTGTCTGTCGAGCGTGATGGATAGACGTGTGGTCTTTGAACCCAAGGGTACGCATGCAGGCAAGAAAGCGAGCCTTCCATGCCACAAAGGTCTCGCCCGACTTCTGACGGAGGGTACCGTCGTGAAGTTGGGTTTCTGCCTCCGCTACCTTGTCATAGCTCATGTATAGGTCGTCTAGCGCGTCGATGTAATCCATAAAGTAACTAGGGTTAAGGTCCTCAACTAGTCGCCACGCCTCGTTAGATATACGGGTTTCTAAGTATGAGATGCGCTGGTCTTCCTCATGGTACGTCTTGCATTTTGCAATGACAAGGCGTCGCCATCGCTCATAACCCTGCGACTGACTGCCCTTGAATATCTCAACCTCAGGAAGCTTGATCTGGGTTCCGATGGTCGACACGTTTGTCGGCGTGGGCGTGTGGGTTCCAACGTGTCCTGGCGCGAAGTTGTTCATCTGTGGGAAGGTCGCAGCGGGCGCGTTTCGCGCGGCAACAGATGTCGATCGTGCGGCAGCTCGTTCGGCGTCGCTGGGAAGTGGTGTATAACCCGTGCGTCGTCGGTCCGCAGCTTCAGTCGTGAGACGTGGGATATCTTGTTCGCGTCGAAGGAATGTGTAGGGTTTATAACCTGGTTCATACTTAAGCAGTCGGGAGAGTAGATCCTTGTTCTCGCGTCCGATCTGGTTGACTCTGCCATTTGCATCATCGAGGTCTTTGGTCATCGCCGTGAGTTCATCGTCGCGTTGTGTAATGGTGCCGTAGTACCGATCGGCTTGTTCGCGAGCTTTCTTGCACTCATCGTGCCAAAGGTCAGCGTCGTTGCGCTCTTGCACTAGCTCGTCACGGAGCTTGGTGAGGTCTTCTGGCGAGATGTTGCTCTGTGACAAGTTGGCGAGCTTTCGATTCAGCTCTTCAACGTCGACCTTGAGGTTGCCACGCTCCTCGGCGATACTGTTGCGTTCAGTGGTGAGAGCTTGATACAGCGGATGCGATTGCAATTGGGCGGTGGTGACTACGTTGCTTGCAGCGCCCTTGCCCTTCAGACGCTCTATCGTGGTTTCGAGTCGTCGGATCTGGGTGAGTGCAGACTGGTGTGTATGGCTGTCGACTTGACCAACTGCAAATTGGGGACGTGAAGCCTCGGTGAGTTGTTCGTGGAGGGCTCGAATCTCCAGGTCTTTAGTCTGATTTGCTAGCAGCTCATAGTCAATCGAGAAGCCACAGTCGCGGATAGTGACCATGATATCGATGAGCAGTCGATACCAATACTCTGGTTTGTCACGAGCTTGCTTTACCCATTGTGGGGCATTCGTGATCTCTGAGTTTGTGATAGCTCGGATGATGTTGCCTTCGGTGCGATTCTGGCCTACCCGGAGGGTGAAGAAAGAAGTTCCGTCGTCCTCTGAACCGGGGTCTTCTTCGACATCAAACCAATGGTCATCATTGAATGTGATGCGCACATGCTTGTGGTCATCCTTGAGAACTTCAATGCGAGCGTTGGTGACTTTAATGTCGTTGAATACGCGGGTGTCTTCTTCTTCTCCCTCTGGGATTGTGGGCTCTTGTGATTCGCTATCTGGAACCGAAGGCTGAAACGGGTGCGCCGCCCGGAAGGTGCTCTCGCGCCGGGTTGATCGGCGGGCTCGGTCAGGAGCGG
Organism: Lizonia empirigonia; assembly: GCA_009982855.1. NCBI lineage: Eukaryota > Fungi > Ascomycota > Dothideomycetes > Pseudoperisporiaceae > Lizonia > Lizonia empirigonia. The sequence goes on from JAADKA010000024.1 coordinate 8,453, forward strand.
GCGGCGGCGCCATGGGTTGTGTGTTTTGGGTATCGTTTCCGATGGTGGTACCACGCGATCCCTGTGTGTCGCTAGGGAACGCACCGGGAGCTGAACTGCCGGCCATGTCGTTGATGATGGTGGTGGTGTATGCGTCGGTGGCAGAGCCTTACTCGAAGCGCGCAGCCCTTGACGATCGCGCTTGTTTCACTCCACTTGCTCAGATTTGTTAAGGGGAGCCTTTCCTTCTACCAGCGTCGGTGACAGTCCTCGTTGACAGAGCAGCTTCACCAGAGCTTTCGTCAACAGAGCCAGATGTCCCGCCCGTGGGCTTCCAGCGCAATACGCAAGTTCCTCGTTGCCGAACCTTGTCGCCAATCAGAGGTCAGCGATCAACTGAGCGTAATCCTCAGCGCAGTTCCACTCCGCAGTCGTGTAACAGAGCCTGGGCTTTGGATCCTCGTCGATCAGAGTTGATTCCTGATGCAGTGCAGATTTGCACTGGCGCGGGGTAGTGTCGCACTACTGGCGCGCGCGCGACTCGTTCGGTAACTGAGCCTGAATTGTCGTATCCTGGGTATGTTGAAATGACGCAGTATAGTGTAAGGGCACGTAACACGGGCACACGATGTGGATCTGCTAGTAGGTTGATTGCCTCTACAAAGTGAGATACTGCGTGAGGAGCTCCGGAGGGGCAGCCTCACGACGATATTTAGTAGGGATGACTAAGCCTGTGGCTTAGCGCGTAGCTGGTGGGCCCGTGCGGGAACACCAACCCAGAGGTCGTGGGTTCGATCCGTCACAGGCTTCTAGCGCTCTCATGTGATCCAGGGTCCAGAATGTCCATAGGTCCAGGTGATAGGTTTCCTTCTCTTTTATTTGACAAAGAAATAGTTGAAATGACTAGAAGAAAGCTTGTTTTTGCACAGATAGAGGTACCTAGTCTCTATCAGCTTTTCAGAGCTGAAAAACAGGGAAAAAGGCGTCTTAGTTTTACTCGTTTTGCTCCCTCTCTCTTCTTACTAGCCTAACTAGTAGACCTCTAGGAATTGATTAGGAGTAAAATAGCAGAAAACTAAGCAAAAGGCTGCAGTATGGTGTGTTGTGTCCAATTTGCGGTGGTTTGTGGTGGATCGTGCTTTTGCTGATAAGATAAGAGCGGTCTGTGCGCAGAACGTGAAAACTCAGAAGAGCGTGGTCCAATTTGCGGTGGTTTGTGGTGGATCGTGCTTTTGCTGATAAGATAAGAGCGGTCTGTGCGCAGAACGTGAAAACTCAGAAGAGCGTGAACTGTAGGTTTGCACCTGGCTGCGCTCCTCTACCACGAGCCTAGAGGCTGTGAGAGTGATAAGAGAGCTTCTCTGTGTTGTACTGCAATGGATTGTAATGATTTTGGGATGCTGGAGGCGCTGGTTTCGATTTTGCTGACCCGGCAATTGTCGTCTGCCTAGTATCTTTCTAAGAGCCATGTTTTGGAGTCCTTGTAGCTGCTTCTTGATGGCAGTTTGTTTTCTCCAGAAGACCTCACATCCGTAGTCTGCTACACTTGTTACACAAGCTAGATAGAGTTGCCGCATAGCGTAGGGAGAGAGTCCTCTCTCGCTGTTTGCTAGTCTGCACATCCTGTAGAAGGCTGACCTGGCCTGGCTAATCCTTATAGCAGCATGCTCCTTGAATGCGAGTGCGTTGTCAAAGTAGATGCCTAGCCATCTGACTGTCTTTTTTGGTGTGACCGTAGATTGATCTGGGAGCGTGAGTGATGCTGCGGAAGCCTTATCACTTGTGGTAAAGTGTATAAGCTCTGTTTTTGCAGCGTCAAACTGTATAGCACAGCTGGCTCCTTTGGTAAAGAGACTAGCTATGTCGCGTTCTAGCAGGCGTATGTTTTTCTGTAGGCTTGTTGAAGAAGCAGAGATGGAGAGGTCGTCCATATACGAAAGTGAGTAGTTGACGGTTGATGAAAACAGAGGTCTGATATATATCAGAAACAGAATTGGTGATACTGGGCTGCCTTGTGGGATGCCTGCTGATATGTTGCTAAAGTCTTCTGTTTCTCCATTAAACGATAGCCGAAGCTGGCGATTTGTGAGAAAAGACTGGATCCACGCTATTAGGCTGCAGGGTAGCTTTAGTTGTTGCAGGATAGCAAGTAGCTGATTCCGGGCTACGTGGTCAAAGGCTCCTTTAATGTCTAAGAAGACTGTAGAGGTAGTATGTCCCTGTTTTCTGTTTTGCTGCACTTGGTTGAGTAGGAGCAGAGACGCGTCAATCGCAGACTTCTGGATTCTACCGCCAATTTGCGAAGGATGTAGGAGGTGCGAAACCTCTGCTAGCGCGCCTAGACGTTTAGCTACTAGACGCTCTGCTACTTTTCCTAGGCAGTTGAGTAGGGCAATTACTCTGTATGCTTTAGGCGCTGAATAGTCGGGCTTTTTAGGCTTCTTTAGAATGATGCCAGTAGCTTGCTTCCATCTACTTGGGTGGTAGCCGTGGTTGAAGAGAGCAGAGAATACCTGAAAGATAGTTTCTGGCTGTGTTTTGTAGGCGGCCGTGATTATCTCCTGGTTGATAGCGTCTGGTCCTGGAGTGCTACTCTTAACTTGAGATGAGCAGGCTGCTTGAACTTCTGCTCTAGTGAGTGCTGGCCAATCCCAATTGCCCTGTTGGTAGGTGTTCCACTGGATCGCGCTAGATGCTGGTGGAGGTGGAAAGAGCGTAGTTCTAAAGGCAGAGCATTTGCCTTGAAACGACTCTTCGAGCCTGTTTGCTGACTGGATTGCAGGGATGCTTTGACTAGCAGTCGGCTTAGTATATGCCATTGCCTTGTAGATAGACTTCGCATCCTCCTTCTCCAGAAACTGGTTCCAATGGTCCTGTTTTGCTGCTTTGATAGCTCGCAGATACGCGTTTCTAGCTACCAGATAGTCTTTCTTCCATAGAAAAGCTTCTACAATAGAGGAGGCAGCTACCTTGCGTTGGAACAAGCGTTGTCTGTTTAGCATCGTAGTGCGTAGAGAGTGCAAGTCTTGGTTCCACCATGGCTTGCTCTTTGGCCTTGTTGCTAGTCGTGGAATAGCAGCTGTTGCTGCCTCTATGATAGCAGCAGTAATCTCATTTCCAAGCTGCTCTAGTTGTTGTTGTAGAGCAGGGTTCTGCTCCTGTATAAGCAACCTTGAAGATTCTGTAGAGACAGTAGGGAGACTATGAAGATTGCTGAGGGTGGAGCTGCGAGCAATAGCTGTAGCAAGCCTGCCATTAAAGAGGTCCCAGTTCGCTTTCTTTGTGTTATATCTCAGTGTAGAGAGATTGTTGTTGTGTCTAGCAGGAACCTTGATGGCAAACAGAATGCCAAAGTGGTCAGAGCCAATACTGGTTGTTACTTGCCAGTCTTCTATCTTGCTTGCAAGGTCTGGAGTAGCAAAAGCTAGGTCTAGGACGCTTTCTCTGCTCATATTTGAGCGAAAAAAGGTGCCTTCTCCAGGTGTGTTTAGCAGCTCTAGATTCTGTCGTTCAATCCAGTCTACGAGCACGCTAGCTTTAGAAGAGATAGTAGCTGACTGAGGGTCCCACCAAGGGTGGTGTGTGTTGAAGTCGCCTAGGAGAATGGAAGACGGTAAGAGAGTGTTTGTCAGTAGTGCTCTTTCGATAGTATTTGCCGAGGAGCCTTGTTGGTCTTGCTCGTTGTAGAGGTTGTAGATGTGGAAGGTGGAGTTTCTTGTCTTCACCGCAACTGCTAGATAGTCTGGATCGGCTACTAGATTTTGCAGAGGGCTCACCTGAGCCTGAAGAGAGCGAGAGGTGTAAATAAGGACGCGAGGGCGTAGTGATGAATGAGGGAGAGTAGGTAGAAGCTGCGTAAACGAGGGGTGGTTTACTGAGCGCGTTTCTGAGAAATCTAAAGGCGTCTGGTGCGGTAGAACAAGCCAAGGCTCTTGTACAATAACAAGATCAATAGCTAGCTTTACTGCTATCTGAAGAGCGCTTTCAGTAGCCTGGGCGCTCTTGTTTAGATTAATCTGAAGAACTCTTATGTTGTCTAACATTCTGTTGTTGTTGGCGCGTTCAAGGTAGCCGTGTACATCTCACACTGCTTGCTGTCTGCTGTGTGTGCCTTTTTGCAGTTTGCGCAGACAGGTAATGTGTGTACACAGGTCTTGCCTTTAGCGCCGCAGGTGTTGCATCTGTGCAGAGCTGTAGCGTGAGGCTCTGCGCAGATTTTGCAGGCAGTGCTGTGTAGGCACCTCGTCTCTAGGTGACCGAAGCGTTGACACTTCTGGCATTGTGTTGAGGCAGGCGTAGAGTACAGCTTCTCTACTCTAACACTAATGCCTAGTAAGTAGAGTCTGCCTCGAATAGCTCTTACAGCCTCCTGTTCTGTTGCAAAGGCAATGCACACTGAGCCTGTGTGCTGAGTTTGTCTTCTCTCTCTGCTAGTAAGCCAGTAGGGGTTGCCTACAGTCTGGAACCCTCTATTAAATGTAGAGATCTCTGTTTTTAGCACCTCTAGGCTTTCATTGGTAGAGAAAGAGGTTGGTATATTGTGGAGCACTACTTTGTGCCAAGGCTGGATAGGTAGCGCCTCTTTGAAAGCAGTAATGTTCTTCCAGATCTGTATGTTCTCAAGTAGGTACTTGGCGCTGAAGGAGGGTGTAGTCGTCAGAACAATGTTCTTCTTTACGCTAGTAGTTACTGATGCTACAACAGGGGAGCTGTTGAAGTCGTACTTTAGTCAAAGACCGTAAGCACTGATTCTATTGGTTCTCGGGGAGGAGTAAGGTATCTGGATCGGTAGGGTTATCACCTAAGCAAAGCTCGTGATGATAGGGGTTGCACTGAGTAGTATAGAGGGTACTATCTGGCTCGAGGGCAGGTTGAGATTCCAAAGACAAACTTGATTGACGAGGTTGAACACAACTATAAGAGTCGTGTTCCTACGAATATATATAGTGAGTGTATCATAGCGTATCCCATGCCTTTCTAGGTCTCCGGGATACCACAGGTCTCCGGGATGCCACAGGTCTCCGGGATACCACAACTTGGCGGGATACCAGGTCACGTGACTTGTGTGACGTTCGTGCGTTGCCCCGCTGTGCCTCACAGTGCCGAGCTCCCTCTTTCACTTCTTACATGCTCGCTCTTTTCTGTGATCGTAACACTATCCTCCCCTCCTACGATTATCGTCCTCGATAACGTGGTTCTGTGCCGTGTGGCCGCATATTGGGTCGTGAGTATAAGTACGGTGCTGGGGTCGCGTTGTTTTCTGTTTCTGTATCCTCCCTGACCATGCCTAAGGAATCCAAGAAATCTCGCACACCCCGCAAGGTGTCGTCGACTGAAGCGCGTCGTGCCCGTGCAGATCGTCTGCGCGCGGAAGCAAAGGAAATGGTGTTTCGCTGCAAGCGGTGTGAGGAGAAGAATCTCCGTTGTTTTGTGGATACTGCGACAGGTCGTTGCGCAGGTTGTATTTCTGTGCACGCAGAGTGCAGTCTTTTTGTTTCTGAAGAGGAATGGGAGAAGGTGGAACAAGAGAAACGCGATGCGCGGTTAGCACTGTTGCGTGCCAAAGAAGAGGCGGCTCGTTTGGAACGAGTGTTGGCTGAGGTTGAAGATCGTGAGCAGGCGTTTGCTCGTCGTGATTTGGCAGTGTTGAAGGTGCAAGAGCAGGAGGACCCGAGTACGATTGCTGCGTCGTTTACTGCGCCCTCCGCTGATCCTGGCTGGTCACAGGCAAATAACCCTTCTTCTCTTGATCTCTCATTAGATCAGCTTTTTACTGATTTCCTTGTCGCTCCTACTGGCTCTGGCAACCCGCTGTCTACACCTTGGGATTTCGACGATACTGTGCCAGCAACTGGCGACAGTTCGTGAGGTTTGCTTCTGGCTCCCATGTGTTCTCTAAGTCTGGGTATCCTAACCACTTGACTAGGTATTCTTTGTCAGGTCCCGTTCCTCGGTGTGTTATTAATTTTTCGACTTCCCACTCGTCTTCGCCGTCGGCTTGGTAGTGGAAGTCTTTCTGGATTGGCGTTTTGGGGTCGGCTGGTTCCAATAGCGAAACGTGGAACACTGGGTGGATCTTTGCATCCTTGGGCAGCTCGAGTCGATAGTTGACTGGGCTGATTTGCTTTGAAATGAAAAATGGTCCGACCTTGACCTTGTCCAGTTTTTTCGTTGGTCGCCGTGTGCGTAGGTTCTTCGTGAGGAGATAGACTTTATCCCCCTCTTTTAGCAGAGGCGCCGTTTTTCGTTTCTTGTTGACATAAGAGATGCTCCTTGACTGAGCTTTGGCGATGTTTTCGAGTGATTTCTCGTGTACTGCCTTCAGTGCTGCGACTGAGGCTATTGCTGAATCCGTTTGAATGTTACTATCCAATGATCTGGTAAAGAGATTTGGGTGTCTCCCGTGGTTCGCGAAGAACGGCGTGACGCCCGTTGCTTCCGATAGTTTGTTGTTGTACGCGATTTGCGCCATAGGCAAGAGTGAAACCCAGTTGTCTTGCTGCTGGTTGCAGTAAATGCGGAGATACGTCTCCATTGTCTGGTTTACTCGTTCAGTCTGTCCATCCGTCTGCGGATGATATGCCGTGGATAGCTTCTTCTTGGTACCTATTGCTGCTAACAGCGTAGTCCAGTAGTTTGACGTGAAGAGCTTATCTCTATCGCTGATAATTGATTCCGGAATGCCGTGGTGTCTAACTACTCGGTCCAGGAACACTCGTGCAAGTTGCTCTGCAGTGTAGCTGTGTCGGAATGGTATAAACTCGGCAGCTTTCGTGAATCGACATACGACGTTGAAGATCGAGTCGTATTCATATCCTGTGACAGGGTCCTTGGAGATTGGCAGTTGTGTGACGAAGTCCATCGTGATGTTCGTCCAGGGTGCCGTTGGCGGCTCCATTGCTTGTGCTTCTCCGTATTTGGCGTGCGTGCTGTGTTTGTTTTGCTGGCAGTTGACGCATTGCTTGATAAATTTGGTGACCTTGTCCTTCATGTTTGGAAACTCATAGTGTCGCTTGATGAGTTCCATTGTTCGTGTGATACCAGGGTGTCCGTGGAGTGGGTCGTCATGGTGACTCCTTATAACTTCCTCTTGAAGTTCGTCTGGTACTTGGGCTGGTATGCGTTGTTCCTGCTGAACCTGCATAACCTGATTGAGTTGTTGTGATGGTCCTAGTGACCCATCGTCATTAACTCCGAGCACTGCGAACTCGTTAATGGTCTTGTCTCCTGCAAGATCGCGTCTGCGACTTAATGCATCGGCTCTGCCGTTATCTTTTCCTGGCGTATACAGTATCTTGAACTTGTACTGTCCAAGCATCTCAGACCAGCGCACTTGGCGTCGGTTGAGTACTTTGGTGGTGGTGAAATGTACCAGGTTCTTATGATCCGTGTAGATGGTGAGCTCCGAGCAGCTTTGTGCGTAGATCCGCCAATGTTCCAGGGCTGACACGATTGCGAGTAATTCCTTGTCGTGCACATCGTAGCGTTCTTCCGGTCCTGAGAACTTTCTTGAGTAGTAGGCGATCGGGTGCCATTGTCCATCTCGTTCTTGTGTTGCGCATGCTCCTAATGCCAAATCCGAGGCATCGGTCTCGATTCGTAGAGGCTTGTTGCTCTCGAATGTAATCATCGTGGGTGGCTCTACACATGCTTGTTTAAGCGATTGAAAAGCGTCTTCCTGCGCTTTTTCCCACTTGAATGGTATGTCCTTCCGCGTTAGCTTGGTTAGCGGCAAGGCCTTCAGGGAGTAGTCCTTGATGAAGCGTCGGTTGAAGTTGACAAACCCAAGGAATTCCTGTATTCCCTTGACGTTCGTTGGGGTTGGCCAATCTTTCACAACCTGTGTCTTAGTAGCGCTTATCTTAACTCCGTATCTGCCTACGACGAATCCTAGGAACTCTACTTCGTCCTTGTGGAATTCGCACTTCTCTGGCTTGAGTCGTAGGTCTGCCTGTTCTAGGCACTTCAGAACTTCCTTGACGTGTTGGATGTGTTCTGGCATGGTCCGTGAGTATACCAAGATATCGTCTAGGTATGCCACTACTGTCTTGTCGAGGTGTGCCCGTAGCACGTTGTTGATTAGGGCCTGACACGTAGCTGGCGCATTGGTTAGCCCAAATGGCATAACCAAATACTCGTAATGACCGTAACGCGTTCTAAACCCCGTCTTCCATTCTTCGCCTTCCTTCATCCGTATGAGGTTGTACGCTCCTCTTAGGTCCAATGCGGTGAAGTACTGTGCTCCGGCTAACCGATCCTGTAATTCTGATATGTTCGGTAGCGGGTATCGATTCTTGACCGTGATGTCGTTGAGCTTTCTGTAGTCGATACATGGGCGTAGTTTTCCGTCCTTCTTAGGTACGAACAGAATGGGAAATCCCGCTGGGGATTCTGATGGTCGTATGAATCTTTTCTTAAGATTCTCGTCGAGATACTCGCGTAGTACGCCGAGTTCTTTCTCCGACATTCCGTATATGGGCCCGAAAGGCGGTTCCTTTCCTTCCTGTAGCACGATCTCGTGATCCCAGGGTTTATGCTTGGGCAATGCCGAAGCCGTCTTATCATCGCGGAAAAGCTCTATGTAGCCTTTGTATTCGTCCGGGATGTCAGGAGGTGCACTCCGATCCTCCTTAACTCTCACTTCGTGACCCGTGGGGCGTTCGGTGTCTGTGGAGTCGACCGCTCTAACTTGGCGCGTCTCGTGCGAAGAGATATTGTTAATCTCCTTCTCATCTACCAACTGCAGCGTGCGTTGCGTAGGCTTCGATGCGGTGGTGCCGCAGTCGCATCGTTCTAACGAAAGCCGTCGATTCTTCCAATCGATATCCGGATTGTGCTTTCTTAACCATGGAAGTCCTAATATGACGTCGTGAGTGGCCATCCCAAAAGCGTCTAGGGTTATTTCCTCGTGGTGTCTGTGGATCTGGAGGGGTACCGCAGTCACTTCGTGTGTGATCTCGGATTCCTCAGGCATCGGTTCTCCATTGGCAACTCTGAGCGGGTAGGATGTCGTCTTCCGAGTAGGGCGTAGTCCAGCTAGCCGTACCGCTCGCGAAGAGATGTAATTAGACTGTGCTCCAGAGTCCAAGAGTGCCTTCATCCACCTTCCGTTTATCTTGACGGGTAACTTGATTAGTTGGTGATCGGTCCCAATACTGTTGATGGATCGATCCCTGGCGCTCTCAGGCGCAATCCTAAAAAATGATTCTCTTCTCCAAACCCGTGACGCTGCTTTGCTCCTTCGTGAGTCGTGCAGTCAGGGTTGAGGCAATGTTGCCATCGGGCATTGGTGCATCTTCCGTTGATCACCAATTGCTGGGCTCCGCGAGACTCAGGGGTGTCGTTCCCTGGAAAACACTTGTTTTCTCGCTTGTCGATAAGGTGCATCTCGCAGTAGTCGTTTAGGCATCGTGTCCAGTGTCGCTTGCAGAGGTGTTTCCATCCTGGGAAGAATCCACTTCCTAGTTTGTCCGCATGGTGGATGCCGCATCCATCCTTGAAGCAGCTAGTAAACGACAGTGTCCTATGGTGTGGGTTGCGCGGGTCTAGGTTGTAGAGTGATGACTCGTACTCTGGTGCTTCTTCTGCCGTTATAGCGTAGCGCTGGAGGAATTTCTCCTGTTCTTCTCGGTTGGTGGCAGCGCATCGCTCGTGGTACTCGCGTAGTGATTTCTCACACCAATTCTCCGTTGAGTCGTCCTCAACGCTTGGAATAACTAGCTCCTGGCACATCTGTGCGTAAGCTGCGTCGTTTTCCGCGTTGGCCTGCTGCTCGCGCTCGAGCTTTGAATCGCGCCGCTTTGTTCGTCGAGCTTGTCGCTCCTTGCGACTCTCGCGCTGACTTAAAGGCTGTTGATGTTCTACCGCATCCTCGTAGTAGTCCGGATGGGGTGTTGGTGCGCGATACTGCGTAGTTGGTTCGATGTATCCTTCATCGTTATCGGGACCGGACTCTGGATCTTCCATGAGTCGTCCAATGTCATCAGTGAGAATTTCCCATTCACTGGCATCAGCGTCGCATTCTTCCTGACCGCTGGTAATCATATTGAGCTGTCGGAGAACCTTGTTCTTCTGACGACAGTCTCTCGCAAAGTGGCCTGGTTTGCCACAGTTGTAGCAGTCCTTTGACGTGCCACGTTTGTTGCTACTACCCCTGCCCTTGTCATTCCAACGAGCCGAAGGTGCTGTTGGTCCTTTGTTGAGGTTTGACAAGTCCATGGCTTCCGGTCCATAGTACCCACTCTGAGTGTTACTATGAATACGTCGTCCCGTGTTAGGACGGTACCGGTTTCCTCGTTCCGCGATCGGGTTGCGCCATTGGTTGCGTGGCGGCGGGCGTCGATCAGTATTGATGACGCGTGCTCGTGGGTCGTCTCGAAGCTCTTGTTGAAGTTCGTAGAGCTTGGTGTCGATGTCGATGGCCGTGTTCATGAGGGTGTCAAGGGTGTCGGTGCTGGCGCCGGTGCGCATCAGCTCTTCCTTGACCTTAGGCTTAAGCCCCTGTCGGAACATGGTCATCAACGCATTTTCGTCCCATTCCGTGTTGGCGGCCAGTTGCTGAAACTCGGCGGCGTAGTCGGCAGCGGATTGGGTCTGTCGAATGCGCTGGATGTCACGTCGAGCGATTGCGGGCTCGTTGGTGACTCCAAACACGACTCGGATCTTGTCCTTAAACTCATCGAAGTCTTCCATCCACTCGTTAATGTCGCTTGAGTCGAGGGTGTCGTTTCGGTACTTGATGAGGAAAGGTTTGATCCACTTGAATGCTTGGCCACGCATGTAGCTTGCGACGAGGGTGACTCGCTTGTCCTCGGGCACACGCTCTCCTTGGAATAGAAAGAAGAGGTCCCACTGGATGAGCCAGTCGTCGAGCTTGCTGCGATCTCCATGGTAGAGGTCTGGTCTGTTGACGTTCATGACGTTGCGGGGAAGTTCCTCGGCAACGCTAACGTTGTCTTCGTCCATGGGGTCGGAGCGGGGGGTAGAGCGTGATCCTGAAGCGATACTCATCTTGGGGGTGTTCAAAATGTTGAAGTCGTACTTTAGTCAAAGACCGTAAGCACTGATTCTATTGGTTCTCGGGGAGGAGTAAGGTATCTGGATCGGTAGGGTTATCACCTAAGCAAAGCTCGTGATGATAGGGGTTGCACTGAGTAGTATAGAGGGTACTATCTGGCTCGAGGGCAGGTTGAGATTCCAAAGACAAACTTGATTGACGAGGTTGAACACAACTATAAGAGTCGTGTTCCTACGAATATATATAGTGAGTGTATCATAGCGTATCCCATGCCTTTCTAGGTCTCCGGGATACCACAGGTCTCCGGGATGCCACAGGTCTCCGGGATACCACAACTTGGCGGGATACCAGGTCACGTGACTTGTGTGACGTTCGTGCGTTGCCCCGCTGTGCCTCACAGTGCCGAGCTCCCTCTTTCACTTCTTACATGCTCGCTCTTTTCTGTGATCGTAACAGGAGCTTACTCCTTTGCTAGCAAAGGCCTCGTTGAAGGCATTACGCATAGCAAGAGAGCTAAAGGAGTTTGTAGTAGAGTTTGTACGAGTTTGTTGGTCCTGGAGCAAGACAAGTTGGCGAGTGCTAAGCGAGTTCTTAGGTGTCGGGATAGATGTCTTCTTTGCAACTGTTTGCCAGTCTGTTTTTGGTTGACCCTTTGCTGCAACAGTAGCGTAGGAAGAGGCCGTAGTGGTAGAGGCAGAAGTGGAGGCAGAAGTGGAGGCAGAAGTGGAGGCAGAAGTGGAGGCAGAAGTGGAGGCAGAAGTGGAGGCAGAAGTGGACCCAGAAGTAGAGGCAGGAGTGGAGGCAGCAGGGGTAGAGCACTGAGGCAGGGCTTGAGGAACGGAAGCCAAAGCTGGCTTCTGTAGGAGCTTGGTTTTCGATCCAATTGCTCTAGATACTGATTCCAGATTTGATACTTGCGAGGCTAAGACAGAGACGCTGTGTTTGTTGACTCTGTTATTCTCTGTGTAGTCTCTAAAGACTTCGAGCAGATCCAGAAGATCTGTCTGGGTCTTACGAGATGTGGCGAGAGCAGATGCTTGGATTACCATGCTTCTAGCAATGCTGAGAGCTTCTTCACAGGTGCTGGCTACTGGTGCCTGGGCTAAGGGTCGGCTAGCAGCTGTGAATTGGAACGGGGCTGGTCGTAGGGCGTCAGGGATAGCAGATCTACTGCTAGCAGTTCTTTTGTGGGAGGTAGCAGTAGCTGCATTGGCAGTAAAGGCGTAGCTGGATTGTGTAGGGCAGTGTGTTGAAGGGTCTAGCTCTCCTAGAGGGTCGGGAGAGCTAGGGACATTTAGGTCCATCTCTACTATAGACTCTGTGTCTACAGGGTCCAGAGTAGAGTGTCTAGAAGCTGGCGAGATTCTAGAGCTCTGGTATAATCCAGGGTCCGGGATGTCCATAGGTCTAGGTAGTGGTCCTGAGAAGAGCGTGGTCCAATTTGCGGTGGTTTGTGGTGGATCGTGCTTTTGCTGATAAGATAAGAGCGGTCTGTGCGCAGAACGTGAAAACTCAGAAGAGCGTGAACTGTAGGTTTGCACCTGGCTGCGCTCCTCTACCACGAGCTTAGAGGCTGTGAGAGTGATAAGAGAGCTTTTCTGTGTTGTACTGCGATGGATTCTAATGGTTTTGGGATGCTGGAGGCGCTGGTTTCGATTTTGCTGACCCGGCAATTGTCGTGTTGGTGTACACTCTCTGTCGTAATGTCTGCCAAGCCTATAAGTACTACGTCCTTACTAAGGCGGTCTGTTACCACCATTAGGTTGGTACAGCCCTCACTTTCAGGCAAGCCAGTTATAAAGTCCATAGAGACTTCCTTCCAGATGCGTTCAGGAATCGGTAAAGGCCGTAATAGCCCTTGGAGGCCATCTCTCCAAGGCTTCACTCGTCCGCAAACAGAGCAGTTCCGTACATACTGGCGAATTGAATTGCTTAATGAAGGCCAGAAATATTCGCGTGCAACAGCTTGATATGTAAGGTTTCTTCCTGGGTGTCCTAAGGCCCTTGAAGAGTGTATTTCGTGTATAATGCTAGTCCTCAGAGGTTCACTGTCTGGTACCCATTTCCGATCTCGATATAATAGGTTACCAGAGTCGTCCAAGCAACACTCCGAGATCGATAGCTTAAGGTCTAAAGCTGTTGGAAACTTGCGTTCGCCGTCCCTAACCGCTTTCCAGGCCGATTGATACACCTGGTCTCTTTCCCTAGCTTCCTCCCAGAGTTGCTCCAATCTGTGTTGAGCTGGTAGGGTTGGGGGTGCAGACACTGGGTAGGAGAAAACTGTCGGTCTCTTAACACTACACCGGAAAATCTTCAGTGCTTCGTCATCAGCTGGATCTTCGTCTGTCGTAGCAGTAGCGGGTTTAAAGACCTGCAGGAAACGTCGAGAGATCCGTGCATCTGAGCCATTAGCTGGCATATCCTGATGTCTTCTTGAAAGAGCATCGGCTCTAACATTGTCAGCTCCAGGCCGGTAGGCAATCTCCATGTTTGGGAATTTTCCAAGAAACTGGGCCCATCTCATTTGGCGTTCGCTGAGCTGCCGAGGCTTCCCAAAGTATTCTAGGTTCTTGTGGTCTGTAATTACCGTGAACTTCTTCAAAGACCTTAGCATTCCGTCCCATTCAGCTATGCAGCAGATCACTGCAAGCAATTCTTTATCGTGGATTTCGTAATTGCTCTGGGCGCTAGTCATCTTCTTCGAATAGTAGGCGACTGGTCGTAGCAGCCCTTGGTCATCGTACTGAGATAGTACTCCAGCAACTACGTAACCAGACGAGTCGGTCTCTAAGATAGTCTCTCGATCCGGGTCCCATTGAGCGAGTACTGGTTCAGTAATAAAGATCTCTTTTAGCTTGTCAAACGCCTGTTGCTCTGCTTCTCCCCATCGGAAGGTAACATTTCCAGTCAATCTTGTAAGCGGAGTTGCTATCTCTGAGTAGTTCTTGATAAAACGCCGGTAGAAGTTCGCAAATCCTAGAAAGCTGCGCACTCCCTTCACATTTACTGGGGTTTCCCATTCCTTAATAGCCTTAACCTTCTCAGGGTCCATTTTAAGTCCCTTGCCAGCTTCAATAATAAATCCGAGGTACTTCGTGCTCTTGACGTCAAACTCGCATTTCTTAATGTCTAACGGTAAACCAGCTTTGCCCATAGCTTCAAGGACCTTGTTTGTGTTTCGCTGGTGCTCTTTCAAGGTACCGTCGGTGTAGATTAAGACGTCGTCTAGGTAGGCTGAGCAGAAGTCGTCGATGTACTCGCGAAGCGTCCAGTTGATATACCGCTGGAAGGTGCTAGGTGCGTTTGCCATGCCGAACGGGGTGACCAGCCACTCGTATAATCCAAACCGGGTACGAAAGGCTGTCTTCCATTCGTCTCCTGAATTAATCCTTATCTTATGGAAAGCAGCTGATACGTCAACCTTCGTAAACCATTTTGCCTTAGCGATATTGCTGAGGGTCTCCTGGATTAGCGGTAACGGGTATCGGTCCTTCTTAGTAATAGCGTTAAGAGCTCTGTAGTCTACGCAGAAACGTAGCCCTCCTCCTGGCTTCTTCGCAAATAGCACTGGAGAGGCTGCTGGGGAGCTACTTGCTCTAATCCATCCCTTGTCGAGAAGGGATATCAATTCTTTGCGTAAGACTAGGAGCTCTCCCCTGCTCATGTTGTACAAGGGTCCCCAAGGTGGCTCCTTCTCCTTGCCATTCTTATCCTTTTCTAATTCAATCCGATGATCAATCTCCGGTCCGCGCAGAGGAGGCATCTTTGCAGCTGTTTCGGGGTCAAAGATCCAGGCCATGTGCTGGTGTGCTTTAGGAAGATGCGACATGACATCAACCTTCTTCTTTGGGGCTAACGCTTTCTCAATGTCTTGAAGAGAGGCTGCAAATATCTGTACTGTCTTGTCGTTCTTTGAGCGCCGGATGTACGTGTAATAAGCTGTTGCACCGATTCGCTTCAGCCGTAGGTCCTTCGGGATAGGGCGGTCCTCTGTGCTAATAAGGCGGATTCTCTGGTGTGATGAATGGATATAGATAGACCTCTTAGATGGAGCAATAGTAACTTGTCTCTTGTTCATCCACGGGCGTCCAAGTATAAGATCGTATCCTGGGTGTGAAGGCGCAACGTACCCCCATATAGTGTCCTTGTAGCCTTGAATGTCGATAGTAAGCCTAGCGACTCTTCTAATAGTCCCAGGCTCTTCGGTAACTCCTTCTAACACGCGGGGGGAGATAGGTAGGCACTGTAAACCAGCACGTTTAACAAGGCGGGGGCTGATAAGGGAGTATGAGAGATTTCCAGTGTCAATTAAGGTTGAAGCAAAAGTATGCTGGTCAACTAATGTCTCGACAGTAATCCCATTGCTGCTCATGTCCTTCTTAAAGGACGCCCACTCTTTTGCCAAATTGTGCTGACTCACATGCAGCTCTTGCCGGTGACTTTGGGCAAGAGCTAGTCTTTTTCCGAGTCGCTGTCTTCTTCTGGGGTATCCACACCACTTGATTCCTCGTCATTATTTAGTTCCTCCTTCTGGGCTTTCTTGCTCTTCCTTCGCTCTGTATTCTTAGAGCTAGAGACCTTTAGCACGGTTGTCTTTTTGTTCTTTCCTTTCTTCTCAGATAAATCTTCATCCTCAGCACAAGTAGCAGACACATGTCCTCTACGCTTGCAGTTGAAGCAACGTCCTTCACGGCGTAATCGGTCATACTCAGAGCTGCCGAGTCGGTGGGGCCTCCCGGATCTCCCTGTGTATTCTACCCCTTCCATTCTATCCTCCGGTACTGGGGAAAGGGAGCGGTGCTTGCTCCCGTATTCTTTGTTCGGGGGTCTGTCTTCCCGATGGCGGTTCTTGGTTCCTTTGGTGTGCAAGTCCATCCGGTACAGCTGGTCGGCGATCTCGATTGCCCTGTTCTGTAGCTCCTCTAGATTCTTGCTCTTTAGGCCTACAAGCTTGTCCTGGAGCTTGTAAGCGAGGCCTTTTCTAAAGATCATCATCTTTGTATTCTCGTCCAGGCTGCTGTTGGAAAGCAGTAACTGCTCCTGGAAGTCCATTACGTAGCTGCGGATGTTCTTGTTCCCTTGTGACATAGACCAAAGCTTGTCACGAGCTCTCTCCTCCTTGTGTGGATCTCCAAACATCTGGTTAAAGAACTCAAGGAGTTGGTTAAAATCCCATTTGCCTGATATCCTCATCTGGTTCAGGTATGGCAGGGTTAGAGTAGCTGCTGTTCCCTTAAGTCTCGCGAAGGCGTAATCGCATGCCATCTTATCGTTCTCGAAATCATTCTTGTCATTTTCCACCTTAGCTGTCAGCTGCTGGTAGAAGACCTGGTATTGTTTCCTTGTACAATCGGGTGCCAAAAGTCTGTTCGCGTTGACGCATGGACCACCACAACCACATTTGATTACCAACTTCAAAGCAGTATAACTCTCTACTACATAGACCAAATAAGACAATTAGGGTTGCAAATTAATCGCATTACGCTTAGTATCTAGTCTGGTAGCCCTTTGCACGTCGCACAGCGTCTAGGCGTCGTGGCATAGACCTAATAAGGCGTTTGATCAGTGCGTCAGGTATAGCAGCCCATGCCTCAATCAACCCCAATTCGAACGCCTCCCACTCAGCTAGAGAGTCTCCCATATAGTCAAATTCAGGATGCAGCTCATGGAGCTTCTTTTCAAGTGCCCACTACATGTGTGTTACGATCACAGAAAAGAGCGAGCCTGTAAGAAGTGGAAGATGAAGCTCGGCGCTGTGAGGCACAGCGGGGCAACGCACGAACGTCACACAAGTCACGTGACCTGGTATCCCGCCAAGTTGTGGTATCCCGGAGACCTGTGGCATCCCGGAGACCTGTGGTATCCCGGAGACCTAGAAAGGCATGGGATACGCTATGATACACTCACTATATATATTCGTAGGAACACGACTCTTATAGTTGTGTTCAACCTCGTCAATCAAGTTTGTCTTTGGAATCTCAACCTGCCCTCGAGCCAGATAGTACCCTCTATACTACTCAGTGCAACCCCTATCATCACGAGCTTTGCTTAGGTGATAACCCTACCGATCCAGATACCTTACTCCTCCCCGAGAACCAATAGAATCAGTGCTTACGGTCTTTGACTAAAGTACGACTTCAACATTTTGAACACCCCCAAGATGAGTATCGCTTCAGGATCACGCTCTACCCCCCGCTCCGACCCCATGGACGAAGACAACGTTAGCGTTGCCGAGGAACTTCCCCGCAACGTCATGAACGTCAACAGACCAGACCTCTACCATGGAGATCGCAGCAAGCTCGACGACTGGCTCATCCAGTGGGACCTCTTCTTTCTATTCCAAGGAGAGCGTGTGCCCGAGGACAAGCGAGTCACCCTCGTCGCAAGCTACATGCGTGGCCAAGCATTCAAGTGGATCAAACCTTTCCTCATCAAGTACCGAAACGACACCCTCGACTCAAGCGACATTAACGAGTGGATGGAAGACTTCGATGAGTTTAAGGACAAGATCCGAGTCGTGTTTGGAGTCACCAACGAGCCCGCAATCGCTCGACGTGACATCCAGCGCATTCGACAGACCCAATCCGCTGCCGACTACGCCGCCGAGTTTCAGCAACTGGCCGCCAACACGGAATGGGACGAAAATGCGTTGATGACCATGTTCCGACAGGGGCTTAAGCCTAAGGTCAAGGAAGAGCTGATGCGCACCGGCGCCAGCACCGACACCCTTGACACCCTCATGAACACGGCCATCGACATCGACACCAAGCTCTACGAACTTCAACAAGAGCTTCGAGACGACCCACGAGCACGCGTCATCAATACTGATCGACGCCCGCCGCCACGCAACCAATGGCGCAACCCGATCGCGGAACGAGGAAACCGGTACCGTCCTAACACGGGACGACGTATTCATAGTAACACTCAGAGTGGGTACTATGGACCGGAAGCCATGGACTTGTCAAACCTCAACAAAGGACCAACAGCACCTTCGGCTCGTTGGAATGACAAGGGCAGGGGTAGTAGCAACAAACGTGGCACGTCAAAGGACTGCTACAACTGTGGCAAACCAGGCCACTTTGCGAGAGACTGTCGTCAGAAGAACAAGGTTCTCCGACAGCTCAATATGATTACCAGCGGTCAGGAAGAATGCGACGCTGATGCCAGTGAATGGGAAATTCTCACTGATGACATTGGACGACTCATGGAAGATCCAGAGTCCGGTCCCGATAACGATGAAGGATACATCGAACCAACTACGCAGTATCGCGCACCAACACCCCATCCGGACTACTACGAGGATGCGGTAGAACATCAACAGCCTTTAAGTCAGCGCGAGAGTCGCAAGGAGCGACAAGCTCGACGAACAAAGCGGCGCGATTCAAAGCTCGAGCGCGAGCAGCAGGCCAACGCGGAAAACGACGCAGCTTACGCACAGATGTGCCAGGAGCTAGTTATTCCAAGCGTTGAGGACGACTCAACGGAGAATTGGTGTGAGAAATCACTACGCGAGTACCACGAGCGATGCGCTGCCACCAACCGAGAAGAACAGGAGAAATTCCTCCAGCGCTACGCTATAACGGCAGAAGAAGCACCAGAGTACGAGTCATCACTCTACAACCTAGACCCGCGCAACCCACACCATAGGACACTGTCGTTTACTAGCTGCTTCAAGGATGGATGCGGCATCCACCATGCGGACAAACTAGGAAGTGGATTCTTCCCAGGATGGAAACACCTCTGCAAGCGACACTGGACACGATGCCTAAACGACTACTGCGAGATGCACCTTATCGACAAGCGAGAAAACAAGTGTTTTCCAGGGAACGACACCCCTGAGTCTCGCGGAGCCCAGCAATTGGTGATCAACGGAAGATGCACCAATGCCCGATGGCAACATTGCCTCAACCCTGACTGCACGACTCACGAAGGAGCAAAGCAGCGTCACGGGTTTGGAGAAGAGAATCATTTTTTAGGATTGCGCCTGAGAGCGCCAGGGATCGATCCATCAACAGTATTGGGACCGATCACCAACTAATCAAGTTACCCGTCAAGATAAACGGAAGGTGGATGAAGGCACTCTTGGACTCTGGAGCACAGTCTAATTACATCTCTTCGCGAGCGGTACGGCTAGCTGGACTACGCCCTACTCGGAAGACGACATCCTACCCGCTCAGAGTTGCCAATGGAGAACCGATGCCTGAGGAATCCGAGATCACACACGAAGTGACTGCGGTACCCCTCCAGATCCACAGACACCACGAGGAAATAACCCTAGACGCTTTTGGGATGGCCACTCACGACGTCATATTAGGACTTCCATGGTTAAGAAAGCACAATCCGGATATCGATTGGAAGAATCGACGGCTTTCGTTAGAACGATGCGACTGCGGCACCACCGCATCGAAGCCTACGCAACGCACGCTGCAGTTGGTAGATGAGAAGGAGATTAACAATATCTCTTCGCACGAGACGCGCCAAGTTAGAGCGGTCGACTCCACAGACACCGAACGCCCCACGGGTCACGAAGTGAGAGTTAAGGAGGATCGGAGTGCACCTCCTGACATCCCGGACGAATACAAAGGCTACATAGAGCTTTTCCGCGATGATAAGACGGCTTCGGCATTGCCCAAGCATAAACCCTGGGATCACGAGATCGTGCTACAGGAAGGAAAGGAACCGCCTTTCGGGCCCATATACGGAATGTCGGAGAAAGAACTCGGCGTACTACGCGAGTATCTCGACGAGAATCTTAAGAAAAGATTCATACGACCATCAGAATCCCCAGCGGGATTTCCCATTCTGTTCGTACCTAAGAAGGACGGAAAACTACGCCCATGTATCGACTACAGAAAGCTCAACGACATCACGGTCAAGAATCGATACCCGCTACCGAACATATCAGAATTACAGGATCGGTTAGCCGGAGCACAGTACTTCACCGCATTGGACCTAAGAGGAGCGTACAACCTCATACGGATGAAGGAAGGCGAAGAATGGAAGACGGGGTTTAGAACGCGTTACGGTCATTACGAGTATTTGGTTATGCCATTTGGGCTAACCAATGCGCCAGCTACGTGTCAGGCCCTAATCAACAACGTGCTACGGGCACACCTCGACAAGACAGTAGTGGCATACCTAGACGATATCTTGGTATACTCACGGACCATGCCAGAACACATCCAACACGTCAAGGAAGTTCTGAAGTGCCTAGAACAGGCAGACCTACGACTCAAGCCAGAGAAGTGCGAATTCCACAAGGACGAAGTAGAGTTCCTAGGATTCGTCGTAGGCAGATACGGAGTTAAGATAAGCGCTACTAAGACACAGGTTGTGAAAGATTGGCCAACCCCAACGAACGTCAAGGGAATACAGGAATTCCTTGGGTTTGTCAACTTCAACCGACGCTTCATCAAGGACTACTCCCTGAAGGCCTTGCCGCTAACCAAGCTAACGCGGAAGGACATACCATTCAAGTGGGAAAAAGCGCAGGAAGACGCTTTTCAATCGCTTAAACAAGCATGTGTAGAGCCACCCACGATGATTACATTCGAGAGCAACAAGCCTCTACGAATCGAGACCGATGCCTCGGATTTGGCATTAGGAGCATGCGCAACACAAGAACGAGATGGACAATGGCACCCGATCGCCTACTACTCAAGAAAGTTCTCAGGACCGGAAGAACGCTACGATGTGCACGACAAGGAATTACTCGCAATCGTGTCAGCCCTGGAACATTGGCGGATCTACGCACAAAGCTGCTCGGAGCTCACCATCTACACGGATCATAAGAACCTGGTACATTTCACCACCACCAAAGTACTCAACCGACGCCAAGTGCGCTGGTCTGAGATGCTTGGACAGTACAAGTTCAAGATACTGTATACGCCAGGAAAAGATAACGGCAGAGCCGATGCATTAAGTCGCAGACGCGATCTTGCAGGAGACAAGACCATTAACGAGTTCGCAGTGCTCGGAGTTAATGACGATGGGTCACTAGGACCATCGCAACAACTCAATCAGGTTATGCAGGTTCAGCAGGAACAACGCATACCAGCCCAAGTACCAGACGAACTTCAAGAGGAAGTTATAAGGAGTCACCATGACGACCCACTCCACGGACACCCTGGTATCACACGAACAATGGAACTCATCAAGCGACACTATGAGTTTCCAAACATGAAGGACAAGGTCACCAAATTTATCAAGCAATGCGTCAACTGCCAGCAAAACAAACACAGCACGCACGCCAAATACGGAGAAGCACAAGCAATGGAGCCGCCAACGGCACCCTGGACGAACATCACGATGGACTTCGTCACACAACTGCCAATCTCCAAGGACCCTGTCACAGGATATGAATACGACTCGATCTTCAACGTCGTATGTCGATTCACGAAAGCTGCCGAGTTTATACCATTCCGACACAGCTACACTGCAGAGCAACTCGCTCGCGTGTTCCTGGACCGAGTAGTTAGACACCACGGCATTCCGGAATCAATTATCAGCGATAGAGATAAGCTCTTCACGTCAAACTACTGGACTACACTGTTAGCAGCGATAGGTACCAAGAAGAAGCTATCCACGGCATATCATCCGCAGACGGATGGACAGACTGAACGAGTAAACCAGACAATGGAGACGTATCTCCGCATTTACTGCAACCAGCAGCAAGACAACTGGGTTTCACTCTTGCCTATGGCGCAAATCGCGTACAACAACAAACTATCGGAAGCAACGGGCGTCACGCCGTTCTTCGCGAACCACGAGAGACACCCAAATCTCTTTACCAGATCACTGGATAGTAACATTCAAACGGATTCAGCAATAGCCTCAGTCGCAGCACTGAAGGCAGTACACGAGAAATCACTCGAAAACATCGCCAAAGCTCAGTCAAGGAGCATCTCTTATGTCAACAAGAAACGAAAAACGGCGCCTCTGCTAAAAGAGGGGGATAAAGTCTATCTCCTCACGAAGAACCTACGCACACGGCGACCAACGAAAAAACTGGACAAGGTCAAGGTCGGACCATTTTTCATTTCAAAGCAAATCAGCCCAGTCAACTATCGACTCGAGCTGCCCAAGGATGCAAAGATCCACCCAGTGTTCCACGTTTCGCTATTGGAACCAGCCGACCCCAAAACGCCAATCCAGAAAGACTTCCACTACCAAGCCGACGGTGAAGACGAGTGGGAAGTCGAAAAATTAATAACACACCGAGGAACGGGACCTGACAAAGAATACCTAGTCAAGTGGTTAGGATACCCAGACTCAGAGAACACATGGGAGCCAGAAGCAAACCTCACGAACTGTCGCCAGTTGCTGGCACAGTATCGTCGAAATCCCAAGGTGTAGACAGCGGGTTGCCAGAGCCAGTAGGATCGACAAGGAAATCAGTAAAAAGCTGATCTAATGAGAGATCAAGAGAAGAAGGGTTATTTGCCTGTGACCAGCCAGGATCAGCGGAGGGCGCAGTAAACGACGCAGCAATCGTACTCGGTTCTCCTGCTCTTGCACCTTCAACACTGCCAAATCACGACGAGCAAACGCCTGCTCACGATCTTCAACCTCAGCCAACACTCGTTCCAAACGAGCCGCCTCTTCTTTGGCACGCAACAGTGCTAACCGCGCATCGCGTTTCTCTTGTTCCACCTTCTCCCATTCCTCTTCAGAAACAAAAAGACTGCACTCTGCGTGCACAGAAATACAACCTGCGCAGCGACCTGTCGCAGTATCCACAAAACAACGGAGATTCTTCTCCTCACACCGCTTGCAGCGAAACACCATTTCCTTTGCTTCCGCGCGCAGACGATCTGCACGGGCACGACGCGCTTCAGTCGACGACACCTTGCGAGGTGTGCGAGATTTCTTGGATTCCTTAGGCATGGTCAGGGAGGATACAGAAACAGAAAACAACGCGACCCCAGCACCGTACTTATACTCACGACCCAATATGCGGCCACACGGCACAGAACCACGTTATCGAGGACGATAATCGTAGGAGGGGAGGATAGTGTTACGATCACAGAAAAGAGCGAGCCTGTAAGAAGTGGAAGATGAAGCTCGGCGCTGTGAGGCACAGCGGGGCAACGCACGAACGTCACACAAGTCACGTGACCTGGTATCCCGCCAAGTTGTGGTATCCCGGAGACCTGTGGCATCCCGGAGACCTGTGGTATCCCGGAGACCTAGAAAGGCATGGGATACGCTATGATACACTCACTATATATATTCGTAGGAACACGACTCTTATAGTTGTGTTCAACCTCGTCAATCAAGTTTGTCTTTGGAATCTCAACCTGCCCTCGAGCCAGATAGTACCCTCTATACTACTCAGTGCAACCCCTATCATCACGAGCTTTGCTTAGGTGATAACCCTACCGATCCAGATACCTTACTCCTCCCCGAGAACCAATAGAATCAGTGCTTACGGTCTTTGACTAAAGTACGACTTCAACAATGTGTTCAATAGGGTTAAGGTCAGGTGAGTATGGTGGCCATTTGATCGTAGCAACACCATGAACCTCTAGCCACTCCTTCGAGACCTGGGAAGTGTGGATAGGTGCGTTATCCTGCATAAACCACTCGCCTGGCCTGTAGCTGTCCTGGAGACCTTCCTCAAGTGCTCGTATGTAGCTCTGAGCTGTGTATCCATTGCGTTTGGCTGATGTGTCGCGATTCATAATTACTAGACGACTACGCCTTGCTCGGCCACCTGGAGTCATCCATATTGAGCCCCATACCATACGAGCAGGTTGGCGAGCAGTGGTGACCTCCTCAACCATCTCGTGCGACCATTTATCCTCAGGTAGTCGCCATACCCAGGGCGTGTTGTGGCCAGATCCACGAGCAACGCTGCACTCGTCACTGAACCTGATAGTACGCCTCCCAAAATCAAACCCCAGCCATTCATTAGTAAGATTGAGGCGTTCCGCAGCTGTGTTCTTGTTGATTTTTGGCCTACGTCTCGCTCTGAACTTGCGGTATCCCTCGTCAGCCATTGCGCGCTGCACAGTACGCTTAGAAACGCTGGGGTAGGTAGTATTGGCGTCCCACAGTCCAGCCTCCTCCATAAGCTTGTGGTACTCAATACCTGGGTTTTTCCGAGCAATCCGTAGCAGCCGGCGATGGTCTCTACTAGTCAATGTAGGTGGCCGGCCTGTCCGAGGCTGCGTTGTGGTGCTGCAGCTGGTTGTCCATCGGAGTACTGTTTTCTGTACGCACCGCTGCGAGCAGTCCAGCGCGTCAGCAACTTCGCTTGTCGACACACCAGCCTCAACCTGGGCTAAGCAGTATATCCGTTGGGCTTCTGATAATTCACCTCCTCGCACTCGATTTGATGAAATTTTAGTGCTAAAAGCTCTCATATTGATGTAGTCGTGTGTAGTTGAAGAAGATACCCCTCTTTAGAGTTCGCGTTGTTGAAATGGTCTGTGCACACGCGCGAACAGACTAAAGTCCTAGTACAGTACCATCGAACATGTCCGGGTCAGGCTGTCGGCGGCGCTTTGCGGCGGTATTGACGGTGTTCGTGGGTTGTATCGCAGCTAGAAGGGTAGCTAGCCATGCCGGCGGCTGCTCGTTTGGGTTTACGGTCGTATTTGTAGCTGTAGGGGCTAGAAGACGTGGATCTCCTGTCTCCATGGGCGCTGAATCCTCATTGCTCTGAGGAGTAGAGACATTTCTTGAACCAGCCTTCTGCAGCGCAGTTCTCATCGTACTCCAGATATAGAACGCTTCCTGTACTCTTTCTTGGGCTGCAGGCTCATCCATCCCCTGGGCCCTACATAAGTTCTGGAGAGATCCTTGTATCTCCTCATTGCTTACACCGTCGTGGTGCAGTTGCGTTATCTGCACTGCCAGTCCTACTGCAGAAGCATCCGCTGCTGCCATTGTACTAGTGTAGGTGGTTCGATTTCTGGGGCCACGCCTTAATTAGTGGACTTATCCAACGATCCTCGGTAGACCGTTCTGAGATTCTGGGTGCTTGTACGTGTACAAGGCTGTGTAGCACTGCAGCCAGTTGCAGGTGCTCTTCGTTAACCCTCGGTGGGTTCGAAACGGCTCGACTGAGATCGGTTCTTTGATCAATCAGTATCTTCAAGATATCGCTCTGAAAGGCGTCCGTCTAGATGTAGCTCTAGGGGGCTTCGGTCGTCACTGCTATGGAGGCTACTCCAAAGAGGCTAATGCGACGTAGCGGATGCTACAGAAGGATCGAATTCAATTGTAAGGGTGCGATGGATTAACTATAAGTGCAAGGTAAAACAGTAATGAATTCGATGGAGAAACTACACTACGCTTGTGCTGAGTTTATGTATCGCGTGGTGCTAGGTTCGAGAAACTTCCAGAGGTTCCTAGAGCACCGATGAAAGTCCGAGGGTTCCACCAAACAACACGCTAACGAAGGCTACAAGCCGAGTACTACTTATCAAGGCTTCAGCCTCTTACAATGGAACTATATCAGTCCTACAACAGCCGGTCCGCTACGGATAGAGCCGATATCACCAGAACTTCCCGAAATCAGCGAATATACCCCAGGGGCGAACGTCGAAAATCCACGATCCCTCTCCGACCTTACGGCCGCGGGCCAGCGAGCATATAAGGAAGACACGGAAATATACAAGCTCAAGTTCGAGAAATATAAGAGCGACCGTCACAACTACGAGAAGGAGCAATCAAGTCTCCAACACATCATCGCCTTCATACAATCGACTGTTACCCCTCACCTACAACGCACGTGCTGCCAGCCAGGGCAGCCGGTTACGGAGTGGATTGCCAACCTTAAAGCCAAGGTGGGAATTGAGGAAAGGCTTGAGCGAGAGCAAGCTCGAGAACGATACTACAAATCACTCGAACCAATGCGCAATGTTGCCAACTGGGAGACATGGCTAGCGGATTACGATCAAGCAGCAACAGAAGCAGAAACGCTTCGAGTCCTAGAGTTGAGCGATATTGACGTAGTCACCAAAGACTTCATCGAAGGAGTCAACAAAGTAGCGGGTCCATGGACTACAGCTTTCCAAGACCGAGGCCGTTTCGATTCCAACCTTACAAGGAAGGATATGATAAGGCGTTTCCGAGAATATATGATGCTGAACCATCCGAGCAAGGCTAAGAGAAATCGAGCCGCATTTGTATCCGATGACTCATCATATCTCGCAGAAAGTGGCAAAAACCACGCTGACGCTGGAAGGAGTGAGATAGCTCCAGGCGCTGAAACTGCCAACAAGAAACGAGCAAGATCTCGTCGATCGAACGACGAGGGCGCGAGACAGCCTAAGAGGGCATCCACGCCGCGAAACCCTGTATATCCAGGGAGGGGAAAATGTCTTGCATGCGGCATGCCCCACAACATTTTAGACTGTTTCTATATCGATTCAGGGAAAGCCCCAGAATGGTGGCATCCAAACCCACAAGTCGAAGAACTCGTGCGATTGAAGCGCGAGCACGACCAAGATCTACAACGAGCACTCCGACAGAGTAGCTCTAGATCAAAGACACCAAATATCAAAACGTCCCAAACAAATACACCAGAGCTAACTGAGGAACAGTGACTTGAAGGCCGGAAAATTACCGAAATTGACACCACCTTCGTGT
The DNA here is from genome assembly GCA_009982855.1 of Lizonia empirigonia. NCBI lineage: Eukaryota > Fungi > Ascomycota > Dothideomycetes > Pseudoperisporiaceae > Lizonia > Lizonia empirigonia. The sequence goes on from JAADKA010000024.1 coordinate 35,049, forward strand.
TAGCATCTTTTCAGGCACTTATAGAACAATATCCTTTAAAGAACTCCTTTATCCTTGACTCAGGAACAACATGCCACATCACGAACGACCCCGACCGTGTCTACGATTTCCGACTACCGACGCCCGGAGACTACATTTGGGCTGGGAATTCGAAGGTGTGGATCAAGGGATATGGCTTAATTGACCTGACCCTGAAGAACAACAACGATACATACACGTTAACACTGCATGATGTGGCTATTTGCCCAGACTTGCTATGCAACCTAGTATCATTCCGACTGTTAAGGCTTAAGGGGATGTGGTGGGACACAAAATCAGATCCAACCACTCTCCGAGGGGCTGAAAACAGAGTCATCGGAATTGTGATGGAGATGCATGGACAATGGGTGCTAGAATACGAACCGCTACTATCTGCCTCTTTCCACACGCGCAAGATCACAACAAGAACAAAACGGGGACCACAGAGAGTCACGGCCCTGCTATGGCACAAGAGACTAGGTCACCCTGGCCCAGCATCTATCGAGCACCTCGTGCAGCAAGCTGAGGGGGTGCGCATCAAGGGCATTACAACTGTAGAGTGTAACTCCTGTGGGAGAGCAAAATCGAGACGACAAATAAGCCGTGCCCCACGAATCAACAACGACGGACCCGGAGAGAGGCTCAGCATCGACTTCCATTCATACGAGCACCAAGCAGTTACCAAGGAGAAGAGCCAGATGCTTATTACCGACAAGTTCTCCAAGATGCAATGGGACCTCTACTTCACCGACAACCGGACAGCGAAATCGATTATTAAGTTGCTCTCTATTTTTATCCTATTCCTCAAGAACCATTACAGCATATCCGTTAAAACAATCGAGGCGGACAACGAAATCACCACAGTTAAACCGGAAGTGGAAAGGTGGTTGGCTACTCAAGGGATTATTATTGAGCCTTCCGCACCTGATACACAAGCACAAAATGGAGGCGCAGAACGCTCAGGGGGTGTGAACAAGGAGAAAGCTCGCGCGATGCGACTTGACCCCAACCTATCCTGGGAGCTGTGGCCTGAGGTTACAAGAGCCGCTGTATACCTTTACAATCGAACGCCGAACTACGCAAATCACTGGAAGACCCCATACGAAATATTCTTTACGCGAGTCGCTTTCAGCAATGGGATCGTTACATCACTACGAAAACCCCATCTCGCTCATCTCAAAGCGTACGGCTGCAAGGCATTTGCAATGACGGATGATACCCACCGCGGCAAATCACGCCTGCAACGCCTCGACCCAAAGGCGTGGATTGGCTATCTAGTCGGATACCGATCATCAAACATCTACCGAATATGGATACCTTCGCTCGGCAAGGTGATAAGCACCCGAGACGCTGTCTTCGACGAAGAGTCAGTGTTCGATGGAAAAGTGGAGGATCTCATGGACAATCTTATGCACAGCACGCTTGAAGAGATAGCTACGCTCGTGAGAACCATTGAGTTACCAACTCCCTCCGAACAGCCACAGACAGACTCCTTTTACGAAGACGAAGCCGCGGCAGACTCGTCAGAGCAACAAGACGCAGCAAATCCGCCAGGCTACTACCAAGGACGGAAGATCAGGGATAACTACCCGACTCCGCCAACAACACCGCCACCGGCAGCATTGCTTGCGCGTTTGATGGCCGGATACCAACCAAGTCTGACGCAACAAGCGTCCTCAACAACCATTCCCTAGGCAGCAGCTTTCATGGCGGGAACCCAAGCCGGTCGTGTTGGGAAATACAGAGGAGAAGATATAGACAAGGCTAAGATGATGAGAATGCTCGCCAAAGGCTTGAAGCCCCATCGAAGTCAACTTCCACCTCTGCCAACATGCCGTACCAAGCTTGAGGACCACCCAATGGGCGAACTGTTCCAAGAGGCAGAGCGAGAGCACCTCGCAAGCCACCGAAACATGAAATCATGGTCAGAAATACCACTAAAGAGTATCCGACTAACAGGACAACAGATCCTTGACTGCATGTGGGTGTATACCTACAAACTTGACAAGCATCACCGCTTGCTAAAGTGCAAGGCGCGACTAGTCGTCCGAGGCGATCAACAACGAAACATTGCCTCGCAAGACACTTACGCGGCCACACTTGCTAGCCGGTCATTCCGAATGATGATGGCCATAGCCGCTCAATATGACATGGAACTCAAACAATACGACGTTACAAACGCGTTCGTCCACGCAACGATGGACCGAGAAGTCTACATGAGAATGCCACGAGGCTACCAGAAGCCTGGAACAATCCTACAAGTCAACAAGGCACTTTACGGTCTTCGCATCTCACCGCTTCTCTGGCAGAAAGAATTCACGACAACATTGAGAGCGAAGAGAATCAAGGCTGACTCTGCCTCTTCTCCTACACACAACACAAGGAATAAAGGCTACTCTAGCCTTTATAACAAGCACAAAGATAGGCACTCGCAAGTGGCATCTCAACCAGGACGTAGAGGAATAACTTTCCTTTATATCTCTTTACTGCGCAGCAACTTTGTTTCCTAACAACCTTGCTTAGGGCTAAAGCCCTCACCATCTCTTGTATTTTGATAGAAACACTCCCTGCAAAAACACCCTTTGTTGATTGATTAGTTTAACGTCCTATGTGAGTCGAAGACTATGGAAGACGAGAGCAGCTAAGCTGCTCTGGTAATACAAAGGGTGTTTTTGCAGGGAGTGTTTCTATCAAAATACAAGAGATGGTGAGGGCTTTAGCCCTAAGCAAGGTTGTTAGGAAACAAAGTTGCTGTGCAGTAAAGAGATATAAAGGAAAGTTATTCCTCTACGTGCTGGTTGAGATGCCACTTGCGAGTGCCTATCTTTGTGCTTGTTATAAAGGCTAGAGTAGCCTTTATTCCTTGTGTTGTGTGTAGGAGAAGAGGCAGAGTCAGCCTTGATTCTCTCACGTACTTTTGGAGGATTTTGCGGTCTTGTTTGTACCACTTGCAGCTTAGTAGTAGATGCTCTACTGTTTGCTTAGCTCCGCAGCTGCAATAGGGGTGGTTTGCTTTGCCTATCTGGAATAGGTATGCTTTGTTGTATCCGTGGCCAAGTTTGAGCTGATAGTAGGCGCTAGCAATCTCTCTTCTTGTTCCTAGTGGGACTCTGACTTTCTTCTGAATTGACAAGCTGTAACGTAGTTTATAAGCGAGTGAGCCGTACAAGCGAGTGAGCCACCCCACCGACTTTGCGCACCTCTACACTTGAATTAATTATGACTCAACCAACTCTTTCTCAACACGCTTCTCATAAGGCTGATATACGTCTTGCGATATTAGCTCTTGATAAAAATCAAATCCAGACTGAGCGACGTGCTGCAAGCACGTTTGAAGTCTCTCGAGCAACGCTCCACCGCCGACGCGCTGGGAAGCCTACCCGACGCGATTGCCAGCCCAACTCAAAGAAGCTCTCTCAGCGAGAGGAGGAGGTGATTGTCAGACATATACTCGACTTGGATACACGTGGATTCGCGCCTACGTACGCAGCTGTACGTGATATGGCTGATAAGCTGCTCGCTGCGCGCGGCGCAGGTCAGGTTGGCGTCCACTGGCCGCGCAACTTTGTCAAGCGTACAGACAGTCTCACGACGCGTTTCAATCGAGCGTACGATAGGCAGAGAGCTCTATGCGAGGATCCAGCCCTGATCAGAAGCTGGTTTGAGCTTGTAGAGGAGACAAAGGCCAAGTACGGCATCTGCGATGATGACGTCTACAACTTTGACGAGGCTGGCTTTATGATGGGCAAGATCACGACTCAGCTCGTCGTGACAGGGTCAGAAAGAAGAGGCAGGCCAAAGGCTATCCAGCCAGGCAATCGCGAGTGGGTGACGTTGATCGCTGCGATCAACGCTGCTGGCTGGTCAGTCCCGCCGTTCATCATCTTCGCTGGCCAGTATCATCTATCTGCCTGGTACGAGGAAGCAGAGATCCCACGCGACTGGGTGATCGCAGTCAGCGACAATGGCTGGACAAACAACGAGCTAGGAGTAGAGTGGCTGAAGCACTTCAACGCTCACACAAAGACTCGCGTCGTTGGTGCGCGTCGCCTGCTCGTCCTTGACGGCCACGAGAGCCACCACTCTCTTGAGTTTCAAGAGCTCTGCAAGGAGAACAATATCTACACGCTCTCTATGCCGCCTCACTCATCGCACTTGCTGCAGCCGCTTGACGTTGGCTGCTTCTCGCCGTTGAAGCGCGCGTACAGCCGTGAGGTTGAGAGCCTAATCCGCCACCACATCAACCATATCACCAAGCTCGAGTTTCTGCCAGCCTTCAAGACAGCGTTCAATCGATCGTTCACCTCAGTCAATATCTGCTCAGCCTTTCGAGGTGCAGGCCTTGTGCCTCTCCAACCAGACGTTGTACTATCAAAGCTTGACGTGCAGTTACGTACACCTTCTCCAGCTGCTCTCCCAGAGGCTGTCTGGGAGGCTTGTACCCCGAGCAACGTACGCGAGCTTGAAGCCCAATCAACATTGATAAGTGAGCGCGTTCGAAAGCATAAGAGCTCATCACCAGCTTCAATCATTGAAGCAATTAAGCAGCTTAAGAAGGGAGCAGAGGTAGTAATGCTCTCAGCTGAGCTGATGCGCGATCGGATTACCAGCCTTGAGAAGGCTAATGAGGCAGCGTCAGCGCGCAAACAGCGTAAGAAAAAGCGTATACAGCAGCGTGGAGTCTTAACAAAGGGAGCTGGAGAGGATATACTCGCTCAAAGTGAGGCTGATCAGCAGATTGCTCGTGAAGAGCGTCGGACAGGAGAGCGATCAGGCCGCAACCGCCAGGCTCTAGCGCGCTGCACAAGGTGTAGAGAGACTGGTCATAACTCTCGTACATGTAAAAAGGATATATTAGATACTGCTTAATTCACTCTATACATATCTATATATTGTATCATCACGTTGTTGAGATATACGATCGTAGAGGTGCGCAAAGTTGGTGGGGTGGCTCACTCGCTTGTACGGCTCACTCGCTTATAAACTACGTTACCTAGCTGAGTAGGTATTTGGATTGCGTAGTGTTGCCTGTGAGGAGTAGTTTTTGAGTTCTTTTGTCCATTCCTGCGTTGCTAGCTTCTTGATCCTGGTACTAGTCATGGCGAGGCTAGTAGAGTTCGTGGCTGGCCTCTTTTTGGCAGCTAGTTTAGCTAGACAGTCTGCTCTTTCGTTGCCTGCTATGTCTTGGTGTCCAGGGACCCAGTAAATGCTGATAGTAGCTCCTTTGCTGATGACCTGTTTGGCTGCTTTTACGCAGCGTATCTGCCACGCTTGTCCAGGTAGATTAGAAGGCGTCTTCAGTCTATGGATAGCAGCCTGGTTGTCCGCATAGATCTGAATCTCCTGGTAGGGGGCAGCTACAGTCGCAGCGTGTTCAAAGCCTCTAGTGATGCCTTCTAGCTCCCCATTGTATACAATTTGGCCTTTGCCGATGTTGTGCGTCTCGTAGTGTGTTTCTAGAGCTTCTTGAGCGTAGTCGAACGCTGCTAGGCCAATGCCAATTCCTGTCCCTTTTTGGATTGACGATGCGTCTGTGTAGATAGCGAGCATGTTGTCTCCTAGTCTTGATAGCATGTAAGCCTTGTGAGCCTCTGCTTCTTCGTCCTTGGGTAGTGTAGAGAGTGTAGCTGTATAGGGCATATTTTTGGTCCATGGCTGGTAGTGGTTTGCGAGTAGCTTCTCTTCAGGGCTTGATACAGCAGTCTGAATAGATTGAACAATTTGAGTGAGTTGCGTAGGCGGGCCTTTCTTGAGTTGGCGTCCAAGGTCTTCTACATCTGTGTCTGCGTCTGATTCTGGTTGTAGGGCTTCGTTTAGAGCTTGGATAGCGATGCGAACTAGGTGACTAGCTGGTAGCTTCCTTGCTCTGAAGGCGTATTTTCTGATAGCAGTGTTAAGCCTGATCGCTGGCGGAGGTAGCGCAGCTTCTACCTCTGATGGAATCGTTGATGAGGTGCGAAAGGTGCCTAGTATCTTTCTAAGAGCCATGTTTTGGAGTCCTTGTAGCTGCTTCTTGATGGCAGTTTGTTTTCTCCAGAAGACCTCACATCCGTAGTCTGCTACACTTGTTACACAAGCTAGATAGAGTTGCCGCATAGCGTAGGGAGAGAGTCCTCTCTCGCTGTTTGCTAGTCTGCACATCCTGTAGAAGGCTGACCTGGCCTGGCTAATCCTTATAGCAGCATGCTCCTTGAATGCGAGTGCGTTGTCAAAGTTACTTGATAGCTTCAAAAACGAGCTTCACGGACCCCACCATCCTTTTCTACCTATTACCCCTGTCGCCTCCCTTTACAACAGATATCTGTAGTCAGGGCTGAGATCGCCCAGTTCCGTCTTCTCATATTCGGTCAAGCCCACGTCCCTGATGCTCTTGTTCCTCGATCGATTCTGCATGGAACATGCGATAAAGTACGCGCAGCAGCTGAGCCCACTGAAACACACAAACGCGATGCAGATCGAGTATCCTGGAATGTACTTGGGCGCGTCCTTTGCCAAGAAGGCGAATACCGCAACGATACCGCCGATATTACCGAACCCAACTTGCCAAGCCGACCCAACCGAGCGACGATGGTGGCCACCAAGATTCATGTTGAACTGCGTTTCGTGTCAAAACAAGGTACGCACCCTGAGCATGGAGTACTTACCCAGCAGACAATGACAGGCATAGCCGTGTATGCGCCCATAACAACCAGAAACAGTGCCGCGTATTGAAGGTCGTGATTGTCGTGCACCGACATCAGAATTGCGAAGCCTGCGATGCAAACGCAGATCGGGACGATGGTGAACAAGAAGCGATGCTTCAGCCTATCCGAGAACCATGCGATCAGCATGGAGAAGCCAAAGGCAGCAGCCCACGGCGGGACTGAGTGCAGTTGTGTCTGAATCTTGCTGTATCCGTAAGACTGGATGATGGCAGGGCTGAAGTAAGCGTACGAATACGCAGGAATGATCAGCCCAAAGTACATGAAGCCGCCGATAATGACCTTGAAGTCCTTGAAGACGCGGCCAACGTCGCCAATGGACATCTTTCGGTCGCGAGCAGACTTGCCCTGATCCACCTGCAGACGCGCCTTGACGAATGCACGCTCGTCTTCAGTGAGCCACTTTGATTCCTCGGGAAAGTTGGGCAGCAGGAAGAAGAAGAAAAAGGAGACTACGACAGTGAGAAGACCTTCCAGAATGACTAAGCGTGTCAGCAGTCAAACGTGGTCATGAACCGAGGGCACATACAGATCCATCGCCATCCCATGTAGCCTCGCACACCATCCATCTTCCCAATGGCACTGGCAAGAAGACCTCCAAAGGCGCCGGCAAGCGTGGTGGAGGAAAAGAAGAAAGAATAGCGCTTCTGCGCTTCATGGCGGCGGTACCACATGCCAATCAGATAGAAGGCGCCCGGGAACATGCCCGTCTCGAAGACCCCAAGGAAGAAGCGCGTTGCTAACAGTCCGGAGTAGTTCTGTACGAAGCCTTGAAGCATGGTCACGAGTCCGAAGCCGAACATGCAAAGCGAAAGCCAGACTCTTGGCTTGAGCTTCTTCAAAATCATGTTGGACGGAATCTCAAATAGGATGTACGGGACGAAGAAGATGACCAAAGCATTATTGTAGCGGTTGTCATGTAACAAGTCCAGTTCCTTGCTCAGTCCAAAAACGTTGGCATTGGCGATGTTGACACTGCTCCTGTTAGTGTACGCATGCCAGAATATCTGCCACTGCATACCGATCCAAGAAAGCTAGCAGATACATGACACAGAGCCATGGGATGACATGGAGGTCGATTCTTCTGACCAACTTGGCCTCGGTCGTGTGCGGCGGGCACGTAACGAGCTCAGCAGCTTCTTCACTGTAGTTGCCGTTGTAGTGAGGTGCTGCCTTCTGATCACTCAGATCAGACGCCTGAACGTCCTCTGTGCGTCATCAGCCTGGGTATTCCAGCAGTGTAGCTTGTGGGCCGCTGTATCGCTAGCATGCCGTGTGCGCTAGCATAGAGCTAGACAAAGCTTGTAGCTCATCAAGATTCTACCTTGCGGCCACAGCATGTATCGTTGTAGGGCGAACGGAGCTTGACTCACTCTCTTTCCTGGAAAACATCCTGAGGCGGTACAGATGTCGTTGGTGAAACGGGCAAGCCGTGAACTCCGGGTGCAGATCCCTTGCTGTTTTGGTTCTTTAGACCACGCGGCCGGTTGCACTCACAAGATGCAGCAATCACTTTCGTATCACGTTCGCACCCACGCGTCCAAGGTCGTGAGATGGAAAGGGAAAGAAATAGCATGCAGGCAGGAAGTTTAAACCTTCACCAGTCATCCTCCGCGCTTACTATGGCCGAGGTCGCTGGGTTGCCATCAAGGTCACCTCGTTAACCCCGCGCTTTTGCGGGCCGGCTCACACAAAGGGTGGTGACGGACGACCGAGAGAGGAAGCTGCACTCGTGTTCCCCAGGGTGGCGGCGAGGACCCCGAGTATCCGCGAGTGTAGACGATATACTCTTAACGGGGTGGACGTTAACCGTTCCCGAGAGCGCTGTGCTGACAGTCTAGGTAGTTTGTCATGTACTTATTTGTCCGAGACGGCGTCAGAGACCGAAGCGCCGAGCCCAAGTGCGAATAATCAGCTGTGGGCTGCTGCCGTCGGCCATGAGTCCTTGGCGTTCCATCGGATGTTACAATAGGATCGACGGCTATGGCGTAGATCGAAAGAAGGTTAGGCGACTTTATTCGGAACGGCATCGGCACAAGATGAGATGATGCTCGCGCATGCTCTCTGCAAAAAAAACTTGTGCAGGATTTCACAAAGGCCCGATGTTGCACCTCCCAGACGCTCCTTCCGTGGTGAGGCGCGCGTGTATCATGTCAAGCCCTTGAAGGAGGGAAGGGAATGGCCTGGTCACGCTGCATCTGGTCCGGCGCCATTCGGCTGGTCTGGCCACTTCCCAGCTGCAGGGCTGGCACTTCACAAGTCTGGGCGACGCTTCCATCCCTCAACGTCGACTTTTCGGCCGACCTGTCGTCCCCTTCTCTACGCTCACTTTTCAGCCTCAACTCCCGAGAACTGCACACCTTCATGACCCCGACAGCACCTCTCCTGGATACCTCAGTGCGCCGGCAACGTTCGACTTTCTTTCTCCAGTGGCGGGCAGGCTGAACAGCCATGGTCAATGTGAAGAATGTCGCCTTCAAAGTCAATAAGCAGACACCGATTTCCCAAGCACCTCCCCAGGCCTTTGGTACCGTCATCAACTGTCGCAAACCGGGTGGCAAGCGGGCATCCAAGGAGTTGAAAGAAGTGCGCTCGCATTCCGTGCCACTCACCAATGTTGCTGGTTCCAAGAAGCGGAGACGGGACGAGCAAAAGAGCGAGCAACTTCAACAGCAGATTAATTTCATCACATCGTCCCCCGCAAATGCGCAGGCTGCGCTGGTCGCTCTGCGCCAAGGCAGCCAGCCCCTCATCAATCAAAAGTTGAAGCAAATTAAGCCCACCCGGTTCAGGAAGGGCAAGATCCTGGAGAAGGGAGTCGATCTGGATTGCTGGTTCACCATACTCTCGTTCTCTGACCCCGCGCAACTGCTGGAGATGCGCCAGAAGATTGCATCCTGCTATCGCTTCCTGAGAGACAATCCCATGCTTTGGGTTCACAGCAGGAATTACTACTATGGGAACGACATGCCAGAGCCGCCTTCAGCTATGACTGAGTTCCAGTACGCACATCTTCGACATGGCCATGGTTGCATGAGCTGCGGTGCGCCGAGCACACGCAAGACGTACTGGGCGTTCCTTCGACGATGGTGTAAAACCTGCTTGCAGTCCAAGACGGTCAAAGAGCACGATGCGATGGTCGTGATGCGCACTGTCGGAATTGAAGATGTCTCTCTTCTCCGCAAGTGTCTCCCGTCTGGCGTATTTGATTCCTGGGGCAACTTTGTTGGCGTTGGACCGGCCAGCACACACTCGCTTAAGACGATCTATCTGCTCTCGGAAGTGCAGAAGCTCGAAACGGAGATTCACGACGCGGCTATACTCTATCCCAACGCGTGGTCCGCCGAGCTAAGACCAGGAATGGCTCGGAAAGCAACTCTTGTTGATGAACGTCGTGCTTTTGCACGCAAGATGGAGCTCTGGGAAGAAGCAACCCGCAGCAACAAAGCCAGCGATTATCAGGCAAAGAAGGCTGCACGCAAGGCGTACTTTGAGCATAAGGCATCCCAGCTTGAGCCTCCCATCAGCTTGAAAGAGATGGAAGCCTGTCCTTGTTACCGCCGTGCCATTGCCATTCCCAAGGATCCCAACAACACATCGTGGCAACAGCTTAAACCAAAGCTCGAGAAGGAGGCTGCAGAACTGGCACTTGGACGACTAGCCACAGCTGAGATGCGAGGGGGCACAGCTTCGGCATCGGCATCCGGTACATCGACTCCGAATAGTATGCACGGTCATCAGACATATCTGCACTCGATGCCGGGAGCACATGGAGGCTTCCTGCCTTATCCCCATACTCGTCCGCATCCACACATGCATTAACCTGTGCGCGTGACTTGGACGCATTCTTTTCTTCGTTTGCTATTTCCTTGGTCTTGGGTCGCATAATCTGGCATGGAGTTGGTGGTCTGTAGTTTGGCGCAAACAGATGGGCATTGCATGCGTGACGTTGAACCTGGGACGAAGATTGCGCTTGCTCAGAAATAATGTAGCCCGATAATGGGCCATAATACGTGCATGGATGCACAGCACTACATAGGCTACAGCCCGTTATCATGGCGCTCTACCCGCTACTTTGTACGCGGCTTGAGCAGCAATATATTATATTCTCACAGCGCAACGCGTATCATGACGCTTGTGCTCCAGGTCAGCAGCGAGAGACGCTCGTTGACTGGTGTGTCTGTGAGTCTGCAGAGCCTCTACCCCTCACCTAGGCCCAACCCTGCGTGCAGCTGGCCAATGACACGGCCAGGAGACGGCGTTACAGCGAGGGGTCCTGCGAGCTACAAAACTGCCATGATTCCCTCGAGATGGGCGCAGAACAAAGCCTCGTGCGCGTCTGCACAATGCGGAACCAGCGTCCAACTGCTCGGCCAAACGTGGCGTCGTTTTCCACGGCAGACGTCCACATGTCGGATCCCGTAATCACTGCAGGAGAAATCCAACGCCGCTGATTGGCTACTCGGCACAACTGGCCCACTTTTGCCATGGCGTCTTCTCGAAGAAATGTTGCTATGCTGGCTTCGGATAACTTGTCCCTTATATTTCATACCCAAGCTTTTCAACTCGGCTGCCATTGAGCTCGCCAGCGCCTTCACCCTTCACACACGTCACACAGTAGCACTTTTGGCCCACCACCCGAGATAAGACCACCACCATGGCCTCCGCCTCGCGCACCTTCTCCCGCGCTCTGCGCACCGCCGCCCCCTCGTTCCGCTCCACCACGACACGCTCCGCCCGCTTCGCTGCCCCCACACAGAATGCCTTCCGCCAGCAGTGGCACCGCGGCTACGCCACAGGCAACGAGGAGCTCGCAGACAAGTACGAGGGCAACCCCACCGGCATGTTCATCGGCGCCGGTGCTCTGCTGCTCGGTGCCGCCGGCTACGCTGCCTACACATACCGCCCCGAGCTGCTCGGCCTCGAGGGCAAGCCCAAGGCCCCCTTCGTTGCGCGCTTCGAGAACTACCAAGACGTCTACAACCACATCGCGAAGCTGCTGGAAGAGCACGACAACTACGACGACGGCAGCTACGGTCCCGTCTTGTTGCGCCTGGCATGGCACGCCTCTGGAACGTAAGTGCTGCATCGCGCCAGCCGGGCGCTGAGATTGCGCCCCACCTGACACAATGCAGCTACGACAAGGAGACCAACACCGGCGGCTCCAACGGTGCCACCATGCGCTTTGCCCCCGAGGGTGACCATGGCGCCAATGCCGGCCTGAAGGCTGCCCGTGACTTCCTCGAGCCCGTCAAGGAGACCTTCCCCTGGATCACCTACTCCGACCTGTGGATTCTCGGAGGTGTTACCGCCATCCAAGAGATGCAGGGCCCCAAGATTCCTTACCGCGCCGGCCGCTCTGACCGCGACCTCTCCTTCTGCACCCCCGACGGCCGTCTCCCCGATGCTTCCAAGGACAGGAGCCACATCCGCGCCATTTTCGGACGCATGGGTTTCGATGACCGCGCCATGGTCGCTCTATCTGGTGCCCACGCCCTGGGCCGCTGCCACACGGACCGCTCTGGATACTCTGGTCCTTGGACCTTCAGCCCTACCACCATGACCAACGACTACTTCAAGCTGTTGCTGGAGGAGAAGTGGCAGTACAAGAAGTGGAACGGCCCCAAGCAGTTTGAGGACGTCAAGACCAAGACCCTGATGATGCTGCCCACCGACATGGAGATTGTCAAGGACAAGAGCTTTAGGAAGTACACTGAGCTCTACGCCAAGGACAACGATGCCTTTTTCAAGGACTTCTCCAACGCCGTGGTTACCCTGTTCGAGCTTGGCGTGCCCTTTGAGCACCCCGAGGACCAGAGATGGGTCTTCAAGAGCTCCTTCGACTAAGCGTCTTCGCATGCACCATGGAGAGCGGGCGTAGAAAGGATTTCATTTCATGTTGAGATATCCAGCTAGATCAACTAGACCGTTGTTTTATGAGGAGCTGTGGAACACACTACCGCCTTCTCCACGAAGCCTCATTTAGACTGTACTAGTACTCTGTAGGAACGCAGCTACTACTAAAAACAATTACATTTTGTGTCGACTACATGACGCACTATTTGCCATGACATGCCCCCGCACTTTGTTTAGCGCTGTGTCGGATTGGATGGGCATGTCCATCAAATCGTCCCGCCGTATACGCGACTAAATAAGTAAACACGTATACTCATCATCCATGACCCTCCATATAAAGTCAGCACATCAGAAAGAGAAGCGTGTCCAGGAACTCAGTCTTGCATGAAGCTATGCGCAAGCTGGGTCTGCTTCCTCTTCCACCACTGTTGATCCTCCTTCTCCAGCCTCTGTAAGTCTGCAACATACTGCTTTCCCAAGCCTGCAAGCTCCTCTTCAAATTGACGGATCGCTTCGTGAGGCATATCAAGGGCAGCAGGAACGGGTTTCTTTTGAAGTCCAGGGGCGTGGAACAAGAATTCCGGGAACAAGCTCATCACATCCGGACTTGCAAAGGAAACACGCTTCCTCTTTCCTTTTTCCTTCTTAGCTGAACTGCCATGCTCGGGAACGAAGAGTGTGGATTCAGCCTGGGCAGCCGGCGAGGAGGCACCTGCGTCTGTCTCAGCGGTAGAGAGCAGAGCTGCTATGTTGCGCTCGCCCAGACAGGCCACGCCTAGTTGGAAGATCTCAGCCACGACGCCCTCCCACTGCCTCTGCAGCTCCTTGATTTGCTGCATCTCCGATTGCGTGTGCTCTTCGAAGCACTGGAAGCGATCGTACAACGTCGTCTGGACACGCTCTGTTTCGCCCGTGGTCTTTGTGTGCTGCATACCGTCGCGATAATCAGAAAGCGGGTTGCAGAGCTTTTGGACACTACGCTGATATATGGCGGGCACGGTGAGCTTGAGAGGTGAGGCTTGAGAGCCATTGTTGGCTGGATCTGAATAGGCGATTTGGAGATGGCTTTCGTAGAGCTTGTTCAGGAGTGCGTCGAGGGTTTTGTTGATCTTGGCGAGAGCATTCGAATAGAGGTGGCGGCGGTACACTTCACTCGTTTCTGGAGCGCTGCGTTAGTTGTGTTTAATCCAATTAGGAGATACAGTGAAATATGCCTTTGAAGGCTAGGGCTAGCGGATGCACCTCCTTCTCTTGCCTCCTTCGACCGGACCTCTTGACAGTCGACTTCTGTGGACTGCGCGAGCTGGGGCGTACTTGCGGCGTTTCATGCTTCTGCTTCTTGAAGATGGCAGCTGCGGAAACGGTCGCTGTCTTCTTTGGAGGCCTGGTCAGATTCGGAGGCTTGAAGGCATCGCGATTGGGCAACTGTGTCGCCGAGGTTGTATTTTTGGCGTCCATTGCTGACTTGGGACTGACTTCGCGGCGAGACGCTTGTCACAGAGAAGTGAGATGAGACGAGGCTGGGTGAGGCGAGGCAAGTTGACGCAGAAGAATGTTGATTGTTTGCTTCGTTGAGGCAAGTGCGGCGTAATAGGAAAGAGCACGCACCGTGCAGATGACGCGTTGACACATGAAGCATGGCAAACACAGGCCCTGAAGGGCCACTCGTATGAAATACTCACAGTGCTAGATTGGCGTTGTCCGTAAATATGTTGTCAACAACTCCATACTACCCTTCATAATACATCGCTGGAGCTGCTTCATTTGCCAAATCGCCTCATCCCATATTGTACAATCGGCATGCAGCAACGTCGAATTTTGCCTCTGGCCGCTAACTATTCAGACCAAGCCTCTACTTCTGCTCGCTCTCAGCAGGCACAACAACGTTCTTTTCTTCGAGCATCTTCGCCAACGAACCGTCCTGGTGCATGGTCACGAGGATGTCGCAACCGCCAATGAACTCCTTATCGACGTAAAGCTGGGGTATCGTGGGCCATTCAGAGTACTCCTTGATTCCTGCTTTGCGTCAGTCCAACCGCTCAAGCACTATAGCGCGACCGGGACGTCACGCCGCATCACCAATGGCACTAAACAACGTGCAGGGAGTTCTCCTTCACGCACCTGCCCTCAACTCTTGGTCCTCGAGCACATTGAACGCTGTGAACTTGTCCGGGTCCACACCCTGCATACCCAGGATCTGTATGCTCGCCCTCGAGAACCCACACTGTGGTGTCTCTGGAGTGCCCTTCATGAACAGCACAACAGGCGAAGAAGCAACGGCGCGATCGATGGCACTGCGGACCTCATCGGAGAGACATCGGATTTGGAAGGGTGTGAGGAAGCGTGCGCTTGGGACGGGGCGCGCGGCGCTGGCGCGGGTTGCGGCTGCGGCCCGGAAGGCCTGTATTTGTTAGTAAATCGAAGCTATTGGGATTTGGGAAAAGATTATAGGGCACTATACCTGGGGAATTGCACGTCTTGAGAACATTGTGGTGTGTGTGCGTAGGTGTTCTGATGAATGACGGCACCTCCGAGGCTTTCGCCGCAGAATATCTGGATGATTAATCGGAACTAAGCAGTTAATATCACTAGACTCCCATTGGCTGTTGCTCCCATCTGCAAGCATACATCAGATCGTTTGCAGGTTGACTCGAATCTGGTCTCAGATGCTATTTCATCGAAGTGACATGGTAACTGGTGCATTGTCAAGAAGATGAGGTTATGTGGTAGTCGTTCGTCTACTCCCATGATGCAAAACATGAGCTATCCCCTGGATGGCGGGAAATCGGCATTTAAGCCAATTAAAAGTCGCCTTGGCGCTTACAGAATCAGTCACATGACTGCTCAATTCACCCACTCATAGGTCAGCGCGTGACTTCGGCACAGCACGTGATGTTCTTTATAAGCGCCTAGGCAACTTTTAATTGGCTTAAATGCCGAAGGCAGTTTCCCGCCATCCAGGGGATATGCAGAAAAACATTGCCCAAGGCTTTTATCCCCCAAAATTTGAGATGCTCTCGCCTTTTCTTTCAATCCACAGTCGCTAAGCAGAACGCGATACGACCGCTCATCTACTGCTCGTTGATAACGTGACCCCACTCGTGGCTTTCCATACCGTCGCTTCCCCACATGATGCCCTTCAGCCATGTCCTGACAACATTGGCGTAAGCGCCAACGTTACCCTTGGACATCGGAACTTCAATGTCGTTGCCGCGGAAGTGAATCTGGCTGATGGGTGTAACAAACCAAGCTGTGCCAGCAGCAAAAGCCTCGACAAGGCGACCCTCCTGGGCAGCCTCCTCGAGCTCGAAGATATTGAACTTACGTTCGACCACCTCGAGGGCTTCGAGATCTTCGTGGCCCGGCGCCAGCTTGATGCGTGCAAGCTCAAGGATGGACCGGCGTGTTACGCCGTCAAGAACGATGCGTTCCTTCAAATCGGCTGTGACGAGCTGCAGCTTGCCCTCTTTCGTCCGCCAGACAACGAAGAAGTTGCTGGCACCTGCCTCGGTCACAGTGCAGTCCTCGCCGAATAGCCAGAGAATCTGGTGGTAACCTCTCGCTCTCGCTTCACCATGTGCAACAAGAGAAGGCCCGTAGTTGGCACCGAGCTTGGCGTATCCAAAGCCTCCAGGCCAGGCACGGCACATGTTGTCTTGAGATGCGAGGAGCTTGATTCCGCCAGACATGTCGCCCATGGGCGCGAAGCAGCATAAAATAATGAAAAGAAGAGCCTCTTTCGGAGGATCAAGACCAAGGGCCGGGTCCGAGGCGATCATGGTAGGTCGGATGTACAAGAAGCTACCAGGGCGGTCCTTGGGAAGCCACTTCGCGCCATCAGTCTCGCACAGCTTGACGATCAACTTGAGAAGCTCCTTGGGCGGGAAAGCGGGCAAAGCGATACGGTTCGTGGACATGAGCATACGGTTGCAGTTCAAATCCGGGCGGAACAGGCGGAGTTTGCCGTCATGGCCGCGGTACACTTTCATTCCCTCGAAGCACTCCGTCGCGTAGTGCAAGCATGACGCCGTAGGCGCAAGAGAGATGGGACCATATGGTTGCAAAGTCGGTGCAGCCCAACCTTCTTCAACGGTCCATTTCGCCTGGATCATATGGTCGGTGCAAATTTTTTGGGAGGCCATTTCCGCCGACCCAAGAGCAGGGACAGAACGTGGGGCGTCAGTATATGTGCATTGTACCTTCGAGGCGTCGAGTTCAGCGAGAGGTGAATCGTCGACTTGGGCTTCTGTGTCCCTTTCCGGTGGTGGTGTGGCGGTAATGGTGTTTGTGAGAGATGCCGACTTCAATTGTGAAGGAGCGGACTTCTCAAGAGCGTGCTGAATGCCAGAGCTTGTGAGGTCTGTAACGGTCTCGCCATCGTTGGGAGGTGTAAGAGTGATGGGAGGCATAGTTGCTGCTGGACTGGTTGCTATGTTCTGGGGTATCAATCGCAGGTGCGTGTCTGGTTTGAAGTGCAGGGCAAGCGTTGGGGGGAAAGGGTCTTATAAGCACAGAAAGTTTTCAGGTCGAGTCAGACCCTCCTATCACGCGGAGAAGTCGAGACTAATATAGAGTAAGCTCGGCCATATACTTCTCGGCCACATTTATCTCAGCAAGCTCAGACGCAGCCAAGGAAGGTATAGCGCAGACGTGCAAACCTCTAGCTACTATCTAAGAGACTTTAGTAATTTTCTTAGTAGCTAGTGCTATTTCACGTATACCTTTCTTGCTTTTGCTTCTATACTATATAATAGTCTTTAAAAAAAATTCTTTTAAATTTTAGTAGAGTATAAAATACTAATTTATGTTAGAAAGGTATATGTACCAATCAACGCAGGGGCAAAGTGTATTCAGTATTCACATTTTGTCTCAACAGGTTATGAGCCCGGGTCGCTTTCAGCGCATCAGCATGTTCGTGATGGACTGCTAGTTGGGTGAGTAACCAGAGCCGAGTAGGGTCAGAGCATAAGGCCAGCGCCGAGTAGGGCCAGAGCCGGTGTCAGCACCGTGAAGGGCCTGCGTCGCAAACCACTCACATTACTTTGTCTCCCTGCCTCGATTGCGGAGGTGTGTTAGAAAGGTATATGTACCAATCAACGCAGGGGCAAAGAGTGTTCAGTGTTCACATTTTGTCTCAACAATTTAGTTAATATATATTTTTTACAAGTAAAAATAATAAAATCTTAATAACGTGAGTACGTTATTAAGATTTGCACTTAATGCGCGGATTCAGTCAATGCGCGCTTTTGACTAGCAAAAACAACAAAATCTTAGGTATTAGAATTAGTATAACTCTGCTAATATAAAAGATATAGAAAAGGTTTCTAGTAGTAAATTGTATAACGTACTCCACAAGCGAGCCGGTCACCCAAGCAAGCCGGTCACTAAGTTTTACACTAAAAATTAAGATTTTTGCGCCTTAATAACTCTATAACCAGATAATAGAATTGTCTAAAACTTGAAATACTATGCTGCATCTACGTAAAGATCAATTCTATAGAAGCGCTAGGAACCTGTATCAGTCGCACCGGAGTTATTAAACAAAAATCAAAATACAGGGATTATTTTAGCATACTTTCTAATAACTCTACACACGTTAAGGATAGAGCTTAGATCTCCAGGGCAACTGATCTTGACATAGGTAAAGCATAGCATTTTGATTTTTAGACAATTCTATCATCTGGTTGTAGAGTTATTAAGGTGCAAAAATCTCAATTTTTGGTGTAAAATTAAGTGACCGGCTCGCTTAGGTGACCGGCTCGCTTGGATGACCGGCTCGCTTGTGGAGTACGTTATAAAATTCTAAAGCTTTAGTATTAAACTTTTTAAATAATATTTTATAGTTAAAAAGTTATACTATTTTAAAGTAACGTACTCCACAAGCGAGCCGGTCACCCAAGCGAGCCGGTCACTTAATTTTACACCAAAAATTGAGATTTTTGCACCTTAATAACTCTACAACCAGATGATAGAATTGTCTAAAAATCAAAATGCTATGCTTTACCTATGTCAAGATCAGTTGCCCTGGAGATCTAAGCTCTATCCTTAACGTGTGTAGAGTTATTAGAAAGTACGCTAAAATAATCCCTGTATTTTGATTTTTGTTTAATAACTCCGGTGCGACTGATACAGGATCCTAGCGCTTCTATAGAATTGATCTTTACGTAGATGCAGCATAGTATTTCAAGTTTTAGACAATTCTATTATCTGGTTGTAGAGTTATTAAGGTGTAAAAATCTTAATTTTTGGTGTAAAATTGAGTGACCGGCTCGCTTGTGGAGTACGTTACTAGAAACCTTTTCTATATCTTTTATATTAGCAGAGTTATACTAATTCTAATACCTAAGATTTTTTTTTGCTAGTAAAAAGCGCGCATTGACTGAATCCGCGCATTAAGTGCACAGACACGGTATATGGCCGAGCTTACCACGGGACCTCGAAGACTAGTCTTCCTTGCCTCAATGGCGTAGCCGGTAAAGGAAGACATTGACGAAACACTTGGTGGACCCTGACTGCGGCTTTAAGAGTTTGATGCGGTTCGCGATGGCTCAGCACCGCCATCAATTGCCTCCGACGTCCAATTGATGTAAGAGGAACCATATGGCATCTCGAAATCTTCAAAGCCATGACGAAATTTCTCTGTCCAGAGACCAACCAACTAGGAAAATGTTCCTGCAGGTTGTGTGTAGGGCGTGCCTCTGGATAATGCAGGCGTGATTCGACCGTTTATATCCGCGCATCGAAGCGCCGGGTACTCACGCGCCCGGGTAGTGTGAGAGTCACGTTTTTCTGCCTAAGTCCCTCTCCTAACAAGTCTGATTGGTTCGATCTGCACGTGACTCTTAGATCTCTTGACTTTATGAGTATGCTTCCGATTGCTGAATGCACGAACGACTCACGTTCAGCCTCAGGAGTCACCCTCCGATCCGGACGCGTTTGATTGCTTGAATACACTGATCGTTGCACAGCATAGTAGCGACATCGAAGGGTAGCATACCTTGAGAACACATTACTGATGCAGAGAGCTGAACGAGAAGGCAGCTCGGCTTAAGGCGCGGTTCGGCAAGGCCATTTGGTGGAGGCAACGGCATAACAAAAAGAAAGGATCAAGCGACCAGGGATGCACGCAAACCTGAATGGCAGGTGGATACTTAGTCTTGCAAGATTGTAAAAGAGAATAAGGTGTTTCACCACCGAGCGGCCCACCCTTACCAACATTGCGTCTATTACCGTCTATAACATTCGCACCACAACACTGCACTAGAATACACTATAGTCTAGGATATTATTCAGAAGCGTCGCTATTATCTAGGTCTACAATTTTTGCAGTGCAGGTGCGCGAATTGTGGCCAGTCTTGCTGCAACGCCTGCAGTGCCTGTCTTTGCGCACCCTCTCCCTGTGGCGCACAGTCGGTTCTCAAGGCACCGAACTGTTCGGTGTGTAGTAAACCGATATCTGGTTTGTAGAGCACCGAACGTTCGGTGCCAGGTACACCAATTTTTGACCGGTTACGCCGAATTTATTTCGGTGCTCTAGAAGCCAGACATTTATACTATTTTAGACAAGCGCGAGGCAAGTGTGATAAGGTAACCTCTGCTAAGTATAGGCACTATCTCTAGCTCTCCCGCTCTCTCATACTCACCCCAGCTGCACCTACATTTGTGCCCTGGTGTGTGTTAGAGTCAACAACACGCGGGTGAACTTTGGCTGAATCGCGTGAATCTAGCATATTTGAGGCTGTAGTGTGGGTGGTTAGGGGGTGGGAGGGTACCCGTTAAGTGCCAAGAATGAAGGAGTATTCTCCGGGTGGCAAGAACACCAGTTGCATCTGATAACCGGATAGAGGCGGAAAAGGTCAGCCTTACGTTGCACCGAACTCGTTCGGTGTGCAGAGCACCGAAAAATGCCTGTTCGGTGTCCTGGAAACCGATCATACTCCTCAAGGCTTTGCACCCTGTTCAGCTGCCTCCCCACCACCACAGTCCTTCTCAGCCATCAGATCCTGTACGTCACCTACTGTAAGACTCTCCTCTGTCTGAATATACTTTCTTTTGCGACTGCGCTGCTCTGTTAGAGCAGCCATTGCCTTGCGAATACCAGCCAGTTCCCGAGCCTGCAACACTGAATTGTGACCTATAATAGCCACGCCTTTTGCAAGCGAATCAACAGCTTGCAGGAGAGGAGAGATAGGCGATTCTCTGTGCCTCTGTATGCGCTCACGAACAAGCGTTGATTGCGCCTCTATCTCCTTTATAGTGGCTGGTGTTTTGGACTCCCAAAGGGTAGTCTCTGATGGTGCAGGTGTTGGCGTACGAAGCACCACATCAAGCTTTGATAGCACCCGCTCTGGGTTGTAGGGAACTAAGCCAGCGCCTTTAAAGCTTGCTAGGATGTTCTCCTTTGTAATTGCCTTGTCAAAAGCAATGCAAAAGGCTGGTAGGAAGGTCTCTTTCTTGACTTGTGTGATAGAGTACCTTGCCCAGCTGTCAATCTCAGCAGAGTACGCCCGCTTTAAAGGAGCAAAACAGCCCACGTCAAGCGGCTGCAACAGGTGTGATGAGTGAGGAGGCATACAGAGAGTGATAATCTTCTGTTCCTTGCAGTACTTAAGGAATTGGTAACTGTTGTGGCTCTCGTGGCCGTCTACAATTAGTAGACGGTACGCGCCAACAGTACGCTCCCTTGTATGCGCGTCAAAGTGCTTCAACCACTTCAGGCCAAGCTCATTTGTTGTCCAGCCGTTAGCGCTGGTCTCAATAACCCATTCGCGAGGTAGTCCTGGGTACCAGCTTGATATAAGGACCTTGCCGCCAAATATGATGAAGGGTGGGATAGCCCATCCGCCAGCGCAGATGCCCTGGATGATTGTGACCCAGTCTCGGTTGCCTGGCTGTATCTTCTTAGGATTGCTTCGCTTCTCAGAGCCTGTAAAGACCATCTGAGCAGCAATCATGCCCATCATGAAACCAGACTCATCAAAGTTGTGTGTGTCTTCATCTAGGATGCCGTACTTCTCCTTTGTCTTCCTCACCAGTTCGAACCAGGGCTCTATAACGCGTGGATCTTCGTTTAGGGCTGGTTGACGATCGTATGAGCGGCTGCGTCGAAGCTTAATCTCTTTGGTACGCGTCTTGAACTTGTCTACCCAGTTCTTGCCAACAGGTCCTTCACCGCGCGCAGCCATCTGTTTCCCAACGTCCTCTCTCTGCTGCAGGCGTTGTGGCAGGCGCGCTGCCTTCTTTTGTCTTTCAGCTCTTCGCTGAGCTGAAATCTTTTCAAAATGGCCCGTGCGCTACTCAGATTTTCACGTTCGGTCGAAGGCCACAACCACCACCAAGACAAGGAGACAGTTTTGCCACTCCTTGTTCTTGCAAGATATGGGCACCTGCTAGGCCTAAACACAAAGGCTCTCCATGCGAAGAGCCATAGCACGATCCGACAGAGCACCGGCTCTTGACACGCAAACAAGGCAGCCAGCATGGCCTTATATTTCACGACTTCTAGAGATAAAGAAGATGGACAGGCCTGGCTCTGCCTTCCTACTCTACCTATCTCCTCGACACAGGCTCTCCTCGCGCAGAGCTACGGCTTCGATTCGACAGAACACCGGCTCTCCGCACCTACTCTTTCCTACTCTCTTTTACGGCACTTAACTGCCTCAGAACACAAGGGGCTCACCCTAATGTATCTACACTGCTTAGTCTCCCCAACTGGCGGGGGAGCTGTAGCTTGAAATGGTAGCAATACCCGCGTACGCAAGAAATGCTTTCTAAGGTAGTGTAGCAGCACTGTAATTCCTTAGCTTAGCACGTCCTATATGCCCTTCGGGAGGCGGTGATGGTGGACTTAATCCCCATCCTATGGACGAAAATCGAATACCAACCAACCAACCAACCGCGCGCAGCCAGCAGATCATTAGCCATTTCTTGCACCATAGCCCTTGTAGCGCCTATCCCTCGCGCGTCTAGCTCAAGTATACGTGCAACTATTGCCTCCTCCTCTATCTTGTTCAGCTTACTTGAGTTAGGCTGACAGTCGCGTCGGGCGAGCTTTCCGTCGCGTCGTCGTCTTAGCGTTGTTCGGGGGACGTTAAAGGCCTTAGACGCGTGTCTTGTAGTGTCAGACGCAGTAGCTTCTGTAGCTTGGATAGCAAGGTAGAGTGTACCTTCATTATAGGATTGTAGCGCGTTGTGTTGTGGTGGCATTGTTGTAATAGACGGTGATAGACGCAATGTTGGTGAGGGTGGGCCGCTCGGTGGTGGTGGGCCGCTCGGTGGTGGTGGGCCGCTCGGTGGTGAAACACGTTACAGCTCTTGAAATTAGTCTAAGTACCGAAAAGTCCACAGCTGTGTGCTACAGATACCGCTGGTAGCCTGTCTATCTGTATCAGCCTCACCGCTGCTTACGACAACGCACCAGTCATCGGACCCGCTTGACGTAAACCGTCGATACCTTTCAAGATGCCATCTGCAACTTCGCCAACACGTCCCTCTAATGCATTGAAGTCCATCTTACTGATGGCTGTGTTAATTTGCTCCATGACCGCTTCCTCCTGCATCGTCTCTGACATAACCTGGCCCTCTGTCCTCCAGTACTCCTCCCTGACGCCTCGAAGTGCTGGGTCGCGGTTGACCGAGTTCGTCATAAGGCCAAGAGCCCGCATCTTGTTCATTGTCTCTTCTGACACACGTGTGGCCATCTCCAGACGCTCCGCGATCGAGACGGGCTTCGCAAGCCATCGATTTGTGCTTGTAGCCCAGAGCACAAGAGCCATACCGATGTCCTGCACTGCGAAGATCATATACCGCAGGAATCTAATGCGCCAGTGTATCGAGTCGATCTCCTGAACAAACTTCGCCCGCTTGTTAACCGTAATATCGTATGTCGCCATGAACCACATCTCTACAATGAGGGTTGCCAGGCCCAGTATGGTTGCGTGCGTACGGAATCTCGAGCCTTCGCTTCCAACCAGTGAGGAGGTGGCTAAGCCGAGCACAGCAAGCTGAAAGGTGTGAGGCATGACTATCTTAGGCAGGTTGTATACGAAGTAGTTATTGGCATCGTTGCCGTCCGCCGAGGCGCACCACACGCAGTGGAGCAGTGTGTCTGGGCCATACGCTAGATAATATAGCTTGTTGCGCCCGTTGACTTCGAACTTCGAGCGTAACGCATTGTCGGCGTCAGTGAGCGGCCTGAGGTGGCGAAGTCGTGCGAATAGAACGCTTGTCTCAGTGCGAATGTGGCTTTGTGTTGCAAGGAATATGTTCTCGGGCGCGAAGCGGGGCAGCGATAGTGTCAGACAGACGATGGCGGCGAGGAATAGGAGATTGAGTGTATTCTTCACTCGCGGTGGAGTCGGTCGTACGGGAACGCTTCGAGAGGTTGCGCGGGCGACGTTGAACCAGTCCACGATGCGCGGCAGGACGAAGGGCCCGAACAAAATGAGTAGCGAGTGCACATTTTGCGGAAGAAACGTGAGGCGTGGGATTACGACGTAGGATATGACCAGCAGGATGATCGAGCGCACGTTGAACATGTTGACTGTGTGTAAGTCATGGGCGTGGCTAGCGAACGCCAGCTGTAGTCGAGCCACGAACAATCTATCATATGCAGAACTCGGGGCAAGGCTTGGCGACATTTTTTAAAGTTTTGCGCGTAAGCGTTACAATCGGGTGCCAAAAGTCTGTTCGCGTTGACGCATGGACCACCACAACCACATTTGATTACCAACTTCAAAGCAGTATAACTCTCTACTACATAGACCAAATAAGACAATTAGGGTTGCAAATTAATCGCATTACGCTTAGTATCTAGTCTGGTAGCCCTTTGCACGTCGCACAGCGTCTAGGCGTCGTGGCATAGACCTAATAAGGCGTTTGATCAGTGCGTCAGGTATAGCAGCCCATGCCTCAATCAACCCCAATTCGAACGCCTCCCACTCAGCTAGAGAGTCTCCCATATAGTCAAATTCAGGATGCAGCTCATGGAGCTTCTTTTCAAGTGCCCACCACATGTGTTCAATAGGGTTAAGGTCAGGTGAGTATGGTGGCCATTTGATCGTAGCAACACCATGAACCTCTAGCCACTCCTTCGAGACCTGGGAAGTGTGGATAGGTGCGTTATCCTGCATAAACCACTCGCCTGGCCTGTAGCTGTCCTGGAGACCTTCCTCAAGTGCTCGTATGTAGCTCTGAGCTGTGTATCCATTGCGTTTGGCTGATGTGTCGCGATTCATAATTACTAGACGACTACGCCTTGCTCGGCCACCTGGAGTCATCCATATTGAGCCCCATACCATACGAGCAGGTTGGCGAGCAGTGGTGACCTCCTCAACCATCTCGTGCGACCATTTATCCTCAGGTAGTCGCCATACCCAGGGCGTGTTGTGGCCAGATCCACGAGCAACGCTGCACTCGTCACTGAACCTGATAGTACGCCTCCCAAAATCAAACCCCAGCCATTCATTAGTAAGATTGAGGCGTTCCGCAGCTGTGTTCTTGTTGATTTTTGGCCTACGTCTCGCTCTGAACTTGCGGTATCCCTCGTCAGCCATTGCGCGCTGCACAGTACGCTTAGAAACGCTGGGGTAGGTAGTATTGGCGTCCCACAGTCCAGCCTCCTCCATAAGCTTGTGGTACTCAATACCTGGGTTTTTCCGAGCAATCCGTAGCAGCCGGCGATGGTCTCTACTAGTCAATGTAGGTGGCCGGCCTGTCCGAGGCTGCGTTGTGGTGCTGCAGCTGGTTGTCCATCGGAGTACTGTTTTCTGTACGCACCGCTGCGAGCAGTCCAGCGCGTCAGCAACTTCGCTTGTCGACACACCAGCCTCAACCTGGGCTAAGCAGTATATCCGTTGGGCTTCTGATAATTCACCTCCGCGCACTCGATTTGATGAAATTTTAGTGCTAAAAGCTCTCATATTGATGTAGTCGTGTGTAGTTGAAGAAGATACCCCTCTTTAGAGTTCGCGTTGTTGAAATGGTCTGTGCACACGCGCGAACAGACTAAAGTCCTAGTACAGTAAGGTCGACTGTGAAAAGATGGTGCAGCATACAAGCCGAACGGGCATGGATAGCAAAGTGGTGCAAGGACACCAAGGGCCGAGCAACCTACAGACACACTCCAACGCCCACCAAGAAAGTACTCCGGCTCCACGAGGGGCTCACTAAGCGGGAGAGCGCGCTGCGACTGCGGAGCGAGACGACAGACCGTC
This sequence comes from Lizonia empirigonia, assembly GCA_009982855.1. NCBI lineage: Eukaryota > Fungi > Ascomycota > Dothideomycetes > Pseudoperisporiaceae > Lizonia > Lizonia empirigonia. Next base: position 60,838 of record JAADKA010000024.1, read on the forward strand.
GCACATATCCTTCTCCACTGCAGCAGACGCAGGCATCTCCGAGACCGCATCTTCGAACATCCGGACCATCCTAGGCACGCCACAACTAGCCACCAAAGCCATCGAGTATGTAGAGCAGACGCAGATCCTTGGGCAAAATGGGGATCGCAGGCGCGAAGACGATAGCTGAGCGCTGGGGGGAGACTGAAGGTATTGCAGACGCAGAACACGAGGCAACCGTGCCTCTACGAGACTAGAAGTACAGTGTTCAGTTAGTAGAGCCATTATCTAGATGAGCGGACAGGCAAATGTAGATAGTGGTGGGAGGGAAACGGCAGGCCTCTGGGGACAGATGGTTCTTTGGAATGAAGTGGGGCGGCGCGGATCAACGTCCGCACCGCGTCGGCTGTCTGCCAAGCCTGTCAGCCGGGCATAGCTGCTCTTCGCGGCTGCAACCGTGTAGGATCTAATCAAATCAAATCAAATCAATGGCTCAACAACGCAAAGCTAAGCTACTCCAGCAAGAAGGCAGGATAGACCTCGCACTCCAGGCGTACGAATCAGGTCAATTTAAGAGCGTGCATCTTGCTGCTCTAGCATACAACGTCCCACATCAACGGCTCTCTGATCGGCAGAACAAAATCACCTTCCGGCTGTCTGCTACGCCCAACGGCCGAAAGCTCTCTGCGACAGAAGAGCAAACGATCGTACGATATATCCTTGACCTTGATTCGCGTGGATTTGCCCCCCGGCTGTGTGAGGTGGCAGATATTGCAGATAAACTGTTGGCTGTACGTGGTTGGTTGGTTGGTTGGTATTCGATTTTCGTCCATAGGATGGGGATTAAGTCCACCATCACCGCCTCCCGAAGGGCATATAGGACGTGCTAAGCTATGGAATTACAGTGCTGACACACTACCTTAGAAAGCATTTCTTGCCTGCGCGGGTATTGCTACCATTTCAGAACTACAGCTCCCCTTCCAATTGGGGAGACTGAGCAGTGTGTGTACATTAGGGTGGGACCCTTGTGTGTGTTCAGAGGCATTTTAGTGCCGTGAGAGAAAGAAAAGGAAAGAGTAGGTAGGTGTGGAGAGCCGGTGCCCTGCCGAATCGAAGCCGTGGCTCTGCGCGAGGAGAGCCTTTGTACTAGGCTTGGCCATGCCTGTGTCTGAGGAGATAGGTGTAGTAGGTAGGCAGAGCCAGGCCTGTCCTTCTTCTTTATCCCCAAGGGTCGTGAAATCTAAGGCCATGCTGGCTGCCTTGTTTGCGTGTTGTGTCAGGTCTGGGACGCTGACAGTCGGTCTTCAGAGAGCTGAAAGCAGCTCTCATCGTTGTGGGTGTGGAGAGCCGGTGCTCTGTCGAATTGCGCCGTAGCTCTTCGCGTGGAGAGCCTTGCGGTAGGCCTGGCGATGCCCTTATACTGCAAGAACAAGGAGTGGCAAAACTGTCTCCTTGTCTTGGTGGTGGTTGTGGCCTTCGACCGAACGTGAAAATCTGAGTGGCGGGGCTGTACGTGGTGGGACACCTATTGGCAAGAACTGGGCTGAGCGATTTGTGTCGCGTACGGAAGAACTCAAGATGGCTTTCAATCGCGCAAAGGACCGTCAGAGAATACTCCAGGAAGATCCAGAGGTTATCAGCGCGTGGTTCAAGCTCGTACAGGAGACAAAAGACAAGTATGGGGTCCTAGATGAGGACATCCACAACTTTGATGAGACCGGCTTCCAGATGGGAGTTATTGGCTCAATGAAGGTTGTTACAGGCTCAGAGAGGCGTACAAGACCAAACCTTATTCAGCCAGGCGATCGGGAGTGGGTTACAGTTATCCAGAGCATCTGCGCTGCTGGGTATGCTATCCCACCCTTCATTATCTACAAGGGGCGTGTCCACATCTCTGCCTGGTATGAGGAGACTAATATACCGTACGACTGGAAGCTCTCTGTCTCTGAGAACGGATGGACAAACAACGCGCTTGGTCTTGAGTGGTTGAAGCATTTTGACGTGCATACAAGAGCGCGTCAGAAGGGGTTGTACAGGCTGCTTATCTTGGACGGCCATGAGAGCCATCTCAACCAGAATTTTAAGGACTACTGCCTGGAGAACAGAATCTTAACCCTCTGTATGCCTCCTCACTCATCACACATACTTCAGCCACTTGATGTGGTGTGTTTCTCACCGTTGAAACTGAAGTACTCCCAACGCGTACGAGCCTTGGCATCCAAACGCGTCTTCCACATTAACAAGGAAGGCTTCCTCCCAGCCTTTAGAGACGCGTTTTTCGACGTGTTTACGTACAATAACTGCAAGAAGGCCTTTCAGGCATCAGGACTAGTGCCTACTGACGCGCAGGTAGTCATTGATCGGCTTGAAGTGCGATTTCATACCCCTCCACCAGTACCTCTACTAGAAACACCATGGCAATCCCAAACACCAAGCAATACGTACGAATTTGGGTCGCAGTCAAAGCCTGTAAGCGAGCGCTTCGTACGGTCACCAACATCTGCTCAGGAAGGGTTCTCAAAGCTAGTAAAAGGAGCTGAGGAGATGCTGCATGAAAATGTTCTTATTAAGGCTCGTGTACGAGAGCTTGAGGAGCAATTAGCAGAGGTTACTAAGCGCAAAGGGCGTAAAAGAAAGCAGATTCAGTATGGTGGGACAATAGAGTATGGTGCTGCAGCGTTGTCTGTAGCTGAAAGCGCAGCTGCAGCTCGTACGGTGTCAAAGAGAGCGCGCAGTGGTAGTGGTCAAGAAAGAGCCCAGCCAGGTCAACGGCACTGTGGCAACTGTGGAAAGACTGGGCACAACGCTCGTACGTGCCAAAAAGATGCAGAAGAAGATTCTGCATCTAATACAAGTGCGTCGTACGCGGGTTCTGCAGAGGGTAGTAAGTAATTGCTTGTTTTGTACATGGTGTTCGCAATGCCAAGGAAAAGTTGCCGGCTCGGTGGTGTTGCCGGCTCGGTGGTGCTTTACGTTATGTTTAGTAAAGCTGAAATTGATTGGCTCTGGACGCTTGTGTCACGGGGTGTAAACGGTATTTCGAGAACGCCTATAGTATCTTCACGCGGGGGTGCTTGACCCTTGTGTTGGCGCGTCAACGTAGTACGAGAACAGCCATGTTTTTTAGCTAGAGCACGGTATGAAAACTGTTCTCCTGGTCTTAAACTGTCTATCTCTGCAAGGGCTTCCTTTACTAGCATGGTGGTGTTGAATTATAGGGGTGCAAAGTATTGCTCAAAGATGGTGGGGTGGCCCGTGAGCTGAACAAGCCCGCGAGGTGCACGGGCACGGTAGTCAATCGAGCAAGATCTGTCATCGTGACCGCTAACACAAAAACTTCGCCGATTCTTGCTGAGCAATGCAGGCGTAATCAGCGTTGACTGCACCAGCGTGGCTGTACCAGGTCTCGAAACAACGTTTAAATTGAGGAGAAGCGCATCGATTCTTGGTGTGCCAGGTTCAGCTTTCCGTACGCGTGAAATATTATTGCGCAATGTCTGATTGGGTTGAGGCTACACCGCCCCATCTTGTGTACAATCCCGAGGGTTTGCGCCGCCTCACACATGCGATACTATACAGCGCGGACTTTGCATTTTAGATCTGCAAGCTGCTTGGCTGGCCCATGTTTCTCAACTCCGAACCAGTCGGTGGGTTGTGCTGTCATAGCTGATATCACCACCTGCGCTCAGGAGACGCACTTATTACGAGACCACAATGCAGTCAAAAATGGAGTTCCGACGTTTGTCATGCGCTTTATATAGTGTGCTACCGTTTGTTTCAGACTGACAGTTCATTGCTGAAGCATATGTGAGCCTGGCTAAGCAAAGAGTATTCCGATCCTGGAAATGACCTTCTTGATCCACAAAAACCACACAATATCACTCGCTGAACGGGCCTATCTGATCAAACTTATCTCTTTCCCATCAAACTTCCAGTCCTCGGTTTACTCTCATGTCGCAATTCATGCCTAGTGGCCTCCAGATTCCACCTGGCGTGGATGCAAGAGAATTCCTGCTCTCCCTGCCTGCAATGGGGCCGGATCACATACCAAGAGGTGTAGACACTACAATGACTACAGACGGTCCTGATCAGGTTTGGTTCTTGGTTGTTGCAATCATCTGCGTCGCAATTCCAGGACTCTTCCTAATACTACGAGTGTACACAAGGCTCGCGATCATGGGGTGCTTGGAGTCAGCAGATTGTAAGAGCGACATGAATTAAGTGGAGTTGAGACTGATAAGAGACAGATTTCTTATTCCTGGCTTTTGTATGATACACTGATGTCAAGTTGGATTTGTATTGCTGACTTCGGAGCAGCCCTTGATCGTGGCCGAGATCGCCATGGGTTACCAGATGGTGAAATGGGGAGCAGGAGTGCACCAGTGGCAGATTACGCTGAGTGAGCTCTTCAATCAACTCTACGTACGCCGCCCTTTCCGGGCTTGTTTCTAATGCTGATATTGTAACAGTGGGCCAACGTGGCGCAGATCATATACTGCCCACTAAATTTTGTAGTCAAAATGGCCATTCTTATGCAGTACCTCCGCCTCTTCGCACCTACACGCAGCGGTAACAAGTTCATGTGGTACGGAGCGTGGGCTACAATCATGGCAACGTTCATTGTTTACACATTCTTCACATTCTGGACGACGTTTTGTTGTAAGCCTCGGCGCATGATCTGGGACAAGCTCACGCCGGGAGGTACCTGCTATGATGTGGACAACATCATCCTGAGCCAGGGTGCGTTCAATATGGCGTCCGATGTTGTCATATTGCTCCTTCCAACCCTTTCGTTGTGGTAGCTCAACGTACCGCTAGCGCGAAAGATGTTCATTACGCTGTTGTTTGTGACTGGGTTGATGTGAGTAGATCACTATTCGGTGGCATCAAATACTGACTGGAAATGTAGAGCATGCATCGCCTCAGCTATGCGCATTTCGTTCACCCTCAACATTGCCGCAGGCATTGCCGAGGCTGATGTATCCTGGAACGGCCTCTTCATTGGAATTTGGACAACGCTTGAAATATCTCTTATTTTTGTCGTGGCATGCTCGCTATGTCTCCCCAAGCTGGTTCAATTAAAGGGCAGGAAATACAGAGTAGCTTTGTCGTATGCCTCTGACCCTTTCTCTGTAAATCCAGGGATCGTCTGCAGGAAGACATGGACCCAAGAAGATCTGGGGCCGAGTGCTTCGCAAAGATACCAGCAGCCAGTGCGAACCTCGACTTGGGATGACATAGAGTGGGATAAGGAAGCGCCTAAATATCACGGGAGGGCTGAGCATGCAGTATGGAAAGAAGATATAGACTCTCGTCCGAGCAAACCGTCACCTTCGTTGTACCGGGTGTCTAGCGCCGCGAGCAGCAGAGAGTTCTTGCAAAGCAAAACATCGAAGCCTTCGTCTCCACCGCAGGACGGATTCCGACTACAGCCACTCCATACGCCGGAAATTTTTAAGCAGCAGCAGCCATGTAAGTCTGCATTCAGCCCGTAGCACGAGGTTATTCGAAGCACAATGTGAGCTTAAGGTAGTCGACTGGCGTGGCGCAGGCTATTTTTTCTTCATCTGTGGTCTTTTGAAAAGTCCAGTTGGAAAAATCCAGTAATTCCCCCAGCCACGGAAAACTACTTTATCCGTCATACAAAACGCATCAAGCACCTCAATCCTTCCAGTCCAAAGCGTGCCATCAACCCCAACAGAGAGCATGGCCTTCCGCTCATCAGAACTCATTCTGCTCAGAACTGGCAACGTGGCTTAACCACCATACTTGTTCGCCGACAAAAGCAAAGGGTCTACAACTAACCCCTGATTGGCTCTCGTTAACGATGTAGGACTTTGCAAACAGGGTATACTGATGGTCTTTGAGAGCTTGGTTGGGTGGATCGCTTGCTTTTGGGCATTAGCAGCGTCGTTGTTAGCAGAGCTAGTCCGTTATGTCTTCCGTGATCGTGATTTGACCGAATCAACTATTTCAGGATGCCCTCGATTGAGTACTACAGGCTTACAGTGTAGTGAAACCAGTTAGTCGACGACATAGAGGAGGTTGCGACGCGTCGTATGCGATCCCGGAATGGTCGAAACTGATCGGAACCGTCGAATGAGTGGCGTACTTTCACTCTTATCACGTTCACAAGCCTTGAACTTTCAGATACCCCTTACATATGGGATAAAGTGCCTGACCGATGTAGTAGTAGAGTTTGTCTACTTCTGTAGCCACGTCGCTTACTGCCTTTCATAGCCGCTTTTGATGTCTTTTCAGATATGCCCGTCATTCGCGCGTGATCACAGTGTTCATGGCCTGTTCAATCTCGCACCTGGTCAGTCATGTGCCGGTCGGCAAATTGCGCCCCTCTTGGTCTCGACTGATTCGCCAGTGCTTGGGGAGTCAGTTCAGCTTGTGCTACTCTCTGACCGGGTCCATTCGAATTGCCTGGCCCAGCGATCGATCTCTAAAGTGATAGTGTGCGAAAGGATGCCGATCCTCGTGTACATAGTCCCATGAAATACTGGCCATTCCACAATTTACCAATCGTTCAAGTCTGCGTTTGCGTAAGGGCTCTGACAGTTGCAACAATGCAAGGTTAATGGACCTACGGGATGCGATGTGCAAGCGGGTTACTACCAATTTTTCTCTCAGCCTTGCATGCAATTGTTTCGTATCTCCGGTATGTTTGTTCTCTTGGCGTAGAATAGTATCGCACGTTCATGATATCCTCGAAAGTTACCACCATTGTGCCGACCAGGCTGGGGTCGTGCTGCCCCGAAGATGGTGTCATACCTGACGTTCGTGCTGAGCATATTCTGTCAGCTTGAAACATTGACTCAGTAAACCGCTGCCTTACTTTGCTCGATATTTGAGAAGCACAAGTCGCGATTGGGGTCGTTCGCCTCAGTGATGTTGAAAACAGTGTGTCCCTCGGTGTCATGGATACGGTTGTTCTCAATGATCTTCTCTCCACAGATTCGTCCATGCATTGCTACTTTCATGCGAACGCCGAACCTTGAAGAGTAACCTTCTGCGAACGTAGCGCGTATCCCGAATCTGTCTTGAGATCGAACCTGCTTATGCTCGGTACGTTTGTCTGGCTTTTCATAATCCCTGGTCTCTAACTTCATCCTCATTTCGTAGTCATTGTCTTCTATCCCGGTACCGTTGACCTGACAGTCTACAATCTCGACTTTGAGAAGGTTCTGACTGAGCTGCACCATTTTGATGCGTGAAAACAAACGATAGCACAGGATCCTTTTTCGTGTTGTTCGAGACAATTCCTGAACGTGCTGATAGAATGCGAGTAAATCTGATCAAGGCGCGCAGCCGAAGTATGAGTATGCGGCGGGGATTCGCCCTTTCATACTGGCCAGGTGCCCACTCATAACAGCGAGAGCGCTCCATGGAGCAGCATATGCATGTGCTTCCAGAAAAGAAAATTGCGCTGCTTACATGTCATTGTGGGCTGGAGAGGGGAGCTGATGCTATGGTTGGATAGCAATCTTGTCCATGACTCTCATTGGATCGGAAGCTTCTTCATGCCTCAGGCAAAGCGATGCGCCGTGGTCGGAGAAAGGTACCGAATGGCGTTTCCAGGGGTGCTTGAATGAAATGAATCAAGATTTTGAATGCAGACAATGTATTCTTGGGTCTTGTAAAAGACGTGCCTTGGTTGCACTATGGGTCATAATGGGAAAGCGCAGGTCCGCATGATGCACCACAGATGATTCGCTACGACTCGAAGTTGATGTGCAATAACAAACGATGGGAATCGTACTATGCTCGTCCTGAACACCGTGCAGATTGTTGGGGCGGTGGCTGAGCTGACATGATGGGGCTTGTACTCTCAGCGTGTTCTTCAGCGCTCTGTGGATGTTGTGTGACCACAATCAGGGCAACACGTACAAGGTTCCAATCGCACCAGTGGACCGGACCAATCCAACATCTCTTAAACCTCAGAAAGACCAGCATCTAACATCGATTGAAGGAAATAAAGACGAAACGAGTCGAGTGTGATGGGGAGACTAACTCAAACCTTCGACCTTGACTCTGGGGCAGGATAACCCACAGTGTTGTACACGTATCCAGCACAGAGCAAGATCAACTTGAAGCACAGATTCTCACAAGCAGCAGGTGCCGGTACCGTATCCGTGCACTCAATGCGCGGATTCGGTCAATGCGCGCTTTTTACTAGCAAAAATAATAAAATCTAAATACTTTCAAATAACTAACGTACTCCACAAGCGAGCCGGTCACCCAAGCGAGCCGGTCACTTAATTTTACACCAAAAATTGAGATTTTTGCACCTTAATAACTCTACAACCAGATGATAGAATTGTCTAAAAATCAAAATGCTATGCTTTACCTATGTCAAGATCAGTTGCCCAGGAGATCTAAGCTCTATCCTTAACGTGTGTAGAGTTATTAGAAAGTACGCTAAAATAATCCCTGTATTTTGATTTTTGTTTAATAACTCCGGTGCGACTGATACAGGATCCTAGCGCTTCTATAGAATTGATCTTTACGTAGATGCAGCATAGTATTTCAAGTTTTAGACAATTCTATTATCTGGTTGTAGAGTTATTAAGGTGCAAAAATCTCAATTTTTGGTGTAAAATTGAGTGACCGGCTCGCTTGGGTGACCGGCTCGCTTGTGGAGTACGTTAGTCTAACTTTTTAACTAACGTACCCCACAGGCGAGCTAGCCACACGGGCGATCTAGCCACCTTCGCCAAGACCCCACCAAAACCATCTTAACTTTCTTTAAATCGCGATGCAGCAACAACAGGACGAGCTACCAGCTTTACAGGAGAGCAGAATTTAACGTGTTGGATAAGCGAGTGACGCAGGCAAGCGAGCGACGCACCCCACCAACTGCAAGCTATCAAACGCGACGCGACACTCTCCCAACGACGCGCTGCCTCTATCTACAATGTTCCTCGATCAACCTTAGCCACCAGACACGCTGGAGTCGCCTTTCGACGCGATTGCGCACCCAACTCAACAAAGCTGCTTAAGATAGAGGAGGATGTGATTGTTCAGCATATACTTGACCTAGATGCGCGAGGGTTTCCGCCCCGGCTCGCTGCTGTTACTGATATGGCCAATTCTTTGCGCGCTGAGCGTCATATGGGCCAAGTTGGGGCAAACTGGGCTAGTACGTGTTACGGTCAAGGTAGATCAACAACCTACAACAGGAATCTACAGGACCGAGGACAACTGCGGGGCAGGACGTGTCACAGTATCACGTGACTACCGTCCAGTCTTGGCACTACCATCCACCACGTCCATGGACGGCGCCACCATCCATGGCACCTATGGACGACAACGACCTCCACAGGCGGGACTACCACCCACAGTGTCGAAGGGATGGTAACAGTATTAGTGGACGGTCCCCTTAGTATATAACAAGTAGGAACACAACCCTTATGGTCAGAGTTGTCAACAAACAAAATTGATCGACTGATTGATTCCTTTCTGGGAATGCACGTTCAATAATACGAACCGTGAAGCTTGACACGTCCCCACTGTTGGTTCGTTCACGAATCAATTTGTCGATCAATTTTGTTTGTTGACAACTCTGCTTATGGTTCGTGTTCAACCTCGTCAATCAAGTTTGTCTTTGGAATCTCAACCTGCCCTCGAGCCAGATAGTACCCTCTATACTACTCAGTGCAACCCCTATCATCACGAGCTTTGCTTAGGTGATAACCCTACCGATCCAGATACCTTACTCATCCCCGAAAACCAATAGAATCAGTGCTTACGGTCTTTGACTAAAGTACGACTTCAACAGTACGTTCGTTAGGCGCCGACCTGAGCTTAAAGTCAAGTTCAATCGCAAGTACGACTACAAGAGAGCCCTCTGCGAGGATCCTGAGGTTATACAAGGCTGGTTCTGACTTGTAGAGAACACGAAGGCCAAGTACGGCATCCTTGATGAAGACACCTACAACTTTGATGAATCTGGCTTCATGATGGGCATGATATCAACTAGAGCGGTTGTTACAGGCTCTGAGCGCCGAGGACGGCCAAAGAGCATCTAGCAGGGCAATCGAGAGTGGACAACAGTCATCCAGGGCGTCAACGCGACGGGGTGGGCGATCCCACCCTTTGTTATCTTCCAGGGCAAGCACCACCTCTCTGCCTGGTACAAGGAGGAGGATCTACCTCACAACTAGGTTATTGCAGTCTCTAAGAATGGCTAGACTACAAATAAGCTTGGTCTTGACTAGTTAAAGCACTTTATAAGTATACAAAGGGGCGTACTGTTGGCTCACACCGCCTGCTCATACTCGACGGCTATGAGAGTGTTACGATCACAGAAAAGAGCGAGCCTGTAAGAAGTGGAAGATGAAGCTCGGCGCTGTGAGGCACAGCGGGGCAACGCACGAACGTCACACAAGTCACGTGACCTGGTATCCCGCCAAGTTGTGGTATCCCGGAGACCTGTGGCATCCCGGAGACCTGTGGTATCCCGGAGACCTAGAAAGGCATGGGATACGCTATGATACACTCACTATATATATTCGTAGGAACACGACTCTTATAGTTGTGTTCAACCTCGTCAATCAAGTTTGTCTTTGGAATCTCAACCTGCCCTCGAGCCAGATAGTACCCTCTATACTACTCAGTGCAACCCCTATCATCACGAGCTTTGCTTAGGTGATAACCCTACCGATCCAGATACCTTACTCATCCCCGAAAACCAATAGAATTAGTGCTTACGGTCTTTGACTAAAGTACGACTTCAACAGAGAGCCACAACTCGCTCGAATTCCAGCAGTACTGCAAGGATAACAAGATTATTACTCTCTGTATGCCTCCTTACTCGTCGCATATCCTCTAGCCGCTTGATGTAGGCTGCTTTGCGCCGTTGAAGGTCGCGTATGGCCGCTAAGCCGAGAACCTAATGCGCAGCCACATTAACCACATTAACCACATTACAAAACTTAAGTTCCTACCATGCTTTAAGGCTGCCTTCAGCGCCTTAATTACAACCAATAATATCCTAGGAGGGTTTAGAGGGGCTGGATTGGCCCCATTTAAGCTAGGAAGCAGTTATATCAAAGCTTGATGTGCGGTTGCGCACGCTATCACCACTTTCTGTCAACAACGCTCCCTGGCAGTCAAGGACACCAAGGAACATCCTTGAATTTGGGTCGCAATCGAAGCTTGTTCAAGAGAGGATTCAGCGACATGTAGATAGCTCACCTACTTCAACGGTTGATGCCCTTGAAAAGCTCTCAAAAGGCGCTGAGCAGATGGCGCATTCCTTGGTGTTGATGCGCAACCAAGTCGCTGAGCTTCAAGCAGCTAATAAGGCCGCCACGCGACGTAAATCGCATAAAAGGAAGCAAGTACAAAGGGAAGGGACCCTAGCAGTTTAAGAGGGCCAAAGGTTGACAGCTCTAAGGGAGTTTAGTGCGCGTAGTGATGGGAAGAAGGCAAGGAAGAGAGCGCGCGCTAATGAGGGCGACTAGCCTACAAGGCGCTGTAGACAGTGCAGCGAGGCAGGGCACAACTCGCGCACGTGCAAGAATAACGCAGAAGTAGCACAAGAATAGTATATAACGTAATCTACCATCGAGTGAAACAACCCATCGAGTGAAACAAAGACTTGGCACGACCAACTCTACAACTTCAAACCTCAATATCATCACTATTAAAAAGTAAACCTACATACGCTGTACTTGCATTAGATTCAGAATATGTTTCTGTATCCTTTTTACGTGTTCGCGCGTTATGTCCAGTCCCACCACAGTTCCCACAGCGCCGGACACCTGGTTGCGCTCTTTCTTGATAACTACTACTGCGAGTCTTCTTTGACCGCTCAGCAGCCACAGACACCTCAGCAGCTACCTGCGCTGCTGCCTCACCATACTCAAGAGTCCCGCCATGCTGGAGGCGCTTGCGTTTACGCGCTTTCCTCTTAGTTATGACTGCTAGTTGCTCTTCAAGCTCAGAAATCCGGGCAGCTTGAAGCGCGTTTTGGTGCAGCATTAGCTCACCACCTTTAATAAGCTGAGAAAAGCCAGCCTGGGCTGTAACAGGTGATCGAGTAAAGGAGTTGCTTATAAGCTTTGACTGAGATCCAAACTCGTGCGTATTGCTTGGTGTCTTCGACTGCCATGGTGTCTCCTGTGGTGGGGGTGCTGGTGGGGTACGCAGCCGTACTTCAAGGCGATCTAACACCACCTGCGCGTTGATAGGGACTAGTCCAGACGCCTCAAAGGCCTTTTGACAGTTTGCCTTTGTAAACACGTCAAAGAACGCGTCTCTAAAGGCTGGTAGGAAGCCTTCCTTGTCAATGTGGAAGACGCGTCGGCGTGCCAAGTCTCTGACGCGTTGAGAGTACTTGCGCTTCAACGGCGAGAAGCAGACCACGTCAAGCGGCTGGAGGATGTGCGATGAGTGAGGTGGCATACAGAGAGTGAGGATCTTATGTTCAAGGCAGTAGTCCTTGAAATCCTGGTTGAGGTGGCTCTCATGGCCGTCCAATATGAGCAGCCGGTACACCCCCACCTGGCGCGTCTTTGTATGCGCGTCAAAGTGCTTCAACCACTCTAGACCAAGCGCGTTGTTTGTCCAGCCGTTCTCAGAGACTGAGAGCTTCCAGTTGTGCGGTATATCTGTCTCCTCGTACCACGCAGAGATGTGGACGCGTCCTTTGTAGATGATGAAAGGCGGGGTCGCATACCCAGCAGCGCAGATGCTCTGGATGACTGTAACCCATTCACGGTCGCCTGGCTGGACAAGCTCAGGCCTTGTACGTCTCTCAGAGCCTGTGACGACTTTCATAGAACCAATCACGCCCATCTAGAAGCCAGTCTCGTCGAAGTTGTGCACGTCGTCGTCGTGGATGCCGTACGTAGCTTTGGTGTCCTCTACCAGCTTAAACCACGCGCCAATTGTCTCTGGATCCTCCTGCAGTATCCTCTGCCTATCCTTGGCTCGGTTGAAGGCCATCTTAAGCTTATCTGAGCGCGTTACAAATCTCTCAGCCCAGTGCTTGCCTACAGGCTCTCCACTACGCACACCCAGTACTTTATCTGCCATATTTGCCACCTCGCACAGCCGGGGTGCAAATCCTCGTGAATCAAGGTCAAGAATGTATTGGATAATTGTCTGCTCTTCAGTTGTAGTAAGCTTGTGTCGGGCGTTACGAGTTTCTGAGCGATGTGTGATTCCGTTGAATCGACGAGCTAAGGTTGTGTGAGGTACGTTAAACGCCTGCGCAGCGCGTCGGAGGCTCTTAAATTGATAGTTAGTATAGGCAGAAAGCGCAAGTTGGATTCTGCCTTCTTTGTTAGATAATTGCGCGTCTTGTTGTTGAGACATTTCGCGTTGATGAGGGAGTAGGTAGTCTTGGCAGAAACTGTTTCACTCGATGGGTTGTTTCACTCGATGGGTTGTTTCACTCGATGGTAGATTACGTTATAAGCTAAATTTCTTTATAATAAAAAAGTATTTAATTATAGTATAGTTACTTATTAACTATAGTGTCCTTTGTTTTAAGACTTACCTGCTTATCGCGCTGCTTCGCTTTACCCTAATCTTTATACTCTTGACACTTGGAGACGGGCTAGGTACTGGGCTAGCTCTTGGAGTTATCCTTGGTGACGCGGCCTTTGAATTAGTCATCTCCTCGAACCTGCCAGCCAAATCCTTCACTCGGCTGGGTGACCCGTTCGTATCTCCTCTCAAAAAGTCGTCCCCCTCTCTGGAGTTCTCTCGAGGTAATGAGAGTATGCTAGATCCATCGGGATCAGCATTGACGACCCGAAGCTTGGTCTTGGGCACCGTGAACATGACCTGAACGACGCGCCGTTCGACGGCGGCCTCCACATCCCAGTCTCCTTCATCGGCAGGCGTACAAGGCCGTTGATCTACGCTCGACACACCCAAATCTTTCGGCGCTATTGGTGTGCGCGGCGTGGGTAACTCATCGTTAGATGATAGGTTGACAAGCAAATTACCACGTTCTCTCCATTCTTGACGTAGTCTTTCCTTTTCAGCGCGAGCGATGTCTTCTGGTGCACCCCAATTATCGCCACTATTGCGGGTCCATCTGCTTTCTAGCTCCTCTTCCCAGTCTTGTTTGCCTCTTCTGCTCTTCCAAAAACTTGCATCGGAGGCTGCACGACGAGGGGGTGCGCTTGATGGGAACGTTTTGCAATTTTCGATTGCTGAATCCTCAACGGACGAGACTGGATTGTCAGTGTAGGGCTCGTGGTAAGAGGATGTGTTGGTGAGTGAGCGAGTGCGGTCAGCACCAGAAGCGGACCTTCGCAGTACTCTTCGTACACTGCCCAACCAGCTTTTCCTCACATCGCGGCTCTCTGGACGTGGCAGGTCCAACGCATGAGAGTTGGCTGGCGTTGATGTTGCCGCGCGGCTGCTGCTTGCTTCAGTGTCGCCAAATGTATGCGAGTTCGATCCAGTTGAAGTTGATGATGTTTCTGGACGAGCTTGCTCCGGGTTGCCGCCGAGTAAAATCTCACCTTCGGCTTGAAGATAGGCGAACGAAGAAAGCGCAGTCCTGAACGAATCAATCTCTGCGTAACCATTGCTACGAACGCTGCTAAATGACTGCGTTCGTGGATCTGCGGGGGGCTTTTTGACACTCTCACTGTATCTCCGTGGTCTGTTGTGCGTTGGACTGGCATCTGGAGAGCGAAACGGATTGACCTGAGCAGTTGTCGTGACAATAGCTGCGCGCACAGAAGCACTTCTCGCAAGACTCCCGTGTGAAGAAGTCCACGACAAGTTTGATCGCGTACTACTTTCGCTGAGATTTGAGTTCGTACGTTCATCAGACGAGGATTTGTCAGGGGACATGCGACCGGTGGACACCGTGTTCGAGCGGCGGTTCCCAGCTACATTGGACCTAGGCCCAGGCCATTCATGGGTTAACTGTTCGTAGTCTCTGACATCCTCCAGTACAGGAGAAGAGGATGCGGAACGAAAGAGAGTTTTCTTCATACCTCTCTGGCGCTGAGCATCAGAGAAGGGATCAAGTTGTGGGACGTTGTCGAGATTGCCGTTACGTTCACTCATTTCCTGACGTTCAGTCAAGGGAGTCTTATCAGTGGCGTTCTCGCCATCTTCCTCTTCCTCTTCCAGCTCATCAATGGAATGTATCTGGCCCGGACCCCGTACGAGTCCCAATGCGTATGTCGGTTTTCCACTCATACTGCGTCGTAAGCCACGGGTAGGGCTGGGAATTTCGAGAAGGCCCGTCCTTTCCGCATCTTGCCCGTGTGAGCTCTTCCAACCTTGACCACCCTGACTACCTGGCGGGAAGTAATAGGACTCATTACGCCCAGCGAGATACTCCATTGCATCTGCTTGCATTCCTCGACCAACGAATCCAGGGGAGTAGTCCTCAATGTTATATCTGTGCGCAGCAAGGGAAAGATCCTGGAGCTGCTTTTCCCGCAAATCGCGCTGCTTTTGAAGCCGTCTAGTGTACCACATATAGAAAGCGAAGAGACCACATACTGCGGCCAGTCCGACACCGATACCAACACCGAGACCTGCCTTTTGGCCTGGGCTCGATAGAGGGCCTGTTTGTACCGGTCCGGAATCCGAAGATCCGGGTGGTGGAGTGTAGTCCGCGATCCAGGCGTTGGAGGTTACGTTGAGAAAGTACGTCTTGGTGTTTGCAGTCCGAGTAGCTCTCCGTTGTCGTGAAGCAGACGTTGTGATTAAGTAACCACCAGTGATCATCATTACGCCGCCAGGGATCATAGCCGCGCCATGACCATATAGGCTGGAGCTGCCTGGCAGGCCAGAGCCAGAGGGAGTGTCCGGGATCATCCATTGCCAGTCGCCATTGCCGCCGTAACCATCCGCGATGTTCAAGATGACCAGTTGGGGCTCTGCTGGAGAATTGGTGTCTCCAACCCAACCACCATAAACAATGATCTGCTGCCCATCTGATGACAAGACAGCAGTATGTCCGGAACGAGGATCGATAATAGGGACGTCACGGGTGGCCAGATCTTTGCGCGATGCACCAGGCTGTTGAACGCCAATGAAGGTCCATCCTTGTTCTGGTAGAGAGAACAATGCAACCTGGGACATGTTGATGAATGCAGCGCTGGTGTGTCCGCCAATCAAAACAAAGTTCTGCTGTTGTGTCTGTGATCCATCGCTGCGGTTGGAATATGTGCGTGATAGACCGGTCATTGTGAAGCCAGCTTCTGGTATCGGAGGGCCTCGACTTCGCGAGACGTCCATCTGATACGTCATTTCACTGCTTGCGTTACTAGACGGCTCCAAGGTGACCATGAGGTTGGAGTAGTTCGCAGCCGACTGCCAATTGTTGGAGCTGGCTCCTGGGGTTGGACACATGCCGCCGAAGAAATACGCCCCGGTGTTTGCCGCATCCCCCCTCACGATACTGGAGAATGAGATGCCGTTGCTTAAGTAATTTGCGCCTATCGTAGCGGCGTGCTGGTCACTTGCGACCGACACATCTTGCTGGAGCCAACTGCCCGCCTTGTTTCTCGTAGCTGGTGCGAAAGTCCAGACTTCGCCTCCGCTTGCGCCTTGCGAGCAGTTTCCAGTGTACACAATCAAGTTTCCACCATCGTCGAGCACAGGCGTAAACGCGCGGGAAGTGTTGTCATCCAAGAATGGAAGGGTTGGATATAGCATCGTATACGGTGGACTGGCAGCATCAATACTAATTGACACATCGATGGATCCGAATTGGAACTGGGTGGATGATGGAGACGAAGGCTGGAAAACGTAGAGAAGGTCGCCGTTGTGGAGAAGTCGAGTCGGATTGTACGGCATCTGAGCAACGGCAACTGATAGCAAGAATGGAACATGCAATAAGGTGAGCCAATGGAGCCGGACCGTAGACGGCGTCATGGTCGAATGCATGGCGTGGTGTTGACTCAAGGGCGTTGCTTAGGACGTTCACCCCGACTGTTGTTTGCGGCGCGCCCCATGGACAAAGCTGTGGGTAAGGCAAGAAAGTGTAGCACAGAGAATGTTCGACGACAGTGCGGGACCGTTGTAGCAGGCGGGAGTCGAGGGGTATGCTCAGATCTGCAGTTCATGCACGGGTCCGTCAGAGATGGCTGGTGACGGATGGGTCAATCGTAAACAGAGGCCAGGCGGTCTCCCAGCCCTGCCGCCCACCTGCTTGCGCAACGCACTACCGTGGCGCTTGAATGTCCGTTCAACGGTCATCGAATCGTCCAATCAAGGCTGGCCATGATGCAGGAGCAGGAAACCCTGGAATGCGGCGTGAGGGCTAGGCAATCTCGGCGCGGCCCATGCCTAGAATAAACATCATCACCGCAGCAACCGCTCTGTTACTTGCGCACCAAGCAACATGTGAAAAATAGCGAGGGCCGAGTAAACGGTCCGCACGAGATCATCTACCCGTAGCCCTGATCGCGTCTCCCGGAGCCTGTTATTAAACAGTCGTGTTGCCATGTTCTGACTGGCTTCGGACATGGAACGAAAGGGAGGAGGTTGGGAACGGGCTCAGTGGTGTGACAGCTTCACCATGCACGTGCACAGCCCCACCAGAACGACCTTTCGGAACCAGTACCCCCATGCGACATGCATAGGTAGACTTGAATTTGTTTGTTACTCTCTCAAGCACGATTACTCTCTCAAGCACGACCCCGCCTTCCTGCGTTGCGCATGCATTGGTGCGCTATCAATGCGGACACCCTCTTCGGGTGTTATTTTCCCCAACCACTTCGTCGACGGCGCCTCATTACAGCAGTAAGGTCACGCGATAGTTGCAGTTAAGGGGGTAACATTGCTGATCCGACGCTTGGGTGTGGAAGTGTGTTCAGAAGCTGAACTTCATGCCACCGTTTGCGCAGATGACGCTGCCAGTCGTCCACCCAGCCTCCGGCAGGCAGAGCATGCCCACCACTCCTGCCACTTCTTCACTGTAAGCTGGACGTCCTCCGGCGCCCTGCGAAGCCTCGTAGATCCTCTCTTCGTCGATCCCCTTTCGTGGAGTGGCAAGAGGTGTATTCTCGATAAAAGGTTTGTTCTGTGCAATGAATTTTTCGTCATTGCCCCAGTACATGTCTGTTGCGACGGGCCCAGGATTGATGGCGTTCACAGTTGCGCGCTCGGCCAGCTCACGAGCCCAAGTCCTTGTCATGGCCTCCAGCGCTGCCTTTGTGCCTCCGTAGATTGATTGGCCCTTGTATCCCAGCGAAGCACTGACAGATGACAGGCTGACAATGCGACCAGAGCGGTCGTTCGGCAAGTAAGGCATAGCAGCCTGCAGGAGCAGCAAAGGACCACGAACGTTGACGTTGTACTGTCGTGCAAAGTCCTCGGCATCCACGTCTTCCACGAAGTTGTTGCCAGCCACACCAGCGTTGTTGATAATGATGTCAAGCTGAAACTTGCCAGTCTTCGGGTGCTTGAAGTTGTTGAGCGCAACTTCGACAGCGTGTTTGGGTCCAGTCTCTGATCCCATGTTGGCTTGCACGGTAAGGGCCTTGATGCCGTACTCGGCTTGTAGTTCGCTTGCGAGGTGTTCAGCAGCCTGGGCGGACGAGTCGGAGGTGTAATTGAGAACGAGGTTGGCACCCTTGCTGGCGAGGTTGCGTGCAATTTCGACACCAATACCTGAAAGTATCAGTCAAGGTCTTGGGTGTGGGCGTGGCTGTCTAACCCCTCGATGCTCCTGTCACAAGCGCGACCTTTCCTTCCAGAACGCGCTGGCCGGAGCCGCTGCCCAAGTTTGTTGATGCGGTTCGAGTGTGCTGTGGCCTAGACATCATGATGTTAGGATTGTGAATCTTCCCAAGTACTGGCGTTATGGTTTTGCGGAGTGGGCAACGTTTCTATGTCGATGGTGGGGCTGGTCTCAAGCTCTTAAGAACGATGCGGGGAGCTATTGTGGAGTAAATCGAGCTCTCCGGACGGAATTTCGCCGCCGGCTTGTCGCTGTCGTCGCCGAGCTTCTCGACACGGGACGTTCAAAATTGCCCTACCCAACCTGAAGGAGTAATACATGAGAGCGACTTGCTCCGGGCTGGGAAGGTTGGCGTTCAGCCTCACGATGCTGTGCTAGCGCCTCAACGTAGCTCCTCGGGAGGTTCAGTGGAAGATTTAGAGACACGCCCAAACGTACATGCAGGCTCAAAGGTCTAGCGGGACAGCAGAAACGCTCACTTTTCTGAGCCGACGTGCGAGGCCGAGTGCGTCCAGGGGTGCGTGGCGCAACCACTCCGGTTTCGGCCATGTGGGGAGCTTTTGGAGTGGCAGAAAGCGATAGTGCTCTCAGCTTGTCGAACGCAGCTGCCAGTCTCGTCAAGCAGACAACGCCGCAGAAGACCGTCATCGTCAAAAGCACTCCACAGTGAGTGGGCTCGAAATGCCACCGCGCACTGCAAAAAAAAACATTACGGTTGGCAAACCACAGATGATCACGTCGTCAATTGCTTAGCGCGATATAGGCGGTGAGAGCAAAGCAGGCTAGAGCGACCCCGCCATGCAGAAGAAGCCAGAAAACAATTCAAAAGCACACCATCCCGCCCTCTCTCATTCTCTCTCACCCTTCTCATTCTCTCTTACTCTTCCATTGTAGTTTGAGAGTCTCTGCCTTCTCTTTTCTCCACCCTTTTGTTATTGCGTAGGAGCCACACATCAACATGGTTCACTCATCAGTTCTCGGTTTCCCCCGCATGGGTGCGGACCGTGAGCTCAAGAAGGCCAACGAGGCCTACTGGGCTGGCAAGCTCTCACAGGAGGACCTCGTCAAGGAGGCCAGCCGTCTGAGACAGGAGCACTGGAAGATCCAGAAGAATGCCGGTGTCGACATCATCCCCAGCAACGACTTCGCTTTCTACGACCACCTCCTCGACCACATTCAGCTGTTCAACGTAAGCTAGCATCCATACACAACGCCAACGAAAGACACTGCTAACAATAACAGGCTGTCCCAGAGCGTTACTCCAGCGCTAACCTTTCCCCTCTTGATGAATACTTCGCCATGGGCCGTGGACACCAGAAGGACGGTGTCGATGTTCCCAGTCTGGTAAGTCGAGCGAAACCTTAATGCGTAAAGGGTCCCCACTAACAATTCGCAGGAAATGGTCAAGTGGTTCGACTCCAACTACCACTACGTCAAACCCACCTTCCAGGATGGTCAGACCTTCAGGCTCGCTTCCGACCCCAAGCCCGTCCGCGAGTTCAAGGAGGCAAAGGAGGCTGGTATCACCACCCGCCCCGTCCTTGTTGGCCCCGTTTCCTTCCTTGCTCTTGGTAAGGCCGACCGCAACCAGTCCGTCGACCCTATTTCTCTGCTTGAAAAGCTTCTTCCCGTATACGTTGAGCTCCTTCAGCAGCTGAAGGAGGCCGGCGCCGAGTACGTTCAGATCGATGAGCCCGTCCTTGTCTACGACCTCGAGCAGAAGGTCAAGGATGCATTCAAGCCTGCCTACGAAAAGCTCACCGGCAGCGGTCTGCCCAAGCTTGTCCTTGCCACCTACTTCGGTGACATCGTCCACAATCTGGACGTCTTCCCCAGCATCCAGAATGTTGCTGCTGTCCACATCGACCTTGTCAGGAACCCCGAGCAGCTCGACACTGTTGCTGGCAAGCTTGGTTCCAACCAGGCTCTTTCCGTCGGTGTCGTTGATGGTCGTAACATCTGGAAGACCAACTTCAAGAACGCCATTGAGATTGTTGAGAAGGCTGTTCAGAAGCTCGGCAAGGAGCGTGTCATTGTTGCCACATCCAGCTCTCTCCTCCACACCCCTCACTCCCTTGACAGCGAGAAGAAGCTCGATGACGAGGTTCGCGATTGGTTCTCCTTTGCGGTTCAGAAGGTCGCCGAGGTTGTTGTCATCACCAAGGCTGTCAACGAGGGTCCCGCTTCCGTTCGTGAGGCTCTTGAGGCCAATGCCAAGTCCATGCAGTCTCGCGCCACTTCAAAGCGTACCAATGTCCAGGCTGTCAAGGACCGCCAGGCCAGCGTCACACCTGAGCAGCACGAGCGCAAGTCCGAATTTCCTTCGCGTTACGCTCAGCAGAAGGAGCACCTCCACCTGCCACTCTTCCCCACCACCACCATCGGTTCCTTCCCTCAGACTAAGGAGATCCGTATCCAGCGTAATAAGTTCACCAAGGGTGAGATCACTGCTCAGGAGTACGAGAGGTTCATCGAGAAGGAGATCGAGGAGACTATCAAGATCCAGGATGAACTCGACCTTGATGTCTACGTCCACGGTGAGCCCGAACGTAACGACATGGTTCAGTACTTCGGTGAGCGCCTTGACGGTTATGCCTTCACCACCAAAGGCTGGGTCCAGTCCTACGGATCGCGCTGCGTCCGTCCTCCAATTATTGTCGGTGACATCTCCCGTCCCGCCCCTATGACTGTCAAGGAGTCAAAGTACGCTGCTTCCGTCTCCAAGAAGCCCATGAAGGGTATGCTCACAGGTCCCATCACCTGCTTGCGATGGTCGTTCCCCCGTGATGACGTCCACCAGTCCGTCCAGGCTCAGCAGCTTGCTCTCGCTCTCCGCGATGAAGTCGTTGACCTCGAGTCTGCCGGCATCTACGTCATCCAGGTTGACGAGCCTGCTCTCCGTGAGGGTCTTCCCCTCCGCAAGGGTACTGAGCGCGAGAAGTACTTGTCTTGGGCCGTCGATTCCTTCAAGCTTGCTTGCGCAGGTGTCAAGGACTCCACTCAGATCCACTCCCACTTCTGTTACTCCGAGTTCCAGGACTTCTTCCACGCCATCGCCGCCCTTGACGCTGATGTTCTTTCCATCGAGAACAGCAAGAGCGACGCCAAGCTTCTCAAGGTCTTCGAGGACAAGGAGTACCCCCGCCACATCGGTCCTGGTGTATACGACATTCACTCGCCCCGTGTCCCCTCCGAGCAGGAGATCAAGGACCGTGTCGCCGACATGCTGAAGTACCTGAAACCTGAGCAGCTCTGGATCAACCCTGACTGCGGTCTCAAGACTCGTCAGTGGAAGGAGACCAAGGCAGCCCTGGTCAACATGGTCAACGCCGCCAAGTACAACCGTGAGAAGTACTCTTCTTAAATTTCCTGCCATTTGGCAGCCTCGCACTGTGTTTCATCAACGCAGTTGCTTCAAGTAGCATATCAACATGCTACTGTGTAATGTGTGTAATGACGTTCTTATGATACCCAAAAGTTCAACCTGCATTCTGGGTCGTTATGGTAGTTTAACAGGGGATCTGGACAGATGAACGATCTCAACATCGGCGTTCATCGACAGCAGCAGGCTCGGTGCATGCTGACCGGCGTTTTGGATTTACATTGGGAACATTTCGTGGAGTCCTTCAAACTGGATGAGTGCTTGCAGCTAGATTTGATCCTCCCACTTGGTGCGGGGATGCAAGCCGATGGAGGCGTACGAATGCAAACCCATTCAGCTTCCTACATGATAATTCTTGAACGTGAACTGGCTTCCACAATGAGCAGCTCTATCTCGCAAGCCGTGCTGAACTTTGGCGGGACGGTTCCGCGTAAGTAAGTTACCGGTTGTTGGCCAAAGTGAATGAGGCTCGAGGTGGCTTGCAGGGGACTGATGTTAGCGCAAACGCACCGTTGCCTCGGCCACTTGTCCTACAAGTCAAGCACTTTACATCTATCATATACAGAACTCGAGGCAAAGCTTGGCGACCTTTTTGAGTTTTGCGCGCAGGCACGGCGCGATTTTCTATACAAAGTAGTTAGGCAAGAAAACGTAAGTTGCAAGCAAGAAGAGCTACGCTGCACATAAAGTACTTTTCTGTTGGAAAGTGGAATTGCACTGTCCTAATCAGGCTAGCACCACGTGACCGATAATCCTGTATTTAGCCCCTGAGTAGAGCAGACTCCAATCTACACACTTACATGCCATGACTGAGAGAGTCATTCTTTCTCAATAGGTTATGAGCCCGGGTTTACGCGCTTGCGTGTGCATTGTGAGTGTCCGGAGTGTCGTTTCTTCGATATGGGCAGCAAGCTGGTATATGCGTGTCTGCGCCAGAACAACCCAGGAGGTCGTCGCCTTCTATATTCTAAGACACTGGGCCGTCGCCCTGGCTGCCGCGAAGGGTATTAAGTCCTGAAGACACTGGGTCGTCGCCCTGGCTGCCGCGAAGGGTATAAGTCCTGAAGACACTGGGTCGTCGCCCTGGCTGCCGCGAAGGGTATAAGTCCTGAAGACACTGGGTCGTCGCCCTGGCTGCCGCGAAGGGTATTAAGTCCGAAGAAAAATGGACTATCGTCCGGAGAAGCTGGGAGCGTCTCGAAGATACCTTGGGCGAGTTATACCCAATTCCGACGCGCGAGTCGAAGAGAGCAATGGTTGCTCTATCCCTTTTCAACCAACCTTTTGACAACGATTCGAATACCTACCTACCGACGGTAACCATCGATTCTTCCGAAAACGACTCGAATTGCCTGCCTATCGATGGTAACCTTTCGAGCCCTTCTTTTATACCGGTAGCTACAGTTCGACAGCTACTTTCGATTCCTCAAACTCGAAAACCTACCGTTTGACGGTGCTCGAGGTTTTTTACTCTCTCGAACTCTACCCACCTACCCCCACCCGATTTCTCGATCGATTTTTTATCTTCTTTCCAAAGGATTTCGTCAAATAAACGCAAAGAAGCAAAGGCTTATATAACGATGGGGGAGAGTAAGGGTGTTAGGGTCTGGAGCCCCGAATAGGACACAGACAAGGAGGCAGGAGCGGAGGAACGGAGCGGGGACAACAAGAGAGGAGAGCGTACACAGCTAGAGTACTGGGAGTACCAAGCTGGGGGAGCGCTGACTCTCACGTAGGAGTCGAGGGAGAGTCGGTATGTTGGTGATATCGATTCTACCTTGATTTTCAAACGCGAAAATTCTCTCGACCTTCTTTCTCGACCTTCTTTCTCGACCTTCTTTCTCGACCTTCTTTCTCGACTCTTCACTCGGCCGACACCTCACTTTACTTGAGGGACTCGCAACGTGACGGCCGCTACAGGGTGACAGGGAGGTTTCATTCTTGTTGACAAGGCACATAGAAGTCCGATTGGCTACGAGAGTAGCCAGATCAAGTCCTGGAGTTTTACTATTCTAGAGGGTGTTCTAGCAGTGGCTTGCCTTCTTAAGACAATTGCACTTCTGGGGGAGTGTTGGAAAGTGGAATTGCACTGTCCTAATCAGGCTAGCACCACGTGACCGATAATCCTGTATTTAGCCCCTGAGTAGAGCAGACTCCAATCTACACACTTACATGCCATGACTGAGAGAGTCATTCTTTCTCAATATTTTCTTTATAATAGCTTTCTATCTAGATTTATTTTTTATTTTGCTATAACGTACTGCACGGGTGTGCGGATCATACGAGTGAGCGGATCACTCTGCCAAGACCACACCAAATCTCTACCCTATCATAGCCTGTATTGGCCCACGTTGGCCTTGTATACAGTAGTACAGCACATAATATTATTTAATAACACTTTCTACAGGCTTTTTACACGTGCGCGAGTTATGCCCTACCTCATGGCACCGTGTACAGCGTCTTTGGGTTGCCTCACCCCTTTTAACACCTGCTCGCTTCCTTGCCTTCTTACCATCACCACGCGCCCCAAACTCTGTCAGAGTTGTTAACCGAAGGCCTTCCTCTGCTGTTAGAACTCCCTCCTGCTGTAACCACTTTCTTTTGTGTGATTTACGTTGTGATGCAGCCTCATTTGCCGCTCGAAGCTCAGCATTCTCCTTCTGGGCCAACACTAGCTTATGCGCTACTACAGCTGCGCCTTTGGCAAGCTTTTCAAAGGCCTCAACCATTGAAGTTGGTGAGCTGCCTATATGCCTTTGAATCCTCTCTCGAACCAGCGTTGATTGCGACCCTAATTGCAGGGTATTGCTCGGGGTTTGGGACTGCCAGGGAGTATCTTCCACAGTAGGTAGCGGTGGGGTACGTAGGCGGACATCAAGGCCCATTATGACCCGTTCTGGGTCAAAGGGAACCAATCCAGCGCCTCGGAACCCTCCTTGGATATTACTAGGAGTAAATGACTCCTTGTAGGCGCCTATAAAGCATGGCAGGAACTCGGTTTTAGTGATATGCGTGATTCTGTTGCGCATGAGATCCTCAGCTTGGCGCCCATACGCCTTCTTCAAAGGGGCAAAACAACCCACATCAAGTGGCTGCAAGAGGTGTGATGAGTGTGGAGGCATACACAGTGTGATAATCTTTGCTTCCTTGCAGTATTGTTGGAAGTTAAGGGAGTTGTGGCTCTCATGGCCGTCAATAAGGAGCAGCCGGTACCCTCCTCGGGTGCGCCTTTTTGTATGGGCATTAAAGTGCTCTAACCACTGGAGTCCAAGCTTGTTGGTAGTCCATCCGTTCTCAGAGACTCCAATAACCCAGTCCTGAGGCAGATTGTCCTCTTTGTACCAGGCAGAGAGGTGGTATTGGCCTTTGAAGATGATGAAGGGCGGAATGGCCCATCTAGTGCCATTAATGCCCTGTATGACTGTTGTCCACTCCCAATTGCCCTGCTGGACTGCCTTTGGCCGTCCTCGACGCTCTGAGCCTGTAACAACTGCTCCTATTGATATCTAGCCCATCATAAAGCCAGTCTCATCAAAGTTGTACGTGTCGTCATCCTGGATGCCATACTTGGCTTTGGTATTCTCTACAAGGCGGAACCAGCCTTGTATGATCTCTGGATCCTCACAGAGGGCTCGCTTGTAGTCGTACTTGCGATTAAACTTAACTTTGAGCTCAGGGCGGCGCTTAACGAACGTACTGGCCCAGTTTACGCCAACATGGCCCATATTGCGCTCTTTGCGCAAAGAATTAGCCATGTTAGCCACAGCAGCCAGCCGAGGGCCGAACCCTCTGGCATCTAGCTCAAGTATGTGCTGAGTGACCACGTCCTCCTCAGTCTGGTCCAGGTTCCTTGATTTTGGCGTACAATCGGCTTGTGCAGTTCGTCCTGTGTATCGAGCATGTAGTGTGCTGTAAGGCGCGTTATATATAGCTGCAGCGCGTCGCAGTGTGAGCGTCGCGTCTTGTTTGATTGCCTGGAGCGCGAGCTGTATAGCAGCTTCTTTAAAGGGCTTAGATCTGTGTTGTTGTTGAGGCATCGCGTGGTAAGGTGGAGGTTTGGTGTGGTCTTGGCAGAGTGATCCGCTCACTCGTATGATCCGCTCACCCGTGGAGTACATTAACGTAATCCACCATCGAGCCGGACACTTTTCCTTGGCATTGCAAATATCTTGTACAAGCAAGTATGCAACCACAACGTAGAGGAAAACACGACAAACAGCGAGAACTCAATTTCTGGAATTATCGTCACAAAGGACTGCAAATACACCCGCCAAAGGCCGCAACGGTCTCTACAGGCCATCGCGCGGCCCCCCGCGTCAGTTTGGTACCTGTAGAGCTGCTGTTGCGGCCCTGGCTGGCACAGATAGCAAATTCTGCGAGCAAGCTACTTAAAATGACACGTCTACCAAATGCAGCGGCAGCCATCTAGCCACGACACAGCAACGCAAGGCGCGACGACGGAGCCCAGACACCCTATCCAGCATCATGGTTACGATACACACACACAGTCATTGATGGGCTTTCTGGCTAGCCTATCACCATCCGACAAAGTCTGCGACGTCCCGCATCGACGAGCCGTCGAGCTGAACGGCATCACCTCTCGCACGAATCTCTTCACAGACATCCTGGCATGCTACTATTGGTGCCACAACACACTTACAGATCACCAGACAGCCTTGTCCACTGTCGCCCCACGTGTTGAAGGAGTGGTCTCCCTTCGACACACCTGACAAGGTCTGAGGAGATTCGCGCAAGAGCTCTCATGCTCAGTAGGCTCGACGGCACACACGAGCGGAGCATCGCTTCTGTGAAGCTGCGTTACGACAAAATGCTGCTGCCGCTGCGCCCGGTGGCAGGTCACACCACAAAACACGGCCACATAGGAACCTAGTGGACGGCATCATAACACTTGAAGAACACCAGAGATCGGGGAACATATTGTAGGCCCTGGGGGTATCGGGGCAAGCTAGCACACACGACAGCTGAACGCTAGGGGGAGACTGAAGGTATTACGGACGCAAAGCATGAGGCAACCATGCCTCTACGAGCCTTGAACAACGCTGCACATACGAGGCTTCGAGTACGGCATACATACGGAAACATAGTTCGCAGAACACAAACACAGGCAAAAGACGTCACTTCTGGAGACGAAATGTACATAGTCGTAGATAGAAGCCAGACAACGCCAGGCCTCTGGGGACAGATGGCTCTTTCGAGAGTGAAGTGGGGCGGTGCAGACTCACGTCCGCACCGTGTCGGCTGTCTGCCACGTCTGGCATCCGGGCATAGCTGCATTTAGCGGCTGAAACCATGTAGGAATCAACCAACCAACCAACCAACCAGCAACCACAACGTACGGCTTTTTTGAACCAGCAAGAAGGCAGAATTGTTCTTGCGCTTCAGGCCTATACCTTAGGACAATTCAAGAGCGTACGGAGCGCTGCTGCTGCCTTTAAGGTACCTTTCCAGAGGCTCTCTGATCGGCTGAACAAAATCACATTTCGACGCGAAACACCACCTAACGGCCGAAAGCTTTCTGCGATAGAAGAGCAAACGATCGTACAATACATCCTCAACCTTGATTCGCGTGGATTTGCCCCCCGGCTGTGTGAGGTGGCAGATATTGCAGATAAACTGTTGGCTATACGTGGTTGGTTGGTTGGTTGGTTGGTTGGTATTCGATTTTCGTCCATAGGATGGGGATTAAGTCCACCATCACCGCCTCCCGAAGGGCATATAGGACGTGCTAAGCTAAGGAATTACAGTGCTGCTACACTACCTTAGAAAGCATTTCTTGCGTACGCGGGTATTGCTACCATTTCAAGCTACAGCTCCCCGCCAGTTGGGGAGACTAAGCAGTGTAGATACATTAGGGTGAGCCCCTTGTGTTCTGAGGCAGTTAAGTGCCGTAAAAGAGAGTAGGAAAGAGTAGGTGCGGAGAGCCGGTGTTCTGTCGAATCGAAGCCGTAGCTCTGCGCGAGGAGAGCCTGTGTCGAGGAGATAGGTAGAGTAGGAAGGCAGAGCCAGGCCTGTCCATCTTCTTTATCTCTAGAAGTCGTGAAATATAAGGCCATGCTGGCTGCCTTGTTTGCGTGTCAAGAGCCGGTGCTCTGTCGGATCGTGCTATGGCTCTTCGCATGGAGAGCCTTTGTGTTTAGGCCTAGCAGGTGCCCATATCTTGCAAGAACAAGGAGTGGCAAAACTGTCTCCTTGTCTTGGTGGTGGTTGTGGCCTTCGACCGAACGTGAAAATCTGAGTAGCGCACGGGCCATTTTGAAAAGATTTCAGCTCAGCGAAGAGCTGAAAGACAAAAGAAGGCAGCGCGCCTGCCACAACGCCTGCAGCAGAGAGAGGACGTTGGGAAATAGATTTAAGAAGGCATTTGAGTCGTGTTTGAACGAAAAATCGATGGAAATCGACCTTTCGCTGACCTGGAAAAGTTGATGTTCGGTGGGGCTGTACGTGGTTGGTTGGTTGGTTGGTATTCGATTTTCGTCCATAGGATGGGGATTAAGTCCACCATCACCGCCTCCCGAAGGGCATATAGGACGTGCTAAGCTATGGAATTACAGTGCTGACACACTACCTTAGAAAGCATTTCTTGCCTGCGCGGGTATTGCTACCATTTCAGAACTACAGCTCCCCTTCCAATTGGGGAGACTGAGCAGTGTGTGTACATTAGGGTGGGACCCTTGTGTGTGTTCAGAGGCATTTTAGTGCCGTGAGAGAAAGAAAAGGAAAGAGTAGGTAGGTGTGGAGAGCCGGTGCCCTGCCGAATCGAAGCCGTGGCTCTGCGCGAGGAGAGCCTTTGTACTAGGCTTGGCCATGCCTGTGTCTGAGGAGATAGGTGTAGTAGGTAGGCAGAGCCAGGCCTGTCCTTCTTCTTTATCCCCAAGGGTCGTGAAATCTAAGGCCATGCTGGCTGCCTTGTTTGCGTGTTGTGTCAGGTCTGGGACGCTGACAGTCGGTCTTCAGAGAGCTGAAAGCAGCTCTCATCGTTGTGGGTGTGGAGAGCCGGTGCTCTGTCGAATTGCGCCGTAGCTCTTCGCGTGGAGAGCCTTGCGGTAGGCCTGGCGATGCCCTTATACTGCAAGAACAAGGAGTGGCAAAACTGTCTCCTTGTCTTGGTGGTGGTTGTGGCCTTCGACCGAACGTGAAAATCTGAGTAGCGCACGGGCCATTTTGAAGAGATTTCAGCTCAGCGAAGAGCTGAAAGACAAAAGAGGGCAGCGCGCCTGCCACAACGCCTGCAGCGGGGAGAGGACGTTGGGAAACAGATTTAAGAAGGCATTTGAGTCGTGTTTGAACGAAAAATCGATGGAAATCGACCTTTCGCTGACCTGGAAAAGTTGATGTTCGGGTGGGGCTGTACGTGGTGGGACACCTGTTGGCAAGAACTGGGCTGAGCGATTTGTATCGCGTACGGAGGGGCTCAAGATGGCTTTCAATCGAGCAAAGGATCGTCAGAAAATACTCCAGGAAGATCCAGAGATGATTAGCGCTTGGTTCAAGCTCGTACAAGAGACAAAAGACAAGTATGGGGTCCTAGATGATGATACCCACAACTTTGATGAGACAGGCTTCCAGATGGGAGTTATTGGCTCAATGAAGGTTATTACAGGCTCAGAGAGGCGTACGAGGCCTAATCTCATCCAGCCAGGCGATCGGGAGTGGGTCACAGTCATCCAGAGCATCTGCGCTGCTGGGTATGCCATCCCACCCTTCATTATCTACAAAGGGCGTGTCCACATCTCTGCCTGGTATGAGGAGACTAATATACCGTACGATTGGAAGCTCTCAGTCTCTGAGAACGGATGGACAAACAACGCACTTGGTCTTGAGTGGTTGAAGCACTTTGATGTGCATACAAAGGCGCGTCAGAAGGGGTCGTACAGGCTGCTCATCTTGGACGGCCATGAGAGCCACCTCAACCAGGATTTCAAGGACTACTGTGTGGAGAACAGAATCCTGACCCTCTGTATGCCTCCTCACTCATCACACATACTTCAGCCACTTGATGTGGTGTGTTTCTCACCATTGAAACTGAAGTACTCCCAACGCGTACGAGCCTTGGCATCCCAACGCATCTTCCACATCAACAAAGAAGGCTTCCTTCCAGCCTTTAGAGACGCGTTTTTTGACGTGTTTACGTACGGGAACTGCAGGAAGGCCTTTCAGGCCTCAGGACTAGTCCCTATTGACGCGCAGGTAGTCCTTGATCGGCTTGAAGTGCGATTTCATACCCCTCCACTAGTACCTCTACCAGAAACACCATGGCAATCCAGAACCCCAAGCAATACGTACGAATTTGGGTCGCAATCAAAGCTCGTAAGTGAGCGCTTCGTACGATCACCAACATCTGCTCAGGAAGGGTTCTCAAAGCTGGTAAAAGGAGCTGAGGAGATGCTGCATGAAAATGTAATCATCAAGGCTCGTGTACGAGAGCTTGAGGAGCAATTAGCAGAGGTTACTAAGAGCGCAACTGCAGCTCGTACGGTATCAAAGAGAGCGCGTGTAGGTAATGGTCAAGAAAGAGCCCAGCCAGGTCAACGGCACTGTGGCAACTGTGGGAAGACTGGGCACAACGCTCGTACGTGCCAAAAAGATGCAGAAGAAGATTCTGCATCTGATGCAAGTGCGTCGTACGCAGGCTCTGCAGAAGGTGGTGAGTAATTGCTTGTTCTGTACATGGTGTTCGCAATGCCAAGGAAAAGTGTCCGGCTCGGTGGTGTGTCCGGCTCGGTGATGCTTTACGTTATAACGTACTCCACAAGCGAGCCGGTCACCCAAGCGAGCCGGTCACTCAATTTTACACCAAAAATTAAGATTTTTGCACCTTAATAACTCTACAACCAGATAATAGAATTGTCTAAAACTTGAAATACTATGCTGCATCTACGTAAAGATCAATTCTATAGAAGCGCTAGGATCCTGTATCAGTCGCACCGGAGTTATTAAACAAAAATCAAAATACAGGGATTATTTTAGCATACTTTCTAATAACTCTACACACGTTAAGGATAGAGCTTAGATCTCCAGGGCAACTGATCTTGACATAGGTAAAGCATAGCATTTTGATTTTTAGACAATTCTATCATCTGGTTGTAGAGTTATTAAGGTGCAAAAATCTCAATTTTTGGTGTAAAATTAAGTGACCGGCTCGCTTGGGTGACCGGCTCGCTTGTGGAGTACGTTACTCTTATATTTATTCTAACGTGGTTCACCAGCGAGCGGGCCACCCCACCGAGTGGGCCAGCAAACCACACCAAAGCGCCTACGCAGCGACGTAGCGCAACACCACAACAAATTACTGTACTGTACATAAAATAGCGTAATATTATTCAGAAGCGTCGCTATCATCTACGTCCTCTATTTCTACCTTGCAGGTGCGGGAGTTATGCCCAACCTCGCTGCAACGGCCGCAGCGTCTCTCTGCGCGCACCCTCTTCGCAGGCGTCTCGCCCTCCTCACGACTACCACCCTCCTTTTCAGCAATCAGGTCAGATACCTCACCAACTGTAAGAGTCTCCTCTGCGCGTATATACCGCCTTTTACGGGTTTTGCGCTTTGTAAGCGTATCAACAGCGTCTCGAAGGCGGCCTATTTCCTCCTGCACCAACACCATATAATAAGCTATCTGCTGAGCGCCTTTACTTAGCTGCTTGACCTGCTCATCTAATGAACTTGCTGGAGACCCCTGATAGTTTTGTATGCGATTTCGAATTAGCGTAGATTGCGCCTCTATCTCGCGGGCGTTGCGCGGTGTTTGCGCCTCCCAGGCGACAGTGCCTGGTGTAGGTGGCGTTGGCGTACGTAGCTGCACATCCAGCTTCGATAACACAACGTCAGGGTCATACGGGGCTAGCCCAGCGCCTCGAAACCCTGCGCGGATATTCTCTGGTGTAAATGTCTTCTCAAAAGCTGCTTTAAATGCTGGTAGGAAGGTTTCTTTGTCAATATGGTGGATGCGGCTGCGTGCCAAGAGCGAGATCCCGTCGCCGTAGTGGCGCTTCAACAGCGAGTAGGGGACAACGTCAAGAGGCTGCAGGAGGTGTGATGAGTGTGGTGGCATACAGAGGGTAATAATCTTGTTCTCCTTGCAGTAGTCCTGGAATTCGATTGAGCAGTGGCTGTCATGGCCGTCAATAATGAGCAGCCTGTATGCCCCAGCAGAGAACGCCTTCGTATGGGCGTCGAAGTGCTTGAGCCACGCCAGCGCGACGTCGTTGTTGGTCCAGCCAGTAGGAGAGACTGTGACAACCCAGTTGCGAGGTAGACCAGTGAACCAGGAGGAGATAAGGACCTTGCCTGCAAAGATGAGGAAGGGTGGGATAATGCGCCCCGTCGCAGCGACGCCTTGGACCAGGGTAACCCACTCGCGATCGCCAGGCTGTAGTTTCTTCTGTTTCCCAGGTTTCTCTGAGCCTGTAACAACAAGCTGAGAGGATATCTTGCCCATCATGAAGCCAGACTCATCAAAGTTCCAGGTGTCCTCATCTACGATACCATACTTCGCCTTCATCGATTGAACCAGGCTGAACCAGGGCCGGATAACCGCTGGGTCTTCGCAGGCAGCTCGCTGGCGATCGTACGGACGACTCCATAGCGTGCGCAGCTCAGGTGTACGCGCGATAAACCTATCAACCCAGTTCTTGCCTGTAGGCTTCCCGCCACGCTCTCGCAGCAGTCTATCAGCCATAGCTCGTACGTGTAGCTTCGAGGGCGGTACGCCACGTAGACTCTCGTCAAGTATCCGCTGTATAATCACCTCCTCTTCTAGCTTTGTAAGGCGCTTTGAATTCGGCTCGCAATCGCGTCGATAGCGTTTCCCGTCGCGTCGGTGTTGCACAGTTGTTCGAGGGACGTTGTAGATAGCTGCAGCGCGTCTTTCACTTTGGAACTGGTTTGATTGGATATCAGAGATAGCAAGCTGTATATCAGCTTCAGTATAGGTTCTGGGAGCTTTGCGTTGTTGCGACATTACGTGTTGTTGTCGCGAAGGCGCTTTGGTGGGGTTTGCTGGCCCACTCGGTGGGGTGGCCCGCTCGCTGGTGAACCACGTTAGTAGGTATAATCTTATAGAAAATAGATAAGTAGAATGTCTATACTTGCTTTACTTTATAGATAGTAGCTTATCTTATTTCTACGTGTATTTGTAGCAAGAGAGAAGGGTGACGTTTTACTAAGGTATACTGTACTAGGACTTTAGTCTCAGTGCTGGCAGAAATTAGCCAATCGGAAGCAATTCGATATCGGCAAATTGCCGATAATTTGCAATCGTGATTACCAATTATTGGTGCACGGACAGTTAACTACATCTCAAAATCTTCAAATTTAATAGATACATAAAAAAGCCTGTCTTAGTTTCGCCTCGTACGACTACTTATCCTAGACACCACGTAATAGTACGTACCTTTAGAACAAAACAATAGCATTGTGGAGCCCAGCCCCAGGCTCATCATCATCATCCTTAATTAATATCGGCCGCTGTCTTATCCCATCTCTACTATCTGGCTGAGGAGCTAGACGCAGAGAGCAGCCATCATGCTCACCACCATTCCCTCGTACGGAGCAGCGCGCTGCATGGTCTTTCCATTTGCAATTAGCACATGCCCCATCAAAGTGCCCAGCTACCCTGCGGCACTCTAGGAAGGCTGGGCGTATAGAGCTGAGGCAACCACATCCGTCAGCCACAGCCTGTCCACGAGATTGTATAAGGATAGCGTTGATGTACGAAGGACGATGCGAGGCTATTTGATCTGGACGTACGTTGCCTTGGACGATCTCCACATCCTGCCCTAGAAGAGCTAGCATTGCATGTCCTTGCGGACTGTGGACAAATGGGGCCATCTGCTGCCCTCCGACACGGAGAATGGGGTTGGGATTGCCACTAGCCTGAACGGCGACGGCAGCGGCGGCGGCGGCGACAGCGGCGTTGTAGATAACAAGGGCCCTGAGAAAGAACTTTAGCTTCGTACGATTAAGAGATAGTGGGGCAAGCTTACATTGTAGTGCTGGTACTGGTATTGATGCTGGTGCTGATGCTGGTGCTGGTGCTGATGCTGGTGCTGGTGCTGGTGCTGGTGCTGGTGCTGGTGCAACAGTTAGTGCTTGTACAAAGCAATAAGACGTAGCAGTACGTACTGAGTGTGTGGGGTGTGGTGTTGCGGAGTGAGAGAGTGAGAGAGGAGATGTTGTTTGTGTTAGACTTGGCGCGCCAAGCTATGTAAAGGAAAGTTGCGATAGCTCTCTAGCAGTTATAGCGATTCAGCTCGTACGCTATCTTGAACAGTCACAAGAAGAATTATATAGAGATTTAGTTTGTACGACTAAAAGTTCTCTTCAAGCAAGTCTTCTCTCTTCCAATCTCGCCCGCATTCAAGCTGCTCAAGTGTCGCTGCAGACATCGCAGTCTTGTCCCATGAAACTGTACGGCGACCACCTGAGAAGATCCGCTCTGGCTTATCACTCATAGACGGTATTGAGAGAATCTCAATTGCCCATGAGGATAGCTGCGGCCATCTCTCCCTCTGTGTGTCCTGCAACCACCAATTGATCGGTGCCATTTTGAGATCGTACGAGACAGGTTCATTGCAGTAGTTCTCAAATTCATCTTGACTCTGCGGTCGACCGTGTTTCACTCTCAGGTTCTGACGAAGCTGCTCAAATCCATTGATTGGCTTTGACTGCTCTTTCTGAGCACGAGCAACTGTAGCATCGTACGAAATCATGCAATTCTCTCGGCGGTACTTCTCCCAAAGATTTCCAACCTTAAGGTTGTATGCTGTATCTTTCAGCCATGCTGTACGAGCCTCAGGGTTGAGAATGCGAGCAGCCGCATAATACGGTGTTTGGTCAAGCTTAACTACGTACGATTCTAGCTTTGCTTTGGAGTTCTCAATTCGGGGCTTTAGTTGACGTGCGTTTTTCTATATAAGTTAGTATACGAGCTAAACCCTTACTTGTACAACATACTAGTGATACCTCTAAGTGCTCTTTGATAATGTCAATTGCCTCAAGAACTCGTTCAATTGTTGAATGTTGACCTTGAAGCCAGAGACATGCACCATCAAAAACTCCAAGAAAGTTTGCAATCGTACGAAGGAGAGCAATGTCGGTGTTGCTTAGGTCATCTTTCTTGTCAAGTGTTCCTTGAGCAATGTGCTTTTCAGTGTAGTTTCGTACAGCATTCAGGACTGGTTCTTCTAATGTAGTCTGAAGCATTCGAAACCAGCTATTCCATCTTGTACGATTGTCTAGAGGAATTGTCTTTCCAGCAGCTGCTTTGAACTGAGAGATACGCTGTGGTGAAGCGCGTATATGTACGACAATATTATGGACTTTGCCCATAACACCCATCTTTGTACGAATCTTTGCAGCTCTTTCTCTTGCATACTTCTCCCTTTCCCCTTCTTCCTGCTCTTCTATGTTCTCTTGATCGTACGACTCCATCTCTTTCTCATCCTCACTATTTGTAAAAAGAAAGGCTTGAACAACTAGGTTTAAGATATGACCTAAACACCGAAGCCGCAAGTGTGTGTGAGTCCAGTTTATTCTCTTCTCTGCAGAAAGATAATTGGCTATCGTACGACAGAGTGTGTCGTTTGTACCAGAATTGTCACCCACAACTGCACCGATCTTTTCTTCAATTCCATACTCTTGAAGAACTGGAAGCAGAGCCTCCCATTGATCTAGACCGCTATGTCCTCGTACAACTCGAAGCCCAATAAGGATATTGCGAAAGGAGCCCTGACTATCAACAAAGCTTGCACAGACTGCAAGCAATAGGTCATTGCTTGGAGATGTCCAGATGTCTAGAGCAAGGTGGATACTTGTCTGAGATGATTGAAGCCGCTTTCGTACGATGTCCTTTGCTTGAATATACCAGGAAGAAATTCGAGCCTTCAGTGTATTGTGGGACAACGGGATAAAGGTGCTAGCCTCCGGATTCAATGCTCGGACGAAGGAATGGAATTCAGGCCATTCTACACATGAGAATGGAAGCCGTCGTACAACAACCAGATCCAGAAGGGTACTGTCAACTACTGGCTGTGACACAGTGCGCCGGAGGATCTCTTGGTCAACGTTGTCTTTGTCTCCAAGCTGAAGAAGTTTGTCGTATAGGGCGTCAACTGTCTCAGTCGCTCTTGTACGATTTGATGCGGCCAAGAGGACATTAATATCATGGACTGATAGCAGGTGGTTTTTTATATTCGTTGTAGACTGAGCAGCGTACGAGCAATGCTTGCACCATAGCCATCTTTTGTCTGGCTTTTCCTCCTTTTCTTTTGCTGTTGGCGTACGACAGTGATCATGGACAGGAGATGACTTTCGTGATTTCTTTGCTAAAGAATCTGCGGATAGAAGAGATAAGCTCTCGCTTTCATCTATAATAAAAGACATCTTGTAGTATTTACACAAGGTAAAGAGTCGTACAGTAAGAATTTTTTAGTGCCAAGCATTTCCGGACCAATTAATTGGTGATTACCCGATATCAGCAATTACCGATATCGATTGGTTGTGATTGGTTCGGAATTAATTTCTGCCAGCACTGTTTAGTCTGTTCGCGCGTGTGCACAGACCATTTCAACAACGCGAACTCTAAAGAGGGGTATCTTCTTCAACTACACACGACTACATCAATATGAGAGCTTTTAGCACTAAAATTTCATCAAATCGAGTGCGCGGAGGTGAATTATCAGAAGCCCAACGGATATACTGCTTAGCCCAGGTTGAGGCTGGTGTGTCGACAAGCGAAGTTGCTGACGCGCTGGACTGCTCGCAGCGGTGCGTACAGAAAACAGTACTCCGATGGACAACCAGCTGCAGCACCACAACGCAGCCTCGGACAGGCCGGCCACCTACATTGACTAGTAGAGACCATCGCCGGCTGCTACGGATTGCTCGGAAAAACCCAGGTATTGAGTACCACAAGCTTATGGAGGAGGCTGGACTGTGGGACGCCAATACTACCTACCCCAGCGTTTCTAAGCGTACTGTGCAGCGCGCAATGGCTGACGAGGGATACCGCAAGTTCAGAGCGAGACGTAGGCCAAAAATCAACAAGAACACAGCTGCGGAACGCCTCAATCTTACTAATGAATGGCTGGGGTTTGATTTTGGGAGGCGTACTATCAGGTTCAGTGACGAGTGCAGCGTTGCTCGTGGATCTGGCCACAACACGCCCTGGGTATGGCGACTACCTGAGGATAAATGGTCGCACGAGATGGTTGAGGAGGTCACCACTGCTCGCCAACCTGCTCGTATGGTATGGGGCTCAATATGGATGACTCCAGGTGGCCGAGCAAGGCGTAGTCGTCTAGTAATTATGAATCGCGACACATCAGCCAAACGCAATGGATACACAGCTCAGAGCTACATACGAGCACTTGAGGAAGGTCTCCAGGACAGCTACAGGCCAGGCGAGTGGTTTATGCAGGATAACGCACCTATCCACACTTCCCAGGTCTCGAAGGAGTGGCTAGAGGTTCATGGTGTTGCTACGATCAAATGGCCACCATACTCACCTGACCTTAACCCTATTGAACACATGTGGTGGGCACTTGAAAAGAAGCTCCATGAGCTGCATCCTGAATTTGACTATATGGGAGACTCTCTAGCTGAGTGGGAGGCGTTCGAATTGGGGTTGATTGAGGCATGGGCTGCTATACCTGACGCACTGATCAAACGCCTTATTAGGTCTATGCCACGACGCCTAGACGCTGTGCGACGTGCAAAGGGCTACCAGACTAGATACTAAGCGTAATGCGATTAATTTGCAACCCTAATTGTCTTATTTGGTCTATGTAGTAGAGAGTTATACTGCTTTGAAGTTGGTAATCAAATGTGGTTGTGGTGGTCCATGCGTCAACGCGAACAGACTTTTGGCACCCGATTGTATAGTGAACAGCTGGGGAGGCGCGTCTGCCGGCAAGCTTCTGCGGCCGTCTTCTCTCCATCCGGTGGCTTCCTTGGCCGCTTTGTCGACGGCCTCGTTTCCGGGTATGCCGACGTGGGCCGGTATCCATCGGACGGTCACTGTCCGTCCGTTGTCCTGGAGCTCCTGGACTTGTCGCGCGATGTCCGCGAGGATGTAGGCGCCTGATCGTCCCTCCGCCTTAGCGATGGACCAGACGGCGGCCTGGTTGTCTGTGTATATGGCGACGTCTCGTCGCGCACCGTTTCGGCTCGCATACTCTTGAGCGATCTGCAGTGCTAAGCTGATGCCTTGTAGTTCTGCTGCATATACCGTCGACTCTGTGTCTGAACCCATGTGTACGGATCGCGCCTGTTGTGTGAGCGGACACAGTGCCGCAGAGCCTATCTCGCCTTCGATGCCGCTGCCATCTGTGTAGATGCTGAGGCTGTCTTCCTTTACGTGTTCTTTGTCGTGTCGCGCCCGCGCTTCCTCAGCGGTCGCATCAATGTAAGTGGTTGGGCCCTGTCTCCAGGGCGGCGTGAGGAAGCACGGGATCTGCTCTTGCCTGTCGAAGTCTTCGGTTCGCATGCTCGTCATGTTGCTGTAAACCTTCTGCCAGGAGCTGGTGTGTCTGCGAGTCTTGTCTGCGACTGTCAGCTGTGCTGTGTTTGCCTGAAATCCTGAGGTGGCTGCGATGTTCTTGCTCGAGAGTAGGCGGACGACAGTGTCTGCGTTGTGCTTCCATATCTGCTGCTCGATGGGAAGGAGAAATGTCTCTACGTCTAGCGCCGCTCTCGATGTAGCTTTGTATGCCCCGCTGATAACCCTGGCTGCTCTTGCTTGTATGCTCTGCAGTGTGTTGAGCATCCTCTTAGTGTAGAGTTTTCCTTTCATGCTAGCGTTTGACCACACTGAGCATGCATACATCATCTGCGGGAGCACTGTGCCTTCGTATATTCGCCGCAGGTCGTGGAGGCTAGCGCCCCAGTTGGATCCTCCCAGGCAGCTGAGCGCATTCACTGTCTTCGTCGCTTTCCGCCTGATCTCCTCGGTGTGTTGCTTCCAGTGCAGTTTCGCGTCCATCGTCAAGCCTAGGTATTTGCATGTTGCTTTGGGCCGTATCTCGCCCCACGCAGTATGAATTAAGGCTTCTGTGTTAATGCGCTTGCGTGACCTTGTAAAGTGGGTGAGCTGGAACTTGTTTGGGGCGAAGACCGATGCGTGTGTGCTAGCCCAACGCTGTGCCTTCTCGAGGATTCTGCTTAGTGTCTCGCATGTCTGCTCTGTTGTCTTGTCCCACGCGAGGATGCCGACATCGTCGATGTAGCCCGTGGACATGGCGTCTGGCGCTTGGTTGCATTCATCTATTAGATCGGCGTTGTAGAAGAGGTAGAGGATAGGCGATAGCGGCGAGCCCTGGGGTATACCCGTGTTGATCTGGTATGCTGTCGACCGGAAGCCGTCGATTGCGATGCTTGTGTGTCTGTTGCTGAGGAAGCTTGCGATCCACTTTACTGTTTTCTCGTCTACTCGTCTCTTCCGCAGATCGTGAAGCAGGCGTGCGTGTGAGACGTTATCGAAGGCTCCGGAGACATCGAGCAGTAAGAGACTCGCCACCTGTCTAGTGTTGTGGCTCCATGCTTCGTATATCTTATGGGTCACGGCATGAAGAGCGTGCTCAGTCGAGCGCATCTTCCTGCCGCCCATGTGTGTCGGCGGTAGGACGTGATGGGTCTCGGCTAGGTAGCTGAGTCGCCGTGCTATGACTGCGTCCATGATTTTGCCTGTGGTGTTCATCAATGCGATGGGCCTGTACGACTTCGGTGCCGTGTAGTCGTCTTTGCCCGGCTTGCGTAAGACGACCGTAGTCGACTCGCGAAAGTGGGCCGGGCAGTATCCTAGGTGTAGGCTCTGGTTGAAGATCCTCGTCAGGTGAGATGCAAGCTGGGCTGATCCCGCCTGCAGGGCTTTGTTGATGATGCCATCCGGACCTGGTGCTTTGAGTGGTGACGCTGCCCGTATGGCATCTCCGACCTCTTTCTCTGTCACTGGCGGCATGTCCACTTGATTGTCGTAGTGTGAGTTTCTTATGTCCTCCAGATCTGCCTCCGGTGGTACTGGAAAGAAGGTGTCTCGGAAGATGTCTGCTTTCTTGGCCGGATCTGTTATCTCCTGCTGCGTCTCTGGGTGCTGGATGGCAGGTGTGACCACCGGGGCCGGGTTCTCTCTCGTCTTCGCCCATTTGACGAGTCTCCACAGTGCTTCTGGCGACTTCGCGGCCTGCTCTACCTGTTCTCTGTGAGCGTTTCTTAGTGCTTTCTTGATCGTTCTCGCTTTGTGGTTTCTTGCCGCACGATATGCCTCCCACGACTCGCCTGTGTGACGCTGGCTGTGTACTCTCTTGAGTCTCTTTGCTTCTGCGAGCACTGCCCTGCACTCCTCCGACCAACCTTCCCTGATGCGGTCTGACGGCCGTGAGTATGGTATTGCTTTGTCAATGGCCCCTTGAATTGCCCCAACGATCTCTTGGACATACGTGTCAAGCGCTGTCTTATTTGCGGGTCTGCGAAGTGGCGGCAGGGCTTGTTTTAGCGCTTTGTTATAGACGGCCTCATTTAATCGTTTCCAGTCTCGCTTTGGTGTTGCATCGAGTTGCTGTATCCTCATATCTATCACAGTGCTGATAGGCAGGTGATCGGAGTCGTGATCGAGGTCCCGGTCGACCTGGCTTCGAACCACCCGATCGACCAGCCCCACGGTCACCAGACAAAGATCAATGGTTGTGCGTGAGGTTCTTTCTTCGTACGTGATGGTTCCAGGTGGTAGTGTGCTACCCAGGTTGAAGTCCTCCATGATCGCCAGTAGGTCTGCAGACTCAGGGTCGATGTGCCTCACGTCTGTGCCTCCCCACCTGGGGTGGTGCAGGTTAAAGTCGCCGAGCAGGATCTGCTCGCTGGATTGGTTGTCGTGCAGTATTGTGCGGACATCCGCCAGTACGGTACTGTCACTCTCGCTGCGCCTCGCTGGGTTATAGATGTTGTGTATGATCACGTTTTGCTCCTCCTGTTGATCGTCGCCAAACTCTACTGTGAGCGAGCAAATGTCTCTGCTGTGCTCCTTAAACTGCCACTTCTTGTGGTCTAATCTCTTGTTGATGAAAAAGCATACCCGGGCGGGTCCTGCCTCGTTTCCTGCTGGGCAGCAAAGGTGGAAGACGCGTTTCGCTGGATGGTGTGTCGTCGCCGCGAAGGGGTTTCTCCATGGCTCCTGGATGGCCAGAATGTCGTACTCATGGATCCTGGGGTCCCGCAGCATGCTCGCCATCACCATGTTTCTTGATTTGTGCACGTTGTACTGTAGTATGCTTAGTGTGTTGTGCTTATTCATGCATCATCGTCGGAGTCGATCTCCATGTGGTGACTGCTGTTGTTCTGTATCGCCCGGGTGTTGAGTCCAGTCGATTCCAGAGCTCTCCTGCTAGGTATGATCTGTCGATACGGTCTTTGGCTCGCGTTGCCTTGTGTCGATGAGATCTCCTGATCCATCGAGTCGACATTGGTTCCTGCATTGGTTCTCTTCTGTCCTCTTCCTGTTTGCGATCGGTTCCTGGTAAGCTGCATCGGCTGCGTAGCTGCCACTGGTTGACTAGTCCTTCTCCTTTGAATCGTAGACATCGGTATATCAATCTGCGCGTTTTGTCCGGCTGTTTGCGAAACGTGGTGGTAGCGCGGTCGCATCTCGTACGCGGTCCTTGCCTTGGCTATCTCGTCCTTCCTGGTCGGGCACTGGCGGCTCCACGCTTCGTGCTCGCCGCGGCAGGCGGCACATTTCCTAGTCACGGCTTGTCCGGCCCTCCATGGGCAGTCTCGGGTGTCGTGCTCCTGCGCACAGTGGCCACATGCTGTTGCTGCCTTGCACTGGGTTCCTATGTGGCCGTATCTTTGGCACTTGAAGCACTGCTTCACTCGGCACTGTCGCTCGTATCGCTCGCACTGGAAAACCTCACCTTGCCAGATCAGACCCTCGTCGATGATCTTGTTGGCGTCCTCTGGTTTGGTGAACTCGATGGTGATAGTTGTTGCCGTCTTGGTGGTAGCATCTCTAGTAAGCCAGCCTATGTGTCTTATCTCCGCCCGGGGTATGAACGGTCGGTTGTCCTGCAGTATCTGCGCTCTGATCTCGTCGAGCTTGCTCATGTCCATCGT
The DNA here is from genome assembly GCA_009982855.1 of Lizonia empirigonia. Lineage (NCBI taxonomy): Eukaryota > Fungi > Ascomycota > Dothideomycetes > Pseudoperisporiaceae > Lizonia > Lizonia empirigonia. The sequence continues at coordinate 103,008 of JAADKA010000024.1, forward strand.
GCTCGTGCGTATACCGTGTGCGAGGACGCCGAACGTCGGGATTTGCACTGTAGTCCCACTGCCTGTGCGGTGAGCCCAGTCGTCCGCGAACTGTCGTAGCGCCTCGGCTTCCCTGCTGCTTGCTGTCTTGATGCTCAGGTCTCCGCTCTTCAGCTGGTTAGATGAGACGATCTTCACGTTGACTATGTTTTCATTGCCACTTTGCTCGATGGCACGCTGGACATGCGTTTTGAGGTTGCTGGGATTCATAGCCCTCAGGCTCTGTACGGTGAGGGGGTCTCTAATATTCATGATGACCTCACGCTGCGTCTGCGCAGATGGCTGTTTGACACTTTGTGCATTGTGTGTACCTGCTAACGGGACTCCCCTGGCTGCCGCCGCGGCGTAGCTCATTGGTCCGTTCGCCTGCTCTTGTGGTCTCTTGTTCCTGATCTCTCGCGCGATCTCCAGCGTCGCTTTACCCACCTCTGTGGCGTCCTTGGCTGCTGCCCTCGCCTCTTCTGCCATGTTGCCATTTTGTTGTATCTTTGTTGCGGACTGTTGTACGAGTTCTACGGTGGACTTGAGCTCTTGCTTGATCTGGTCGAGGGTTTGCGCCGTGCTTTCTGCTGTCGCTCTTGCCTCGGTCCGCGCGACGTTGAGCGCGTCGCTGAGGCCGCGGAGGTCAGGGGAGTGCTGCGTCTTCAGTACGAATGTCAATGCGCCGCGAATGATGTCGCCAACGATGTCTGCCGGCAGAGGCTGCTGGCCTCCGTTGCGCTCGATCAAGGATAGCACCTCGTGAAGGAATGCGCTGAGGTTGGTAGCATGCTCGTCTATTGGGATCGGCCAGGTCGACCGTCGGGGCCACGGTGTCGCCATGACGCCTCAGCAGCAGTGGGCGCTACTTCTGAGTGCTGGCTAGTCGAAAGCCGTCTCTAGCGGACGTTTTGCGCGCGTTGTACTACGTTAATTCCAAAAAGTGAAATTCTCGCTGTTGTCGTGTTTTCGATTCGCTGTCTACCAGTGCCGGTAGTTGTTAACCGATGGGTAGCCGGCTGACACGAGTCAAGTCACATGATCATCAGACTGCGCCTAGGCGGCCTAGCTATACAGCACGCAGCTTAAGAGATATGATAAAACTAACAGTCAGGATCAATTTAGCAGCTGTTGATACGGCTAAGGTATCGGAATCACCTTCGTTGCAACGAGTTGAAGTGATTATGATTGATTGTTGTTCTATAGAGGTGGAGGGAGATTGGCGGTAAGGCAGTAGCTAGAGCTCGGACCCCACGGCTTAGTCAGCCGTGTAATCCAAGCTCGTGCATGCAGCAACCAGCTGCCTTATCTACCGCAGGTTCGATTCCCAACAGCGCCATGTCGGTGATGGAGGGAATGTGAAGTGCTCATGTACTGTTCTGTTGACTGATTCGTGCGCTCGCGGCGCAGTCGCGTTCCTGCATCATTGCGTGCTGTGAAGCAATCGAAAAGGGCGATTTACTCCCTGTTCTAAATCGGGTCCGCTGATTGCCAATGACCAGAAAGAAGTGTGGGGGTGCACGTCCCATAAGTTACCTATCACGTCCCAAATCACGTCCCATGTCACGAGACACCAGAAGTGTCGTGTTCACGATCAGCCTAGGCAGAGCTATGGGCTGATTTGAAAAATAGACGTCAGCTCAAGGTTCGCCGTCTGAATACATGTTACCGAGAATTGCCGCTCTGGTAGATCGAAAGCAGATGTACGCTCTTGCGGGGCTAGCCTCGGCTTGCCAGGTGCACTCCAGCTCCAACACCCGACTCGAACTGCGTCTTCGGCAACTTGTACATTGAACATATAGCCCGAGAAAAGATCCATTCGCTGCAAACCAGTTATAGTCTTTGGTTTGCACCATAGTCTTGTGACCTTGCTATCAAGATGGCGCACAGCTCCACTAGGATAGTAGACGACAAGCCTGCAAGCCAGCTCTCTGAAGCATATGGAAGCAGCTTGCCATGGGCGGAACCAAGTTGGTGAGAACGACTTAGTCCTTTGCTATGACGAAGTGAAATTGCAACTGATGCAACTAGGTACACTGGTCGCCCATCACTATACTACAAAGCAAGCCACCGAAAGTTGCGCGACTATGTGCGAGCATGGTGTGATGAGGTGTGTACAACCATCTAATCGACCTGCTCAAAGTTGACGATACCAGAACATCGCTCCATTCAGCGAAGACTGGGTCCAGTCTGGGGCCGTCGACCCTGCCATCTACGCTAAATGCGCCGCGGCAGGCCTCCTCGTGCCCATTGCTTTTGGCAAGACTATTCCACCCCAGTACGCCAACTATCCAATCGCTGCTGGCATTAAACCGGAAGACTGGGACGGCTTCCACGACTTCATCCTTTGGGATGAGCTCATCCGAGCAGGCCCCATTGCATCGATCTTCATTGGACTCGTCGTTGGTGCTCCGCCCTTGCAGAAGTTTGCGTCCAAACCCCTGCAAGAGAAGATCTTCCCTGAGATATTGAGTGGAGAGAAGAGGATTTGTCTCGCCGTGACGGAACCGGATGCTGGGAGTGATGTAAGGAATGTGAAAACGACGGCTGAGAAGACGAGTGATGGGAAACACTACCTGGTGAATGGGAATAAGAAGTGGATCACCAACGGCATGTTCAGCGATTACTTCATGACCCTCGTTCGCACTGGTGGACCTGGAGCGGGAGGGCTGAGCATGCTGCTCATCCCCAGATCTGCTGGGGTGAAAACAAGAAAGTTGGAGGTGGTTGCTGGCCCGTTGAGCGCTACGACCTATGTAACCTTTGAAGACGTCAAAGTCCCCGCGGAGTACCTCATTGGGAAAGAAGGGGAGGGTTTCAAGCAGACAATGGTCAACTTCAACCACGAACGACTTTGGATCGCTTTTCAAGCCATAAGAGGGTGTCGAGTTGCGCTGGAGGATGCATTCAGCTGGGTGATCAAGAGAGAGGCATTTGAAAAGACTCTGATTGAGCAGCCGGTGGTGAGAAACAAGTTTGGAAACTGTGGGAGAATGGTGGAGAGCTTGCAGGCGTGGACTGAGCAGATCATCTATGAGCTGGAGAATTTATCGGACGCCGATGGAGCAAGGTTGCTTGGTGGAACAACAGCGCTGCTCAAGGTGGAGAGTGGCATGGTGTGCAAATACATTGCGGAGGAATGTCTCAAAATCATGGGCGGGTAGGTCTTTGCCATGCTCTCTCCGGGTCATCTGCTGACAGTAAACAAAGGCTTGGGCTTACCAAAACTGGCCAAGGCGCCAGAATCGAGGCTTTCTACCGCGCAGTGCCCAGCTATACGGTTCCTGGTGGATCCAAGGATGTGCTGATTGATCTGGGTGTAAGAGAAGCGTTGAAGTTGCACAAGCAGGCGGAGAAGATGAAATCGAAGATCTGAACGCGATCCTTGTTGCCGCTACTCGGGCAATTTTACATGTACAATACTTGCCGCGAAATTGATTCCCTATCACAGGCGAATTGATCTGTACAAGATTTGCCGTGAATCTAACTCCATGTCACATGTTGACGTGTTCATCTCGTGCGACCTCTAACATTCTTGCTGAAGAAACCAGGCCGCACATCGACTCTTCGCAGCTCTTGCATGACGCTTTCCATCTCCTCTTCGTTCGGATGCCAGCTTGGCCGAATTTCTTCCCAAGCACCCAATGTGCGGTCAGGGTCTGTACACCGCTTGAATGCTTTCAATGCTGCAATGACAGCCAGACTGGAAAGCCACGTGCGGTCAAGGTTGTTGGTGACAGCCACGAGAAACTGGGCCCAGACCCCCTCGAGCTTGTCTGCTGTCCACGAAGAGTAGCGAACGCCGCCGAAGGAAGCGAAGCCATAGAACATGACGATGAATGTGGTACCCTCCATAGGAACGCGGTTGAGCTGCATCTCCTGGAGCAGCTCGTTGACGCGGTCGATGTTCCCCGCTACGGTGGCATGGTGACGTATGAGCAGTGAGTATGTACGCGCGTTGGGTGCTACAGGCGCGTAGTCTTGTAGATGCTTCAACTCGGCCTCCTTTCCCGAGTGTTTCATGTGTCGAGCTTGGTGGGTGAAGTGCAGACCCACCGCTCGACGATCTCTCCAAGTATTCGTAAAAAACCTGTGTCCTGGAGCGGGTGACTCTTTGGCTGCATGCAACTTCTTCATGCGCTCAAAGACATGCTCTGCGGCCGCGGGTTCGCCAGCACGAAACAGAGCTGCAATGACAGCGTTCAGGACTGGCGTGTCTACGATGTCGCCAGCTTCGACAAGCTCTTGGTATGTTCGTCTGACGGCATTGCCGTTTTGCATAATGCCATGGTAGTATATCAAGGAGACGCGGAAATGGCGATGCAGCGTCAGGTTGCGTGCTCGTAGCTCCCGGACGAAGGTTTCGGCCAGCGTGTACTTTCCTGCCTTGACGGCGACATCGAAGAGCACGTTCAGCGTGACGAAGCCCCCCTTGACGCCAGCACGATGCTCCATGTCGCGCCACGTGTTGAGAGCCGACTGGAGTTCTTCGGCAGACACCCTGCCCATGCAGCGGCCGGCGAAGTATATGGCCGTGGTCCACTCTGACTGGTTGATGTGTATGTGTGCGGTCTTCATGTCGTCGAGGATGGACATGAAGCGCTGCATGGCGGCAGGAGAAGGACGCTCGACGACGGAGAGGTGATGCAGCAGTTTTCGAATCGTGTCGGTGTCGAGGTATACGACGCCTGGCGAGGGCAGCTTCTTGTACGTGTCAAAGACTTGCTCGTGGGGTGTTTCGTCGTCGTGGAGCAGCTTATTGAGTCGGCGTATGTGGAAGAAGTCGGTGGCCTCGCGCAGAGGCCAGGGCTCGTGGGCGTCCCCAACATTCCATAGCAGCGGCCCATGGTCGCCGAACAGGCTGTCGTGGTGCGGGCGGGTGTCGACGTCTATGCCGTAGTAGTCGACCATGGCCTTCAGCTCTTTCTTGGCGAATTGGCCTGCCCTGTTGAGCGGCCCCTTGTGATTTGTGTGCGTCTTGAACCCCCGTGCGTCATGGGGCGGGCGTGCATGTTTGGGACAGGAGCTGGCGCGCACGAGGGCGTGGACGAACAGCGTCTCGATTGGGTCGCCGGGGGAGGCGGGGGTTCGCGGAGCATGGCTCACTGCGGAGCGCCTGTAGCCGCGGCGAGGCGTGTGCGGGTGGTGCAGGTGGTGCGGGTGGTGCGGGTGGTGCGGGTGGTGCGGGTAGTGCAGGACGGGGCACAGGAAGGTGAGGAAGGGGGCTTGGCTGGGCGAGACTGCGGAGGTCCGGCGGTCGAGGGTGCGGAGGAGGGACATGAGAGTTGGAGCATCGTGTCCGCAGCAGCACGGGACCAATTGGCTAGGGCAGCGCCATGGGCAGCTGGGGGGAGGGGGGGGGGTAGCAGAAAAGATGCAGGGCGCGTGAAAGCAACTGATATCACATGTCTTGGCGGCGGCCATGCATTTTCGCGGGTGCAGCGCAGGCGGCGTGGCCAGCACCACCACACGCCCGTCGACTGCCCGCCCGCTATGGGCCGCTACAACCTCGCGCCCCTCCGCGTGCGCCAGACGGCGCAGGCGCTCTTCGACGCCAAGCGCCACGCCAGCCTGCCCCAGTGGTTCGACGTGGTCGGCAACATCCCGCCCGGCGAGACGCTGGCCCGCCCCGTCCTGCGCGCGCCGCGGGTCAAGGGCGCACGCAAGGCCAGCAAACTGTTCAAGCCGCTGTCCATGACATACCCCGAGGACCAGCTGCGCGCCGACTTCTTCGGCGACCACCCGTGGGAGCTGGCCCGCCCGCGCCTCGTCGTCGAGGACTCGGGTAACGACGCCAAGGGCTACAACTGGTGCAAGATGCAGCAGAAGGGCAAGCAGATGGACGGCGAGAGGTAGGCCCCCGCTGCCCCCCCCCCTCGCGCCCGCTCTAACCCGCCCCAGCGTCGTCCAGCGCCAGCTGTGGCTCATGAAGCACCAGCACATGTCCAAGGCCTCCGCCTACGATCAGGCCCGCCGCGAGTTCTACCACTACCGCCACCTCGCCGAGATCCGCGTCCGCGTCGCAAAGGAGGAGGCCCTGCACGTCGGCGCCTACTTTGCCAAGGGCCCTATCGACGTCGGCATGGCGCTGGAGGACCGCGCCTGGGAGAACTGGAAGAGCTGGGCCAGCCAGCAGATTGAAGAGGAGCAGAGCATGCGCGCCCAGATGTTCTCAGGGCCGCAGAATGAAGACGCCGGAGTGGCCGACCTGAGCGCTGCCGAGTATGACAACGCCGTCGCAGAATTGGCGCCCATGGCAGCTGCCACACCACATACACCGGCGCCGAGCGGCGGACTTGCGGCGCACACATGAGCCAGACGCGTCCAGCACCTGTACTGATACTGTATGTTTTGTGTAGATAGATCCATCAATTAGTCAACAACATTGCATCATCTGCAAAGCCACATGCCGTCTGAAACATCACACGCACTTCTTCGGCGCGAATGAACGGGAGAGACTGGTCAATCGTTTAAGATGGTCCACATCACATCCCTTCTCCTGGCTACAGCCGCTGTTTTTGGCAGCGTCTCCGCCGCACCTACGGCAGAACCCAACTCTTTCGAGGGCAAAGACCGCCATGTTGGGAGCTACGGCAAGAAGCTTGAGAAAACCATCACCGCCTTCGAGGCCAACAACGATACCCTCAACGCTGCTCGCACCCGCACCGTCCAGCAGAAAATCTCCACCTTCACAGCTATTGACAACCTTTCAATCTCACAAGAATCACCCCACGTCAGTGCTGTGCTCGTAATCCCGCTGGTTTCTGTCCGTATGTTGCAGGATTTGATCGCCTGTCAAAAGTGCCTTGATGCTTTATTTCACAATCTGTGAGCAGTGCGACCACGAGTTGCTTTTATCAAATGTACCCAGGACGTGCCATCTTGGAGCACCAACTGCCATGGCTTCTTCCGCGGAACCAGAGTCAAGACCTGCCTCATTGCCGACGCTGTGTCTAGTGACGTAGGCCACGTGTTGAACGGGTGTTCTGATCGGATCCAGGGGCGAGGTATGACATGGGTGCATCTGGGACCGGAGACGCAAGGTGGGACCCCCTTGTGCACGAGTGGATGCATGGTCCTCGTGGCACCACTGTGCTTTTGTGTATCGGGCGTAAGTACAGCTGTGTGGGTTTAAGGACGTGCGAAGGGACGTGATGAGCGTGCAAGAACCACGAGATATGAATGGTACAGCCTCAAGCGTGGTGAACTTCAATTGCTCTAGGCTAGTCCGTGAGCGCCATGTTGGCTGTCCTTCGACAGCTTCTCGAAAAGCAAATCCTTGCTGGAGGAGCCCGACTTCCAGGCGTTCGAGAAAATGGCCCTAGTGGGACCATCCTAGGGTCTGAGCCGGGCGGCAGCGAAAATTGCAGCATGATCGAGCACCTTGCCTCAATCTAGCAACGAAAGAGGGACTGGCGCCTTGCTAGCTTACCATGCCCACTCCACTGGGGCCCGAAGCGGAACGCGTGCAGGAGAAAAAGTCACTCGATACAAACGTAAGCTCGGCCATATACTTCTCGGCCACATATAGTTTTCAGCCACCCCACCACCACGCGTCACCTGTCAATTGACGCGTTCTATTATTAACACCACTTCTTTAAAATAGATACTTGTGAGCTTGCTATACAATCTACAGTTCATAGTCTTAATGCTAGTATTTTTAAGAGCTAGCGACAGGCTGCTTGTGCGTACGGAGTTCTTTAATCCACGCTTTAAAGCTAACTACAAGGCTGTCAACCTTGCATATTAGCTTATTTAAATTAATAACTGTTAGAAAGGTATATGTACCAATCAACGCAGGGGCAAAGTGTGTTCAGTATTCACATTTTGTCTCAACAGTAGCACAGTATATTGTCGTTGTGTACTATAATATTGCAAAGTAGTTGCAGTATTAGTATAACGTAAAGCACCACCGAGCCGGCAACACCACCGAGCCGGCAACTTTTTCTTGGCATTGCGAACACCACGTACAAACAACAATGGCTCAACAACGCAAAGCTAAGCTACTCCAGCAAGAAGGCAGGATAGACCTCGCACTCCAGGCGTACGAATCAGGTCAATTTAAGAGCGTGCATCTTGCTGCTCTAGCATACAACGTCCCACATCAACGGCTCTCTGATCGGCAGAACAAAATCACCTTCCGGCTGTCTGCTACGCCCAACGGCCGAAAGCTCTCTGCGACAGAAGAGCAAACGATCGTACGATATATCCTTGACCTTGATTCGCGTGGATTTGCCCCCCGGCTGTGTGAGGTGGCAGATATTGCAGATAAACTGTTGGCTGTACGTGGTTGGTTGGTTGGTTGGTATTCGATTTTCGTCCATAGGATGGGGATTAAGTCCACCATCACCGCCTCCCGAAGGGCATATAGGACGTGCTAAGCTATGGAATTACAGTGCTGACACACTACCTTAGAAAGCATTTCTTGCCTGCGCGGGTATTGCTACCATTTCAGAACTACAGCTCCCCTTCCAATTGGGGAGACTGAGCAGTGTGTGTACATTAGGGTGGGACCCTTGTGTGTGTTCAGAGGCATTTTAGTGCCGTGAGAGAAAGAAAAGGAAAGAGTAGGTAGGTGTGGAGAGCCGGTGCCCTGCCGAATCGAAGCCGTGGCTCTGCGCGAGGAGAGCCTTTGTACTAGGCTTGGCCATGCCTGTGTCTGAGGAGATAGGTGTAGTAGGTAGGCAGAGCCAGGCCTGTCCTTCTTCTTTATCCCCAAGGGTCGTGAAATCTAAGGCCATGCTGGCTGCCTTGTTTGCGTGTTGTGTCAGGTCTGGGACGCTGACAGTCGGTCTTCAGAGAGCTGAAAGCAGCTCTCATCGTTGTGGGTGTGGAGAGCCGGTGCTCTGTCGAATTGCGCCGTAGCTCTTCGCGTGGAGAGCCTTGCGGTAGGCCTGGCGATGCCCTTATACTGCAAGAACAAGGAGTGGCAAAACTGTCTCCTTGTCTTGGTGGTGGTTGTGGCCTTCGACCGAACGTGAAAATCTGAGTGGCGGGGCTGTACGTGGTGGGACACCTATTGGCAAGAACTGGGCTGAGCGATTTGTGTCGCGTACGGAAGAACTCAAGATGGCTTTCAATCGCGCAAAGGACCGTCAGAGAATACTCCAGGAAGATCCAGAGGTTATCAGCGCGTGGTTCAAGCTCGTACAGGAGACAAAAGACAAGTATGGGGTCCTAGATGAGGACATCCACAACTTTGATGAGACCGGCTTCCAGATGGGAGTTATTGGCTCAATGAAGGTTGTTACAGGCTCAGAGAGGCGTACAAGACCAAACCTTATTCAGCCAGGCGATCGGGAGTGGGTTACAGTTATCCAGAGCATCTGCGCTGCTGGGTATGCTATCCCACCCTTCATTATCTACAAGGGGCGTGTCCACATCTCTGCCTGGTATGAGGAGACTAATATACCGTACGACTGGAAGCTCTCTGTCTCTGAGAACGGATGGACAAACAACGCGCTTGGTCTTGAGTGGTTGAAGCATTTTGACGTGCATACAAGAGCGCGTCAGAAGGGGTTGTACAGGCTGCTTATCTTGGACGGCCATGAGAGCCATCTCAACCAGAATTTTAAGGACTACTGCCTGGAGAACAGAATCTTAACCCTCTGTATGCCTCCTCACTCATCACACATACTTCAGCCACTTGATGTGGTGTGTTTCTCACCGTTGAAACTGAAGTACTCCCAACGCGTACGAGCCTTGGCATCCAAACGCGTCTTCCACATTAACAAGGAAGGCTTCCTCCCAGCCTTTAGAGACGCGTTTTTCGACGTGTTTACGTACAATAACTGCAAGAAGGCCTTTCAGGCATCAGGACTAGTGCCTACTGACGCGCAGGTAGTCATTGATCGGCTTGAAGTGCGATTTCATACCCCTCCACCAGTACCTCTACTAGAAACACCATGGCAATCCCAAACACCAAGCAATACGTACGAATTTGGGTCGCAGTCAAAGCCTGTAAGCGAGCGCTTCGTACGGTCACCAACATCTGCTCAGGAAGGGTTCTCAAAGCTAGTAAAAGGAGCTGAGGAGATGCTGCATGAAAATGTTCTTATTAAGGCTCGTGTACGAGAGCTTGAGGAGCAATTAGCAGAGGTTACTAAGCGCAAAGGGCGTAAAAGAAAGCAGATTCAGTATGGTGGGACAATAGAGTATGGTGCTGCAGCGTTGTCTGTAGCTGAAAGCGCAGCTGCAGCTCGTACGGTGTCAAAGAGAGCGCGCAGTGGTAGTGGTCAAGAAAGAGCCCAGCCAGGTCAACGGCACTGTGGCAACTGTGGAAAGACTGGGCACAACGCTCGTACGTGCCAAAAAGATGCAGAAGAAGATTCTGCATCTAATACAAGTGCGTCGTACGCGGGTTCTGCAGAGGGTAGTAAGTAATTGCTTGTTTTGTACATGGTGTTCGCAATGCCAAGGAAAAGTTGCCGGCTCGGTGGTGTTGCCGGCTCGGTGGTGCTTTACGTTAGTCTTAGCAAAACCTAGTTACTGTTACGATCTTCGAATGAACTGGTACTGATAGGAAGCGGGGCAGCGCTTCGGATGACAGCGTGTCACGAATCACGAGTCGCTAGTCACGTGACCTCGGGAACCCTCACGCCAAGCACAAACCCTCAGAAGGGGCTCAACCCTCAGAAGGGGCTCAACCCTCAAGGAAGGGCCTAGCCTCTGGTAAGGGCAGTGCATATCTCTTATGTATATAAGCAAGTAGGAACACAACTCTTATAGTTCGTGTTCAACCTCGTCAATCAAGTTTGTCTTTGGAATCTCAACCTGCCCTCGAACTAGATAGTACCCTCTATACTACTCAGTGCAACCCCTATCATCACGAGCTTTGCTTAGGTGATAACCCTACCGATCCAGATACCTTACTCATCCCTGAGAACCAATAGAAATCAGTGCTTACGGTCTTTGACTAGAGTACGACTTCAACAGTTACATACCTAGGCTGGTTACATACCCGTAAGGTAACGTACTCCACAAGCGAGCCGGTCACCCAAGCGAGCCGGTTACTTAATTTTACACCAAAAATTGAGATTTTTACACCTTAATAACTCTACAACCAGATGATAGAATTGTCTAAAAATCAAAATGCTAACGTTGTCGGTATACACACGTTGTGTCGCCTAACGTGGCCTCGTGCACCGGCCCGAGGCCGAGTGTATCGCGTCGATCCTACTTCGGTCCAACTTCGGATCAACTCCGTGCAATCACTGATCAGTGTTGGAAGGCTTCTGTACGATCGTACGGTGAATAACAGTAACTGAGGTAATCTTGTGTATTGGTATTGATCACTACGAATGTGGGGGCTACGAAGGTATACATGTGCTTGGATCAGAGTTGATCCGAAGTTGGACCGAAGTAGGATCGACGCGATACACTCGGCCTCGGGCCGGTGCACGAGGCCACGTTAGGCGACACAACGTGTGTATACCGACACAGTTACTGTTATTCACCGTACGATCGTACAGAAGCCTTCCAACAAACGTACTCCACAAGCGAGCCGGTCACCCAAGCGAGCCGGTCACTCAATTTTACACCAAAAATTAAGATTTTTGCACCTTAATAACTCTACAACCAGATAATAGAATTGTCTAAAACTTGAAATACTATGCTGCATCTACGTAAAGATCAATTCTATAGAAGCGCTAGGAGCCTGTATCAGTCGCACCGGAGTTATTAAACAAAAATCAAAATACAGGGATTATTTTAGCGTACTTTCTAATAACTCTACACACGTTAAGGATAGAGCTTAGATCTCTAGGGCAACTGATCTTGACATAGGTAAAGCATAGCATTTTGATTTTTAGACAATTCTATCATCTGGTTGTGGAGTTATTAAGGTGCAAAAATCTCAATTTTTGGTGTAAAATTAAGTGACCGGCTCGCTTGGGTGACCGGCTCGCTTGTGGAGTACGTTAGCCTGTATTAGAGATGTACGTGCAGGTTCTTGCAAAATCTTTTCGTGGATATTGAAAAAAAGAAATCGTAAGCTCGGCCATATAGTGTTCGGCCACATATAGTAATCGGCCACCCCACCAAAACGCGTCACAGTCTTTGAAGTCGTGATATTTTCAACACAACCTGCTCAAAATGGACGCCCGTGAAGCTGCTATACAATCAGCTATCCGTGATCTTAATTCTGGTGTTTTTACAAGTCAACGGAAGGCTGCCAAGGCGTACGGAGTCCCTAGATCATCGCTCCAGGAGCGCCTCAAAGGTCGCCAACCAAACGCAATAGCACATCACCAACAGCAGCGATTGACTCCGGAGCAAGAGCGCTTCTTAGTAGAGTGGATTCTTGAAGAGGACTCACGTGCTCAGCCCCCGTCCCATCCGCGCGTGCGAGAGATGGCCTCCCGAATACTTCAGATGAATGGGGACCACGCTCCGCTCGGTCAACTGTGGGTACCCCATTTTATCGCTCGCAATCCACAGGTCGCCTCTATCGTCGGGCGGACGATTGAGACGGCGAGGACTACAGCAGCTCACTATGAGACTGTTCGTGCCTTTCTTGAGCTATTTGAGCGTACCAGAATCGAGCTGGGTATACAGTATGAGGATATATGGAATATGGATGAGACTGGGGTCGCCCTCGGGGTATGTACAAACACCAGAGTCGTCGCTAGCTCATCAAAGAAGAAGGCTTATATCAAATCCCCAGAGGATCGTGAGTGGGTATCAATAGTTGAGACGATATCCGCTACAGGCGTTAAGCTTCAATGCCTCGTCATCTTTAAGGGCAAGCACCTCCAAACCACGTGGTTCCCAGCACAAGGAGTACCCGATTGGCTATATACAACGTCAGACAATGGATGGACGTCAAATCAGATTGGATTGGAGTGGTTACAGCGTATATTTATACCAAATACAACTCCACGCCAAGGCACTTGGAGACTCCTTGTTCTGGACGGCCACGGCTCTCATATCCCTATCGACTTCATGTGGACCTGCCGGGAGAACAAGATATGGCCTCTCTACCTTCCCCCTCACGCCTCACACGTGCTTCAGCCTCTGGATCTTGCTCCTTTCTCTGTCGTCAAGACGAAGTATCGATCTGAGATCCGGGCTCTCTCTGCCCTTGATGACGCAGCACCTATCAAGAAAGAGCGCTTTGTGGTATCCTACAACAGGGCAAGAGAGGAAGGCTTAACTGAGCGAGTAATCCGAGCTGGATGGAGAGCCTCAGGGCTCTGCCCATATAACCCAGACCTCGTCTTACTCTCATCCCAGGTATCCGGCCGTCCAGCAACACCACCACGTGATACGCAGGACTCAGAGCTCTCAAATTCGATCCTCAGCACGCCTCAGAGCGCACAGGCTCTATATAGGGCTCACCGGCAGCTTCTAAAGTCAGAATCTCTCTCACGGAGCACTCGGGCAGTGCTTGGCAAGGCAGGCAAGGCTATAGCGAAGGCAAATACTCGAGCAGCTGAGCTCCAAGCTGAAAACCAACGACTCAAATATCAACTAGATAGTACTAAGATTACCCGCTCAAGGAAGCGTGTTCAACCTAACCTAAATGAGCGCTTCAGTAACGTTGAAGCTATCAAGGCTGCGCTTGAGCGAGCGGCGGCATTACAGACTGAGCAGGCATCACGTTCAGTTGAACAAGAAGCTCAAAAAGCAGCAGAGACAGCAGCAGCTCTCACGCTTCAGTCTATGTGTAATGAGTGGCAATTAGAGACGTTGTAGCTGAAAATATCACGACTTCAAAGACTGTGACGCGTTTTGGTGGGGTGGCCGATCACTATATGTGGCCGAACACTATATGGCCGAGCTTATTACATATGCAGTGTAAGGCTACTTAAAACAGGGCCTGTAAACGCTTCCATATGCCATGCACAACATGAATACTCCAAGTCATGATCGTGTAGTGACTCAAGCGCTACTCGCATAAAACGCCGAAGGCTTATAAACGCCGTACCCAATGATTGACAAAATGCATAGTTATGCTTTGACGTTACGGGTGTTCGTGCTCCGCGGCACTATCCGAGTCTTCGACTCGCTCCTGGATAAGATCGACCTGCTTGACAGGATGCAACAGCACAGCGGGTAAACACATCCGCCCCTCACCGGCAAGTTCTTCCTCCTCGCCGCCATCATTATCGACTTTGTAGCCCATCCATCTCTTCCACAAATTCGGCGCAAAGCCGGCATGGTAGTACCATGTTGTGCCCAAAAAGTTGTGTTGTCGCTCATCTGAGAAGACTGACAGTCTGGCACCACCTGATGCGCCATTGCGCCCGTTGTTGAAGATAGCAGCAAGATACTGTGTCGGCCATTTTCGATCAATGAAAACAGGATGTGGTGCGTAGACAGCTTTCAAGCCGTGGTGCAGCGCGGCTGAGCCGGGCCACATCTCGCTGAACATAGTATGACGGAAGTGCGACTGTTCACGATGCATTGTCTCGAGTAAGCGGCGTGACAGGCGGCCAGATGTGTTGATAGCAGTTCGGCGAGGTGGGAAGCCCTTGTTGCGGTTATAGCCAGTGACATCTTCGTTGAGGATCCAGTTGGTTCGATCCGGATCGAAGAGCGGATTAAACACGATGAGATCGGCTGGCTCGCCCACGCCCCACTCGTTCTTGTCTTCCGTCAAGGTGTGTGGCGGTATTACGTCCTCATCGATCTCGATGTCAGGGAAATCCTGGGGTTTCTCGGGACCCCAAATATGTTTCTCGGGCTTTTGCATCTCAGGTTGAGATACATGAGGGTTCGGCGGGAGATGCGACGACCATGTGTTGGCTTTGTTGTTGGTGCCGTGGTCGGTCTGCACACGCACCATGTGAGTAAAGTCCTCCCATGAGCCATGAACAGAAGGAACATAAAATCGAGCATTCCGCTCCCATAAACCCTTGCGAGGCTGCGCTTCAGCCCACTGGGAAACCTGGTTGAAGAGGTGGTAGTAGTGACCCGTGTATCGAACATCCATCTCCCAATGCCAGAAGTAATCGAACTCTGGATGCTGGTGCGCAAAGTAGGTAACGGGCATAAAGGTCGAACGGTATGCACCGTGGACAGGCAGACCGCGGTACATGGATTCCTCCACGCCACCATAGATGAGGCCCATCTGCCGTTCGGACCACAGCGTGCCCATACCGGCAAACTCGGCTGGTAGGGACTTGCTTAATACCTCTTGGTAGACCTTCTCATCTGCCCAGATTTGTTTATTGTCGTCCTTGACATGGATAAGGAAATGGACCTGGTACTCACCGCCCGACCCAAGGCTGAGTTCAGAAATCATCGATCGCAGATACATGAGGTCTTCGTCATCGTACTCGTAGTCCCACCATGTGCGAATAAGCACAGCGGTTCGGGAGATCAGCTTGTTGTGGGTAGCCTTCGGTTGTGTTCGGACAGTCTCGATGAGAGGCTGATCCGTCTCGGTCTGGTTGTCGGATTTTAGGTTGACATGGAGCTGTCGTTTTTGCACAGCCATAGCTTGGAACGCGTCTTCGCGTGTCTTTGGAAGCGTCTTGAAGCGTCCCTTGTTCTTCTCCAAGCAACGACGGACAGCCTCACCCCATCTCACTTGTCGGTAGTCAACCTCTGGAGTGGCCTCCCAAACCTTTTCGATACCCTCACGGTCACCTTCCATGCCCGCACCGGTACCTCCTCTCCTCTTGCTGTAACCCATGCCGTACGGACCCAGGCGGCCGAAGCGCTCGAAGCAGACGTCGTTTCGCAGGCCAAGCAGATGGTAGCTTCCCATGATATTGTCAGGCATGCCTTTTGTTACACCATTGTATGCTCGGAGTCCAGGAATTTGAATTGCATCCTCCGCATCTAGATAGCAAGTCTCAACAGGCCCGTATTTGTCTACGTAGCTGAGGCTGCTGTAGTCAGGATACGGGTTGAAGGCTATCGAGTCGGGTATTCTTGCATCCTCTGCCCTCGTTGCTTTGGGCGTGTCTTGCTCGCCCTCAGCTGGGGGCAGCTCAGGGTCCATATCCTCCTTTGTAGGGTATTCGGGAACGTTGTCCTTGCGGCTGACCAAGGTCCGTATACCGCCATGGTAGCGCTTCAGGAACGGGAAGCTCTCCCACACGGGCGGCGGCGGCGGCGATTTGTACAGCTTGAGCTCCGCATTGCGTATCGAGTCCCAGCTGCTGTGCAACAGGAACCATACGAACAGAAGCAGTGTGCTTGCTATTGCCAGGCCGAAGTAGCGTGTGAAGGCACGCGGGTTGCGGTAGCTGTAAGCGCTTACCGAGGGCTTGGACGGCGTCCTCCGGTGGGTGCGCGAGCTTTTGCGGTTTGGTGCGAGAGGTCTGGCCTCGTGTGGGTTGTTCGGATTCACGTCGTAGGCGCCGGAAGATGCCCGTGACGAATACGGACTCGAGGCGCCAGAGGACGTGTAGCTGTCGTCATGGTCATTGTCGTTGTCGTCGCCGCTGCCGTAGCGCTTCTCGTTGTGTGCGCCATGTTCGAGGTCGCGCTCCAGCTGGTTGTAGGCCTGCGGCTTCCGCTTTGCCACTGAGAGCTGTGGCCTGAAGCCCAGCATCGTGGCTACCGGCACGTGGTGCCGAAAGTACCGGGGCTTCGTGCCGAGTGAGGGTGATGGCGTGGGCACAGCAAGGGCAAGCCAGGAATGTGGCGTTGAGTTCGAGCCTCACGTGCCAAGGATCCAAACAAACCTTGGGAATGGCGTTGCTGGGGTTGCAGGCACGTCCATGCTTCCCCACTGTGCCCCCACACCCACCCAACACCACACACCTCAGTCATCGAGACCGTCCCAGGTGGGTGACAGGTGCACTCACGTTATGCTGCAGGCACCATCTGTGTCTAGTTAGCCCAAGGTGTCATCTGAACTATGTGCATGCAAACCCATATAGTAACCACAGCTTCCAAAAACTACGACTCCATACCTGCTCGAAAGCTGCTCAAAACCGCGTCATTCTGCTACCCATTGTCTCATTTGCCTTCACAATGACCGACTCTCACCCCCTCATTCTGTACGACATCTCTTCGCCCCAAGAACCACGCTCTTACGCGCCCAACCCCAGCAAAAGTCGCCTCGCTTTGAGCTACAAGGCTGTGCCCTTCAAGACCACTTGGGTCGAAATCCCGGATATCGCAAACGTTCGAAGAGGCCTTCAATGCCCGGCCACGCGAAAATTCGATAATGGTAAGAACATGCCCATGTATAAAACTCTCAGCGTTGACTCGCCTGTAGGCTCAGACTACTACACCCTCCCAATGCTACACGACCCAGCTTCCGGCAAAGTCATCGGAGACTCGTTCGATATTGCAAACTATCTCGAGGACACATTCCCAGATTCTGGCGGTCGTCTCTTTCCCCAAGATTCCACCCGCACTGGACTCGGCTACGAGAGCCCGATGGAGGACAAAGCCTTCTTCGCGCCATTGACTTCAAATACAGGTTCCAAGAATCAGGCCTATGCACGGTTCAACATGCATGTCGATGCCACTTTCTCCTCGCACGTGGTGCTCGTCGCTCAGTACATGCCATTCAATCCTGACACGGCAGAGGCTGCAAAAGCCCTTTTCGTGAAGCGCGCCCATTTAAAGTCTTGGGATGATCTTTCCGTCCAGGGCGAGGCAAGGAAACAGGTCAAGGCGGGATTCAAGGAGGCGCTCACGTCGCTAGCCAGACTGTTCATGGTCCATGAGAGTGGGCCGTATCTGGAAGGAAAAGAGGCCAACTATGCCGATCTGATTGTAGGAGGCTGGCTGAACATGATGTTGGCGACTATGCCCGAGGAAGAGTGGAAGGATTTCAGGACATGGCACTCTGGAGTATTTGCCCGGTTGCACGATGCCTTGCAAACCAACTTTTTCGAATGCCGATAGAGGTAGAGGGTTGCCGTCATCAACATCTACTGCCAAACAAGCTAAACAGTCGTTTGACATGAAAAACCACACCGAATAAAGGGTGGCTCTGTTGCTATGACCTGGGGTGATGATCTTCTCTGCAATGTATTACGCAAGCATGTTGGTTGATGATAATGTATTAGGAGCAATCATTGTTCACAATCGCTAAATCAAGGGATATCTATCGGAAAGAAGTATGGGACACGAAGAGAATTTAGAGACGGCCTTAGACCTTAGGCTCGTCATCGCTGCCACGCTCAAGGCTCTTGTTGCCTGTGTGCGTACCCGATATCGATTCATTGCCCATGTCCCAGTCCATAGCAAGGTCTTCGAGCTAGTCATTTGTTAGTACATCTCTTCAGAAAGAAGCAGAGGATGCAATCTTGAACTTACCGTTTTACGCTTCGTCTCTGGAATGAGCAGAGTTGTGAAGATACCCGCAAACATGAAAGCAGAGAAGATTTGCATAACGTGGTTGAGCCAGGGGTTGGCGTTCTTGGCGGTGGCACCACGGGTGCGGAGAGGGGCAATGGCACCTTGGGCGATGATGGAACCAATCTTACCAGAGCCAGCGGAGATTCCGTGCGACGTCGATCGGTAGCGGGTTGGAAAGCACTCGCCAGGAACAATGAAAGTGGTGGTGTTGGGTCCCCAGTTGAAAAACAGCTGAATGAGAACGTAGATGGCCAACATGGCATGGCCGCTGAGGTGGTGGTAGGCGAAACCCCAGATCAGGAACAGAATGGTGAGCATGATGAAACCAACGAGCTGGAGAATCTTGCGACCGACCGTGTCGATGGTCGCAACGGCCAACCAGTATCCGGGAATGGCACCGGCGCAGATGAGGATGCAGTTGCCAGCGGCCAAGTTGTAGAGCTTGTGGTAGACAGTAGCGCCACCTCCGTAGCCAATGGCCTGGAGGACAGTGCTGGAGTTCAGTCCGAGACCGTAGAAGGCGACATCGAGCAGGAGCCACGACATGGCAGTTCCGAAGAGGATCTTGCCGTTCCTGAGTTTGCCGTAGAAGCGGAAGAAATCACTGAATGATGCCTTGGGAATTTCGAGCTGAGCAACAGACGCCTGGCGAGTTGTGGCCGCAGTGATTTTATCAACTTCACCCTCTCCCTTCTTGCCGGAAACGTAGTGGTTGACGTCAGCGTTGGCCTTCTCAATGTCACGAGCAACATCGAAAGTGTATCTGGTGTCTGTTAGAACGAGTGAGTGACTCGAGTAGACATGAAACGAACCTGGGTGTCTCAGGAATAGTGAGACGGAAGTAGAGAGCGCAGACAGCTGGGACAATACCAATACCGATCAAAGCGCGCCACATCTTGTCAACAGCGACCTGGCATTCGCTAGTGCATGTAGCGTAGGAAGTAGCCTTGTCGAGCTTAGACTTGAAGCCAACGGTCAAGCACACCATGACGATGGCACCACCGAGCTGGCCGAAACCCTGCATAGCGAAGACAGCGCCCATCATGGCACCTCTCCACTTGGTGGTAGCGAACTCGGACGTGATGATGGAAGACAGAGGGTAATCACCGCCGATTCCTGAATGCTGTCAGACCAGAGTGAGACTAAGCTGGCATTCGTACGACTTACCAATACCCATCAGGACACGCCAGAAGATGATTAGACCGACCACGGATGTTCCAGGACCGGGGCCAACAAGTGATTGAGCGAGAGTTGCGACGATGATAAGAATCAGCTCGAGACCATACATCTTCTTGCGACCAACGATATCAGCGAGGGCGCCGAAGCCAACCTGACCGATGACAGTACCAGCGGAGGTTGAAAGCTTGATGGCGGTATCCTGGGGAGTGAGGAGAACACCCTTGTGGCTTTGCTTGTAGACGATACCAAGCATGATGGTCAACAGGGAGACGCAGAAAATGTCATAGCTGTCTGTGAAGAAACCGGTTCCGGCAACGAGAATGGCGCGAACATGGTACCAGCCAAAGGGCGCTTTGTCGATTTCAGCGAGCGCGAGACGGCGACGCTCGTTAGGGTCTTCGATGTGAGCCTGATGAGTGTTAGCATTGTATTCAAGAGCAATTAGGCACAGTCGCGTACGAAGTCGTTGACAGTGTTGTGGAACGCGCTGTTCCCTCCTGCAGTCTTGATGGCCATCTTGAGTATTGGTGAAGCTTCGCCGAGCCGGTACCAAGAGTGTCAAGGAATTAGACGAGGCTGTTGAACCTAGGTTGGAGTCGAAGCTGGGCATAAGCAGAAAATATATACAAGCAGCGCAAGCTTCTGCGGTGGCATGGCGTATTGCTTGGCTGGTGAAGGAGCATTCATCTGTGGCCAATCACATGGGAGCACACGAGCACGCAGTCGGATTTGCAATGCCAGAGACGGGCTGGCCGGGCTTCGGGAGGCCTGCTTTGCACACAACCACTACGAAGTATCTGTCGCACGGGCTCGAGCGTCCCAGAGTTGATGTTGGGGCAAGCGCGTCCGTGTGCAGCATCAGCTTGTGGAGTGGCCTGGCCAATAAGGGATCCGCGTGGAGAAACGTGGGCTTGGCAACACCTCGAAGCCTCGAGTCGTTGTGGCTACGACGCAAAGCTTTACGATGCTCCGCCGATGCTTGTGGGTGCTTGCCAGAGCTCGGCACCACCGTGATTGTGTGGCTTGTACATTGTAGGTACTCTTCCATTGTTCGAATATCCTCGACGAGGTTGATGCAAGAGGTCCTGACCTTTGCTGATCCAATTCACAAATTCGCCATGGACCCTCAAGGCACAGATTAAGAATCTTGGGACTTGATGCAAGCTGCAACTCCAGGACCGACCGCGAATCAAGCCGCGCCGAGGGCTATGTACCGGCGCTCGAGACCCAACGGTCATAGTGCCGACCACTTTCGTCTACTTAGTACTCACTGCGTGGGATGTCGCCGCTACACCTGGCCGCGATTATTGGACCGACTTTGGGGATTATTTCATCTCCTTCTGCATCCATTCTGAGGGATGAAGCCCTTGTTACATTGAGGGCCGCCACAACAGGCCAACGTGATCTTGGCTGCTTGGTCTGCGGTATGCCTTGCACTCATGGAGTGCTTAGTGCCTGACCGTCTTCTTTGGGAAATGCAATAAGCTCGGCCATACAGTCTTGGCGGGTGTAACGCCCGTGCGCCGTAACGCCCACCAATAGCCCATATGAGAGTCTACAAAAATGAGGCTGTAGAGCTACACACAATAGCTATTATTATAAGGTATTTTGGTGGCGTGTTTTATAGGCCTATGCGACAATATTGTTCTATGTATACTATTTATATAGAGTAGCAGTTCGACCGCTGCGGGTGGTGTGAGTGCGAGGCTTAGGTGCAGGCTCTGGAACTGCAACACGACTACGAGCAGCGATTCTGCTTCTTTTTTGGTGCTGTAGCTTGTGAGGCCTTGCGCTTGCCTCTTTGGGATAATTGTATAACATAATCCACCATCGAGTTGGCCACACCATCGAGTTGGCCACCCCACCAAAACTCAACCTACTACCTACATTATATCGTGATGTCTCAACAACCTAATCTTGAATTACTTCCCCGTGAAGATAGAGTCATCCTTGCTATCCAAGTAATGAAATCCGACGCGTCAATGAGTCAGCGCCGCGCTGCAGCCACGTACAACGTTCCTCGAAGCACGCTCTCCAACCGACGCGCTGGTCAAACTTCACGACGCGATATCCAGCCCAACCGATCAAAGCTTTCAAAGCACGAAGAGGAGACGATTATACAATACATAAGGAAGCTTGACGCGCGAGGGTTTGCCCCTACGTTCACCCACGTACGCAGTATGGCCAATCAACTCCTAGCCGTACGTGATGGTAGTGAGGTTGGGGTCAACTGGGTATACCGTCTTGTTAACCGGAGACCTGATGTCAAGTCTCAGGTAACCAGACTTCGGGATCACCAGAGGGTCCGTGCAGCGATATGGCTATTATTAGTCCCTGGTTTGACCTTGTACGCAACGTCAAAGCCAAGTATGGGATCCTGGATGAAGATACCTACAACTTTGATGAGACAGGCTTCCAAATGGGTGTTGGGGGGTCGGTCAAGGTGGTAACTGCGTCTGAGAGACGTGTTAAGCCATTTGGAGTCCAACCTGGTGATCGTGAGTGGGTAACGTTGATTGCTGCAATCAACGCCATGGGGTGGGGTATCCCACCCTTTTTCATCTTCAAAGCAAAGCACCACAACCAAGCCTGGTATCACCAACAAGACAAGGAGTGGAGAATAGCTGTCAGCGATAATGGCTGGACTACAAACGAGATTGGATTTGCCTGGTTGAAGCACTTTATCCAGCATACAACAGCCCGTACAGTGGGTGGTTACCGACTGCTTATTATCGATGGCCACGAGAGCCACCAATCGCTCCAGTTTCAAGACCTTTGTGAGGAAAGCAAGATCATTACTCTCTGTATGCCTGCTCATACCTCCCATATCCTCCAGCCGCTTGACGTGGGTTGCTTTGCCGCCTTGAAGCGTGCGTACAAGAAGGAAATCAATGTCTTGGCAAACAGCCACATCAACCATATCGACAAGAAGGCGTTCTTGGCTGCGTATGAGGAGGTTCATAAGGATGCCTTTTCATCTAACAACATTAAAGCTGGATTTAAGACAGCTCTGATATTATCAGATGAAAAGGCATCCTTGTGAACTACCTCGTACGCAGCTAAGAACGCCTTTTTGTCGATATAGTTGATGTGGCTGTTTGCCAAGTGTAAGCAGTTGGGGTGTATATTGTATTGATGTGATGTGTATTGTTCTGATGACCGGAAGGTCTGTGATGTAGGTTTATATACATAGAGTAGTGGGCTGATTGGTCGGTGGATAATCCACGTGACCATACAAGGTACCCTGGGCTTACACCAAGACATTGATTTCCTTCTTGTACGCACGCTTTAAGGCGGCAAAGCAACCCACATCAAGCGGCTGGAGGATATGGGAGGTATAAGCAGGCATACAGAGAGTAATGATCTTGCTTTCCTCACAAAGGTCTTGAAACTGGAGCGATTGGTGGCTCTCGTGGCCATCAATAATGAGCAGCCGGTAACTACCAGAGTTGGCAACAAACAAATCAAGTCCAAATCAAGTCTCTCCACGCAGCACCATATGGTCCGTGTTAGCGGGCACATCTCAACAGTAGGGCCGTTCGCGGGACTTGATTTGATTTGATTTGTTTGTTGCCAACTCTGGTAACCACCCACCGTACGGGCTGTCGTATAGTGGATAAAGTGCTTCAACCAGGCAAAACCAAGCTGGTTGGTAGTCCAGCCATTATCACTAACGGCTATCCTCCATTCTTTGTCTTGTTGGTGATACCAGGCTTGGTTGTGGTGCTTTGCTTTGAAGATGAAAAAGGGTGGGAGAACCCACCCTATAGCGTTGATCGCCGCAATCAACGTTACCCACTCACGGTCACCAGGTTGGACTCCAAGCGGCTTAACACGTCTCTCAGACGCAGTTACCACCTTGACAGACCCCCCAACACCCATCTGGAAGCCTGTCTCGTCAAAGTTGTAGGTATCTTCGTCCAGGATCCCGTACTTGGCTTTGACGTTGCGTACGAGGTTGAACCAGGGACTGACAATAGCTGGATCGCTGCAGAGGACCCTCTGGTGATCCCTAAGTCTGGTTACCTGAGATTTGATCTCAGATCTCCGGCGGATCAGACGGTATACCCAGTTGACTCCAACCTCATCACCGTCACGTGCAGCCAGGAGTTGATTGGCCATACTGCGTACGTAGGTAAACGTAGGGGCAAATCCTCGTGCCTCAAGCTTCCTTATATATTGCACAATTGTCTCCTCTTCATGCTTAGATAGCTTAGATCGGTTGGGTTGAATATCGCGTCGTGAAGCCCGGCCGGCGTGTCGATAGTGGAGGGTGCTTTCAGGAACGTCGTACGTGGCTGCAGCGCGACGCTGGCTTATCAACACGTCAGATTTCATAGCCTGGATAGCAAGGATCACCCTATCGTCACGAGAAAGCAACTCAAGATCATGGGGTTGAGGCATCACGATAGGTGTTGAGTGGTGGGAAGGTCTTGGCAGAGGTGCGCCGCTCGATGGTGGATTATGTTATTTATATATAAGAAATAGTTTTCCTTACTAAAGCTTATTAAAGTACTATAAAAATCAAAGCAGTTTTCTCTTAGACTCTCTACAGAGCTTTGCCCTGCTTCGCGCTGATTGGTCGGCTAGAGAGACTGACTCGTGAGATAACCTCTGTCGTACTTGGCAAGGTTATTGGAAGGCTAGCAATGGCATCGATCTTCCCCAGCAAGGTCGGACGGCGAGCATGCGATACTTTTGGTGTCTGTCTGCCACGAATGGTATAATGCATGCTTGATAGGATCGGGTGACACCTACCTACTCTGTACAGCCGACTCGAAGAATTGAAAGGAGCGGCACGCACGTGATGTTATCGATAACGAAAGCGCGTCGAACGCGCCTGACATCTTCGTGTCGCGACTGCATCATTCATTTCTGTCTCAACACTCCAGTCCTCCAAACCTCCAAACCTCCAACACCACTCGATCAGACGCGCCGCACCTTCTATCTTACTCGAAATTGATTAACGAGCTGAACGATCACAATGCTGCTCACGAACACATACTACTCATACATGCCGACGCAGCATTACGCCACCCACGCACCGATCCGATCTTCACCACTTCGCGAACGCTCTGCAAATGCCGGTGCAGGCTTGTTCGATTTCACCATGGAGTCGCAGCCCGGCGAGAAGCCAATCTTGCCACCGCAGCGTGCGTACAAAGCCAACCCAGCATTGCAGACACGCGACGCAGCTACGAAGAGGCGGAGAGACATGTTCTTCAAGCGTGTGCAAAATAATCGAGAAGATAAGAAATGGGAGTCTCGAGGCGAACAGGTGCGAGAGTCTGTTTCCTGTGTCGCTAAGGTGTGTTTCTAACTTGGCATAGATCCAACAACTAGACTTTGTTTCGGAACGTAAGCGGTGGGAACGCAGAAAAGCACAAGAAGCCCCACCGGAGGAGCATAAAATGGACGAAGAACTGCTGAGTGACGCAAGATCACTCCAGTCGTCACATGAAACAACACGGTCTGAGCCAGTGATGACCGAGGCAGACCACATACTCGCACAGGAGGAGCAAGAGCTGCAGCAATTAATTGCGTTGATGGAGCAAGAGCAAAGTCAAGAGTCCATCCCACAGCATTACGGGAGTGACGACGAGGATTATGATCAGATTTTCATGCAGTGTGAGACCAATGTCGACTTGCAGTATCAGCACCAGACCCAGGCTGCCAAAAATGAGTTTGGAGATGTGGACGACATGGACATGACAGAGGGTTGAGCATCGACAGGTTTCTTGAGCAACGTATGGAAAATCCCATGGGGCTGTGCGAGAAAGCCTGGACACGCTTGCAAGGCACGTCAGGAAGGTATGCCGCTTGAAGGCACATGGATGCTGTTCCGTGTGTACTTTTGGTGTAATTGCTTTGGAATAACATACTACTGTGTCGGACATCCTTCATCCATACCTGACAGCGCTTCCTGGGCAGCATTCATATCACCGACAAGATCGGGTGGCGGCGAGCCAGCGGCTTGCATCTAGAGCTAGTTAGCCATGTCAATGAACAGCAGTCAAGGAATTGCATACCTTCTGCATCCTCTCAACAATGTACTCCCTATCCTTCGCGTTGTCATCGCTATACCCCTTCCTTTCGAACCGCCCTGTGATCTCCCTGACCAGCACCTGCTGCTCCTCGTACCTTTTGAGATCCTCTTTGGGCACCTTTTCTTTGTTCTTCTCCATCCATGCCGGGAACTTTTCGTCGAGCTCCTTCATAGGCTCAAATAAGATGTCCTTGTTGGTCAACTGCTCCATCATGCCCATCAGTATCTTGCTGAAATCTTCATCATTCCCCTCCCCACCGAAGCCACCGCTCTCCATCTCCTTCAGCATCTGCGCGAGGAGATCGTCTTGATTTGCGGACGATGCAGCGGCGGAGGAGGCGGCATCACCGGACTCCTGCATGCGCTCCATTGTCTTCTTGATTGTGTCTTGGAAGCTCTTGTCTGCTTTACTGGCGGATTCGCCTGCCTTCGGAAGTGCTCCATCTTTCAGCGACGCGGATGCTGCTGCGGCAGCATCTGATGCGGTTGGTGCTGGGAGGTGGTCGCCGCCCATTTCGCTGTTCATCTCTTTCATGATGTCTTCAAACTGCTTCTGGAAGTCACCTTGGCCGAGGAGTTGCTCCATTTCTTCTTGTAGCTTCTTCGCAAATTCGTCTTCATCTTGAAGGAGGAGTTCGGCGGGCGATACGTCTTCTGGTCTGCCAGAGCCAGAGGAAGACGGTGCTGGTGGTTGCGGCGCAGCTTTGGACGCAGATGCTGTGGGTGCTTTTGAGTCGATCTTTGTGTTTGCGAACTCGTCTAGGACGTCATCCAGGTCTGAGAGGTCATCTTCCTCGGGGTCTGATGCGATGTCGGCTGGTGGAGGGGCAGCGTTCACATGCTCCTTCTCTTGCTTTGCTGGCGCGTCCGCCATAGTTTGTATCAGTCGCCACCTCTTAACGGTATAACTGAGTTTACTTGGAAAAAGTGCACGCGAATAACAGACGTTGTGTATGCAAATGCAGGTCACTCACGCGCCGCGCCTCTGCGCTGGTAGCCGTCGACATTCAGCCTCGGCCAATGCCAGCTGCTAAGTGGGGGCAGTCGCCGCCGGCGCAAGCGGGGCAGGGATGCTTGCTGGGCTAGATTCACGCTTAATTATTGGAGGTCACGTGCACAGCTCTACCTCACCTCTACACCAAACTCTAGACGCCGCGTTCTCTCACTTCACCACGCTTGCCACCTCACAAATCGCAACGCCGTGGGATATTTTGGCCCGTCGCACCTTTTTCTTGCTGGTACCCGCATAAATGCGCATCTAGCGACAGGGTGCGAATTCAACGAAGCTCGGAGCCAGCCTTGCGATTACATTATGTCTTTGTGCATGAATCGCCTCTCGGAGGAGAGGTAGGCGGACACTGCGGGATGTGGCGCAGGCCGTATGCTAACGCTGTCTCAGGAAACAGTGGAGACGCGATCACCCCTTTGGCTTCTTCGCCAAACCCATGCGCGGCGCGAGTGGCATGATGGACCTCAAGAAGTGGGACTGCGGTGTTCCGGGCAAGGAGAAGACGATCTGGGAGGGCGGTCTTTTCAAGCTGGAGGTTACATTTCCTGACGAGTATCCTACAAAGCCACCAAAGTGTATGTCTTTGACCGTCGTCTCAACTTGCTAGTCACAGCTGAGCGATGGCCTGGCTTCCAGCATTCGCCTTTACTGACACAATGCAGGCAAATTCGTCCCTCCGCTATTCCACCCCAACGTCTACCCCTCCGGCACCGTCTGCCTGTCCATCCTCAACGAGGAAGAAGGCTGGAAGCCCGCCATCACGATAAAAGAGATACTGCTGGGTATCCAGTCGCTGCTCGACGAGCCAAACCCAGAATCTCCGGCACAAGCAGACGCGTTCAACCTTTTCAAGAAAGATCGAGCGGCGTACGAGAAGAAGGTGCGTGGTGTCGTTAGGGAGAACCCAGCACCTTAACATGGCATGTTCATGCTGTCGAAGGCACAAATCGACAAGGCTTGCAATCAAGAGACGACACTGCAGAAAGACACGAAGGGGCATGCCGCAAAACGACAGACTCCGTCTTATTGTGGTGTGCTCGTTTGGCATGCGTTCGTTACAAGGGCGCTATATCCACGGCTTCTGGCGTTACGGAGTGGAAGGACATGACGGTCGCTCATTGGAGGTATAGACTGATGACCTGGGGACCATACATTTGCTTTGCGGATAATCCGCCACGATATGAATCGATTTGTCCATGTCCATGACTCATTGTGCAAAGAATAGCTGCCGGAATCTTCCATGAATTTATTCGAGCCAAAGATGGTATTGGCTCGTATTGGTTGACCTCGACGTTTTTTCCATGTGGCGTGTTGAAGCTGCAGACTGCAGAATGAGGCAATCGCGCGAACCACAGCCTAGTGTTTTAGCGCGATCCTTGGAGTTCCGACCAACGGCAGGGCACTTCCTCACGTCTACACTCGATCCACCTTGACTCGGGTGCCATTCCTTCACCCGCTATATCTCTATTGTTGTCGCGTCAGCCGCTTGAGCTCGCCAACTGGATTGTGGAATCGTTTGCCTTGACAGGACTTTACAGAACCGCATTCGGCCTCTAAAGAACTCACAGTAGCTTTGTACGCCCAACTGCCCATCAAAGCTTCATTCGCACGCCGCCAACACCTGACGCAGGAGAGCAGGAAATCCGTCATCATGTCTGACGTCGAGACCGATGCAAAGCGCGAGGAAGAGCAGCGCCGCGAAGAGGACGAGCGTCTTGACACGGCAGAAGACGAGCGCCGTGGAGAAGAGCCAACTGAAGAGGTACGACGCGCGCTCCGGTGCCCTCCTGTGCATGCGCAACACTTGCGCGGCACACATGGAGAAGGCCCTGTGATGCCCAAAAAAGAAACTAACGATGCGCAATAGGAGGAGATCTCAGCCATGAGGCGCCGCGTGCAGGAAATGGAGGAAGAAGCACAGAAGCTGCGCGATATGCAGCAGTCGCTCGACCACGAACGCCACGAGATGCGCGAAAGCAAAGAAGACGTCGATTCGCGCAGTGTCTTTGTTGGCAACGTCGACTACGGGGCCAGCCCGGAGGAGATTCAGGCACACTTCCAGAGCGTCGGCAGCATCAACCGTGTCACCATCCTGCTTGACAAGTTCACAGGGCATCCTAAAGGGTCAGTACGAAGAGGAGGTGGATTATTTCCTTGGGCTTCTGGTTGCATGCGACTTGCTGCACCACCGACGCAGCCGTCATGCGCCGCTTGATGCGCTACTGCTCTCAGCGCGCACTTGACGCACACATCACCCCCGATATCATCTTTCGTAACCTGGCAAGAGTTTGGCAGAAAGATCGGAACGCTAATGGGCGTATGCAGGTATGCGTATGTAGAGTTCACAGAACCCAGTCTGGTCAATGAGGCTCTTGTCCTCGACAACAGTCAATTTCGCAACAGGAATCTGAAGGTACTATCCCTCCACGTCAGGCACTATTTTGATCTTACTCACGTCTCCTAGGTTGTACCTAAGCGAACAAACCTGCCCGGTATGACACGGGGCGGCCGAGGTGGTCCCCGAGGCGGTCGTGGAGGATTTGGCGGTCGAGGTGGTCCATACGGTGGTCGTGGCGGCGGCTATGGTGGCGGTGGTTACGCTCCTCGCGGCGGCGGCGGCGGCTACCGTGGCGGATACCGCGGCGGCCGTGGAGGTGGAGCCGGAGGCTCTGGGTATCGTCCATACTAGATCACACGATCTTGGTGGATGAGGGGACCTCGGTCACTTTTGAGGACTGCGGGTTTAAACGCTGCGAAGAAGACGAAATTGAGCTGAATTCTCGAGACAAGGATCTCCTAGAAGCTTTGTACTATATTACTACATGTTCACTGGAAGATGGAGAAGCCATAGCCGACAGCTCGAGTCGGGAGTGTCTTACGGTTGATAATGCTAAAGGGTTACTGGGAATGATTGTTCCTATTATTGCGAACATTGCGTCATCCTGCACATGCTCCTTGCTGATGCGTTTGCTTGTGTCGGAGCTCAATGCATTTACTTACTTTGGAGCTCTCCACGCCGAGACCTGCAGCGCGAACGTCTTAACCAAAGATGCGGGCACGAAAGCCATGCAATCCACACGGCAACGAGTGTGCTTCATCGTGAAACGGCCAAATTTCCAGTCGGAAGGTAAATTGAGCGCGAAATTCCTTGTCCTTGTTGAGCAACAGTCTCCGGGGAGTTGTATCATGGGCGCGCGTCGTGT
Organism: Lizonia empirigonia; assembly: GCA_009982855.1. Taxonomy (NCBI): domain Eukaryota; kingdom Fungi; phylum Ascomycota; class Dothideomycetes; family Pseudoperisporiaceae; genus Lizonia; species Lizonia empirigonia. The sequence continues at coordinate 132,736 of JAADKA010000024.1, forward strand.
CTTTCCAGCAGCCTTTGTCTTCTTTGTTCCTTCCAAGTTTTGCGTTGCTCTCGCCATAACAAACATCTCCCGACATGACTTGGTTAGCCACGGTGGTGTCGGACGTGATATCCATATATCTGCTAAATAGGCTCTGCAACATGGACTATACCATCGTCCCTGCGTTAAATATTGTCTACACTCAAGCTAAGTCATCCATGGATCCGAACCGAGCGTTGATCTACAAGAGGAAGGTGCGATGTGTCTGGTCGCCTAAGGTCTACAAGCAAGTATGTCAAAATGAGTCGTACGGTATGAGATGTCGACTGAACAACAGGCTGAAGTAGGTAGGAAACGGACGATTGTGCAGCAGGATCGCTTCTTGTGAGTCATACTAAACTCAATGAGCATCTCATCTTCCACTAAAGCTCGAATCGAACGGCGATCAAGTTGAAGCGATCCATCCAGGGCTTGGATCTAAATAGTTCGAGACTCGATGTGTAAAGAATGGGAAAGAAGTAACACCAAAAAGACTACACGGTTTGGGGATTGTCGCCGCAGGATCAAATATTTCCCTCCAGGCTTAAGACAAGGGCAGGCTCGGAAGACGCTCATCGTTGCAATCTAGTCCTTACCATCTCCTACACCCTGCTGCTCGGGCGCCCACTCGGGTCCTCTTTGCTTTTCACCACCTCGTGTACATCTTGTCTGGAATCTACAATCTCTTGGCCATTGACCAAGTCATTTTCATCCGCTCTCTTGGCTGCCTCTTCCTGACTCCTTGCAATGCCGGCTTTGACGTGTCGGTGTATCAGTCGTTTCCGTGCGACCTCAAAATCCACATCAACAAACCATAGCTCATCCATAAGATCTGCCGCCTCTTTCCAAGGGCCATGGTTCAGCGAGCAGTAGTTGCCTTCGAAGATCACAATACGAACGGAAGGCGCGATTGGAATGTCGTCCGCCACTGGGTCTTTCTTTGCGTGATCAAAGCTAGGCGCATATAATGTTCGTGTCTCCGGCAGTATCGGTTTTCGAAGTTTCTTCACTAGTGCAAGGAACTTGTCGGCATCAAATGTAAATGCTGCTCCTCTGCGCGCATGTGCATTTTGCGGATCCGGCATGGCATCGAGCTGCGCACGCGACAAATGATAGCCGTCCATTGGGATGAACGCTGCGACAGGATTGCCATTGTATGTCCCTGGAGAGTTCTGTGCATGCTTCTTATTGAGGCCGTTGGAGACTTTGGCTGCGAGTGTGGTTTTGCCTGGAGGCAGTCAGTTCTGTCGCCAGTAATACAAGGGCATGTGTGTTACCTGAACCCGGAATGCCGGACACTGCGATCATGAACCGCTTCGATCCACTGACATTTTGAAATTTCTCTATAGATGTTGGTCAACAGGTAGCCACAAGGTATTTTACAAGACATGACCATACCCCAGGTTTTCTCTATTAGGCGATTTACTTGTTCTTGCATGGTGAAGCAGGCACAAGGCGGATGAATATGAGGCCGGCGAGTCTTGTAGGTTTAAGGCCTCTCCTACAGAGTCGGGTTCCCAGTGACGATCGAGATCAGCAGTCAATCAGTGTGAATGGGTTGCTTTTGCTTCGGCGCAATCCTTGTTGACTGTGGGGGCTCGACATGGCAAGGGCAGGCCATTGCTCGAGGGCCGAGATACCGCTGACGTCGTTTTGCGGGGGGACTTCTGCACGTGATAAGCATCGCAGTGTTGATGTGTCAGGACCTTGGAGATAATGAGACACGGCAGCGACATGAGCCTAGGGCGGCACCTCTGGCGGTACCTATCATAGTGTACTTTGCGGCGTGTGGTGCAGCGATGCTGCGAGATAGATTGCTGGTTGAGCCAGAGCGACGAACCAATCGGTGCTCGATGCGGCAGCGGAAGTAATCAGGGGTGCATAGATGGCGCCTGGCGCCGAGAAGGATGTACACATCGAGGCTGCCGACGAACTCTTGAGCTGTGTTAGGCTTGCATGCGAAGGTGACAAGAATAATGGTTGGACATTCACCGTAGTCATTCCTTAAATTCAACAATTGATCAATCACCGCGCTGCAGACGCGTATTAGCTTGCGCTCAGGAACATGCAGCTCCCAGCGATTTTGGTAGCGCTCGCCCTTGTCGCGCCTACGCTCTCGACGACGGCCGATTCCTCCCTCTATTCCAATGAGGCACCGCTACTATGGGGCTCCTACCGACCGAATATCTACCTGGGCCTCCGCCCCAGAATCCCCGAAAGCCTCGTTGCGGGGTTGATGTGGGGGAAGCTGGATGAGCAGGAGAAGAGTGGGTGCAGGACAGCGTCAGGAAAGGAGCCCAAGACGTGCTAATCGACGTGGCAGAATTGCGACACACGGTTGAGCAAAGCGATGGCATGGCCATGTATGGGTGGACCACTTACGATGCACGCGCCGGCGGCACTCAGCTCATTCAGGATGTCGGAAACCAAATCGACATCACGACCGAGTTTGTAAAGAAGTCTGAGGGCCAGAGCGCAGGCAACTGGGCGCTGCGAATCAAAGGCAATCCGCGCAACGGGGCCCCGGCGGACCTGAAGACCTCCGTCATCTTCTATGTTGGTATGGAAGCTAAGGAAAGCTGCGCAGACTGCCAGCTCGAAGCCTTTGAGGAACTTGGTGCTGGCGACGACAAGACTGTTGAGGCTGTCAACCTTGCAATCAAGCATCCGCGACTGGGCTCCGCCGGCATGCACATTCCAATATCGGTTGGCGAGAACGGGCGGCACAAGGGTACGATTGTTCATACACTCAACGTCAGCGAAGACAAATTATGGCAGGCGAAATGTGAGTGCGCTGTCCATCTCGGCGAACAAGCTGACATTCCTGCGAGCAAGAAGCCACTTTCTTAGACTCGTTGAAGGCTCAGTCGAGTGACCGAACCGAGGCCAGAAAGATGGACGTAGTACTTCGCAACTCGCCTGGGTCGGGCAACATGCACTTTGTGCAGATGATCGCTCACGGCAGTTTCGACTTGGACGTGCTCTATTCCACTCGGACGGCAACGCGTGCCATGACCACATCAGAGATGGCAGGCAGCATCCAAGATTCAGTAGTAGCGTATAGAAGAGCATACTCTCGCGTCTTCACGCTGAAGGCTCCTTTCAACACCGAGCAATACACTTTGTTCGGCGAGAAGATGCTTGCGGACCTGTTGGGAGGCATTTCATACTTTGAGGGCACATCTAAAGTCGACATCTCGAGGAAGGCCATCTACGCTGAAACGACTGGGAAGTTCTGGGAGAAAACCGAGGATGCTAAGAAGCACGCTACACCGGAGACAAGGGGACCATATGACCTCTTTACGCATACGCCCTCTCGAGCCGTCTTTCCGAGAGGCTTTCTCTGGGACGAGGGCTTCCACCTGGTTCCAGTACTCGAGTGGGACGTCGACCTAGCCATGGAAGTTGTTCATAGTTGGCTGAGCACCATGGACGAGGACGGTTGGATCGCTAGGGAGCAGGTATTGGGTACTGAAGCTGAACACGGCACGCCAGGCGCCTCCGTTACTCAGTACCCACACATCGCCAATCCGCCAACATTGTTCCTAACAGTTTCAAGGTTTGTCGACATGCTACAAGGAAGGACAAAATACTACGGCCATACCTCTACGCTCCTACAACCAGAAGCGGGCAAGAAGTTCGTTGCAAAGCTGTATCCTCTGCTGAAGAAGCACTACGAGTGGTGGCGCAAGTCCCAGTCTGGAGACGTCGAAGCTCACTCAGTTCCATCAGCAAATCTCAATGAAGGATACAGATGGCGAGGTCGTACACCAGAGACAAATTACCCCAGCGGTATGGACGACTACCCACGTATCGAGCCTCCAGACATTACCGAGCTGCATCTCGATGCGCTCTGTTGGGTCGGTTTGATGTCTCGTACCCTCGAAAAGATGGCCATCTTCACAGAAATCACGCATGACGCATTCACCTACCAAAACCACATTCGCGGCGTCAAAGTCAACCTCGAAACGCTGCACTGGGAAGAGAAAGAGAACGTGTACTGCGATGCCGTGGTCCGCGACGACAAGCATACTAATGTTTGCCACAAAGGCTACCTCTCTCTCTTCCCCTTCATGACCGGCTTCATCGATGCTGCTCACCCGCAACTCGATGCGACGCTCCGCCTCCTTCGCGATCCGAACCATATCTGGACTGATCACGGTGTCAAGTCTCTCTCGCAGGAAAGCAAGAAATATGGCGTGGGCGACAATTACTGGCGTTCACCGATCTGGGTAAACATGAACTATCTCATTCTCACCCAACTCCTTGGGCTCGCAAAGACAGCGGGCCCGCAACAACAGCGCTGCAGAGAAATTTACATAGAACTACGCAAGAACATTGTGCACACAGTGTTCAGCTCGTGGCTGCAGACGGGCTATGCTTGGGAGCAGTACGACCCGTCGGTGGACATGGACAACGCACACAGCACTTTACGGGCTGGACGAGTCTGGTGGTCAGTATCATGGCAATGCCGGATTTGGAGCAGGGAGAGGGGGTAAAGGAGAAGGTCAAGGAGATGTATGAGGAGGCGAAGAAACAGGCGGTGCAGAACCAGGGATATAGTGCAGGCACAGTGGTATTTTTAGTGATGCTTGTGTTGTTCGTGTACGTGACGAGAAGGAGGTTTGCTGGGACATGGAGGAGTTGGACGAGGGAAAAGAGGGTCGGGGATCGTAATGTTTGATGAGTGGGTGCCGCTGCGTAGTATTAAGAATGTCTTGTCGAGATGTGCGTTCAAACTTCATGAAGTGTTCAGATGTCAGTCTTGGGATGGATGGCAAGAGCACATTGCTAAATCGGCTTTTGAAATGTCAATTTGACAGTTTTCATACCCATGTAAGGTATCCTACAGAGTGAGTGCGTGGCAGGACATGCAGCCCGTTCCGAGTATCGTAAGTCGTTTCCCCGCTCCAACCATTCCATCCAAGTCTCTCATCCTATCAAGCATATTGCACACGTAGCGAAAGGTCCCGTTCCCAGAGAGGCAGGCACCTTGGCAATGCCCATCAATCTTCGGTGCAATCTAGAAGGGGTCAGAGGTGTTATTCGACGTGAAGTCATGTGGAAAGGCGCCCGAACGCCGTCAGAGACTCCATAATCCGCTGTATTTGATACAAGCCAGGCCGTTAGAATGTAGACCGAGAAACACAATTTGGTATCTGCTGTTCGCATGTGCCAGAACCGGGGAGCTCGAAGCACACACCAAGACGATCGTGCGAGAGCTCTCTTAGACTTGAGCAGCCTGCTGAGCCTGAGGCTCTGTGTTCTCGGCGAAATCGGAAGCTGAGGTCTCGCGGTTCAAGCTAGTCTCGCGGTGCAGGAAAGTGCCACCCTCCTTGGATGGGCTGCCGGCTTTCAGGTCTCCGCTGTTCGGGGCTTGTCCGTTGACTGTTGTGGGCGGGGCCATGTGCGGGATCTTCTCGGGGTTGGGGTGCTCGCGGCCGACCTGCGTGACGCCGGCGTCTGAGGCCTTGCCGGCCTTGGAGAGGGCATAGTCGCCGCTGTCGAAGTACTTGCGCTCCTGTGAGAGAGAGTTAGCTCGGCAACTTGCAGCGATGGGCTGTGTCAGAGATATACCTTCAGCTTGTTCTGCAGCAAGTCCTTTTTGTTGGGGAGCTTGCCGTAGAGACGGAAGAGCTTGGCCTCCTCGGGCGACATTTTCTGTGCATTGTGTCAGATCTAGGGTTCCAAAGGGGCAGCAATGCGAGCAACAACTGGAATGACGTACGCTAATGTCCACCTTGTTCTGCTGGTGGGGGTTCATCTTGTTGGCGTGTTGCGGTGCAGCGAGATGCGAATGACGTGGGTGTGAGGGGCGGGTTGTCTGAGAGAAGACGGGAGAGGTGGTGATTTATCCTTTGTCCTCGCGGACGGTTGTGCCAGAAATAAGGCTCAAGGGTCCAGCACGTCCACAAGTCGGCCGTTTGGGCAGCAGGATCGTGGCAGGGAACAGGTCGTCTATGCGTCTGATTGCCGGCCTTCCAGCGCGGGCGATTGGACGTGCAAGAGCTCGGGCGTGTCTCGTAGCTGCCGCCTGACAACACACAGCAACGGCACCCGGTGACTAAGACGGGATTGACTGTTCTGCTGTGTCGTAAAATGTCTCGGTGAAGGGAGTGACTGCCCCTCAATTCGCGAGATGCGATCAGCTTTTATCGTCCGAGGTAACGCCTCTTTTGGGGAGACAGAGAGCAATCGTCGACTAGACGTGGATCTGAGGCAATTGACAGGGAAAGGAGCGAAGTGAGCACGTCTCAAATGTGGTCGAGGGTACAAGTTCGGCGTGCAGTCTGCAGAGAGTGGAGGGAGCACTGGAGGACTAGCAGAGAGGGGTATGCAGCAGATATGTACTGCAGACACTCAAGTGGGCCGATAGCACAACCACCAAGGTGCCTCATTCGGCAGCTTGAATTGTCCCGGAGTACAAGGCAGTATGCACATTACCGCTGCCGCGAGCGGTAGGGCACGCTTGACGCTTGACGACCGCCTGGGTGGACAGCTAAGTTGGATTGCCATATGCTTTACCATACAAGGAGCTCCCGCAGCGTCATGCGCACTACCTAGCGCCCTGGCATACCCTGCATCGCCAGGACCGCTACGACTTGCCCTCAACTCTGCAATGCCTCTGTCTGATGGCGAGTCTTGTGTGGTCTCTTCTATATCACAAACGACTCACCGCTGCCTGCAATTGACCTGGGCAAGCGGCTCTCTCAACCTGGGAGCTACAGCACGTCAAGAGCCCCACTTACGCCGGCTTTACGTCTGCTCGCACACGTAATAGGCTGCCTATTAGCTCCGATCGTCTAGTGCGCTCGCCAAATCCTTGTCGGCCGGGCGTCTTCAGACCACATGCTCCGCTTAGCAAATCACTACTGCAAGGCTCGCGCCATCACCGACCATCCGCAAGACCGCTCTAGGACATAGTCGATCATAGGGTTCGAGAACCCATCACCTAGCAGAAGCCCGGAAATCTGCCACCAATTGCTGCGATCCCCTGAGAGTGCAGCTGACTTCTACAACCAAGAGAAAAACTTCTCGTCAATTGGCACCAAGATGGCCGGCGCGGGGAAGACTTTTGTTGTCGAGCACCTGGATCCAGAGCTGGAACAGTGGTCATCGCTCGAGTACTCAGCCATTGCTCAGGAATGTCATGATACTGGATCCCAATTCCTTCTTTCGTCTGTCCCGACTTCGTTGAAGTTGCCGGAGAATCTTCAGCAGGCCAAGGGTCTTAATGTTGAGACCAGAGGTATCGAAGAAATCTACGCTGATCGCAAAAACCGAGTATGCTTGCTCGACCCTGCTGCCGCCAAAGATCTCAGCCCAGAAGATGGTGACAGCTTCGACATTTTTCTCTTTGGCGGCATCCTTGGTGAGTTGTAATGTATGTACCTGCTAATGTAGACTGACATGGCTGCAGGTGATGATCCACCCAGGGGTATGTTATATGCAATTCTCTCCACTGGCCATTGAATTGACATTCCCACGTATAGACCGAACCTCCGAGCTTCGCAAGAAGGGCTACCAAGGCCGTCGACTTGGGCCTGTACAGATGACGACCGACACTGCTGTGCGGGTAACAAGGATCTGTGTCCAAGACAGAAGTATGTTTCCTCCGCACTTGCTAGATCGTATGCTTACAATGCGCAGTCCCAGTCGAGAAGATCCCATATATCGACCACCCAGAGATTAGGACCAACGCAAACGAAAGTACAGAGATGCCGTTTCGTTATGTTGTTGGCAAAGACGGAGAACCCATCATGCCTCCGGTAAGCTCTCGATCAATACAAAAGTGTAGCGAAGCCACAAACACTTCAGGTACTAATCATCAGTAGGGCATGGTTGAGCTTATCAAGAAGGATTCCGAGAAGAGTCTTGATGATCTTTTCTAAAAAGTCCGGATTTTGTCGAGATAGTGAGATCATCCAGGCTCAGGATCCATGAGTGAAGTGAAAGATGTGCTCAAAGTCTATATACGCCACTGTGGCACGCAGCTTTCGACATGTCCCAGAAGATGCCGTTTCCAGCGATGCAGGCGAAAGTTGTGCACAAAGAGGGCTGTTGTATGTATTACGTTGTGGGTAATGGATCCCAACTCGACGGAGAAGGGACGGCCCGACTGAAGCATACCTAGGTAATCGGCAGTGAGCGTCGCTGTGTCCATATTCGGGTACCGCATCGATGGCAGAACATGAATGAAAGTTTTTGACGCTTTGAGGCTTCTTCAGTCAGTCAAGGGTGTCAGCACCGAGACATGTCTTCTGAAGATGCAGGGCATGTCTACTAACGTTGTGACGGTGATGGACCCATTGACCGCGGAAAATGTTTAATTTTGAGCTCCCTCGTACGCGCCTCTTCCACAAGCTGAGGCCTGGGAGCCTCTTGGCACAAGGAACTCACACTTCAACGGTGTCAGAGCCGCGCAATACACGAAAGCTGCGGATAGAAAGCAGATGCGAAACGCGGAGGTTGACAAGCCGGGAGGAGGACGTTTGACGTGATTGGACGGTCCCTGCATCTTTCGGCATTGGTCAAGTTGCACTTGGCGCGCAACGGGGACAAAGCCACCAAGAGAGCCTAGAAGAAGAGGCCCTTTAGATTTCTGGGGAGGACCATCTTTCAATGTACGATGCTGTTGCATCCTCTAGTCCAACGTGCAATTGACGATTCTCATCTGCATCTGTGAAACCCCGGCGCTATCTCTGTACTTCAAGAATCCCTGCCGAACTCGTCAGCTCCGGCCAGATCATCCACATCCACACCCCAAACCCCGACCTCAACAGCAACAAGCTGAGCGCCTAGCACCTGGCCAGACGCAGGCTAGACATCCTTTTGCCTTCTCCAATACTTTTCTGCGCCGCACAATAACCTTCACAACGCCCATGAGATAGCGACCTTCGACCGATTTCGGCACCCTCGCCCATCACTATGTTATTCACGGATCCGCGGTCGCGATGGCGGACGGCGCTCGTTGGCGGGTTGCTGACGACTCTGTCACTATTGCCAGGCAGCGCGGCACAGGCAAAGACACAGGCTGACTACTACATTCATGAGCTTCCTGGCGCGCCACAGCCACAGTTGAAGATGCACGCTGGGTAGGATTACATTCGCGAAGACATGCACGCGAGAGCTAACAGAGATTACAAGACACATTGAAGTCGACGCAGCACATAACGGCAACCTGTTCTTCTGGCATTACCAGAATCGCCACATCGCCAACAAGCAGCGCACTATCTTATGGCTCAACGGTGGGCCCGGCTGCTCCTCGATGGACGGTGCAATGATGGAAGTTGGCCCTTACAGAGTGACAGAAGACGGAAACCTCAAGTACAACAATGGTTCATGGGACGAGTTCGCCAATCTGCTTTTCGTAGACCAGCCTGTCGGCACCGGCTTCAGCTACGTTAATACAGACAGCTATCTGAGCGAGCTCGATCAGATGGCAGAGCACATGGTCATCTTCCTGGAGAAGTGGTTTGCGCTGTTTCCCGAGTATGAGCATGACGATGTAAGTTCATATGGTCAGGTCGAAACACGCGGCAGCTGACAACGAGCAGTTCTATATTGCAGGTGAATCCTATGCAGGCCAACATATCCCACACATCGCACGCGCAATTCTCAAGCGAAACAAGAACCAGGGAGTACGCCCGTGGCCGCTCAAGGGCTTGCTCATTGGAAACGGCTGGATATCGCCTGTCGACCAATATCTTGCATACCTCCCATTTGCATACCAGAACGGCCTGATTGAGGCAGGATCAGAGTCTGCAAGACGTGTTGAAGCGCAGCAGTCAGTGTGTGTCAAGGCACTGAATGACGGCGGCAAGGACCGGGTCGACACCCCAGTCTGCGAGCAGATTATGACTGCTATCCTGGAGGAGACAAAGGACAAGTCAGCTGATCGCATGGAACAGTGCGTTAACATGTACGACATCCGTCTGCGAGATGACTCGTCATGTGGAATGAACTGGCCTCCAGACCTGAAGCAGGTCACACCCTATCTCCGTCGCCAGGATGTCATCAAGGCTCTCCATATCAACCCTGATAAGAAGACTGGATGGCAGGAATGCAGTGGGGCGGTTACTGGACACTTCCGCGCCAAGAACAGCGAGCCTGCCATCCGTTTCCTTCCAGAGCTGATTGCTGAGGTGCCCATCACTCTCTTCTCCGGAGACAAAGACATGATCTGCAATCACGTTGGCACAGAAGCCATGATCGATAAAATGAGCTGGAATGGGGGCAAGGGCTTCGAGCTCTCGCCTGGTGTTCTTTCTTCCAAGCAAGATTGGACATTTGAAGGCGAGCCAGCCGGTACCTATCAGGAGGCACGCAACCTGACCTATGTTGTCTTCTACAACTCTAGCCACATGGTGCCGTTCGATTACCCCAGGCGAACCCGCGATATGCTTGATCGCTTTATGGGTGTCGACATTGGCGAGATTGGTGGAGATCCGGCCGACAGTGTCATTGACGGCGAGAAGGGCCCACTAACAAGCGTCGGAGGGCATCCTAACTCTACAAAGGCCGAGGAAGACAAAGCCCAAGCGCTGAAGGAAGCCGAGTGGAAGGCGTACTACCGCTCTGGCGAAGTTGCACTGGTGGTTGTCATTATCGTCGCCATCCTCTGGGCTACGTTCCTCTGGCGCAGTCGACGTCGCAGCAGTGGCTACCAAGGAGCAGACGGCGACGAGGGCCGAGAATCTTTACTTACCGGCATGGGCCTTGACAATTTCAGACGAAAAGAGCGAAGAGCAGATCTGGAAGCTGCAGACTTCGATGAACGAGAGCTGGATGATCTGCACAGCATGGCTAAGAAGCCATCGAACGGGTACTCAGACAAACCTCGCGGTCCCCAGAACGACTCCACATTCAGCTTGGGTATGGACAGTGATGACGAAGCAGGTAATAGTGAGCAAGGCCACAGGAAGGATTAGTCCAAATGATCAGGCGTTATCTAAGCATTTTCTACTAGCATGGACGGAGTGTTGGATATCTAGTTCATGCATTGCGGGCATTGCCTATCTGGCGTAGAAATTGAATTGTAGCCCATCACCCTCGAACCTCAAATATCATTATTTTGCCAGGCACCATAAACGGTTACTCTGAGACGCTGAAGTGGAAGCCTGAACAAAGCGGGGAACTTTTGGGACAAAATGCGTGAGCACGTGAGTTGCAGACTAGCGCGTTTCTTGCTGCCTTGAGCGCGTCACCCGCAACCACCCTTCAACATCAACGTGACGGCGCTCGATGCACCCCTCTTTTTGAGTGCACAACATGCCTGCGTAAGTAATAGTGACTACAGACTTGTTCTGCATACATTTACATTCAGCATCTGACAAGGGTGCAGGCCAGGCGACCAATACAACGGTGGCAACGTCAAGAATCCGTTTGAGGAACGCGTCGTGCCCAACTTCACTGCGCAAGAGATTGCAACCTTACAGAGTCGGCTCAACAAACAGCTCGGGCCCGAGTACATATCACAAAGACCTGGCAACGGTGGCGGCCGGGTGGCATATTTAGAGGGGAACAAGGCAATTGCTCTTGCTAATGAAGTGTTTGGGTTCAATGGGTGGTCGAGTTCCCTAGGACAGGTGCAAATTGACTACGTACGTGCCGTCGAATTTAAACGAAGGGGAGGAAGACTGACAGTGGCAGGTCGACGAGCATCAGAGTGGCAAAGTCAGCCTTGGTCTATCGATTGTGGTGAGGATCACGCTTAAGGATGGCACATACCATGAGGTAACTTACACCCTACGATGCACAGAACATGTGTCTAAACGCTCCAGGACATCGGCTATGGCTCAATTGAAAACGGTAAAGGCAAAGCAGCATCATTCGAGAAGGCGAAGAAGGAAGCAGCAACAGATGGCTTGAAGCGCTCGCTACGCACGTTCGGCAACGTTCTCGGAAACTGTCTGTACGACAAAGAGTATCTCAAGAAAGTCCAGGCTATGAAGGTGAAGCCTATCAAGTTCCAAGAAGACAACCTCTACCGACATCCCGACTTTGCACCTCCTCCACAGGAAGGACAGGCGCTCGTCAAGTCAGAGCCACTTAGAACACCGGGTCGCCCGAACCAAATACTGAGAACGCGAACGGATCACCTCACACATTCGACGACAGCGGAATCCGCAGACTTTGACGATGAGTTTGACGGAAACCTGTTCGATGGGGTTGAGGTTACTGAGGACCAAGGCGAAACTACCTTCGACTCAGCATCTTCAGACACAGTGACGTCTAGGGTCATCGAAGCACCTAGGCAGGCGAACGGCACGAGAGGCAAGAACTCGGGACGCAACACACCTGGTCCTCAGAGCGGTCCTCCTCAAACGCACCCTCAAAGGCAATCAGCGCCGGCAGGGCGTGGTCAAGGACCTCCACCTCAGCAATACCAGCCAAACCAGGGACCTGGACGGCCACAATCGATTGGCCCTAATCAGCATGGTCCACAGACACCTCAGCAGCCTCGTCCAGATCAAGCCCGGCGCATGCCTCCACCGGCAGCCGACATTCACAAGGCGCCTGTCCAACAGCAACCGAACGCTCAGCAAGCCCAAGAACAACAACAACAACAACAACAACAACAACAACAACAACAACAACAACAACAACAACAACCGCTTCGACCCACCCCTCCACAAGCCCAGCAGGCTAGTCAGGCACGCCCCGGGCCGCAAGCTGTTGGCAATGCAGCTTCTACAAATAACGCCCCTAATCCCAAGGTCCGGCCACCCGTTGGCTTCGTAACCTCCCGTGCAGCTGAACAGATTCAGAACCCTGACTCGGCAGCGGCACTCAACTCTCTCGCCTTCAACCCTCACGCCGAATCGCCTGTTCCCAAAGAACAGCGCACACCTGGTCTGGATCACACTCGCAGCGTCCCCGTAAAGCGCAAAGACGACGGTGGCGCTCCAATGCCCCAGCCTCAAGGTCTCGGACGCCCCGCGAACGGAGGCGCGGCTGGATTCAACCGCCCAAGCAACTTCGTTAACCCACATCAAGACGCCAACCGACGCATTGGCATGCCTGGAGCACCCAACTACGCTATGAGTCCTAGTGCGAATCGTGGCGCCTACAAGCCGCCTACTTTTGCGAACGGAGCGGCGCCGAATGCGTTGAAGAGGGAGAGGGTGGCATTGCAGGATGTCAGTAATGCGGGAGCGAACGGTGTGGCGGCAGAAGGGGGCGACGCGAAGCGGCAAAGGGTTGAGGTGCCTGGAGCGGAGAATGCCGGTGTTGCATATTCTTAGATTCGCCTGGCAAGGTAAAGGGCATGGACTACAAGCATCGGAACAGGGCGTTATTGGGTGTACTTTGGGACGGTGTTATGGCGTTGGAGGGAGGAAGGGACTTCCTTTATGGGTGAGCATTTTTACAAGAGGCATAGAGGACGTAGCCAGGCGCGTGTGGCAGAGGGTTTGCCACGACGAATGCACAAGCCACGCACATGGCTTGCACTTGGGAAGGTGTCGCAGAGAAATTGGGCCTATATTACGCACCAAATTTCGAGTGCGAATGTATGTACATTTTTGCCCTGTTTGGTTGCACATGTGCAAGTGGGAAAAAGGAAAGGTGCGTTAGTTTGATTTTGATCCTATCCTATTGCGAGGCTTTCAGGCCATGGTCCATGTACGCCAATCCGGCATATAACGCTAATGCAATACAATCAAAGAATCCATCCGATACCTGCGCTCTTTCTGGGGTTTACGAGGGCAGGAATGGCCTTGGGTGCTGTGTGATGGCCGAGCGGCGGGGGCGCTGTGTTGAGAATGCAGAGGGCGCTGAGTCGGACCTGGGGCGGGCACCATTTGGATCGCCAGCGTCATGGCCCGCCGTGCTTGCCACGCGTCATCCGTCAGCAACGAGTCAAGTTCCGAGTGGAGAGGGCAAGTCACCCAGGCTCGAGCCTTGGGGTTTACCTCTTCTTTGCCCCCGGCCTGGGTTTGCACTCGTCTCCAATGACGGGATGCAGCTTCAGCTTGATGGGGTACTGAGGCGTGTTCCCGCTGAAGCCCTTGCTCCAGTCGTAGCTGACTGCGTAGGCGAAGATGTCGCCATTGCGTGAGAAGGCGGTCGCTGTGATGGAGCCGCCGACCTCGGGGTAGCCCTTGAGACGGTGCTTGGCGTCCTTGTCCCAGAAGTGAAATGTGCCGTCGGAGCCTGCGGTGCTGAAGGTGCCGTGCTGGGGGTGGAAGGAGATGGCGTTTACCGAGTAGACCTTGGCTACATCGCGCTGTGTGGGGTCTTGTTGGCGGTGGCATTTGAAGGAGAAGTTGAGGCTGAGGCGCATGTTAGCAGGGGAACAGGCGGGTGAGAAGGGGATGCGTACCTGGTGTCCTTGTCCTCGACGTACTGAATCGCACAACGTCCCTCGATGCTGCCGACGGCGAAGCCTGAGGCGTCGGTGAAGCAGCTGACGACGCGCGTCTGCCACTTGAGCGGGCTGACGATTGTCTTGTAAATTTTGGTAGGCTCGTTCAGGTTGACCATGTTGATGTGTCGTTCGGCGGTGGCAACCACTAGCAGTTGATCCTTGATGTCCATGCTGTAGACGCGGTCCTGGCAGTCCAGGGTACCGAGGGGCTGGGCGGTCTTCAGGTCCCAGAACTTGACTGTCTTGTCCCAGGAGCCGGTCGCAACGTAGTCCTGGCCGCCGGTCTGGAACCAGCGCACGCACTTGATGGCCTCTTCGTGGCACTTGGCCTGTTGCGCCTGCACTTGGCCGCTGGCGGCGACGTTGCGGAAGTCGACGATGTTGAGCATGCCAGTCGAATCGCCGGCTGCTACGCGCGTGCCGTCCTGCAACTGTGTCAGCGCCTGCACTCGTCCCATGCCAGTCTGCTGTTGCTTACCTTGGACCAGCCAACGCCGAGCACATGGCCCTGGCACTCGAACAGCCACTTGCCGTTCGCGCCGTTTCCAGCGACCTCGTAGATGTAGACCTTCTTGTCCCAGCTGCCGACGGCGAGGAAGTCGTTGGTGGGCGAGAACTGGAGGTCCTGGATGCTGTCGGACGGGAGCTGGCTCTGCTGCACTTCGACATCCTTGCTGGTGTCGCCGGTCGTGGTACTCGCCGCAGCCGGCGCAGCTGATCCGAAGAGCGCCATCTCTTATCTCTTGGGCGTGCCGTGTTGTTCAGGTGTGCTGTGAGGTGGGTGCCGCGACTTCAGTCGAAGGCAAGGCGTGTTGACGCCGAGGCTGCGTGTACTGCGCAAAGGCTCCTTTGGCCGTCTTTGTATTCAAACAGAGAAAGGCAATCCAAGCTTCTCGACAGGCACCCATGCCTAGCGCTGCCTATGGCCGCCTAGCGCCGGCCACTTCTGCGCCGGCCTCCGCTCCGCCCTAAATAGTTTCTGCGAGTCTGCAGCTCGACTCCTCCAACGTTCCTCGCTTAAAGAATCGCAACGAAGCACACGCACAGAGTGCCCTCGGGTATCTCGCTCCGCTTTGGGAGAAAGTCCCCGGACATCGATCCTCTGGATCGCACCTTCAGCAACGAACCGCCATAGAAGCGCGGCCTCGTACCATTACGGCACTTCCTGCACTCTCTTCCGTCGGCACTCTTGGCCTGAGCTTTTTCGACGCTGCGGGTGGAGGAGCTGGCACTGGGGCGATGATATGAGTCCGCTGGCCACCTTGTCCGCCGCCGACGGATCGTCGAGGGCCAAGAGGAGGAGGGAGTGCATGGCCTTGGCGGGTATGGAGGGTCTTCTCGTCCAGTTTATGGTTATGCGATTGCTCCTGCGCGTCTCGGTTACACGGGACGGCGGCAGGGCTAACTCAATGGGGCTTATTCTTGACGCGAGGAACGTTCACACTACACTTTTCGGATCCGCTCGAGTAGGTGCAGCTGCACGCTTGGTCGAACAAGCCGGATTCCTTCCTGCCACAGGTCCACATGATGAGATACACGAAATAGAGTCAAGCACTGAGGTTGTCTGAATCCCAAAGTGGTAGGACGCCGATGCTGAGTATTTCAACCTAGATCTGACAGACCTTGAGGCTTAGATAGTTGATGAATTTATACTATGAACCATCACGAGTCTGCTCTTTCTTTAATGTGTTGTGGTGTCATTGCTCTACATCTGGTCTCGCCTACTCTATGCATCCTCGCCAATGATGAAGGCCTTGGCTTCCTGGTAGGCCTTCTCCAGGTCATCGTTGACGACAATCTTGTCGTGAGGTGCCTCGGGGCTCTTTGCAAACTCCATCTCGACCTTGGCCTGGTTGAGCCGGTTGAGGATGTCTGCCTCCTTGTCTGTGGCACGGCCCCTCAGTCGCTTCTCGAGCACGTCCATGTCCGGTGGGGAAAGGAACAGGAACCTCGGGCGGGGGAACGTAGGGTGGTTTGCGACCTGCTTGACGCCCTGGGTGAATGTTAGTGCCAAACTTGATACATGTTTGCCTACACTATTGTCGTACCTCCATCTCAATGTCCAAGATGCACGTCCTGCCCTTCTCCTCAATGTCTTGTATGGCCTTGACACTAGTTCCGTAGCTGTTGCTGCCAAAGGTCGCGTGCTCAACAAACCCCTTCTTCTCGACCAGGTCGTTGAACTGCTCCTTGGTGACAAAGTTGTAGTCGACGCCATCCTGCTCACCGCCGCGCGGGCTGCGGGTGGTGTGGGACACGCTGAAGCCGAAGCGGTCGGGGTACTCTTCGAAGAGGCGCTTGAGAATGGTCGACTTGCCGGCGCCTGAGGGCCCGGATATGACAATTGCGCGGGGGGAGGGAGTGGGCGCCATGGTGGAGGTGGGGGTGGAGGGGGCCGTGTATGCGCGAACCGAGGATGGGGCTTTGGGTGCGGCGTGGGTGACGGATGCAGGGCGAGCCAAGCAAAAGTAGGCTTGACGGGCAATGGCAGTGCGCGAGGCTTCCAGGCTCCGTGTGAGTGCTGCTGAGCTCCAAACGGACATCAAAGCAACGGCGGCCAAATTGTGGGATGCTGCTGGGCGCGCTTTCGTGTTTGAGCTGAGTCAGCTGACATCACCGAGCCCCAGCTGTCGTCTGTGCAGCCTTTTGCTTTCACATTGCAGCCACGCGCGTGCATGGTTCAATAGTTACCCCCTTTCTTCCTGAGCAGCTGCAGTGCTTCGCATCGCACGCAATGGTAACATCACGTGCTCAATCGAGACACCCTCGGCAGCTGCTGATGCTTCCCAGTCCAAGCAATACCTCACCCTTCACACGGTCGATAATGCACACCCGAAAGCAAGCGACATTTTCGCCGTCGCACCCACGTCTACACAGCTGCTCTCTGCATCCGGTGCCTCATCAATCAACGTGTACGACACCACACAACCCGAGTTTCCCCTCGTCCAAACCCTCGACAAAGCACACCCTCTCGGCATCCACCACCTCGTAACCGCCAAGGAATCCACAGCACGCCGTGCTGCAAGTGCCGGCTTCGAGGGCAAGGTCAAGATATGGAGCCAGGCCGAGGACGGCATGTGGGTTGAGGATGGTGAGATTGTAGACCAGAACAAGCCCGGCGAGATATGGGCTACTGCCCTCAGCGCAGACGGCCAGTATTTGGCGAGCAGCAGCATCAACGGCAAAATCAATGTCTGGAGTCTTGACAAGGCGCAAAACTTCCCACGGATACGAGAGTACGAGACAAAGGGAAGCTTTGGACTGTGCGTCAGTCTGAGTGACAACGGAAGCTTCACTGCCTCCGGGCACGAAAACGGTTCCATATACGTCTTCAGCAATGACACGGGTCGCCTGGTGCACTCTCTTGCCGGCCTGGTGCATCCCGTGCGGAGCGTTGCCTTTTCACCCGCCTCAAAGCTGCTCGCTGCTGGGGGCGACGCGAGGGTTATCGCGCTATATGATGTCATCTCTGGCGAGCAGGTCGCCAACTTTACCGGCCATGGAGGCTGGGTGCTCACACTAGACTGGAGCAATACTGGCGAGTACCTGCTTTCGGGCTCGCATGACTCGAAGGCCAAGGTATGGCGCATCGAGACGAGGACATGCGTGGCCACACATTCTCATGGCGACAAGCCCTTGTGGACCGCAAAGTGGCTGCCAAAGGCCCCGATGAAGAGTGAGATGTTTGCGCTTGGGGGTGGAAACAACTCGATCAGCTTCTACCGGGAGGCGGCTGGTTGAGCGACGTAAACGCAGCTCGAATGCTCAGTTCTGTGCTCTGCACACGGCCTATAGATTATCACTCTCCACTGTCTGCAAACAGTACGGACTGGATGTTACGTAAGGCTTGCACAAGATAATGCGGTTGCCCCCTACTCGTGGTCATTGCATGTTGCAAGCCGTCGCCAAAATCGACCGGACATCAACCACCATCTGCCAAAAACAAATAAAACATTCACAATACCTCATTGCATTTACCATTCTCGGGACAAGAATCCTCCGAAACTGCGTTCACATACTTCTAGCAAATGTGCAGAGTTCGTGTCGTTGGTTCATGCCCTTCCCAAACCACGGAAACTACTCGCGGTCTACCCTGGACGAACCCCTCGCTCCTGCAACAGTATATCTCTCTTGCCAATTTTTACCATGCCTTATACAACTGCAGAGCTCCTTAGTTAGCAGCCTCCGTGGAGGCGTAGATCCAAGTCAGACTTTCAAGGACGTGGCATTCCCCTTGTGAGTGTCTTTTTAGCTTCAGTCTTAAGCAGATAGCACAGTCAGTGTGCGCAGGCACAAACGAAGTATTAGAGAGTATCAAGAAATACATTGTAGACGAGCAGTGTGACGAGATAAAAGGTCTGCTGCTACAGCACGGGTTCAGTCTTAATGTCGTGCTGCAGTCCAAGTCTTGACCGAAGTTCTGGCGAAAGGGCGTTCCAGCACTAAGTTGGCGATGATCGTGGATAAAGGTTTGATATCTGACGACTAGCTGCTGCTGGGGAGCCTCTTCCTTGATGCGGACATGGATTACGAAGAACGCGCTTCCTCTGTGGCCCCACGAGTCGATAGCTTGGCAGTGGATAAACCCTCCCGATCTCGGAAGAGGTCTCTACCCACTTGGCGGGCGTTTGAGTACTTGCTTGGGATGATCCTTTACCCGCAGTCCCCAGTCCTCCTCCAAACTCTCCACAACTCCCCACAACTCTCCACAACGCGTTGGAAAAGGAATCCGTTAGAAGGTAGAGCAGAGCCTTAACAAACCCACGTTTCCAGCTTGCGCTTGCTCCGTCTCTCAATCACTCCCTCACTGTGAAGAACGTTGTCCATTGCTGAAGCTCGTCTCCCACCACAACCAGCGTAATCACTGAAGTTCTCACAATGTCCACAACTACAACAACGCAGCAGACAGTACTGCCAGACACCTCGAGTGTTGAGCGTCATGGATACCTATTTGGCTTCCCCATTGCACACTCAATGTCGCCGTTATTCCATAACACTGTATACGCGGATCTTGGCCTAAACTGGAACCAATTCTTCCTAGAATCGAAAGACATGGAGGCCTTCCTGAAAGCCAGGCAAGATCCCAAGTTCTATGGTAAGTGGTGACGTTTTGCAACTCCTCAACCGGCGAGACTGACCATCTCTCAAGGCGCCTCAGTGGCCATGCCACACAAGATGGCAATCCTACCACACCTCGACGAGATCACAGAAGAAGGAAGGGAAGTCGGCGCCGTGAACACACTCTTCCTCAAGGAGGACCCCACAACAGGGAAGCGGATATTCTGCGGCACCAACACTGACGTCATTGGCGTACGAGATGCTTTCGTCTACAACGTCAAGGACCCCGCAGCAAACTACGAGAACCGCCCAGCCATGGTCGTGGGAGGGGGCGGCCCGGAGCGCCGTCTATGCACTGAGGAAGTGGATGAAGGCCAGCAAGATCTACCTAGTCAACCGCGACCGCAATGAAGTCAAGGCAGTCATCGACGAGTGCACGGCAAGAGGATTCGGCGACTCCCTCATTGACGTCTCAACTGTTGCACAAGCCGAACAGCTTGAGGGTGTTGGTGCAATCGTGGCATGCGTACCTGACTTCCCACCCAAGACACCAGAAGAGATGGAGGCAAGGGCTGTCCTCGAGACGTTCTTGAACAAGCCACACAAGGGAGCTATTCTGGATGGCAGCTCATCTTGGGCACAGAGGCTATGATTTACCAGGGGTTGGAGCAGGACAGGTACTGGACGGGAAAGCCTGTTTCTGAGCTAGCAAAAGCAAAGGTCCAGGCGGTCATCGCGGCTAAGCTGGCTGAGGCGTGACACTAGCTGCTGAGCGTAAAAGTATCACTTCTCATTCTGCTTCTTTGAGATGTCTATAGACTTATCTTACGCTTTTGCTTTAACGCCGAATAACATCATGCCACTACGACACCCGTCACTCCGGACCGTTCATTTCAAGACTCACGATCTGGCATCTTCATCTGCGATCGCGCATGAAGATGACAACCCCTGCTCACATACACTCCTGATCATTCTGTCACTGTGATGTGATGCGCGTTGCGCCGACACATGTCATCTACATGTGCTAGGAACCTAAACATGCTCTGCCCAATCACGTACATGAATCTGAACTCGTCATTCAGCTGCACGTGAGCAGAACTTCTGGCGCCGCTAATCGCTCCAGGGCTGTGGGTTCGCAATGATGGCGTCTGAGGCGAAGAGCCGCATGCAGCAGTAATTAGGTGAGGTCTCAAACAGCAGCCCCCAGGTAGCGGGATTGAGTGGAAGTTTTTTCGGTGTCTCTGCTTCGAAGCTGCTTGCTGCCTCTTGTATCCGTTTTTTCGCATAGTTTGCTGCCGCAGCAAGCGTCCCTGCCTGGCGCAAGATCTGAAAACGCCGGACAAACCTAAATCAAATTCCTGTTCCGTCTGAAGCCCGTGACGCTAATTTTTTTACGCAAATCATCAATTCCAGGTGCAAGGCAGTGGCGATCCAGACTCGCTCCGCCACTTGCAGCGCGCCGCGGGGGCGAAACAGTAGCAGGTTGGGAAGCGCAAACCCTCGCACAGCTGCTCGACACTCTCGACAACCTCCTATTGCTTCCAAGAGTCCGGTGCCGTCTCCTGCAGAGCATGGAGCGTGAGGTGGTCGTTTGCCTCACCCCGCATTTGCCAGCTCCGTGCTGTATCTCGACATGAGTCGTCCGTCGCTGCGCATCAAGGCCCTCTCCGAGAAAAAGAGAGAGCGCGACGTCCTCCAGTATGTCGCCGCCTACCGTGATCTTCCACAGCTCGACCCACTGGGCCCTGAGCCAGAGTCGTGCCATCTGCCCGCCGGCCACCATGCGCGGCCCTCATCCGACTCGACTCTCACTGCGCTGGCACAGCTCGCAGCCTTGCGCATGGGGGCGCAGCGTGCCTTGGTCTCGCTGATAGACAACACCCACCAGCACGTCCTGGCCGAGGCCACCCCTTGCTCCTCACTTCGCCCACCCGCAGGTGTCTCAGACGCGCCCAATCCACTGTGGCTTGGAAGCGTCAGCGTTCCCAGAAGTTGGGGTGTATGTGAGCAGGTGCTAGGCTTGGACCCTGGACTACTCGCCGCAGGTCGAGGATCGTCGGTCATCGTCAACAAAGATCTTCTTGACAGCCAAAGCCATGCAAACCGTGCCTACGTCCACGACGGCCCACGCATACGCTTTTATGCTGGAGCAGCACTCGTGAGTCCGAATGGCGCCATTGTCGGCGCTTTATGCGTCTTTGACGACGAACCCAGACCATCAGGTGTCCCTGATGAAGACATAACCTACCTTGAGGATCTCTCAGCCACTGTTATCGAATATCTGGGCACGTACACGGTTAGAGACCGGTTTAAGCGTGGCGAGAAACTCACCCGAGGTCTTATTTCCTTCGCGGAGGGCGGTTCTTCACTGCTGCCGCTTGATAGCGTCGTTGATCAGCTCGACTCGAATCCACGCTCACCCTCAGCGACAACGTCAATGACATCAACGACAGCCTCCAACACGGAGTTGCGGTCTTTGCACAATGATCTTACAGAAAACCACCCTCCGTTGCAGGTGCCACAATCAAATCACTCTGTTACACAAGCATCACAGGCAGGCTCCCAAGGATCTGGACAAGGTTCCTCACGGCAGCAACAACAGTTTTCCACTGGGTCGGATACTGTAAGAGCCGGCTCTACCCGCAACACATCGCTACGAGCTTTGCAGGATACGATCCTGCCGATGAATTCAAGATCGATGTTCGCAAGGGCCGCCAATGTCATGCTGGCGTCCAGCGATCTAGATGGAGTGTTGATTCTCGACGCATCTATCGCAGCAACTGGGCATCGCCAGTATCCAGTGGCTCCGGAGCGTGAACGTTTGAGCGGGAGCCTTTCGGATGCTACAGAATCTGGAGGAGGCCACTCGAAGTCCGAGTCGAGCGAGGACAGTAGTTCTCACGAAAGTACCAACAGGAACCAAAACTCGTCTTCTTCGAAAAAGTGTCAGATTCTTGGCGCTGCGCCATCTAGACCCGTCGTGAATGCTGATGGCACACCAGGGGTCGGGTCTCTTGCCGAATCTAATTTAGCCCGCTTGTTGCGAGACTATCCTCATGGAAAAGTATTCAATTATACCGTCAAGGGTGTTTCTATGTCTTCGACAGACGACTCATCATCGAACCGGAGCGGCCACGAAGAATCTCAGCCCGGTGGAGACGATGCACGTCCTACAGCAAGTCGTAGACATGATCGCGCATCCAGAAGCTCGAAAGCTATCTCTGAACTACTTGTAGGCGCACGAAGCGTAGCTTTTGTCCCATTCTGGGACTATGAGAGATCAAGATGGTTTGCAGGCTGTCTCTGCTGGACCAACAGCACGGATCGACTGCTCTCGGTATCCGTAGACCTGGCCTACTTTAATATCTTTAGTCACTCGATCATGCGAGAATTGTCACGACTGGACGCCGTTGCATTGAATCAGCAAAAAACTACCTTCGTTGCTTCGATTTCGCACGAATTACGTTCACCTTTGCATGGTATATTGGGGACATTGGAATTCATTAAAGATACCCCACTCGACACTTTCCAGACTAGCATGCTGAATTCCCTCAACAGCTGCGGGCAGACTTTGCTCGATACAATCAACCATGTTATGGATCACTCCAAGATGAGCGAGACCACGAGAAACGTTTCCACCAGGCGACTCAAAAATACCAAAACCGTGCGCTTGTCGTCAAAGCCGCTCAAAACGCGGCGTCTGCGAGATCCAGCATTCGATTTAGGCATAGCCACAGAAGAGGTCGTGGAAGCTGTCTTCGCCGGATCGTCGTTTCTTCCAATCATGAGCTCGAAAAACGCACCGTTGTCTCCAACAGATTCGGCATCCACTTCTGCTCACACGGAGCTGACCGACCTGACAACGAACCGCAAGACTTGCTATATTGTTCTGGATGTTGCACACGAGATGGACTGGATCTACTGCTTTCCTGTAGGGTCCTGGAAGAGAACTGTCATGAAGTATGACCAATTACGGTACTTGATCTGCATTTGTGCTAACAGCGTCACAGTCTCTTTGGCAATGCCGTCAAGTACACAACTACAGGCCATGTCACTGTTTCGCTTCACGCCACAGACGTTGCCAGAAGTACAGGCACTGCCACGACTATCACACTCACCATCACCGATACCGGAGCCGGCATGAGCCCTGCTTTCCTTGCAAACAAGGCATTTCAACCCTTCTCGCAAGAAAATCCGCACAGTTCAGGAGTAGGTTTGGGACTCAGCATCGTCCGGCAGATCATCGAAACCAATGGTGGCAAGATCGAAGTCAGCAGTGATCATTCCTCTGGAACCAAAATCACAGTCAAGCTCTCTTTGATCAGACCCGAGACACCGCAAGTCGCTCTACCGCAAAGCAACGAATATCTTTCCTGGTTGCTGCGCTTGAAAGGCCGAAAGGTCTGCATATTGCACAGGGCCGAAAGCAATCAGGACCTCTTAGATGAGCCTCAAAACGCCGAAGGTCTTGCACAATTCACCCGTGTTCTGACCGCGACCCTTTCCAATCATCTGAAGATGGATGTTGTGCCGACAACAAAGTGGGAAGGTAACAATGCTGATTTTGTCATTTGCCCGGAACCATCTTTCGATTACCTCGCCTCTATCAGGCGTCAGAGGAATGGCGCCAATGTCTCCAAGGCAGCAGTGACCATATTTGTTGCATTGGATGCACTCGAAGCGTCGACCCTTCGTTCTGATGTTCGTGTTCAGAATAAAGAGTCAGTAGTCGAGATCATGACCCAGCCGTTAGTGGAGCCTTCACACACTCTTGTCCATCGTTCGCTAACCATTAATAAGTCTCGGACCTTTCAAATTAGCTTATGTACTGAACCAATGTCTCGACCGATTCGAACATCCGGACGAGAACGTACAGCCAGCTTCCAATCCTGCCCGTCAGTCCACGCCTAATGTCCCACAGTCACAACTCTCCGAACACCAAACACCCCTTTCTTCCCCGGGGATTGAGATGCCACCTCTGCTGCATCAGCCTCACTGGGTCGAAACAGATTTGCCACAATATTCGTCGCCCTCGCCAGATTCCTCAAATATTTCGACGCCAACTGTCGCTACTTTCAAACATCGTGAGCATCCGATACGACCGAAACTTACAATACCCAGTAAATCATATGGGGGCTCATCCAACGTTCTCATTACCGATGACAATGCGATCAATCGTAGAGTCAGTATACTACTACCAACGAGTTAATTTCCCAATTTTTTGCTGACATCACACAGCTTCTCGTTGCTTTCACCAAGAAATACAACCTTCGATACGAAGAAGCCGAAAATGGTCTCGAAGCACTGCGCGCGTACCAATCAGCCCAGATGCAGTTTGACGTCATCCTGATGGGTATGTTGCGGTCTGGATTGATAATTGACCATTATGTCTGATTGTGTCTCATAGATATGTCAATGCCCGTCATGGACGGCATGTCAGCCACCCGAGCAATACGACAGTACGAACAAGAATACAATGTCCCGCGCTGTTGCATCATCGCTTTGACGGGCCTGGCGTCTGCGAGTGCCAAATTGGAGGCTTGGAACTCAGGCATAGATCATTTCATGACTAAGCCTGTCAATTTCAAAGCCCTTGATAAATTTCTCAAGAAAGAGGAAAAGAGGCGCGAAGAAGCTGCGAACAGCGACTCCGCTTCAGCTCCTGCTTCATTTGGGGATTGAAGAAGACTACATGAAATGGATGAGATTATTACTCTAGTCGCGTAAACTGAGTCCAAGACGGGCTCTGTTGGAGACCGACCGACTCGTCTGGGCGTAGGACCGGTCAGGAAGAAGCCCGCGTAGTAGCAACGGCGACAGCCTGGTCGGTGAGGTATGGTGCCACAGGAGCAGTATACACATCACCATCGATAGATCTGACAGCGAAGGCTGGTGGTGGAGGAGCGTCACTTTTAGCCTACCACCCACGTTACCAGCAGACTCGGTCGATGGCGGTTCCGCATTTAGTTCACGACGCCTCAGTACACCAAAGATGGTGCTCTCCCATCTTGCGCCCACATCCTGAATGCCCTCAACAATGCTACCTCGTCTAAAAATGGTGCCTGCCTCCACAGCAGGACTTCCGCCTGCTGGTACCACCAACCACATCTCGAACCAGGCCTACCTAGTTCAGTTCGACCACCAATATCTGATCCTCTCTCCCCATGCGCCAACAATTCGTGCCCTTGATCAACCCTCACACCCTCTCACAAGTCACACCCTTCAAAAACAGCACTGTAGCCTCCCATGCCCCCGGGTCCGAGGCTTCATCCCAGACAATCAGAGTCGGCCTCAGCGGATCAGCCTCGTCTACATCGAGGAGATCTTTGCTGATGTTCTCCTCCAAGTCGGTCCAACTCAGTCGTAGAATCGCAATGCGGAGTTTGGGAAGGAGGGAAGTGATCGATCCATGGTCGGTGTGGAATCGAGGTCTGTAAGGGCTTTGGCTGAAGTGATGCAGGTAATTCACTACTCGGGACCGGGCTGGAACGAGTAAAGGGTGAGATCGAGTGGTAAATGCAGAGGCTCTGTGAGGTTGTTGATATTGTGTTAGCGTTATGCAACAGCGCGTGGAGTACACTGGGTTGTACGACCATTTGCAGGGCCGATAGTCTAGCACAATGCAGCATGTATCTAATGTAAGACGTATCACTTTGGTGCCGAGAAGATGGGCATATTGCGTAGTATGTTTGCGTGTCTCTGAGCTGTGAACGTCTATTGCTGCTTTTATTTCCCTACATTGCGCGTGGAGTCAGTCCCAAAGTCGCTACTAGGTCAGAGCTTCAAGATGAAGCAACGCTAGGTTCCAAGAGCAAGCAGATTCTGCAGTGTCGTCAGAGTTGCAGTATCAGTCGTTTAATCTAGCTTCCTCTATGGCCAGCACATTCCAACTGTCGTGGCATTCATTGCTGAACGAGAGCGGACGACGTGGTCTATTCTGACGGGTCTACATTTCACCAACGAAAGGTGGAAGCTCTCGGTTCTGGAGGGATAAATGTACAAGGATGTGAAGGTAGATAGAAGGGTTCACCAACCGTCGCTAGAAGCAACCTGCGTTACTATTCTCTCCCTGAGATTATTATTTGACGTGATCAAACTGCCTACACTCGGCCGCAACATACACTTATTCTGAAGTTGATGAAATGTGACTAACTTGGTTTACTTCAAATTTGCCATGGAACCTACAGCATTGACTGTTGATAAGAAGCCTTGCGACGACCAAAGCCTTGCTTGCTCAGCAGGCGTCGATGCCGATCTACACAGCCGGTGTGTATCTAGAGAGCGTAGGTGCAAGACTAGATACCTTTCTCCCTACCGAAAGGTTCCTCAATCACTAGGCCTGGCCTTCAAAGCCAAAGGCTCTGGACACGCCACTGATTTAAACCCTTAGAGCAAGACCACATCAGAAACCGCTTGTTTGGTTTAGCAGTTCTTGCGCTTACTAACGAAATCCTGCCAGTCAGTCTAGCTTAGACGCAGGCGGGCAATGAAGAAACCAAGCAGGTCTCAGGGCAGGAGCATTGGCAATAGAGGAACGCGAGCTGCAAGAATGATGATTTAAATTGCTGACAGATGCGTGTGGACTTTGAGCATAACGGTAAGGACAAGGTTGCAAAGGCTAGTGAGCTTGGGGCGAACCACAAAGGATATGTGAAGCAAGAGAAGTGGTCGCGCCTTGCCGGAAGAACGGATCGAACAAGAGACCGCTAATCGATACAAGTCTGCGATTCACCTCAAGCCTCGTTACTGTCAACCTTTGCCGCTGTATCAGCGACTTCAGCAGCCGTCTCCGCAGCCTCGGCATCATCGCCGCTTCCAGCCACGAGATCCTGAACAACCTTGTGGGTTGCAGCAGGACCACCAGGCTCAGAAGCCAGGACTTTGCCCGCCTTGTTCACCACGAACACACCACGCGTAGTGCCCTTGGGTGCCTTCTTCAAACCAATAGCCGAGATAAGCGTCTGTGCAGGATCACACAGCAGACTGTAAGGGAGCTTCTGCTTGGTCTTGAACGTGGTGTTCGCCTTGGGGCTGTCGTTGGAAAGGCCGAAGATGCTGAAGCCGGTCGCGGTGAGGGATGCATACGAGTCGCGGAAGAGGCAGACCTGGGTAGTACCTGCATGCACGTCAGCGGTGGATTTGATGATGGAGACGCGTCGACTTACATCCTGGCGTAGAAGCTTTGGGGTACGTGAACAGGACAAGGCCGCCCTTGCTCTCCTCTACCAGCTTTGCGAGTGTTGTCTTCTTTCCATCGTGTGTCTCGACCTCTCCACCGAAGTTGTTGAGATCAATTGTGCTGCCAACCTTGGGTGTACCAGCCGAGGAGGTAGTAGCAGCAGCTGGCTTGGCTTTGCCGTTGGTCGCGTCGGCAACAGCGCCCTTGGCGGCCTCGACGGCGTCGGTCACAGCTTCCGTGACGGCCGCTGTAGCTTCGGTGACGGCCTCAGTGGCCTGCTCGACGACCGTCTTCTGGCTTGCAGCCTTCTTTCCCTTGGTCGCAGATGCTTTCTTCGCTGGGCGCACAGGCGCTGGGGGCGGCGTCTTGCGTTTGCGTAGCTCAACCATGGTAGAGAGGTGGTCGCGTAACTAGTGCGCGGTCGCGTCAGTATCGTGATATCTTCTCGATGCTCTGGTGACGATGGTTGTTATGTAAGGGTGCGGAGGAGCAGAAGTGGCGCGTACGTCGACGGCTCGACTGGCGCTTACCCGTTTATGTCTCGCTCACGAGTCGTTGTGTGCTACCTGCGCTGTGTACAAATGGTACAACGGCAATTGCGGTGTGTTGTGTACGTGGATGAGGAGCCAGACCGACCGAAATATCGGCGATATTGCCATCCCCAGCCTCCCCCTTGGTAAGCCGCACATCCATTTCGTTACTAGGCGGATTACATCTTGCGTCTTTTGTTTCGCAAGCTTCAGCTCCGCGCCTGGGGTTGCACGTCGTCTTTGATTGGCTGCTCAAGGGGAGGAGGTGAACGCTGCAAGCCTGAAACCGTCATAGCTTCCGCTCCGCTCCCGTTAGCTCCACCCAGTTTGCAAGGTTCCAGGCTTCACTGCCGGTGCGACCACAGTACTTCTGCATCCATCAACGTTTCCTTGCCCGCTGCTCGCTCATCATCAGAAAGGGAACTGTCCTCAGATGATATCACGAGGTTACCGGCTGGCACCAATATCTCACAAACCATGGGGCGGTTTCTGCTCCACTTCATGGTGGCCACTAGAGATTGATCTTGAAGATTATCGGTCAAATAACGTTCGACACCCATGGTTTCTACTTCTCGATTTAGACCATGAGAATTCGGTACCGTCGTCATGATCATCTCAAGTCCCCTAGGGTTTGCCATAACTCAGGCTCAACACTACCCCATCAATATTACTATTTTTCAATTCTGGCTCCGAAGCGACATCTCTTTCTCTCGCTTTTAACTGATGTTATCCTTTCCATCTACAGTCCACTACACATAATCTAACCTTCACAATTCGCGATGCTTCGTCGCATATCGAACAATCTTTTTATAAAGAGGGGAGGCAGTAATCCAACAGCCCCAATCCAGCCTGACCAAGAGGCCGACAAAGCCGGACGATCGAACGAGCCAAACATAGAGTCAATCGTCACCGGATCAGATGTAGAGGGACAGGTTTCGCAGCCTGTGAATGAAGATATTTTTGGCAATGAAGAAGGTGCCGAAATACAGTACAAAACGTGTGATTGGTGGTAAGTAATCGATCAGGCACATTCTCCCACTGCCAAACCTTTCCAGGTTGTAGGGCCAGTTCGCTAACAGCACGGCTAGGGAGACAGGCGTTTGTATGATCATCTTCTCTTGGATGCGCATAGTTGATCTGACACAGCATAGTGATGCTCGCCGAAAACGTTTCTCTGGGAGTTCTCGCACTGCCGCAGGCTCTCGCAATCCTCGGTCTCGTTCCCGGTCTCTTATGTATTTGCTTCCTTGGCCTGATCGCAACTTACACAGGATGGCTGATCGGAGAATTCAAGCTTGCTCACCCAAAGGTGCAATCTTTCGCCGACTGTGGAGAACTCATTGCTGGGCCTATTGGAAGAGAAGTCATGGCCGTGGGCTCAATCCTGATTCTGGTCTTTATTAGCGGAGCACATGTGTTAACATTTGCTGTTGCTATGAACGCTTTGACCGATCATGGAGCCTGTACAATTATTTTCAGCGTCGCTGCTATGATTATTTGCTTCATACTTGGTTTACCAAGGACTTTCAAAAAAGTCAGCTACTTGTCCTACTTTTGTAAGTTATGCTGACCCTGGGTAAACTTCTCCAAGACTGATTGTGTTAGCTTGTGCAAGTATCATCCTCGCAGTCTTGATTGCCATGATCGGGATCAGCATCACGAAGCCAGACAAGGGGAACATACTTGGTGTTCGTCCTGGTGTCTCCTTTGTCAAAGGTTTAGCATCAGTCCTGAACATCATTCTAGCATACAGTACGTATCCCCGAATAGCTCGAAAACAACAGAAAATTGACTGAGACTAGCCGGCCACGTTGCCTTCCTGTCCTTCCAAGCCGAACTGAAGAATCCAAGAGACTTCAAGAAGGCACTTTTCTTCGAGCAGGGCATTGCAGTAGCATTCTACATGATCATATCAGCCGTCATCTACTACTACGCTGGTCCTCTCGTCACATCTCCTGCGCTTGGCTCAGCAAGCCCAGTCGTTACCAAAATTGCTTTCGGCTTCGCAATCCCTACAATCATCATCGCAGGCGTGGTTAACGGATCTGTAGCCTGCAAATACATATACATTCGCATGTGGAAGGGAACAAAGGTTATGCACCAGACAAGCTTCAAGAGCCTGGGCAGTTGGGTTGGCATATGCGCCGGGTTATGGGTCACAGCATGGTTGCTTGCAGAGGCTATTCCAAACTTCAATCTTTTGCTGGGTCTCATTGCGGCACTTTTCGGATCTTGGTTCAGTTGTAAGTTCGATCGCGGATCAATAAACAAATGGAGAAGGCTAACTTGTTAAAGATGCGCTGCCCATGGTCATGTGGTTCTACCAGCACAGGGGAAGCTGGTTCAAGAACAAGCGCATGACTGCATGGTCGGTCTGCAACGCGTTCCTGTTCTGCCTTGGTGTCACGATAGTAAGATATAAGGAATGATCTCTCAATCGATCCGTGTACTAACGCATCAACAGTTCGCTCTGGGTATGTGGGCTTCTGGCGATGAACTTCACAACGGTTCTAGAGGTAAGGTCTTCTCGTGTGCGAATAATTGGTCGCCGGTGAGCGCAGTACTCAGAAACGGAGAGCGGTAGATAGTAATCTCATCTCTATTGCCGTGACCCGAATATACCTTGGTTAAGAGGAAGACTTATTCATTACAGTCCCAAGGTCATACGCAAGACAATGTGGATGAGTCGTCACGTGCCAGCGCGCTTGCTGGAACGCGTCTGCCGTTGTCGTTATCGATTGTCGTCATTGCCACCTCCACATTCCTCCATCCCCACGCAGAAGTGACAATTGTTGCCTGACAAAAGCCTTACCACTCTTGAGCTGTTAGTATCGTCTTGCTCCTGCGTTCGCTGTCTTCAGCAACATGGAGCCCACAACCTTACCACCTACAAGATCGTCACGCAAACGCAAAGCAGCTGTGAGCTACACCGAATACGGTGAGGACAACTACGATGATATGTCGCCTGAGTGTGTATTCCCCGCGAAAAATGCGAAGCAAATTCCAACAGTGTCTCGAGTCGAGCACACAGAAGATGCGCCACCAAAGGTGCGCAAGAGGAAGGCCAAGGGAGACAGCGATGCACCGCATATGGAGAAGCGTCTCCGCAGACACCGCGTACGGGCGCCGAGCAGCTATATTGAAGTCAAGGGTCGTGCCCTCACACAACGTCTTACCGTCCTCTCACGCGAACGATGCGGCACCGATGAGCTTCCAGAGGAGAAGGTGGTCATGGCTGGCTCCACGGGCAACGTCTACACCGTAAACGTCGGCCTCATACCAAGCTGCGATTGTCCTCACGCGAAGAAGGGAAATCAGTG
Source organism: Lizonia empirigonia (assembly GCA_009982855.1). Classification (NCBI taxonomy): domain Eukaryota; kingdom Fungi; phylum Ascomycota; class Dothideomycetes; family Pseudoperisporiaceae; genus Lizonia; species Lizonia empirigonia. The sequence goes on from JAADKA010000024.1 coordinate 164,212, forward strand.
CAAGCACATCGTCTACGTCATGCTACGAGTCATGAAGGCACAGGAAGACATTACATACCAGCTGGCCCTCACCAGCACCGAGCTGCGTGAGCTGATCAAGAATGCGCCGCTCATCCCTGGCATCGAGACTGACGGCAAGGATACACCACCCGAAGAGCAGGACCGTAACCGCAAACCCATCGAGGGAGAATGCCCAATCTGTTACGACGAATTAAACACGAAAAATGACGACATTGTATACTGCAAGGCTGGCTGTGGAAATAATGTGCATAAAGGCTGTATGCAGTCGTGGATCCAGGTGGCAAGAGGGAAGGCAACATGTCCGTACTGTCGCGCAACATGGGACACACAAGAAGGGTTTGATGGTAGTCTGGGTGACGTTGAAACAGAGGGACTGACAATGAATGAGGATGGGTATCTCAATGTAGCAAATCAGCTTGGATTGAGCGGCCATAGGGATTACTCGACCTATCATCCATTCTGGGTCAGACAACAACTCAGAAGGGGATGGTAAGAAGGCCTACAGTCCGCGTCTAGATTCTGTCTTATTCGCCTCGGCGTTGTGGTAGGAGTGAGCTTCAAATTGGCGTTCTGATGATAATACCCATCATCTCAGTCGTCCAGGAATGACGGCGTTCAATCTTGTTTGTAGCAACACTTTGAGCTGGTTGCAGCTTTCAGAGAGCTTCTGTGAGATTATTTGTGTATTGCACGTGCAGCTAATAACACCGGATGCCTTGTATGTTCCTTTCCCTGTCACAGTACCAACTGACCGCGGCCATCGCACCTCCTGTCTTTTTTTCTCTCGTCCGAAGGTTCTTGCCTTTTCATGATGTGATGTAGCCGAGCGTCCGAAATTGGGCCGCAAGCGCCACGCTAGGTAACATGTCGGGCCGCGTAACGCCCGGCGGCGCGTAACGCCCCATCAACCCCTCAACGCGAAAAACACCACACACAGCGAGAACTCAATTTTTGGAATTACCATCACGCGTCCCTCCGCGTAGGTCTGGTACCTGTAGAGCCGCCACTGCGGCCCTGGCAGGGACGGATCAACAAACTGCGAGCAAGCTACTTAGAATGACACGTCCACCAAATGCAGCGGCAGCCATCTAGCCGCAACACAGCAACGCGAGACGCGACGACGGAGCCCAGACACCCCTTGAGCATCATGGTCGCAATACACACACAACAGTCACCGATGGGCTTCCTGGTCAGCCCATCACCAATCGACAATGTCTGCGACGTCCCGCATCGACGAGCCCTCGGGCTGAACAGCATCACCTCCCACGCGAATCTCTTCACAGACACCTCGGCATGCTACCATCGGTGCCACAACATACTTACTGATCACCAGACAGCCTCGTCCACTGTCGCCCCACGTGTTGAGGGAGTGGTGCCCCTTCGACACACCCGACAAGGTCTGAGGAGATTCGTACGAGAGCTCTCATGCTCAGTAGGCTCGACGGCGCGCACGAGCGGAGCATCGCTCTTGTGGAGCTGCGTCGCGACGAAATGCTGCTGCCGCTGCGCCTGGTGGCAGGTCACACCACACACCATGGCCACATAGGAACCTAGTGAGCGGCAACAAAACACAAAGGAACAAGAACGATGGGACCTTATTCAAGCCCTGAGGGCATGAGGGCAGGTACACATAGACGAAGCTGAGCATTAGGGGGAGACTGAAGGTACTGCGGACGCGACACACGAGGCAACGCGCCTCTACGAGCCTTGAAACAACGCCACACATAAGATTTCGAGTACGGCATACACACAGGAACAACAACTTGAGGAACACAAACACAGACAAACACGTCACTTCTGGAGACAAATTGTACATAGTCGTAGATAGAAGCCAGACCACGCAAAGGCGAGGGGACAGCTGGCCATACTACTGGTATGGTGAAGTGGGGCGATGTCGATATCTTTTCGGCAAAGCGTCGGCTGTCCGCCAACCCTTTGCATCCGGGCATAGCTGCGCAGAACGCGGCTGAAACCGAGTAGGAATCAAACAAACAAACAAACAAACCCCTCAACGCTAAATTTAAAAATGAGGCTATTGAGCCACCAACAATAAATAATATCACGAGATTTTCTGGTGTAACGTACTCCACAAGCGAGCCGGTCACTCAATTTTACACCAAAAATTGAGATTTTTGCACCTTAATAACTCCATAACCAGATGATAGAATTGTCTAAAAATCAAAATGCTATGCTTTACCTATGTCAAGATCAGTTGCCCTGGAGATCTAAGCTCTATCCTTAACGTGTGTAAAGTTATTAGAAAGTACGCTAAAATAATCCCTGTATTTTGATTTTTGTTTAATAACTCCGGTGCGACTGATACAGGATCCTAGCGCTTCTATAGAATTGATCTTTACGTAGATGCAGCATAGTATTTCAAGTTTTAGACAATTCTATTATCTGGTTGTAGAGTTATTAAGGTGCAAAAATCTTAATTTTTGGTGTAAAATTGAGTGACCGGCTCGCTTGGGTGACCGGCTCGCTTGTGGAGTACGTTATTACTAAAGTGATGCTTGCGATCAATTTGCGCTAACGTAGGAGACGGGCGAGTCGGACACTGTGCCAAGCCCCCACCAAAACCATCTTAACTACTACTATACACGCGATGTCTCAACAACGCCACGATTTACCAGCTTCAAAGGAGGCTCGAATACAGCTCGCAATTCAGGCTATCGAACGCGACGCGACACTATCTCAGAGACGAGCTGCATCAATCTACAACGTCTCACATACAACACTAAGCGACCGACGCGCTGGAAAGCTGTTTCGACCTAATTGCACGCCCAATTCAATGAAGCTACTTAAAACAGAAGAGGATGTGATTGTCCAGCATATACTCGACCTTGATGCGCGAGGATTTCCGCCTAGGCTCGCAGCCGTTAAAGATATGGCTGATTCCTTACTTGCTGAGCGTCACCGCGACCCAGTTGGCCAAAACTGGGCTAAGACCTTTGTTAAGCGTCGGCCAGAGCTCAAAGTCAAATTCAATCGAAAGTACGACTATAAGAGAGCCTTATGTGAGAGTCCTCAGCTTGTAAGAGACTGGTTCCGGCTGGTAGAGAATACGAAAGCCAAGTACGGCATCCAGGATGAAGACACCTATAACTTCGACGAGGCTGGCTTCATGATGGGCGTTATATCAACTGGCGCAGTAGTTACAGGTTCTGAGCGTCGAGGGCGGCCAAGGAGCGTTCAGCAGGGCAATCGGGAGTGGACTACGGTAATCCAGGGCGTCAACGCAACGGGGTGGGCAATTCCACCCTTTATCATCTTCCAGGGCAAGAACCACCTCTCTGCCTGGTACAAGGAGGAGAATCTACCTCACGGCTGGGTTATCGCGGTCTCTGAGAACGGCTGGACGATGAACGAGCTTGGTCTCCAGTGGTTAAAGCACTTTGACAAGCATACGAAGGGGCGCACTGTTGGCTCACACCGACTGCTTATCGTTGATGGCCATGAAAGCCACGACTCGCTCGAATTCCAGCAATACTGCAAGGAGAATAATATTATCACTCTCTGCATGCCTCCTCACTCATCGCATACCCTGCAGCCACTTGATGTGGGTTGTTTCTCGCCGTTAAAGAAGGCGTATGGGCGCCAAGCCGAGATCCTGATTTGCAACCGGATTAACCACATCACTAAACTTGAGTTCCTACCATGCTTTATTGCTGCTTTCAACGATGCGGTTACAAAGAGCAATATCCTAGGAGGCTTTCGAGGCGCTGGCTTGGTTCCGATCGACCCAGAGGTGGTGATATCGCAGCTTGACATACGGCTGCGCACCCCTACGCCACCTACCGTCGAGGACGGTCCCTGGCAGTCGCAAACACCAAGCAATACCCTAGAATTTGGGTCGCAATCAAAGCTAATTCAAGAGAGGATTCAACAATATGTAGATAGCTCGCCAACCTCAATGGTTGATGCCCTTGCAAAGTTTACTAAAGGCGCGGAGATAATGGCGCATTCTTTGGTGTTAATCACTAAGCGCAACGCTGAGCTTCAAGCCGCTAACGAGGCCGCCTCACGCCGTAAATCGTACAAAAGAAAGCGAGTACAGCAGGAGGGAACCTTAACAGTTGAAGAGGGCATACAATTAACAGCGCTCAAGGAGTTTGGGGCGCGCAGTGATGGGAAGAAGACGAGGAAGAGGGCGCGCGCTGATGAGGGCGGCCAGCCTTTAAGGCGCTGTGGACGTTGCGGCGAGGCTAGGCACAACGCGCGCACGTGTAAGCTAGATGTAGAAATAGTTTCTAAATAATATCCTAACGTGGTTTATCATCGAGCCGCCAGGTATCACCGAACCGCCACCCCTCGCCAACTTTGCGACTATTACGACAACTATTACAATGCCATCACAACGCAACGCGCAATCGTCCTATAACGAAGGTACACTATACCTTGCTATCCAAGCTACAAAAGCTACTGTGCCTGACAGTATAAATCACGCGTCTAAGGCCTTTGGTGTTCCCCGATCAACGTTAAGAGACCGACGCGCTGGAGGGCTTGCACGACGCGATCGCGAGGCCAATTTAAAGAAGCTGACAAAGGTAGAAGAGGAGGCGATAGTTGACCGTATACTTGAGCTGGACACGCAAGGAATAGGCGCGACAAAGACTATGGTGCAAGATATGGCTAATGATCTACTTGCAGCACGCGGTTGGTTGGTTGGTTGGTATTCGATTTTCGTCCATAGGATGGGGATTAAGTCCACCATCACCGCCTCCCGAAGGGCATATAGGACGTGCTAAGCTATGGAATTACAGTGCTGCCACACTACCTTAGAAAGCATTTCTTGCCTGCGCGGGTATTGCTACCATTTCAGAACTACAGCTCCCCTTCCAATTGGGGAGACTGAGCAGTGTGTGTACATCAGGGTGGTTCCCTTGTGTGTATTCAGAGGCGGTTTGAGTGCCATGAGAGAGAGTAGGAAAGAGTAGGTGGGTGTGAAGAGCCGGTGCCCTGCCGAATCGAAGCCGTGGCTCTGCGCGAGGAGAGCCTTTGTACTAGGCTTGGCCATGCCTGTGTCTGAGGAGATAGGTGTAGTAGGTAGGCAGAGCCAGGCCTGTCCTTCTTCTTTATCCCCAAGGGTCGTGAAATCTAAGGCCATGCTGGCTGCCTTGTTTGCGTGTTGTGTCAGGTCTGGGACGCTGACAGTCGGTCTTCAGAGAGCTGAAAGTAGCTCTCATCGTTGTGGGTGTGGAGAGCCGGTGCTCTGTCGAATTGCGCCGTAGCTCTTCGCGTGGAGAGCCTTGCGGTAGGCCTGGCGATGCCCTTATACTGCAAGAACAAGGAGTGGCAAAACTGTCTCCTTGTCTTGCTGGTGGTTGTGGCCTTCGACCGAACGTGAAAATCTGAGTAGCGCACGGGCCATTTTGAAGAGATTTCAGCTCAGCGAAGAGCTGAAAGACAAAAGAGGGTAGCGCGCCTGCCACAACGCCTGCAGCGGGGAGAGGACGTTGGGAAACAGATTTAAGAAGGCATTTGAGTCGTGTTTGAACGAAAAATCGATGGAAATCGACCTTTCGCTGACCTGGAAAAGTTGATGTTCGGTGTGTTGCCGCATGCGGTGAAGGACCTGTTGGCAAGCTCTGGGTAAACAGGTTCAACACGCGTACCCAACAGATCAAGCTTCGACGTAGCCGACCGTACGATCGTCAACGAGCCCTGAACGAAGATACACGCGTTATAACGCCCTGGTTCGAGCTGGTTAGGAACACAAAGGAGAAGTACGGAATCCTAGATGGAGATACCTACAACTTCGACGAGACTGGGTTCATGATGGGCATAATTGGGTCTAAGATGGTGTTCACAGGCTCAGAGAAGCGATCTGACCCTAAGAATATCCAGCCAGGCAATCGGGAGTGGGTCACAATCATCACCGGCGTCTGCGCTGCTGGCTGGGCTATCCCACCCTTCATCATCTTCCAAGGCAAGGTCCTGATCACAACCTGGTACCCTGATCTGCCTCGTGATTGGGTAATTGCAACCAGCGAGAACGGCTGGACAACAAACAAGCTTGGTCTGGAGTGGTTGAAGCACTTTGACGCGTCTACAAAGGAGCGTACTGTTGGCGCCTACCGTCTGCTTATTATTGATGGCCACGAGAGCCACAACTCTGCAGAGTTCAAGGAATACTGCGCAGAACACAAGATTATCACCTTGTGTATGCCCCCGCACTCGTCGCACCTGTTGCATCCGCTTGACGTGGCCTGTTTTGGCCCCTTGAAGAGGGCGTACTCGACTGAGGTTGACACCTGGTCACGATACTCAAAGACACAAATTAAGAAAGAGTTCTTCCTCACTGGCTTCCAGACAGCCTATTACAAGGCTATTACAAAAGATAATATCCACGGAGGCTTCAGAGGCGCGGGACTAGTTCCTTTTGACCCAGAGCGAGTGCTATCGAAGCTTGATGTGGTCCTTCGCACGCCAACACCACCACCAGAGACTACCCCATGGGAATCCAAAACACCAACCAGCGCAAAGGAGGTTGAGTCGCAAACGTTGTATATCCGCGAGCGCATGCGATTGCACAGAGATTCGCCCCTGTCTCCTATTATGAAATCACTTGACTCGCTTGCTAGAGGGGTTGCGCGGATAGACCATGCCAACGTGTTGCAGAGAAGGGAAATGGATGGCATAAAGAAGGCTATTAAGGCTCTGACAGCGCAGCGTGGTCGCAAAAGAAAGTATATCCAGACAGAGGAGGCTCTTACGGTTGGTAAGGTACAGGATATGATAGCTAAGAAGGATGGTGGTGGTGGTGAGGCATCTGAACAGTCTGGGAAGAAGGTGCGCAAAGAGAGGCACTGCAGACGTTGCGGCAAGACTGGCCACAATTTGCGCACCTGCACTGCAGAAATATTAGATGCAGATGATAGCGCTGCTTCTAAAGAGTAATTGTAACGATTGTAATTATTAGTGCAGCGTTGTGGTTAAGCGTAATAGTCCTGTAATAGTTGGTAAGTCTTAAAAAGTTGGCAAGGGGTGGCGGTTCGGTGATACCTGGCGGCTCGATGATAAACCACGTTAGATTAAATAAGTATTTATAAGTTTCTAGTAACGTACCCCACGGGCGAGTCGGCCACTGTGCCAAGACCCCACCAAAATCTACTATCACGAACGGTAGAAACGTGATGAACCAACCACTAAACGAGCTACCAGCTTCAAAGGAGGCTCGATTACAGCTTGCGCTTCAGGCTATCAAATAAGACGCGACACTCTCTCAGCGACGCGCGGCAGCTATCTAGAACGTCTCTCGAACAACACTCGGCGATCGACGCGCTGGAAAGCAGTTTCGACGCGATTGCGCGCCCAACTCAGCAAACCTTCGTCTAATAGAGGAAGTTGATGTTCGGTGTCGGATTGCATGGGGAGATGCCTGTTGCTTCGAAAGACTTCAGGATAAGCTTTTCTGTGAACGAGGAGTGCCACGCGGCATTAAATAACCGGAAAAAGTCGCGTTTGGTGATGCTCGTGAGGCCCTGGGCTTGATCGAGAAAGTGAGCGAGCTCAGCTTTGTACGCAGCTGCGAGCGGGGCAAACATGACGACGTCGAGCGGCTGAAGCGTGTGAGTACTATGAGGCGGATAGATCATTAGCAAGATCTTATTGGCATGGCAATACTCAATAAAATCCATAGTAACGTGTGAGCCATGGCCATCTAGGATGAGCAGCCGCCATGACGTGCGCGCCTTCTTCTTTGTCTCGCGATCAAACACCTGCTCGAGCCAGGCAAGCCCAATATCGTGACTTGTCCATCCTGAAGGTGAGCTTGTAAAGAAAGCGCGGTGTTGTTCTGGGTTGAAGTCCTGCAACCAGGTATCCTGGATGGCTCCAGATTGAGCCTGGTAGATGAGCGCAGGCGTGAGCGACGTGCCATCAGCACAGATGCAAGCTATAGTGGTAATCCACTCACGATTGCCATCCTGTACGATGTGCCGCAGCTTCCCTTCCTCAAAAGCGCTCTTGGAGGACACCCGCTTCATCTTTGAGAGCATGCCGATAAGGAAAACCTTCTCATCCATATTGTATATATGCCGGTTTTCAACGCCGTATTGCTCGATTTTTCGTTTGAGAAGCTCGAAGTATAGCGAATACTTCAAAGCTGACTCAGCTTTGAAGCGGTTGCGATCAAGGCCGGATGCCCAGTGAGAGATGAGATCGATCTCGTGTCGGCGCACAAAGCGGTCGGCCCAGTTTTTCCCCACATCTTTCTGAGCAATCTGGCTCGCGAAATTACGTATCATTTGCTTGGATGGAGGCAGCCCGCGGCTCACAAGGGTGTGTATATATCGTACAAGCTCCGATTCTTGCGTGGTGTTGAGCAATCGGCCATTTGGGAGCTGGGTTGCACGCGCTCGTGTGACCCCTCGGTGGCGTCGCGATAAAGTAGATCGGTCGCAATTATACTTTGCTGTTGAGAATACAGTCCGCAAGTGACTTGGTGGTATCAGGCGGAGGAGTAGTCACATGATTGGTGGCACGTGTAGGTGGGTCCTAGCGGGGAGCTTGGACGCAGCTGCACGTAACACGGATCTTCGAACTCGTGAATAGCTCTTAAGTCAATACAACACGAATCGTACCACCACTACCGTTGTGCCTTAGAAGAGCGCTCTATTAGGTAGTCATACTACTACTAATAGTGCCAGCTTCTCAATATTTGCAGCTATTTCTGAATATTTAAAATCATCGTTAAGGCTCAGCGATTCCAATTCTGCAAGCGCAGCCTCGATACCTCCCATAGTGGTTGAGATATATTTGATTGAAAATCATGGGAAAAACGGTGTTGCGTGCATTCGGTGGGGCCGTGCACTCGGTGGTGGAACACGTTAGATCTTTCGAACTGCGCTTGAGAAGTACATGGCGCAACACCAGCTGCGATGGTGATGACTCTATGTCCGAACGACAACCCAAATGGGTCCTTTGTTCGATTTTTCCCGAGTTTTCCGCCGAAGGTGAGATCTTAGAGATTATAGGATGCATAACAGAGATCTCCCAGCAGAAATGGGGTGAAAAGCTGCAGGCCGCTCACGCGACACGAGCCCATGGATCGAAACGACAGCTTGAGAGTTTCATCGACACGACATCTCACGAGATGCGAAACCCATTGTCTGCAATCATACAGTGTGCCGATAGCATCATATCTTCACACAAAACTCTCAAACAGTTCACATTCTGCGATGAAATCTACCAAGACACAGTGCTGTCCACGGTCGATTCCGCCAAGACCATTGTTCAGTGCTCCAAGCACATGAAGACTATAGTTGATGGTAAGTGGCATATCACCTCTGGTAGGGATCAATCCTGACGCGCTCAGATGTATTGACTATATCCAAACTGGATTCTGGTTTGTTTGCAATGACTCCAATCAATGTCCAGCTCGAGTCGACCGCCCGGGATGCGGTCAAGATGCTCGAGGGTGAAGCTAAATCAGCTGGCATAGATCTGCAGTTTCACATTGACGATTCTTGTAACCAGCTTGATGTCGTCAACGTTTCTCTTGATCCTACCAGGGTCTTACAGATTCTGATCAACCTTCTCACCAACGCAATCAAATTCACGCGCTTGGAGACCAAGCGACACATTCAGGTCACCTTGAGCATATCGCTTGAAAGACCAACACACAACAACGAAGGTCGTGTGGCATTCATACCGAGATCTAAAGGCTCAGGGGCCAAAACACTACTGGCAGACTGGGAACAGGGCAAGAGTGTAAGTTACTTGAGCGTCATCAAGTATGATTATAGGTCTAACAGAAAAGGTATACGTGCTGTTTTCAGTACAGGATACCGGTACGGGTATGACCGATGCAGGTGAGTTCCTTGATCTTTCGGTCCCTCATTAATGCTGACTACATATGTAGAACATCGACTTCTTTTCACACGCTTCTCTCAAACCTCACCAAGAACCCATATTGATTATGGTATGTTGGTCCTCTCTTTGACATCGCAGCGCGAAGCGCCAACTAGCCTTGCTACGCGAAAGTAGCATACCCGGTATCTTTCCTACAGATAGCAGACACCGTGTCTAGGTTCTCTGTGCTCAACTCATACTAACGGGTAGACTAGGTGGTTCAGGACTAGGCTTGTTCATCTCCAGAAGACTAACTGAAATGCATGGAGGCGCCATTGGTTTCACATCGGAGAAAGGGGTGGGCAGCACTTTTTCCTTCTACGTGCAGAGTCGAAAGAGCAAAGCAAGTGCATCAAGACGGGAGAGTACGATTGAGAGATCAGCTGCAGTTGATGTAAGCATCAAGACTCACACGACAGTCTTGCGCAGCAAATCGTACAACGAATCGGACAGACCCAGAGCTTCGGGTGCCCATACCCCGGAGAGAGTGGTTGTCGACAGCGATCTCCACATCCTTATAGTCGAAGACAACCTGGTCAATCAGCGCGTGCTGGCTAAGCAACTGCGTAACGTCGGTATGCACGTCGCAGTAGTCAACCACGGTGGCGAAGCCTTGGAGTACCTGCGCAACACGAAATACTGCAAAGTAGATGGGTCTGGCAAAGAGCTGACCCTTATCTTAATGGACGTGGAGATGCCAGTGATGGGTGGGCTTGAATGCGTGGCGAATATCCGCCAATTGCAAAAAGAGGACGTCGTGAAAGGACATGTTCCTGTGATAGCAGTGACAGCGAACGTCAGATCAGAGCAGGTTGAGACTGCCTTGCGAGCTGGTATGGACGACGTCATTTCGAAACCCTTCAGAATCCCAGAGCTCAAAGCTTGTATACAGAAGACGCTGCGCAACATAGAGCCAGTCTGGCCTACGAGGCCTGGGTAGCGACGCCACAAGGCGGACCAGTCAAGGAATGGCTACTGAGAAGATGATGATTGAATAGAAAGTAATAATAGGACCCAGGGCGAATGATTCAAAGTAGATTCAGAGGTTCTGTGAGGAAATCGTCCTCGCCTCCTAATGTTTGATCCTGCCCCAGAGCTCCTTGATAGTGAAAACGTCATTTTGCACAGACTCGCTGTCCTCTTTCTGGTCCTCTCTCTCAAGCTTTGATCTCAGCCTGGCCACCATCAAATCACGCGCAATCTTTGGCGAAGCAAGTCGTATCTCTTCTTCAAGCTTGGCTTGACTGATCATCTTGCCGTTGCAGAGCTCCCGAACAAGATTCTCTGTAAGATGCTGACAGTTGTTTGAGAGCAGGTTATACCGCTTGTTTGCAGATATAAAGTTCTCCCCTACAGAATGTATCAGCTCCCAACTTTTCGGTACTCACCGTAGTGTCAAGCTTACCGAGGGCCTGGATCTCCTCGTGTCGCTTGGTTGTCTCACCAACATAGTAACACGAGCTCCACGTAGCAACAAACTCCGGGGTAACTTCGTAAACACGAAAGTAGTTGTTCATCAACATTTGGACTTTCAGCTGATCGCTCATCAAGTCGTATGCGTATGTGGGACCTAGCCCACGATCGACAACAACGACTGCCCAATGCGAGATGCTGTTCATGCTCATACCGAAATGTCTAGCCAGTAATTCATATGTTTTCCTCGAGACTTCGACTTTGCCGAAAGCGATCGGTGTTGTTATCAAGAAGACGGCACGCCCAAATGCTTGAGGTGAGCATATCAGTGGGGGTACTTCTGACTCCGAGTTGCCGGTGATCTTTGCTGCGATTTGGCGTAGGTAAAGGTTCTTTTGACGAACAGCTTCTGCCAGCTGCACATCAGCTGGACCCTTCTTCCTTTCTTGCCTACGATGTCTGTGATTAGTGAGTGCACTGCACGTGGCCTTGGCGTTCCAGCGAGCGTACCATCGTTGCTGGAAAGACTTGAAGGCGGCCTCGCCGGCCTTGGTCAACTTCGATAGAGCATCCGATCCCATCTAACACGGCGCTGATACATAAGGAGGGAAGTGCGATCTGAGGTCGGAAACTTGGAATAAGCTGGTGTGGCTGTGGCGCATGGCACTAACATGTCGGGCCGCGTAACGCCCCATCAACCCCAACCACCCCAAACTTCAACCACCAATGACTCCACCAATATGAGTCGGATTGATGAGGCGGTTGCAGATTTGGAATCGCAGAGGTCGAAAGGTGAAGTATCTTACGCGAAAGTAGCTGACAGTCATGGTGTTGAGCGATCCACGTTGGCCCGACGGTATCAGGGGCTGGCAGCGTCCCGGGAGCAGAAGGCAATCAACCAACAACAACTCACCCCAGAACAGGAGTCAACTCTTGTGGAGTATATCAATAGACTTACTCACCGACGTTTACCACCTACAAGGCAAATGGTATAAAATTCTGCAGCTCAATTGGCTCAAACAAAGATCTCCGAGAGGTGGGTTTCACGGTCTCTTCACCGCCAAAAAGACCACCTACTCGTGAAGTGGCAGGACGCTATGGATCGAACGCGTCACCGAGCAGACTCAGGGGCTAAATACAAGCGGTATTTCGATCAATTGCACTCCAAGATCGCCGAGTATGAGGTTGAACCACGTCATATATACAATATGGATGAAAAGGGGATCATGATCGGTACACTTGGACGCTCAAAACGGATATTCAGCCGCCGACAGTGGGAGAAAAGAGAGATCAGGAGTACTCTACAAGATGGCCCACGTGATTGGGTCACTGTGATGGCCTGTGTGTGTGCTGATGGCTCCTGGATACCCCCAGGCATCATCTACGACTCGGTCAGTGGGGATATCCGATCGAGCTGGGTAGAAGAGATACAGTCAGGAGAGCACTCTGTGTGTGTTACGTCATCACCCACGGGCTGGTCAAACAACAGTATTGGCCTTGCCTGGCTCAAACAGGTGTTCAATCGGTATACTCTGGAGAAATCGCGTCGGAGTTGGCGATTACTCATCCTTGATGGCCACTGGAGTCATGTGACGATCGATTTTCTGGATTATTGTGATCAAAATAGGATTCTCCTGAGTGTATTTCCCCCTCACAGTACTCACACGCTTCAACCGCTCGATGTGGTGATGTTCAAGCCACTTTCAACCGCATATAAGCGTCACCTGACCGATTTCCTTCACAACAGCCAAAGACTGCTCCAGATCAGGAAGGGGGACTTCTTTCCTATCTTCTGGGCTGCCTGGAAGGACTCCTTCACTGTTGCCAACATCCAGAAGTCCTTTGAAGCCACTGGGATTGAGCCAAAGGATCCAGGGGTAGTCCTCCAACGATTCACTCACACACCTCCCCCCGACGATGACGTCGATAACGATGCAAATACGATTGTTGCAGCAGTTGATATGGGCAGTTGGAGGTCTATCCAACGTCTTTTGAGTATATCAGTGAAGGATATCGACAGTATTGAGTCAAAAAGCTCAGTGAGGTTGTGCACAACCTCCAGGCCCAATATCAACTCCAGCAGGACGAATTACTAGGATTCAAGCAGGCTCTTACTACCAAAAAGAAGCGTAATAAGCCTAACCGTATCGTGGAGCTTGAAAAGCCACAAGAGGACGAGGATGAGAGTCAATTTTTCACTCCATCGAAGTTTGACCACGCAAGAGACCTTCACACCGCCAAGGAGCAACAAAAACGTGATAAGGAGGCAGAAAAAGTGATGAATCAGCAGCTCCGCGATGCCAATAAGGCATACAAATTGAAGATACATCAGGAGAAGCTTGAGGCGCGGCGTGTGGCAAAGGTAGAGCGTGAGCAGAGGAAGGCCGAAGAAGTAGCTGAACGCCAACGCAAAAAAGAGACTCAGGAGGCCAATCGCAACGCTCAAAAAGCTCTGCAATTGCCCCAAACAGGCAAGAAAAAAGCTTCATCAACTCAGAAACCAGTCAAAAAGCGCGTGGTTGAAGGTTTGGGTGGTGCAGAGAGCGTGGACGCCCCCGACGCTCCCTCACCACCCCCACCTATCACCACCCCCACCTATCACCACCCGCCGCGGCCGCAGCGTCACACTTCCGATGAAATATAGATAACGTAGGAGACGGGCGAGTCGGACAGACGAGCGAGTCGGACATTGTGCCAAGCCCCTACCAAAACCATCTTAATTTTTCAACACTACGGTCCTTGACAGTGCTGTATAGTGAAGGCGCCAACAGTACGCTCCTTTGTAGACGCGTCAAAGTGCTTCAACCACTCCAGACCAAGCTTGTTTGTTGTCCAGCCGTTCTCGCTGGTTGCAATTACCCAATCACGAGGCAGATCAGGGTACCAGGTTGTGATCAGGACCTTGCCTTGGAAGATGATGAAGGGTGGGATAGCCCAGCCAGCAGCGCAGACGCCGGTGATGATTGTGACCCACTCCCGATTGCCTGGCTGGATATTCTTAGGGTCAGATCGCTTCTCTGAGCCTGTGAACACCATCTTAGACCCAATTATGCCCATCATGAACCCAGTCTCGTCGAAGTTGTAGGTATCTCCATCTAGGATTCCGTACTTCTCCTTTGTGTTCCTAACCAGCTCGAACCAGGGCGTTATAACGCGTGTATCTTCGTTCAGGGCTCGTTGACGATCGTACGGTCGGCTACGTCGAAGCTTGATCTGTTGGGTACGCGTGTTGAACCTGTTTACCCAGAGCTTGCCAACAGGTCCTTCACCGCATGCGGCAACACACCGAACATCAACTTTTCCAGGTCAGCGAAAGGTCGATTTCCATCGATTTTTCGTTCAAACACGACTCAAATGCCTTCTTAAATCTGTTTCCCAACGTCCTCTCCCCGCTGCAGGCGTTGTGGCAGGCGCGCTACCCTCTTTTGTCTTTCAGCTCTTCGCTGAGCTGAAATCTCTTCAAAATGGCCCGTGCGCTACTCAGATTTTCACGTTCGGTCGAAGGCCACAACCACCAGCAAGACAAGGAGACAGTTTTGCCACTCCTTGTTCTTGCAGTATAAGGGCATCGCCAGGCCTACCGCAAGGCTCTCCACGCGAAGAGCTACGGCGCAATTCGACAGAGCACCGGCTCTCCACACCCACAACGATGAGAGCTACTTTCAGCTCTCTGAAGACCGACTGTCAGCGTCCCAGACCTGACACAACACGCAAACAAGGCAGCCAGCATGGCCTTAGATTTCACGACCCTTGGGGATAAAGAAGAAGGACAGGCCTGGCTCTGCCTACCTACTACACCTATCTCCTCAGACACAGGCATGGCCAAGCCTAGTACAAAGGCTCTCCTCGCGCAGAGCCACGGCTTCGATTCGGCAGGGCACCGGCTCTTCACACCCACCTACTCTTTCCTACTCTCTCTCATGGCACTCAAACCGCCTCTGAATACACACAAGGGAACCACCCTGATGTACACACACTGCTCAGTCTCCCCAATTGGAAGGGGAGCTGTAGTTCTGAAATGGTAGCAATACCCGCGCAGGCAAGAAATGCTTTCTAAGGTAGTGTGGCAGCACTGTAATTCCATAGCTTAGCACGTCCTATATGCCCTTCGGGAGGCGGTGATGGTGGACTTAATCCCCATCCTATGGACGAAAATCGAATACCAACCAACCAACCAACCGCGTGCTGCAAGTAGATCATTAGCCATATCTTGCACCATAGTCTTTGTCGCGCCTATTCCTTGCGTGTCCAGCTCAAGTATACGGTCAACTATCGCCTCCTCTTCTACCTTTGTCAGCTTCTTTAAATTGGCCTCGCGATCGCGTCGTGCAAGCCCTCCAGCGCGTCGGTCTCTTAACGTTGATCGGGGAACACCAAAGGCCTTAGACGCGTGATTTATACTGTCAGGCACAGTAGCTTTTGTAGCTTGGATAGCAAGGTATAGTGTACCTTCGTTATAGGACGATTGCGCGTTGCGTTGTGATGGCATTGTAATAGTTGTCGTAATAGTCGCAAAGTTGGCGAGGGGTGGCGGTTCGGTGATACCTGGCGGCTCGATGATAAACCACGTTAAACTAAATACAAAAGTATAAATTTTTATATATCCCTTGCAATATTTATCTAGAGCAATAATAGGGACGAAAAGGGATTAATCTATAATACCTTAAACGGGATAATTAGACTACATTATACATATTTAGCCATTTCTCCCACATACGACCATAGGACGTTGAAAACAAGGCTTCCCGTTCGCTCAGCCCTATTTAAGCAACGTACCGGCGGATTAGTAGTTAGGTGGGTGACCACTAGCGAATACCCGCTGTCGTATGTTTTTGTCTTTTTGCTTCCCTTGCGCACATCCACCATAGATCGCTGTACCTTTTGCTCATATTATCTGCGTCAACTCAGTCTGGCGCTCTGAAGTCTCTCATGGGTCGCTGCCTTTCCACGGAGTACCGTGGACTAGTAACGTGCCCGTGCGCAGTGTGCCCGGATTCACAGTGTGCCCCGCAGAACACCACATGCCCAATCTCAAAATGAGGCTGTACAGCGCCACGCAATAGCTTAATATTGATAGAAATATAATTTTGTAGTAATTAGATGCTTGCGATCAACTTGTACTATCTATATTTTTGTGGGAGATTGACGTTGCGGCCACGTGATGTGACTTTGGCTGGAGTAGCAGATAGCTCATCTCCAGCTTGAACACCAGCGTGAGCAGCGCCAGCGCGTTTTTGACGCTTGTTACTTGGTGAGACTACTCGTGAGGCTTTACGCTTGCGTTATTGAGCTTGTTGGATAGATTTTTTTTAATGTTGAGCTTCAACTTTGCGCGCGCGTTTAGCTGCTTTCTCAGCTCTCTCCTGCTCCCTGACGTCCTTGAGCCTCTGCCTTTCCACACGCTTCTCCTCGAGCTCAACTTGACGCTGCAGTTGAGCCTCCTCGCGCTGCTTTTTGGCCCGTGCTTTTTGGAGTTTCTCCTCCATCTCATCTCGCTCCCGTACTACTTCTCTAGCTCGAGCTTCACGCAGCTTGCGAGGAGACCAGTGGACGGCGCTACCGTGATACTCCTGGCGCTGTTGAAGGTCAAGAGCTTTGCCCTTCTTCTTGTGCTTCTTTTTGTGCTTCTTTTTGTGTTGAAGAGCCTCCTTTAAGCCCTCATTCTCATGCTTTAAAAGCTCATTCTGCACAGAGAGATGGTGAACGCTTGAACGCAGCTTTTTTGACTCAGTCTGTTCGGTATCCTTTACAACAGCTCGAACTAATCGATCCATCTTTCTCCAATCATTGTCAGAGAGCCCTGATGATGAGCTTCTCTCGGCTTCTGGCGTGCTGGCAAATCTACGAAGGATAACGTTGGCATCCATCGGCCAGATCCCAGTAGCTTCGAAGGCCTTCAATACGAGGCTCTCCGTGAAGGAGGATATCCAGGCGCTCCAGAAGAGTGGGAAAAAGCCCCCTTTCTTAATTGGAATAAGGCCTTGAGCCTTGTGGAGATGGTTGGTGAGCTCGTTGGAGTAGGCTTGAGAGAGTGGCTTGAACAGCACTACATCGAGCGGCTGGAGCGTGTGAGTTGAATGGGGTGGAAGGACCATGAGAAGGATCCTGTGGCGATCACAGTAGTCGATAAACTCCATCGTGACATGAGATCTATGGCTATCAAGGATAAGTAATCTCCATCTACCTGATTGTTGCTTTGTACAGCGATCAAACACCTGCTCGAGCCAAGCTAGGCCTATGTTATTGTTTGACCAGCCTGTTGGAGATGATGAGACAAAGACCTCATGTTCTCCTGCCTTGATATCCTCTACCCAACTTGATTGTATAGCTCCTTTTGCAGCTGCGTATATGAGGCTTGGAGGCAGCGAGCTCCCATCGGCGCAACAGCAGGCTAGGAGTGTCAGAAACTCGCGTGATCCATCCTGGAGAGATGCTCGAACCTCTTTCTTTTCCCATTGACGCCTGCTGAATATTCTCTTGCTTCTGCCTATCAAGCCAATCAAGAAGCCCTTCTCATCCATATTGTATATATCTCGAGCCTCAAGGTGATATTCAGTGATCTTTTGATGCAGTAGCTCGAAGTAGAGACGGTATTTTGACTCAGAATCAGCCAGGTGGCGCGTACGATCCATGGCGGTGGTCCACTTTGAGATGAGATGGATCTCGTGCCGGTTGATGAAGCGAGTAACCCAGCTCTCGCTGAGCTGCTGACGGGCTACTTCTGATGAGAAATTCCTGACCATCTCCCTCGTAGGAGGTAGGCCTTGCTTAGTAAGCTTAGTGATATATCGTACAAGCTCTAACTCCTGTTCTGGGTTGAGAGCTTGCCTGCTGGCATGCCCAGCATCCCTAGGCCCTGTCACGCCTCTCCATCGCCGCCCCAGAGTTGACCGGTCAACGCCATGCTTTTCAGCAATTTCCTTCAATGTAAATTGTTCTTCTGAACCTCGCAATTTTAGATCCTCGATCGCCTCATCAATCGGAGCCGTGGTCGTGGAGTTATCGCGCGTTGGAGTTGTGGTGTTGAGACGCGCGTTGGTGTTCTGCGGGGCACACTGTGAATCCGGGCACACTGCGCACGGGCACGTTATCGCGGTCTGGCCTGGGCCTCACAAAGTAGCCTAGACATTGACGTCAGCGCCACCACTAGTCAAAACCCGCTGTTTTATGGTTTTTGTTAGAAAGGTATATGTACCAATCAACGCAGGGGCAAAGTGTGTTCAGTGTTCACATTTTGTCTCAATAGTTTTGCATATATGTGCAACACCAAACAGCAACCTACAATTTCAACAACGCATCTTGATGACCAAGGTCTCTCAGGCCTTGCTATTGCCTCCTATCGATCTAATCCTCTTCAGTCTCATCGCAAGCTTGCAAAGCTCTATAGCGTGCCAAGATCAACACTTGAGACGCGCCTTCAAGGTGTCCTCCCTAAGAACGCGACAACGCCTGTCAATCGCAAGCTACGCCCTATCGAAGAGCAGTCGCTTGTTGAGTGGATCCTTGACCTTGATCGCCGTGGATTTCCTCCTCATATCATCGACGTACGACGAATGGCAGACGCAATACTTGCTGCGCGTGGCCAAGATCCTCCTCCTAAGCCTGTAGGCAAGTGCTGGGTGACGCGCTTTGTCAAAGGCCAGCCACTCCTCCAGACAAAGTGGAATAGGAAGTTCCACTCATAGCGCGCAAAATGCGAGGATCCTGTTAAGATTAGCGCGTGGTTTAAGCTTGTAGAGGACACGCGCCAGACCTGGGGAGTCTCCTACGAGGATACATACAACTTTGATGAGACTGGATTCATGATGGGAGTGGCTGCAACGTCAAAGGTTGTCACGAGCGCTGACACGATTGGTCGAGCGACTGTCGTACAGCCAGGCAATAGAGAGTGGGTAACAGCGATCGAGTGTATCAACGCGTCTGGCTGGTGTCTTCCACCCTTCATGATCTTGGCTGGCAAGCTCCACCAAGCTAGCTGGTATAAGGACCTTCCACCAGACTGGGCTATCGCCCTCAGCCATAATGGATGGACAGATGACACTATTGGCCTTGAGTGGGTAAAGCACTTCCACAGGCACACAGAGTCGCGCGCAGCAGGCGCGTATGGACTGCTCATCCTTGATGGGCATAGCAGCCACGCTACACCAGAGTTTGATCAATTCTGCAAGGATAACAAGATTATCACCCTGTGCATGCCTCCCCACACCTCACACATCCTCCAGCCTCTTGATGTTGGCTGCTACTCTCCTCTCAGAGTAGTATATGGACATGAGGTGTCTGATCTTGCGCGCCTTGGCGTCTTCCACGTTGACAAGCTTGACTTTCTATGGATATACCAGAAGATCAGGCCGACAGTTCTGTCAGAGCGCAATATCAAGGCTGGCTTTGAGGCGACTGGGCTCATCCCAGCTTGTCCAGATCGAGTCTTATCCAACCTTACTGTCGTCAGAACGCCGTCTCCACCAGGAACAGCAGGTGATAGATTAGGCCCTTGGACTGCAGAAACTCCACGTACAACTAGTCAGCTTGAGCAGCAAGCCCTTCTCGTACAACGACTCCTGCAGCGCCAATCTCAGAGTCCTACAAGTCAAGCAATTGCTCAGCTTGTCAAAGGCTGTCAGCTTGCAATGAACTCAGCGACAATCCTAGCTAAGGAGAACTCAAAGCTACGGGCTGCTAACAATCGCCAGCGACAAAAGCGTCAAGTACAACGACAGTATATAGCACGTGGAGGGGTGTTACAAAGCCAGGAAGGTCAGGCGCTGGTTATACAAGCTCAAATAGGTGTCCAACAAGGTGATGAAGCAGAGGCCCCGCAGGTGCGCAGAAGAGCACCACCAACGTGCAGCAAATGCCATGTACAAGGCCATAATAGGACTCAATGTAACGTACTCCACAAGCGAGCCGGTCACCCAAGCGAGCCGGTCACTTTTGCCAAGACTACACCAACACCACAACTACTTTGCAGTATTACAGCACACAACAACAATATATCACACTGCACAGTATATTGCACTAATCTACAGTACTCTGCGCATCTTTACTTCATGTTCGCGCGTTGTGCCCTGTCTCGCCACATGTGCCACAGCGCCTTGAAGACTGAGTGCTCCTATCAACACGCGACCTCTTCTTTGCCTTCTTCCCATCACTACGAGCCTCAAACTCCTTTAGAGTAGTCAGCCGCACTCCCTCACCAAACGTTAGTGTCCCATTACGCTGAGTTTGCTTTCTTTTGTGCGATTTACGACGTGTGGCGGCCTCGTTGGCTACCTGTAGGTCAGCGACCTGGTTGCGCACCAAAACCAGTGAATGCGCCATCAGCTCTGCGCCTTTGGTGAGCTGATTAAGGGCGTCAACCATTGACGTTGGTGAGCTATCAGCGTGTCTCTCAATCTTCTCTCGAATCAGCTTCGATTGAGACCCAAATTCCAGAGTGTTGCTTGGTGTTTTAGACTCCCACGTACTGTTGTCCACAGTAGGTGGCGTTGGCGTGCGCAGCCGTACTTCAAGCTTCGACATCACAGCCTCTGGGTCAAGTTGGACCAGGCCGGCACCTCTGAATCCTCCCTGGATGTTGCTCTCTGTGATTGAGGCGTCAAAAGCCGCTTTGAAGCACGGCAAGAACTCAAGTTTGGTGATGCGAGTGATCTTGCTCCGCATCAGCCGCTCGGCTTGGCGGCCATAGGCCTTCTTCAACGGGGCAAAACACCCTACATCAAGTGGCTGCAGCAGGTGTGACGAGTGTGGAGGCATGCACAGAGTGATAATCTTGTGCTCCTCAGAGTACTGGTGGAATTCAACTGAGTTGTGGCTCTCGTGGCCGTCCAGAATGAGCAGCCGATGGCTGCCAACAGTGCGCGCCTTTGTGTGCTCATCAAAGTGCTTCAACCACTTGACTCCAAGCTCGTTGTTGGTCCAGCCGTTGTCAGAGACATTGAGAACCCAGTCGTCAGGTATACTAGGCTCCTTGTACCAGGCAGAGAGGTGGTACTTGCCAGAGAAGATGATGAAGGGTGGGATAGACCAGCCCTTCGCGTTGACACCCTGGATGACGCTGGTCCACTCTCGGTCGCCCTGCTGTACTGTCTTTGGTCTCCCTCGACGCTCAGAGCCTGTGACAACAGCTCCTGTTGATATAACGCCCATCATAAAGCCAGACTCGTCAAAGTTGTGGGTGTCTTCATCTAGGATACCATACTTGGCTTTGGTATTCTCTACCAACTGGAACCAGTCCCCAATAACCTTAGGATCCTCACACAGGGCTCTCTTGTAGTCATACTTGCGATTGAACTTGATTTTGAGCTCTGGCCGACGTTTGACAAAGTTGGCAGCCCAGTTCTTGCCAACAGGGGTCTGGTGGCGCTCCGCAAGCAGAGAATTGGCCATATCCTCCACATCAGCAAGCCGGGGCGAGTATCCTCGGTCGTCTAGCTTCAATACATGCTGGACTATCACCTCCTCCTCAGTACTAGCTAGTTAGTCATGTTGGGCTTGCAATCGCGTCGTGAAGTAGTTCCAGCAAGTCGGTCACTAAGGGTGCTTTGAGACACGTTGTAGATTGCTGCAGCGCGTCGCTGGGAGAGTGTCGCGTCTTGTTGAATAGCCTGTAAGGCAAGCTGTATATCTGCCTCGTTTAAAGGCTTTTTTGTGTTATTGCGTTGAGACATTGTAGGTAGAGTAAAGTTTGACGTGGTCTTGGCAAAAGTGACCGGCTCGCTTGGGTGACCGGCTCGCTTGGGTGACCGGCTCGCTTGTGGAGTACGTTAGACAGACTTAGTCTATCCTCTGTTAAGATTTTAGACAATTTGAATTTGTGGTTGTTGAGCTATCGCGCGCTGAGCTGCACGCGCCTTGGTGGGGTGGCCAGGATGGTGATGTGGCCAGCTTACCGATAAAACACGTTAACGTGTTTCACCACCTTCCCGGCCACACCACCATCCCGTCCACCCCACCAAAATCCTACGCGTCGCGCCCACGTCAACCCCAATGACTCAACAACCACAGCCTCAATTGCCTCAAAAAGAAGGCAGACTTCTACTTGCTGCACAGGCCTATCAAGATAGACGCGTCAAGTCTCAACGCAGGGCTTCAAACCTCTACAATGTTCCACGAACAACGCTCCGCGACCGCCTCTCCGGCTCACAGCCAAAAGCTGTTGCCCACCTCCACCAGCGAAAGCTACGGACAAATGAGGAGCAGTCTCTTGTAGACTGGATCCTAGACCTTGACCGACGTGGCTTTCCCCCCCAGATTATTGACGTGCGACGTATGGCGGACACTCTACTCGCTAGCCGCGGCCAAAATCCACCTCCACCACCTGTCGGCAAGAACTGGGTGTCACGATTTGTCAACACCCAGCCTACACTCAAGACCAAGTGGAATAGGAAATTCCATTCACAGCGTGCTCGCTGTGAGGATCCTATTAGGATTGGCGCATGGTTTAGGCTAGTAGAGGAGACACGCGTCATGTATGGGATACCTGATGAGGACATCTACAACTTTGATGAGACTGGGTTTATGATGGGTGTCGCCTCAACGTCTAAGGTCGTCACTAGCTCTGACACAGTTGGTCGTGCTACTGTTATTCAGCCAGGCAATCGCGAGTGGGTGACGACGATTGAGTGTATCAACGCGTCAGGTTGGTCTATCCCACCGTTTATTATACTATCAGGGAAGCTCCACCAAGCTAGCTGGTATAAGGACCTACCACTTACCTGGACTCTTGCAGTCAGCGACAACGGCTGGACAACAGATGAGCTAGGTCTTGACTGGATAAAGCACTTCAACAGACATACACAGACTCGCTCGTCAGGGGCTCGTCGGCTCCTTATCCTTGATGGTCACAGCAGCCATGCTACACCTGAGTTTGATCAGTACTGTGCAGACAACCTGATTATTACTCTCTGTATGCCTCCTCACACCTCACACCTTCTTCAGCCACTTGACGTTGGCTGCTTCTCTCCTCTTAAGACAGCGTATGGACACCAGGTGTTGAAGTCGTACTTTAGTCAAAGACCGTAAGCACTAATTCTATTGGTTCTCGGGGATGAGTAAGGTATCTGGATCGGTAGGGTTATCACCTAAGCAAAGCTCGTGATGATAGGGGTTGCACTGAGTAGTATAGAGGGTACTATCTGGCTCGAGGGCAGGTTGAGATTCCAAAGACAAACTTGATTGACGAGGTTGAACACGAACTGTAAGAGTTGTGTTCCTACTGTTTATATACGTAAGAAATATGCACTGCCATCCTTCGTTGTTGTGCCATCCTGCCCAGCTTGGGATGTTTGGTCATCCGGGATGGTGACGCTTGGCGTGATGGTTGCATGTCACGTGACCCGTGACACGCTGTCATCCGTCGCGCTGTCGTCCGCAGCTTGCCCCGCTTCCTATCAGCGCCTGTTCCTTCGAAGATCGTAACACCAGGTAGCAGAGCTTGCCCGCCAAAGAGTCTTCCACGTTGACAAGCCTGAATTCCTAAGGATATACCCACAGGTCAGGCTGACAACACTGTCAGAGCAGAATATCAAGGCTGGTTTCCAGGCGACAGGACTTATCCCACATAGTCCAGAGCGTGTCCTATCTAATCTGACTGTAGTAGTCAGGACACCATCACCACCAAAGACACCTACAGATAACGAATGGACAGCAGAGACACCACATACAGTTAATCAATTACAGAAGCAGGCTCGTCTTGTGCAAGACCTCCTTCAGCGACAGTCACAGAGTCCAACTAGTCAAGCTATATCTCAGCTTGTTAAGGGTTGTCAGCTTGCAATGCAGTCAGCAACAATCCTAACTCAAGAGAATGCTAAGCTACGTGCCTCAAATCAACGTCAACAACATAAACGTCAAAGGCGTAGACAGTATATAGCACGTGGGGGAGCTCTACAGGTTGAGGAAGCTCAATTGTTGATATTACAGGCTAATAATGTGGTTGAAGAGGAGGCCCAGGTTAACGCTGCCCCACGACGTCAGCGAGCACCACCAACGTGTAGCAAATGCCACGTGCAAGGCCACAACAGGACTCAATGTAGAGCTATCTAATCTATCTTGCTTGCAATCCTCACTAAATTTGACTGCGTGGTTGTGGAGTAATTGCACGCCAAATGGAGCCGGTTTTGGTGGGGTGGACGGGATGGTGGTGAAACACGTTAGCGAGTGTGGCTGGTGGGCCCGTGCGGAAACACCAAACCAAGGGTCGTGGGTTCGATCCGTCACAAGAGAAGTACACGTAAAATAGCACTAGCCACCAAGAAAATCACCAAAGTCCCTCAGACGGCAGCCAGAGGTTTGCACGCCTGCGCCACACCTTCCTTGGCTGCATCTGAGCTCGCTGAGATAAGAGAGCGGTGCGGGTTGAATGTCGCACCTGGACAAATCGGGAAAGTATGAAAGCTGGCCGCCTCCCCACCTAGCTCGAAATACCCACACACATGCGCTGTTATCACGCCAATCAAGGGCGGGCCGCTCACGAAAAAAACACGAGAAACGTGCCGGTCTTATTGCTGCAATCCAACGCTGCACACGAGCTGATGGCGAGGGGTGGCACCCAGCACGCCGCGCTGGCGGTGCCTTGCGCTCATCCATGGATTGTGCTCGCCATCATCCAACGCTCCCGCTTGCATCCGTATTTGCTCAAGAAGGGAGGATCATCGCAAGGTAGGGTGCTGTTGTCGACCAAGCGCCATGAAACGCAATTTGGGACCGCTGCCGGCGAGTCACCGAGGCAGCAGAGATGGCAGCGGTTGGCGACATGACTCTGAGCGACTGCGGCAAGACAGGCACCACGAGAAGGCGGCCACGATAGGAGGCTGCCACCTTCACGATCTTCTTACCACTGGGCGTCAATTTTGGCGACACGATCAGCCTCTCCTCTCAGGGCCGGCATCGTGCTGTGCTGCTCTGCGCAAGCGCCCCCAGAGCGCGACGTTGCTGCTGCGCCCTCCTGACTGGCTGGGCGCATGCACATACCCTGTCGGCACCCTGGTCAATATTTCTAGCAACACCAGGATCCACCAGCATAGAGGCCAATTGTACATCACTGGTCCCTGTCCACGTCCGTCCCTGACGGAAATGAACAGGCGCCAGGGGCAGGCCATCTGTGCGCCCAGTTGTTTCCTTGGCCTCCTGCATAGACCGCCTGCTCATTCATATATGGCTCTCCTCCGCCTCGTTGGTTGCTCTCATCACGACAAGGCTCACTTTCCTTTCCACCACATTCGCTTTTCCGTCTGTCTCTGGACGCGCCATTCTTTGAACAGTCCAGTCACTCTTTCCTGGACCTTCACACTCCCACGTGAAATTACCTTCTTCGAAGTCCATATCACCACATTTCAAGAGCAAAGGAACCTTTTTGATCGGACAAGATGATGAAGCTTACTATTACTTTCCTCGCCGCCCTTGCGGCTGCTGATGCCGCTGAGGCTCGCTCCACCCGCCAGCAGCGTCGCCAGTACGGCTCTGGCTACGGCACCGGCTACGGCTCTGGCTACGGCGAGACACCTGAGGTCTCCTCGGTTGTCTCTTCCGCCCCTGCTCCCTCCCTCCCCGCTGTGAGCAGCGCCCCGGCTGTCTCTTCCTCCGCCTACGTTCCCGTTGTCAAGAGCTCTTCTACTCCTCTCGCCGCCAAGAGCTCGTCTGTTCCCGCTGCTTCGAGCACCCTCAACTACGGCAACGGCTACCCTGTCCCCTCTCCCCCTGCTGGTGGTAAGGCTAGCAGCTCTGTTGTCGTCCCTTCCAGCAGCACTCCCGCCGCCGCCAAGAGCTCTTCTACGCCTCTCGCCGCCAAGAGCTCGTCTGTTCCCGCTGCTTCGAGCACCCTCAACTACGGCAACGGCTACCCTGTCCCCTCTCCCCCTGCTGGTGGTAAGGCTAGCAGCTCTGTTGTCGTCCCTTCCAGCAGCACTCCCGCCGCCGCCAAGAGCTCTTCTACGCCTCTCGCCGCCAAGAGCTCGTCTGTTCCCGCTGCTTCGAGCACCCTCAACTACGGCAACGGCTACCCTGTCCCCTCTCCCCCTGCTGGTGGTAAGGCTAGCAGCTCTGTTGTCGTCCCTTCCAGCAGCACTCCCGCCGCCGCCAAGAGCTCTTCTACGCCTCTCGCCGCAAAGAGCTCGTCTGTTCCCGCTGCTTCGAGCACCCTCAACTACGGCAACGGCTACCCTGTCCCCTCCGCACCCGCTGGCGGTGTCAGCTCTGTCTCCACACCCGCTGGCGTTGAGAGCACCCCTGGTGTCTACCCTTCCAGCTCGATCTACGCTCCTACCGGCGCTGTCGGTACCTCCAGCTCGATCGCCTACGGCAACGGTTACCCCGTTCCCTCCGCACCCGCTGGCGGTGTCAGCTCTGTCTCCACTCCCGCTGGCGCTGAGAGCACCCCTGGTGTCTACCCTTCCAGCTCGATCTACGCTCCTACCGGCGCTGTCGGTACCTCCAGCTCGATCGCCTACGGCAACGGTTACCCCGTTCCCTCCGCACCCGCTGGCGGTGTCAGCTCTGTCTCCACTCCCGCTGGCGCTGAGAGCACCCCTGGTGTCTACCCTTCCAGCTCGATCTACGCTCCTACCGGCGCTGTCGGTACCTCCAGCTCGATCGCCTACGGCAACGGTTACCCCGTTCCCTCCGCACCCGCTGGCGGTGTCAGCTCTGTCTCCACTCCCGCTGGCGCTGAGAGCACCCCTGGTGTCTACCCTTCCAGCTCGATCTACGCTCCTACCGGCGCTGTCGGTACCTCCAGCTCGATCGCCTACGGCAACGGTTACCCCGTTCCCTCCGCACCCGCTGGCGGTGTCAGCTCTGTCTCCACTCCCGCTGGCGCTGAGAGCACCCCTGGTGTCTACCCTTCCAGCTCGATCTACGCTCCTACCGGCGCTGTCGGCACCTCCAGCTCCCCCGTTGGCACTGGTGCCTCTTCTTCTACTCTCGCATCTGCTTCCAAGCCCGTCTACCCCAACGGCTACCCTAGCGGCAGTGGTCCTCGCCCTACTGGCGTCACTGCCTTCCCCAGCGGTACTGGCTCTGGCTCATACCCCGAGACCACCCCCATGAGCGACTACGTCACCTCGATCATCTACAGCACCCAGATCTTCACCGTCACTGCGTGCCCTTCGACTGTCTCTGACTGCCCGGCTCGCTCGACCTCGCTTGTTACTAGCGTTATCGTCGTTGGCACCACTGTCTGCCCTGAGTCTGACCTGACCACGGCCACATCCGCTCCTTCAGCTCCCGCCGTAGTGACCAGCGCCTACCCCGTCTCTGAGGTTCCTCACGAGGTCACCGAGACCCTCACCTACACCGTTGGTGTTGGCTCTTCCGCCCACCCGGTTACCACTGAGGTGACCTCCACCTCTATCCAGACCATCTACTCGACTGTCGTCGTCACCAAGGATACTCCCACCGAGACCAAGCCCGCTGGCTCTTACCCCACCGGCCCCGCCGGTGGTGAGGGTGCTTACCCTACCTCCTCCACCCCCGCTGGTGAGGGTGCTTACCCTACCTCCACCCCCGCTGGTGAGGAGTCCTACCCTACCGGCCCCGCTGGCGAGTCCACTACTGGCACCACGACCCTGAAGTCCACCCAGACCCAGACCCGCTACGTCACCGTCAAGCCCACTCCTTCTGGCACTCCTTCTGGTTCTCCTGATGTCCCCGTCGGCGCGCAGGGTTACTCTACCGGCCCTGCTGGTGGCGACAGCGCCTCCACTCCCGCTGGTGAGCAGAGCACCCCTACCGCCCCTGCTAGTGAGGACTGCGCTGCCCCCGTCACCGTCACCGTCACTGCTAAGGAGACCGTCACCGTCACCGCTGGCCAGGAGTACCCTACCGTCACCGCTTCCATCGACTCTGAGAAGCCCACTGCTCCCGCTGGTGGCGAGGGCGAGTACTCTGCTTCCACTCCTGCTGCTGTTGAGTCTACCTCCGCCGGTGCTCCCTACCCCACTGGCAACAGAACTGCTCCTTACCCTGCTGGCCCCACTGGTTTCTCTACCCTGACCAAGCCCTCGTACCCTACTGGCACCGGCGCCGTCCCTACCAAGACTGCTAGCCTGCCCAGCTTCTCTTTCGTCTCTGAGGTTCCCTCCGCATCTGCTGCCACTTCAACTGCTTACCCCGTCTCCACCCCTTCCGTCGAGACTCAGGCTCCCAGCTCCTCCACCCCTGCCGGTGAGGAGGCCACCTCCAGCGCTGCGTACCCCGAGTACCCTGCGTCGACTCCCGCTGCAGCCGAGTCTACCTCGTCTGCGCCGGCTGCCGAGTACCCTTCCTCCACCCCCGCTGGTGAGAAGACTTCTTCCACCCCTGCCGCTACCCCTACCACTGGCTCTGGCTACGGCTCCGGCTACGGCACCTACTAAGCGCTCTCCAGCGTCTAGTATGAGTTGATGCGATATTCGTTCTGTACAAACTCCCACGGGTCGCTTGACCCTTTTCATACATGTCTTGTCTGCGTTCCGCCGTCTTGATATCTCCTCGGGCAGGGGCTCAAAGTGTTTGGGAGGAAGTTGTCGTTTGTAGGTATCTCACAGGAGCTTCAGACACCCGACAATACAAAACTGTCTTGCTTTACACATGGTCACTTTGTGTGTGGAAGACTGACGAGCAGCGGGATGCGAGATGGATTCACGATTGTTCCTGATCTAGATCTCAAGTCAATTTTCACTTTCCTTTGTCATTGTTCTGCAAGCCGAACTTGCGAGGCATTGCGCGGCGTCTTTCTTGTAGCATATTTGAAACCACATTCACTCTTCACTATAACATAAAGACTTGCATCGTGACTGACTTGTGAAAACATAACAACTGCCGATCTGCAAAATTTGTCAATTTCCGGATGCTCTTCCTTCTCAAACCCCGGTTTATAGTATGGAGAACAGGCTCCATTCGGAAAGGTGACTTGAGCCGCGTTTCAGTCCTGCCGTGTTGCCGAACATGCCTTTCGTCGCACGTCCTCTGACAACCCGGATCATCGAAGCACTGCCCCCCCCCCCTAACAGGCATTTTGTCGCTTGATTTGCCCCGGCTAATTTTGAATTTCAATCCTGCAGGCATCTTGCCCTGATTCGTTGCGCAAATCGTCTATGAATAGTCGGCCTGAAAACACCGACTCCACCTGCGCCGGCTCCGCACGCATTGGGGAATCTGCCCATAACAGTGCGCTTATCACTATCAAAAAAGGTTTCCAGACCGCCGAGGGCGACGTCGTAGTCGGATTTTAGAATACGAGGTCCTCCAACGGTGTCCGTGGTGGGTCGCGCAATGAACAGACTAAATGATGACAAGCCTCACGGAACAAAGTGGGTGCTGGACTACGCGTTTTCGATAGCGCGATCGGAGAGACACTCGGGACTTACTCGCGAAGGCTCGCATAGGGGCTCGAGGATGAGTCGGCGCGTGACAAAGTGCTCAGTGTATTGCGATGATCATATAAGATAGGTAGCTGCGAGACATAATAGCATCAACAGGGGGTGCAATAATTCATTTTCCCTCAGTTAGATGAGGTCATCAACTGCAAAGAGGTAGAGGAATAGCAGTAGCAATAATAATAATATAGTTATAATCCTAATTTATAAGTTTATAAAGAAGGTAAAAACTGCTAACGTGGTTCACCACCGAGTCGCCAACCCCACCGAGTCGTCAGCTCTCCCCCACCAACACGCCTGCGCGGCAACGCTGCGCAACACCACAACAATCTTTTTTACTATACACTACAGTAGATTATACTTCAGATTCTTCGCTATCATCTGCATCCTCTATTTCTACCCTACAGGTGCGGGAATTGTGCCCAACCTCGCCGCAACGGCCGCAGTGCCTCTCAGCGCGCACCCTCTTTGCAGGCGTTTCGCCGTCCTTACGACTACTACCCTCCCTCTCAGCAATTAAGTCTGATACCTCGCCAACTGTTAAGGTCTCTTCTACCCGTACATACCGCCTTTTCTGGCCCTTGCGCTTTGTAAGCTCTTCAATTGCGCTTCGCATACGCGCCTGTTCCTCCTGCAGCAACACCATATTATGCGCTATCTGCTGCGCGCCTTTACTCAGCTGTCGTACCTGCTCATCAAGGGAGCTCGCTAAGGAACCTGAGCGCCTTTGCATCCTCTGTTGAATGAGCGTAGTCTGAGCTTCTAGCTCTTTGGCGTTGCGCGGCGTCTTCGCCTCCCACGCGGCGTCGTCGCGCTGTGGTGGAGTTGGCGTGCGCAATCTCACATCAAGCTTCGACAACACTGCATCTGGGTTAAATGGAACTAATCCAGCGCCTCTAAACCCTGCGCGAGCGTTCTCCTCAGTAAATGTCAGGTCGTAGGCAGTTTTAAAGGCTGGTAGGAAGGTTTCCTTGCTGATGTGGTGGATGTGGTTGCGCGCCAAGGCTGAGATGCTGTCGCCATAAGAGCGCTTCAACGGCGCAAAGCAGGCGACGTCAAGAGGCTGCAGCAAGTGCGATGAGTGAGATGGCATGCAGAGAGCGATAATCTTGTTCTCCTTGCAGTAGTCCTGGAAAGCAAGCGAGCAATGGCTTTCGTGGCCGTCAATAATGAGCAGCCTGTACGCTCCTACAGACTTTGCATGCGTATTAAAGTGTTTAAGCCAGTCAACCCCTAGATCGTTGCTTGTCCAGCCATTTGGACTAACTTGGATAACCCAGTCGCGTGGTATACCCAGCTCAAACCAGGTAGAGATTAGGACCTTGCCAGCGAAGATGATGAAGGGTGGGATGCGCTTCCCTGTCGCGCCGACAGCTTGTATCAGGGTAGTCCATTCGCGATCGCCAGGCTGTAGTTTCTTTGCTTTCCCAGGCTTATCTGAGCCTGTCACTACAAGCTGAGACGTGATCTTGCCCATTAAGAAGCCTGATTCATCAAAGTTCCAGGTGTCCTCATCAAGGATACCGTACTTTGCCTTCACCGATTGAACCAGGCTGAACCAGGGCTCGATAACCGCTGGGTCTTCGCAGGCAGCTCGCTGGCGATCGTACGGACGGCTCCATCGCGTTCGCAGCTCAGGAGTACGCTTAATAAACCTATCAACCCAGTTCTTGCCAGTAGGGTTGCCTCCGCGCTCTCCCAGCAGTCTATCCGCCATATCTCGTATGTGTGCCTTCGAGAGTGGTACACCACGTAGACTCTCGTCAAGTATACGCTGTATAACCACCTCCTCCTCTAGCTTTGTCAGGCTCTTGCAGTTTGGCTCGCAGTCGCGTCGGGCGCGTCGTCCAGCGCGTCGGTCTCGGATTGTTGTTCGGGGGACGTTGTAGATCTCTGCAGCGCGATTTTCGCTTAGAATTTGCTTTAATTTAATATCAGAGATAGCAAGGTAAATGTGTCCTTCATTATAGGACTTTTGCACGTTGCGTTGTTGAGACATTACGCGTTGTTGCCGCGCAGGCGTGTTGGTGGGGGAGAGCTGACGACTCGGTGGGGTTGGCGACTCGGTGGTGAACCACGTTATTTGCTATCTAATTTATTTAAGAAAGTTTCTAAAGTATTATATTCTTGCAAAGCTACTGTTGTTGTTGCTCTTGTCCACGGGTAGTTAATGACCTAATCTAATTGAGGGAAAACGAATTATTGCACCCCCTGTTGGCATAGACTTTATTATTGGCGTGCACTTGTGAAACGATAGCTTGGTGGCGGCGAGGAGGTTGGACCCTATTCTGACAGTGAGCAATACAATGCATGCACGATGCGAGATGCTGCTGGGTGCGTGTGCATGCTGCAGCGAGCTCGAAATGATGCAGGGACGTCAGCAACGTGCGAGGGGTGAGATGAGGCTGAACTAGTGAAACGTTTGCGTTCTCGTGCCGGAAGCGCTACGGTAAGTTACTGCTGGCAAGCTGTGGCGCGTCCGTGCAGTGTAGAAACAGTGCAACGGTGCATGCAACGACTGACTTTGAGACCTTATGTTAGGGGAAAAGAAAAAAAAATCCCGTTAATTTGGAAAAAAAACTAACTCTTCAGACCATCTTCTTTGGCAATGGCGATGAACCTCAGGATGAAGCACTTGTGAGGAACTTTCGTTACGACTGTCACGTGTTCTGGCGCTGCTAGTGCCTTCCCCGCCTTCAATCAAACCTTGAGGGCATTGTAGAACTTTGCAATGACCACATATCGATTTTGCAGCTCACACTGTGAGATTGAACCAAAAAATAGCTCCAATTAAGCGATGCGTTTGCTTGCTGAGAGCCCGGTCTGGGATTAGACATCGCCGTCAGACCGGGCTCTGAGCTCTGCGTGATGCGAATATGCATAACGTATTCCATCAGCGAGTGGCACGCATCAGCGAGTGGCGCGCATCAGCGAGTGTCGCAGAATTCTCTTGGCAACCACCATCTACCTTCAACACAACATGTCTTCATCAAACAACGTGAACTCAGTCTATCATGAAGGTGCAGTTGAACTTGCACTTGCAGCTTTCCAATCTGGCCAATTCCGAACGCAAAAAGCTGCTGCTGACGCCTTCAACGTTCGCCCAAGGACCCTCAACCGACGCGTACAAGGAATTTCTGCACGACGCGATTGCACCCCCAACAACCAAAAGCTTACTGCGACTGAAGAGAAGACGATTGTCCGATATATCCTCGACCTTGACTCACGAGGATTTGCGCCCCGGCTGTGCGAGGTAGCAGATATGGCTGATAAACTACTGGGTGTACGTGGTGGTGAGCCAGTTGGCAAATGCTGGGCTGAGAGATTCGTAACGCGATCAGATGAGCTCAAGATGGTGTTCAATCGAGCAAAGGATCACCAGAGAATACTCCAGGAGGACCCAGAGATAATTAGCGCGTGGTTTAAGCTGGTGGAGGACACCAAAGCCAAGTACGGCATCCACGACGATGACGTGCACAACTTCGATGAGACAGGCTTTCAGATGGACGTTATTGGCTCAATGAAAGTGGTTACAGGCGCAGAGAGACGTGCTCGACCAAATCTTATTCAGCCAGGCGATCGCGAGTGGGTTACAGTCATCCAGAGTATCTGCGCTGCTGGGTATGCAACCCCACCTTTCATCATCTATAAAGGGCGCGTCCACATCTCTGCCTGGTATGAGGAGGCAGATATCCCGCGTAATTGGAAGGTCTCAGTCTCTGAGAATGGCTGGACTAACAACGCTCTTGGTCTAGAGTGGTTGAAGCATTTTAACGCGCATACAAAGACGCGCAAGGTGGGGGTGTACAGGCTACTCATTCTAGATGGCCATGAGAGCCATCTCAACCAGGATTTCAAGGACTACTGCCTTGAACACAAGATCCTTACTTTCTGCATGCCACCTCACTCATCGCACATCCTCCAGCCACTCGATGTGGTCTGCTTCTCACCGTTAAAGAGGAGATACTCTGAACGCGTTAGAGTCTTGGCATGTCGACGCGTCTTCCATACCAACAAAGAAGGCTTCTTACCAGCCTTTAAAGACGCGTTTTTCGACGTGTTTACAGAGAAGAACTGTCGAAAGGCTTTTGAGGCATCTGGATTAGTCCCTATCAACGCGCAGATAGTGTTGGATCGCCTTGAAGTGCGGCTGCGTACCCCACCTCCACCTCTACTACAAGAAACACTATGGCAATCAAAGACACCAAGCAATACGCATGAGTTTAGATCCCAGTCAAAGCTAGTAAGCAACTACTTCACTCAGTCACCTATTACAGCTCAGGCTGGCTTCTCCCAGCTTGTAAAGGGTGCTGAGCTGATGCTTCACCAAAACGCGCTTCTGGCTGCTCGGAACAAAGAGCTTGAAGAACAATTAGCAGTAATCACTAAAAGAAAAACTCGCAAACGGAAGTATATCCAGCAGGGTGGTACTATAGAGTATGGTCAGGCAGCATCTCAGGTAGCTGGAGAGGCTTCTATAACGGCTAGCCGATCGAAGAAGGCTCGTGGTCGTGGTGATCAAGGAACAGCCCAACCAGGTCTACGGCGCTGTGGAAACTGTGGTGGGACTGGGCACAACGCTCGCACGTGCAAAAAGGATACAGAAGAGAATTTTGAATCAGAGTTGAGCTCTATATGCACAGAGCTCTAGGTTGATAGTGGTGAAATTGAAGAGTAGTAGAATGAGTTGGTACTGCCAAGAGATTCTGCGACACTCGCTGATGCGCGCCACTCGCTGATAGAATACGTTACTAAGTATGTCAAACATATTCTCATCATCCAAAAGGTGCAGAAACATGTGCTAGTCGCGATCACGTTGGAATGATCTTCGTGTATTCCCCACGAGAGCTGAATTTAGTTCAAGCTGAAGCTACCTGATGTACTGACGCCTTGGAGACTATTGCTAACGTCTGCTGTTACGCCTCGAACTTGGGCTGGAGAAGTACTTGAAAATTAAGAACAGGGCACTGGGCACAATTGAGGCATTGCTTCTTCTTACCGAATGGCATCCGCGAGCCCGGTACCTAGGTATGCGCCTCGGCCACGTGACGGATGGGACTTAGACACGTTTTGCACAGCAAGAGACTGCTGCGATCAAGATGGTAGCACGGTCAGTTGTCTATCCCGGAAAAGATGGTGTGAATATGTTAGTGAACCTTTTAACCTGACCGATGAGCTGGAGGGGTCTGAGCTGCGCACTGTTACTCAGGAACGAAGTCGGGCTACTTGATGGATACAAAGTACATAAAGGGGACACATAATGGAAAGCATCTTTTGTCAAACTTAAATCATTGGGAAGCATATTATAAAATCGGCATTCCAATGGTACGTGCGTGCCTTGATGCGAATGCGAGCTTATACATCCTCACCTCCTGGAACCGCATGAGTTTCTGTCACGGTTTGGTGATAGGACGATGCCTATCTGAGACTAGCGCTGTTTATGGTCACTCACCTACATAAACTTTCCATAGCTTCTACAATACAACCTCAGTCAATCCTCAACTTCTTTCCTATGCGTACGGTTCACACACTCCGACAGTTTCCTTCTTCGATTCCATTGACTCCAAATACCTAGCATCTAAGTCTCATACCTGCGTTATTCGCAACCAGCTATTTTCAATTGGAAGATATGTGTAGTATGCCGAATACAGTCTGGTTATCTAACCAACTACTGGAATTTGATCTGCGTGCAGAGTGATACGAACATCAAGCGACCTCTGAACTTCACTGTCGCAAGCGCAGTGTATGCTAGGGAGGTTGCAAGCGAGGCTCTCCGGGGTTTAGACTGAATTGTGTCCAAAAAGTGTGAACTATCCATTGCTTTATTTCGGCGTAGGGGTTGTAAACGTATTGCCGTGATTGGAGCATAAGCTCTTGATAAGATGGTTCTTCCACCACAAACACAAGTTCCAGTAGCTTTTACATTGTAATAGCTCTGTGAATGTTGTAAGATGTCGACATTTATCGTTGGCACCGTTCCCTACCCGGCACGAAGGCACACAACGGGCACGCACCATCATAACACTGGTACTGAGCTTGGCCTTCATGATAGTTCCAACTCGACCAGTAAGCTGTTCCCCAGTCTGAAAAGCCACGGCAAACCAGGGATGATAACACTACACTTTCCAACGTGCGCGGTCGCACCCCTTCACTCCAAGCATCTTGGCTTCGTACGATGATGCTCAAAGCATTAAAATGTTATACTCGAGAAAATGACCAATACTTCCTATTGCCAGTCCTTGAAGGCGGTTTTACCCAAAATATTATCCATGAAGGATCGTACTGAGTTCGGTTTCTGTGCTGTTGCTTAGCCTTGGACACTGGTCGCCGCGAAATGGAAGAGCATCTGCGAGACATTGGAAGCGATAAAGAGCATGACAGGGCGCACCACCAATGATTCTCTTGTACCCCAAGGAAGAAAGACTCGATAGAATGAAGAGGGACTTGTAGACAGCACAACAAAGACGAATAGTAGGACCGGCATTGATAGATGGCTCAATTCAAGTATAATCGCTTGATGTATTGACTCTTATGACTTCAGCCACTGTATAGGCTGTATTGACACGTGATTCGCCATTACCAGAGGCTCAAGGCCAATGCAGGAACGGGGATTGTGTGAGGCGCAGACATGAAGCACGAAATGGTGATCCATGAGATGAATCTACCAAGAAGCTCGTTTTGATTGACTGAACACCTTCAACAAAACTCTGAATACGCACAAGACTTAAATACACAAACAACTCTGTTCCTGCTTCAAATGCCTGCGATGTAAAGCGCGAACTGACCTTCTGCACCTCTGCATAGCACACCTTGCTCTTTTTTTGCAGAGAAGTTGGACGCACCAGCGCTAATCCTCGGGCTTTTGGAAACGTTTAGAACCCTTTAGTAGAACCATGCGTTTGTTTGATGTAAACACAGTATTCCGTGGGTTTTAGGGCGCTCTTTTCCCTTTCTAGTACAACGGCTGTACTCAGGTTTTGACCAGGCAGTATTCTTATAGTCCGCTCTTGCTGCAACACGCGAGACCTTGGTCATCAAGATGCGTTGTTGAAATTGTAGGTTGCTGTTTGGTGTTGCACATATATGCAAAACTATTGAGACAAAATGTGAACACTGAACACACTTTGCCCCTGCGTTGATTGGTACATATACCTTTCTAACAAAAACCATAAAACAGCGGGTTTTGACTAGTGGTGGCGCTGACGTCAATGTCTAGGCTACTTTGTGAGGCCCAGGCCAGACCGCGATAACGTGCCCGTGCGCAGTCTCAACACCACAACTCCAACGCGCGATAACTCCACGACCACGGCTCCGATTGATGAGGCGATCGAGGATCTAAAATTGCGAGGTTCAGAAGAACAATTTACATTGAAGGAAATTGCTGAAAAGCATGGCGTTGACCGGTCAACTCTGGGGCGGCGATGGAGAGGCGTGACAGCAGACATGTCAACAATCCGTTCAGTCAGTTTGCAACCCTTGGCTTGAATTGAACTGCAAGAAGCAGGCCGAAAAATCTTAACAAACTGATTGAACTGTCTTCCAGCAAGGCTCGAACTGAACTGATCAGGTAACTTATTTAAACTGATTACTTTTTTACATACAAATTAGACTTCGCTATTGTGCCAATCCCCTAAGTTATACATGCTATCAATTGCCTCGTCGCTAAGTAGAGACTCTGCAGTCTCTCCTTCAACACCAAAGCCAGCCCGCAACCAAGCGCGTACTGACTGTATTGCTACTAGCAATTGTGATGAGATCTTCCTCCTTTTTGGCCGCAAAAGATCGCCAAGCTCACTAAACATACGCTCACAGTCGCAGCTGGAGGCGGGTATAGAGAGGACGTCGAGCGCGAGGCGCGTAAGGTTGGGGTAGTCGCGGCGGCGTGAGAGCCAATAAGTGATTGGATTGTCGACAGAGGGGACCCAGGGCTCAAGTTTCCAGCGCGTGTACTCATCCAAATCGTTGGAAACTCTAACGCCTTGATGAGGCTCCATCATAGACGCGATAGCGTCGTTGAGGTCGTTGTTTACACGCGCCCGTGGTGCTGCTGGCGCTGGCGGCGGTGCTGGGTTGTCCTTGTACGTGCCCCAAAGCGTCTGAAACGCCGACTGCGCTGCTACCAACCACTCTGGTTTATCCCTCCACGCGTTGTCGCAGTAGTGTTTGTACGCTGGATGGAGAGAGGTGGCAGCATAGTAGGCGGGGGAGTCATCAAGCTTAATGAAGTACTCGTTCGCCTTCGCCCAAGCAGCGCGGAGGTTGATGGCAATGTGGTCCTCTGGCGCGCCAGGTTCGTCGTAATTGACGCCGCTGTAGGACTCTACGCGCTCCTCGTAGCTAGATAAGATGGTCTCGAAGACAGGGATCACCTCAGCAAGTGAGCCAAATCGCTTGTAGGTACCGCGACCTTCAAGGCGCTTTGTTGCCAACTTCAGCGGTCGTAGCATCGCGAGATACTCGTTGACAGTCTGCCAATCAGCCGCAGTAAGACCACCTGAGCGCATCCAACGCTGCGCGTCAGGCTCTTTGTTGCCGCTCGCAGCAGCGTAGGCGTCCGCGTTGGCGGTGTTGGTAACATGGAGTTGACAGTAAGCGTTGACTGCAGACTGCAGCGTAACTGCGCGCTTAAAGCAGCTAAAGTATGAGTTCCAGCGCGTAACAACAGGCTTAATAACCTCAAGAATCTTGCGATCTTTGGCGGACAAGTCAGCGTTTGCGCGGTGTTGAAAATTGATAAAAAGCTCATGCTGCTGTGGTGTTTTGATGTAGTTAATAACGTCAAGCAGCACGCCAAGGGGACCATCTTTACGCCACTCTCTCATAAACCTCACCTCGTCACTAAGCTCCTCGGGCGCATTGTCATACGCCTGCTGATTGTTACCCCAAAGGAGCGTCTGCCCGATAAGGTTGAGTGTATGGGGACCGCAGCGGAGGCGGCGGTGGACTGGCAAGAAGTCGTAAATCTCTGCAACCACAGCAATAGCGGTGTCGTTGTTAGCCGCGTTGTCAAGTACAAAGTAACCCAACTTGGCGCTATCAACACCAAACTGCCGCAACGTTTGGTCAACAACCTCAGCTATCCTTACGCCTGTATGGGCACCTGTAAGCTGAGGAAGCGCAATAGGCAGATCTGTAAGCTCGCCTGATGAGCTCACAAAGTGCGCAACAATGCCTAAGAAGCCTCGCTTGCCTCCTTGCATTGTCCATCCGTCAAAGCTTATGTGTATCTTACTCAGCGCGTTGGACAGCTCAACAGCAACACGGGGTTGCAGGTAGTTGTAGAGACGCATAACGTACCTCGAGACACTGTTGTGGCTTGTCCATAGCGCAGTTACCGCCTCTGGGTTGGCTGCCTCCAACATAGCTCGAAACTCCGGGCGCTCAAACTCAGATAGTGAGTGGTTGCCTTCGACAAGCCAAGTGACCGCCTTAAAGCGAAACAGCTGTACGTCAAAGCCAGTAAGGGCGTTGTGTACATCCTGAGGCACCTTGCCGCCTGCCTTGTAGTATGAGCGTAGGGTGTGTTCCGTTGTAATTGCTGCTAGAGCCGCGGGTTTTTCAGGGTTGTAGATCTGGTGGGTGGTGTTAAGGTGACGCGCTGCCGTCGACGGCGAGGTAGTAGTGTCGTAGATGCCGCTGCAGGCTTTGTGATACCTAAGATGGCAGATTTTGCACACAAAATAGACCTTGCTGCTGAACTGAGGGGCAGTAGAGTTGATGCGATAACCATAGGCATAGATCCAGCTTTTCTTATGCTTCTGCGGCACAAGCGGTGCCCTGTAACCAGGCAGCCTTAGCCAGATAATATCATCGAAGTTGTCAGCAAATCGCGTGTCAAACCCTGCCGCCAGCGCCTGCCCTACTGTGCTGTTGTCATTAGCTGAAGCAACTGTAGGAGCGCGCGAGGCGGCGGTAGGTGCAACAATAGCCCCCTCTAGCTGCGATTCACGCAGCTCAAGCTCGAACGCGTCATCCTTAGATAGCGGTTGACTCCCTTGCTGGCTAGCAGCAAGCAGCGCGCGTGGGGAGGACAGACGCGTTAGCGCAGGCGTTGATAATGCAGGTGGTGTTTGACGCGCTGGCGTTGCAGCTACCCGCGCGCGCTTTGTTGGGCGAATTTCCGGCGTTGCAAAGTCAAGCTGGGCTTGCCTGACCTTTTCGGTAGGTTTAATCGTACGCTTAGGGTGCGTCATGGCGGC
Organism: Lizonia empirigonia; assembly: GCA_009982855.1. NCBI lineage: Eukaryota > Fungi > Ascomycota > Dothideomycetes > Pseudoperisporiaceae > Lizonia > Lizonia empirigonia. The sequence continues at coordinate 204,053 of JAADKA010000024.1, forward strand.
GTTAGGGAGTAAATAGAGGGAAAATTGTGGGTTGCTCGCATCTACAGACGCGCTAGTTAGCGTTCCCACGGTACAAAAAGACGCTTATAAATTAAATTACAACACAAAAAGTTTTTAGCTTTAAAAGATCCTAAAGCAAATGTTAAGCCTAATTAGGCACCCTAAAACTTTAATACTATTAGGCCTTTCAGGCCGTTCAATCAGGCCTTTACCCTTAGCTTGAACGGACTGCAAAATTTGAGTGGTCTGGCTTGAATTGAACGGACTGATCACGTGTCAGGCCGAACAATCCGTTAACGGGAAACTGACGGATTGTTGACATGTCTGCGTGACAGGGCCTAGGGATGCTGGGCATGCCAGCAGGCAAGCTCTCAACCCAGAACAGGAGTTAGAGCTTGTACGATATATCACTAAGCTTACTAAGCAAGGCCTACCTCCTACGAGGGAGATGGTCAGGAATTTCTCATCAGAAGTAGCCCGTCAGCAGCTCAGCGAGAGCTGGGTTACTCGCTTCATCAACCGGCACGAGATCCATCTCATCTCAAAGTGGACCACCGCCATGGATCGTACGCGCCACCTGGCTGATTCTGAGTCAAAATACCGTCTCTACTTCGAGCTACTGCATCAAAAGATCACTGAATATCACCTTGAGGCTCGAGATATATACAATATGGATGAGAAGGGCTTCTTGATTGGCTTGATAGGCAGAAGCAAGAGAATATTCAGCAGGCGTCAATGGGAAAAGAAAGAGGTTCGAGCATCTCTCCAGGATGGATCACGCGAGTTTCTGACACTCCTAGCCTGCTGTTGCGCCGATGGGAGCTCGCTGCCTCCAAGCCTCATATACGCAGCTGCAAAAGGAGCTATACAATCAAGTTGGGTAGAGGATATCAAGGCAGGAGAACATGAGGTCTTTGTCTCATCATCTCCAACAGGCTGGTCAAACAATAACATAGGCCTAGCTTGGCTCGAGCAGGTGTTTGATCGCTGTACAAAGCAACAATCAGGTAGATGGAGATTACTTATCCTTGATAGCCATAGATCTCATGTCACGATGGAGTTTATCGACTACTGTGATCGCCACAGGATCCTTCTCATGGTCCTTCCACCCCATTCAACTCACACGCTCCAGCCGCTCGATGTAGTGCTGTTCAAGCCACTCTCTCAAGCCTACTCCAACGAGCTCACCAACCATCTCCACAAGGCTCAAGGCCTTATTCCAATTAAGAAAGGGGGCTTTTTCCCACTCTTCTGGAGCGCCTGGATATCCTCCTTCACGGAGAGCCTCGTATTGAAGGCCTTCGAAGCTACTGGGATCTGGCCGATGGATGCCAACGTTATCCTTCGTAGATTTGCCAGCACGCCAGAAGCCGAGAGAAGCTCATCATCAGGGCTCTCTGACAATGATTGGAGAAAGATGGATCGATTAGTTCGAGCTGTTGTAAAGGATACCGAACAGACTGAGTCAAAAAAGCTGCGTTCAAGCGTTCACCATCTCTCTGTGCAGAATGAGCTTTTAAAGCATGAGAATGAGGGCTTAAAGGAGGCTCTTCAACACAAAAAGAAGCACAAAAAGAAGCACAAGAAGAAGGGCAAAGCTCTTGACCTTCAACAGCGCCAGGAGTATCACGGTAGCGCCGTCCACTGGTCTCCTCGCAAGCTGCGTGAAGCTCGAGCTAGAGAAGTAGTACGGGAGCGAGATGAGATGGAGGAGAAACTCCAAAAAGCACGGGCCAAAAAGCAGCGCGAGGAGGCTCAACTGCAGCGTCAAGTTGAGCTCGAGGAGAAGCGTGTGGAAAGGCAGAGGCTCAAGGACGTCAGGGAGCAGGAGAGAGCTGAGAAAGCAGCTAAACGCGCGCGCAAAGTTGAAGCTCAACATTAAAAAAAATCTATCCAACAAGCTCAATAACGCAAGCGTAAAGCCTCACGAGTAGTCTCACCAAGTAACAAGCGTCAAAAACGCGCTGGCGCTGCTCACGCTGGTGTTCAAGCTGGAGATGAGCTATCTGCTACTCCAGCCAAAGTCACATCACGTGGCCGCAACGTCAATCTCCCACAAAAATATAGATAGTACAAGTTGATCGCAAGCATCTAATTACTACAAAATTATATTTCTATCAATATTAAGCTATTGCGTGGCGCTGTACAGCCTCATTTTGAGATTGGGCATGTGGTGTTCTGCGGGGCACACTGTGAATCCGGGCACACTGCGCACGGGCACGTTACTAGTCCACGGTACTCCGTGGAAAGGCAGCGACCCATGAGAGACTTCAGAGCGCCAGACTGAGTTGACGCAGATAATATGAGCAAAAGGTACAGCGATCTATGGTGGATGTGCGCAAGGGAAGCAAAAAGACAAAAACATACGACAGCGGGTATTCGCTAGTGGTCACCCACCTAACTACTAATCCGCCGGTACGTTGCTTAAATAGGGCTGAGCGAACGGGAAGCCTTGTTTTCAACGTCCTATGGTCGTATGTGGGAGAAATGGCTAAATATGTATAATGTAGTCTAATTATCCCGTTTAAGGTATTATAGATTAATCCCTTTTCGTCCCTATTATTGCTCTAGATAAATATTGCAAGGGATATATAAAAATTTATACTTTTGTATTTAGTTTAACGTGGTTTATCATCGAGCCGCCAGGTATCACCGAACCGCCACCCCTCGCCAACTTTGCGACTATTACGACAACTATTACAATGCCATCACAACGCAACGCGCAATCGTCCTATAACGAAGGTACACTATACCTTGCTATCCAAGCTACAAAAGCTACTGTGCCTGACAGTATAAATCACGCGTCTAAGGCCTTTGGTGTTCCCCGATCAACGTTAAGAGACCGACGCGCTGGAGGGCTTGCACGACGCGATCGCGAGGCCAATTTAAAGAAGCTGACAAAGGTAGAAGAGGAGGCGATAGTTGACCGTATACTTGAGCTGGACACGCAAGGAATAGGCGCGACAAAGACTATGGTGCAAGATATGGCTAATGATCTACTTGCAGCACGCGGTTGGTTGGTTGGTTGGTATTCGATTTTCGTCCATAGGATGGGGATTAAGTCCACCATCACCGCCTCCCGAAGGGCATATAGGACGTGCTAAGCTATGGAATTACAGTGCTGCCACACTACCTTAGAAAGCATTTCTTGCCTGCGCGGGTATTGCTACCATTTCAGAACTACAGCTCCCCTTCCAATTGGGGAGACTGAGCAGTGTGTGTACATCAGGGTGGTTCCCTTGTGTGTATTCAGAGGCGGTTTGAGTGCCATGAGAGAGAGTAGGAAAGAGTAGGTGGGTGTGAAGAGCCGGTGCCCTGCCGAATCGAAGCCGTGGCTCTGCGCGAGGAGAGCCTTTGTACTAGGCTTGGCCATGCCTGTGTCTGAGGAGATAGGTGTAGTAGGTAGGCAGAGCCAGGCCTGTCCTTCTTCTTTATCCCCAAGGGTCGTGAAATCTAAGGCCATGCTGGCTGCCTTGTTTGCGTGTTGTGTCAGGTCTGGGACGCTGACAGTCGGTCTTCAGAGAGCTGAAAGTAGCTCTCATCGTTGTGGGTGTGGAGAGCCGGTGCTCTGTCGAATTGCGCCGTAGCTCTTCGCGTGGAGAGCCTTGCGGTAGGCCTGGCGATGCCCTTATACTGCAAGAACAAGGAGTGGCAAAACTGTCTCCTTGTCTTGCTGGTGGTTGTGGCCTTCGACCGAACGTGAAAATCTGAGTAGCGCACGGGCCATTTTGAAGAGATTTCAGCTCAGCGAAGAGCTGAAAGACAAAAGAGGGTAGCGCGCCTGCCACAACGCCTGCAGCGGGGAGAGGACGTTGGGAAACAGATTTAAGAAGGCATTTGAGTCGTGTTTGAACGAAAAATCGATGGAAATCGACCTTTCGCTGACCTGGAAAAGTTGATGTTCGGTGTGTTGCCGCATGCGGTGAAGGACCTGTTGGCAAGCTCTGGGTAAACAGGTTCAACACGCGTACCCAACAGATCAAGCTTCGACGTAGCCGACCGTACGATCGTCAACGAGCCCTGAACGAAGATACACGCGTTATAACGCCCTGGTTCGAGCTGGTTAGGAACACAAAGGAGAAGTACGGAATCCTAGATGGAGATACCTACAACTTCGACGAGACTGGGTTCATGATGGGCATAATTGGGTCTAAGATGGTGTTCACAGGCTCAGAGAAGCGATCTGACCCTAAGAATATCCAGCCAGGCAATCGGGAGTGGGTCACAATCATCACCGGCGTCTGCGCTGCTGGCTGGGCTATCCCACCCTTCATCATCTTCCAAGGCAAGGTCCTGATCACAACCTGGTACCCTGATCTGCCTCGTGATTGGGTAATTGCAACCAGCGAGAACGGCTGGACAACAAACAAGCTTGGTCTGGAGTGGTTGAAGCACTTTGACGCGTCTACAAAGGAGCGTACTGTTGGCGCCTACCGTCTGCTTATTATTGATGGCCACGAGAGCCACAACTCTGCAGAGTTCAAGGAATACTGCGCAGAACACAAGATTATCACCTTGTGTATGCCCCCGCACTCGTCGCACCTGTTGCATCCGCTTGACGTGGCCTGTTTTGGCCCCTTGAAGAGGGCGTACTCGACTGAGGTTGACACCTGGTCACGATACTCAAAGACACAAATTAAGAAAGAGTTCTTCCTCACTGGCTTCCAGACAGCCTATTACAAGGCTATTACAAAAGATAATATCCACGGAGGCTTCAGAGGCGCGGGACTAGTTCCTTTTGACCCAGAGCGAGTGCTATCGAAGCTTGATGTGGTCCTTCGCACGCCAACACCACCACCAGAGACTACCCCATGGGAATCCAAAACACCAACCAGCGCAAAGGAGGTTGAGTCGCAAACGTTGTATATCCGCGAGCGCATGCGATTGCACAGAGATTCGCCCCTGTCTCCTATTATGAAATCACTTGACTCGCTTGCTAGAGGGTTGCGCGGATAGACCATGCCAACGTGTTGCAGAGAAGGGAAATGGATGGCATAAAGAAGGCTATTAAGGCTCTGACAGCGCAGCGTGGTCGCAAAAGAAAGTATATCCAGACAGAGGAGGCTCTTACGGTTGGTAAGGTACAGGATATGATAGCTAAGAAGGATGGTGGTGGTGGTGAGGCATCTGAACAGTCTGGGAAGAAGGTGCGCAAAGAGAGGCACTGCAGACGTTGCGGCAAGACTGGCCACAATTTGCGCACCTGCACTGCAGAAATATTAGATGCAGATGATAGCGCTGCTTCTAAAGAGTAATTGTAACGATTGTAATTATTAGTGCAGCGTTGTGGTTAAGCGTAATAGTCCTGTAATAGTTGGTAAGTCTTAAAAAGTTGGCAAGGGGTGGCGGTTCGGTGATACCTGGCGGCTCGATGATAAACCACGTTAGATTAAATAAGTATTTATAAGTTTCTAGTAACGTACCCCACGGGCGAGTCGGCCACTGTGCCAAGACCCCACCAAAATCTACTATCACGAACGGTAGAAACGTGATGAACCAACCACTAAACGAGCTACCAGCTTCAAAGGAGGCTCGATTACAGCTTGCGCTTCAGGCTATCAAATAAGACGCGACACTCTCTCAGCGACGCGCGGCAGCTATCTAGAACGTCTCTCGAACAACACTCGGCGATCGACGCGCTGGAAAGCAGTTTCGACGCGATTGCGCGCCCAACTCAGCAAACCTTCGTCTGATAGAGGAGGCCGTGATTGTTCAGCATATAATTGATCTTGACGCGCGAGGATTTCCGCCACGGCTTGCTGCTGTCAAGGATATGGCTGATCTACTGCGCAAGGAGCGTGGCCAGCCGTCGGTAGGCGTCAACTGGGCTGCAACCTTCGTCAAACGTTGCCCTAAGCTTAAAGTCAAGTTCAATCGCAAGTACGACTACAAGAGAGCCCTCTGCGAGGATCCTGAGGTTATACGAGGCTGGTTTCGACTTGTAGAGAATACAAAGGCCAAGCACGGTATCCTTGACGAGGATACCTACAACTTTGACGAGTCTCGCTTCATGATGGGCATGATATCGACTGGAGCAGTAGTTACAGGCTCTGAGCGTCGAGGACGGCCGAAGACGGTACAGCAGGGTAATCGAGAGTGGACTACCGTTATCCAAGGCATCAACGCGACTGGGTGGGCGATCCCGCCCTTCGTGATCTTCCAGGGCAAGAACCACCTCTCCGCCTGGTACAAGGAAGATAATCTACCTAGTGACTGGGTTATTGCAGTCTCTGAGAACGGCTGGACAACAAATAAACTTGGCCTAGCGTGGTTAAAGCACTTTGACGCCTATACAAAGAAACGTACTGTTAGCACAGTACGTTTGCTCATTATCGACGGCCACGAGAGCCACGACTCGCTTGATTTCCAGCAGTACTGCAAGGAGAACAAGATTATCACTCTCTGCATGCCGCCTCACTCGTCGCACCTCCTGCAGCCTCTTGATGTGGGTTGTTTATCGCCGTTGAAGAAGGCGTATGGGCGCCAAGCCGAGAACCTGATGCGCAACAGGATTAACCACATCACCAAACTTGAGTTTCTGCCTTGCTTTATCGCTGCTTTTAAGGACTCAATTACTAAAAGCAGTATCCAAGGAGGCTTTCAAGGCGCTGGCTTGGTCCCACTTAACGCGGAGGCGGTGATATCGAAGCTTGACGTCCGCCTGCGTACACCCACACCACCCACCACCGACGTCGCGCCCTGGGTGTCTAAAACCCCGAGCAATACCCTAGAATTTGGGTCGCAATCGACGCTGATTCGAGAGAGGATTCAGAGACACGTTGATAGTTCGCCTACCCACATGGTTGAGGCGGTTGAAAAGCTTGCTAAAGGCGCAGAGATGATGGCGCATTCCTTGGTGTTGATGAGCAGCCAAGTCAAGGAGCTTCAGGCGGCTAACGAGGTCGCCTCACGTCGAAAATCACGCAAGCGAAAGCGTATACAGGCTGAGGGTACTCTTACAGCTGAAGAGGGCGTGCGCTTAACTACCTTGAAGGAGTTTGCAGCGCGCAGTGATGGGAAGAAGGCAAAGAAGAGCGCGCGCGCTGAGGGCAGCGAGCCGACTCAAAGGCGCTGAGGACGCTGCGGTGAGGCTGGGCACAACTCGCGCACCTGTAAACAAGAAGTAGAAATAGTCTATAATTAATATAGACTACTATGCAGTACTGTACAGAACTGTTAAGGACCATTAAGGACTGTTTTCTACTGTTCATGATAGTAGATTTTGGTAGGGTCTTGGCACAGTGGCCGACTCGCCCGTGGGGTACGTTATAGAAAAAGTTTATATTTATAGTAACGTACTCCACAAGCGAGCCGGTCACCCAAGCGAGCCGGTCACCCAAGCGAGCCGGTCACTCAATTTTACACCAAAAATTAAGATTTTTGCACCTTAATAACTCTACAACCAGATAATAGAATTGTCTAAAACTTGAAATACTATGCTGCATCTACGTAAAGATCAATTCTATAGAAGCGCTAGGATCCTGTATCAGTCGCACCGGAGTTATTAAACAAAAATCAAAATACAGGGATTATTTTAGCGTACTTTCTAATAACTCTACACACGTTAAGGATAGAGCTTAGATCTCCAGGGCAACTGATCTTGACATAGGTAAAGCATAGCATTTTGATTTTTAGACAATTCTATCATCTGGTTGTGGAGTTATTAAGGTGCAACCCCTCTACACAGTCATCGACCTGGGATTCGCCAGCAGGGCGACAGCAGACAGAATCATAATGTACCGGCCGAAAACACCACACATAGCGAGAACTCGATTTTTGGAATTCAGTCGTATTTTCGTGCTCAAACGGTCGCTCTTGACGCCAATTGACTAGCCAGCACCCAGCCGCAGCAGCCCACTGCGACTGACGTGCCATGGCGACACCGTGGCCTCAGCAGCCCGCATGGCCCACCCCACTCCGCGAGCATGCTACACACCTCAGCACCTACCTTCAGGACGCGCTGACCTGTATCGATCGCACGCAAAGCCAGCCCGTGCCGGCAGACCTCGTCAAGGTCATCATCCACGGCACGCTGACGTTCATACTGAAAGTGCAACACGCGCCTGACCTCAGCACGGTGTGCGACGCGCTTAGCATCCTGCAGACCGAGGCCAAGGCGTCCTCAGACAACGCCGTGCAAATGCTCGATGCCGTCAAGCACGAGCTCAAAACCGAACTCAAGAACACCGCCGACACCATCCACGCAATCGCCACAAACGTACAACAAAACATAAGGAACGGAGAGGAAGCAAGGACTGCAGCCAAGGAGGCGGTAGAGGTAGGTAAAGCCAATCTGCAGATGGCAAGACAGATCAAAAACGCAGGACCACATACAGGCGGCGCGATCAGCTACGCTGCTATGGCAGCGAGGGGCGCGACGCTAGCAGGTACAGCGAATACACAAGTTCCCAGAATGGCTCCCATGCAGACGCAGCGTGAAGTCGTCGTGACTATTAGAGACCCCACTACAGTGCTCAGCCTGCGGGCGATGAACCCGCGCAACCTTAACGCGCATGTAGAGCGCGCCATCGCGCAAAGCGGAAACGAAAATATTGACAGCATCAAGGTGCTCTCTTCAAACCAGCTGAGAAGCGGCGACCTCAGCATCAGAACGGCGACCAGCAAGGAGATAGAAGCACTCAAGCAGTTCGCTGACGACTGGGTCCACCGCATCGGCAACAGGGCCACTTTGCGGATCACAACCTACGGCATCATCGCACACGGCATGCGCACCAGCACAATGGACATGGACAGGTTCGAGGAGACGAGGGATCAGCTACTGCTGGACAACAAGCCGTTCATCCCGCAGGCAGAGATCAAGTACGTCGGGTGGCTGACACGCAACGCACCCACGAAAGCCGCCTCTAGCGTCATCATAGAGTTCAGCAAGGCAGAGGATGCCAACAAGATCATTGACGAGGGCTTGATCTGGCAGGGCGAGGTCTTCCAGTGCGAGAGATACGAGCGACAGTGCCGAGTGAAGCAGTGCTTCAAGTGCCAACACTACGGCCACATAGGAACCCAGTGCAAGGCAACAATCGCATGTGGCTACTGCGCGCAAGAACACGAGAGCAGGGACTGTCCGTCCAAGCTCGATCGGAACGTACCCAGGAAATGCGCCGCCTGCCGAGGCGAGCACGAAGCGTGGAGCTACCAGTGCCCTACCAGGAAGGAGGAGAGGGCGAAAGCAAGAGCTGCATACGACGTACGGCCATACTATCACCCAGTCGCGGAGACACCAAGAAGCAGCATCCCATCAGAAGTACCAGCTGCCACTGTCCGACGCAGTAGACCCGCGCAAGCTCCTGCATCGACGCAGCCGGCACCGATCACCAGGAACCGATCGCAACCCGGACGAGGACAGAAGAGGACGAACGCTGGAACCACTGTCGATCCAGCCGACCAGCAGAACCCGTCGACACAGGCAAGCGGCAGCCAGAGGCCGCAGAGGCACATCATACCTACCCGGAGAGCCATGGAAGCCACTAGGAACAACACGCAGCTAACACAGAGCGGCAACAGCCAGCACATGGAAATCGACTCTGACAACGAAGCATGAATAGACACAACAGACTGAACATACTACAGTACAACGTACGCAAGTCGAGAGATACGGTCATGGCATCGCTGTTGCGCGACCCGGGGATCTACGACTTTGACATCATTGCCATCCAGGAGCCGTGGAGGAATCCGTACTCCGCCACCACTCATCACCCGGCCAAGGACAGATTCCACCTCTGCTACCCAACAGGGGACACGGAAGGCCCAGCTCGGGTCTGTTTCTTCGTTAATAAGAGAATGGATCAGACAAAGTGGCGCTTCGAGGAACAGACAAGAGACATTTGCTCCATCATCATCAACATAGACCCAACAGACGATCAGCAAAGCCGAGAGCGGCTCATCGTCCACAACGTCTACAACCCGCCAAAGACCTCGAACAACCGGCAGAGCGCATTACCGCAGGTGCGGAAGGCATTGAGGCATTACCAGACAGACGAGCAATTGCTGCTCGGTGACTTCAATCTGCACCACCCTCTATGGGGAGGACTGAACAGAGAGGTCACCGATCTTGAGTCAGAAGATTTGATTGACATCATAGGGGACTTTGCGCTCCACAACACGCTTCTGCCAGGAACGACCACGTACGAAGAAGGCCGATCGCAGTCCACAATCGATCTCTGCCTCGTTACAACGGGGCTGATCGAGCAAGTCATCAAAAGCGAAGTAGACAGAAGCCTAGACCACGACTCAGATCATCTGCCTATAAGCACAACGCTAGATCTCACAGTGCAACGTCTCGAGAAGAAGCCGCGGAAAGACTGGAAAAGACTAAATAAGAAACTGTACACGAGAGCGTTGAGGCGCTCTCTGCCTCCCCTTCGAAGACCACTCACAAAGGCAGCGCTCGACACCTACACGGCTGAGGTGACCACAGCAATCCAGGACGCGATACACGAAGCAGTGCCCGAGACTCATCCTTCCACCTACACACGCGAGGGATGGACTGAGGAATGCAGAGCGGTGCTCGCTGAGACAAAACGACTGAAGAGAACACACAGTCGACACCACACGGAGGAGACGTGGGAAACGTACCGCGCTGCGAGGAATCACAAAGCAAGAACAATAAGAAAAGCATTGCGTAAAGCACATAGAGACCGTATAGAGCAGGCATCTGAGTCGTCGGACGCGCTGTGGAAGCTAGCGAAGTGGGCGCGCACGAGGCACGACCAGTCGGCCCGATCCATACCGACTCTACATCACCCTGACACACAACAAGAATTGATCGATCCCGCAGACAAAGCCGAGCTGTTTCGAGACGTCTTCTTCCCAACTCCACCTGAAGCAGACTTAGGAGACATTCAGAATGCCGTGTACAGCGGCCAGATCGACATGCCACCCATCGAGGAAAAGGAGGTACGGACCGCGATCCGAGCGACATCGCCCCTCAAGGCTCCAGGCCCGGACGGAATCACGAACAAAGCACTGCAAGCCGGGATCGACCTGATCGCAGTCCATCTGACGAGAATCTTCAACCAAAGTCTGCGGCTGGGTTACTGCCCGGTCCCATTCCGAGCGTCCATTACAGCAGTCTTGCGCAAACCGGGCAAAACCAACTACGCGGTCCCCAAGGCGTACCGTCCTATCGCACTGCTCAACACCATTGGCAAGGTCATAGATGCGGTCATAGCGCGGAGACTTAGCTACCTGGTGGAGACCCACCACGTGCTTCCACCGACCCACATGGGTGGAAGGAAGCATCGATCCACTGAGCACGCACTACACGCCGTCACAGCGAAGATCTATGAAAAATGGAACAACGGAAAAGACGGCCAGGTGGCCAGCCTCTTGTTGCTGGACGTATCCGGAGCCTTCGACAACGTATCTCACAAGCGGCTGCTTCACAACCTGCGGAAGCGGAAAGTCGACGAAAGCACAGTGCGCTGGATAGCGAGCTTCTTGAGCGACAGACACACGCACATCCTGGTCGATGGGTTCAAGTCCGAAGACTACGCAATCAACACGGGCATTCCCCAAGGCTCGCCGCTCTCTCCCATGCTCTATCTCTTCTACAACGCCGACCTGATTGAGCAGTGTAACGAGCAGACAGATGCCATGTCCACAGGATACATCGACGATGTGGCCATCCTCGCCTGGGGAAAGACCACAGAACGAACGTGCGAGATATTGGGCACAATACTCGAGAAGGCACAGCGATGGGCAACGACACATGCATCGCTCTTTGCCCCTGACAAGTTCCAGCTGACCCACTTCACTAGATCGCGCAAACGCATCAACGTCGACGCGCCCATCCAGACAGAGTGGGGCGAGATAAAGCCGTCACCAACATGCAAGTACCTGGGGTTGACCCTCGACACTAAGCTGAAGTGGAGGGAGCAGGTAGAGACAATCAGACAGAAGGCAACCCGTACAGTGCACATGCTAAGCAGCTTGGGCAGCTCCACCTGGGGTGTCCGACTGCAAGACATGCGCAGACTGTACGAAGCTATTGCGATCCCACAGATGATGTACGCTTGCTCCATCTGGTCCAACGCCAGCCTCAACGACAAGAAGCGCGGTTACACGCACAAGACAGTAGACGCCCTGCGCAGCATCCAAGCAAGAGCAGCTAGAAGCATATGCGGCGCTTACAAAGCAACATCAAGGGTAGCGCTTGACGTGGAAACATTTCTCCTTCCATCGAGCAACAGATCTGGAAGCACAACGCCGACGTCGTTACCCGACTGTCTTCGTCTAGGACTATCGCGAAAACTGCATGCTACGAGCCATGCGAACCAGTACCAGTAGTCATCGACAAGAACTACAGGGCACACAAAACCCCTTGGCAGAAAGCCTACGAGGCACTGAGGAGCAAGCAAGTGCGCGATCTCGACAAGCAAGAGCCTATCCCCCCGTTTGTCACACCTCCGTGGCGACGAGGGCCACACACTTACATCGACGACGATGGGGAAAAGGCCCGCGAACGCCATGACCGAGAATGTGCAACAAACAAGAGCCTCAGCATCTACACGGATGGCAGCGGCATCGAGGGCGAGATCGGCTCCGCAGCGGTATCCCCGCTAACACAACAGACACTATCCGTACACATGGGATCAGACACACTGTCGACGGTATACGCTGCGGAGCTGCAAGGCATCAGCCTGGCACTGCAGATCGCGCACGAGTATGCAGACGAAAGCGGCGAACGTAAACAGATAGCCATATACACTGACAATCAGGCCGCTATATGGTCCATAGCCAAGGCGGAGGGACGATCAGGGGCGTACATCCTCAAGGAGATTGCGCGACAGGTCCTGGAGCTTCAGAACAAAGGCTACTCGGTGACCGTCCGATGGATCCCAGCCCATGAGGGCATCCCAGGAAACGAGGCCGCCGACAAGGCTGCCAAGGAAGCCACCGGATGGAGGGAGGACGGCCGCAGCCAGCAGCCAGCAGACCCACCTGCACAGCTATATCCACTCAGGACGACGCTTAGAAGATGGTGCAAGACGCAGGCAGCGAGAGCGTGGATCAGCGCGTGGAGGGAAGACAAGAAAGGCCGCACGACATACAGGCACACGCCGACGCCCACCAAGAAGGTGCTGCAGCTCCACGAGAGGCTCAGCAAGCGGGAGAGCGCGCTGCTGGTGCAGCTGCGCACCGAGAAGATCGGGCTCAACGACTTCCTCTTCAATCGACACGTCCCAACCGTTACCAGTCCCCGGTGCAGCTGTGGAGAGAGGCGGCAGACCGTCGCCCACATCCTCCTCCGCTGCAGCAAGTACAAGGACCTCCGGAACCGCATCTTCGCCAACCTTTCCGGACGACACAGCCTCCGGACAATCCTGAGCACGCCACAGCTAGCCACCAAAGCCATAGAGTATATGGAACAGACGCAGATCCTTGGGCAAGTGGGGATCAGAGATACGTAGACGACGCCGAGCGTTGGGGGAGACTGTAGGTACAGCGGACGCGACAGACGAGGCAGAGCGCCTCTATGAGCCTAGAAACACAGCATACAGTCAGTAGAACCAGTATCTAGATGAGGTGTGGACCAAATTGTAGATAGTGGTAGATGGAAAACGGCAGGTTTCGGGGACAGCTGGTCTCGTTCAAGGGATGAAGTGGGGCGGCGCGGATCAACATCCGCACCGCGTCCGCTGTCTGCCACAGCCTGTCACTCCGGGCATAGCTGCGCAGTACGCGGCTGAAACCGAGTAGGACTTAATAAATAAATAAATAAATAAATAATGTACCGGCCAAGGGAAGACTGGGCTATTACCCGCGACCACATCCCCATCGAAATCCGCATAGGCACAGGACCGATAGCCAGGAAGACGAACAAACGTTTCGCCCTGAAAAAAGCTGACTGGGACAAGATCAAGGTTGCGGTGGGCCACGGGGAGTGGGCCCAGGCCACAGGCAGGTGGGCACTCGAGGGACTGATTAAACAGGTCGGAACTGCCCTGGAGAACCACTGCCCAAGGAAAAGGATTAGTGACAAGGCCAGACCAGACTGGTCCCCAGAAGCCACAGAAATCCTGGGAGAGATCAAAAGGGCAAGAAGGGCCTTCCAACGGGACCACACCGAGGACAGCGAAAGGAACTGGAAGTCACTCCGCAACCAGCTCAAGCGCACCCTGCGGTCGAACGCAAGGACGCGGTGGAGGAAAGTCGTGGCAGACCTGACAAATGACGACAACGAGGCCAACGCCCACAACAAGGGTCTGTGGAACCTGTCGAAATGGAGTAGAAAGGTTGAAGGCGGACAGGGGCAGTCAGTGAACGTACCCCCACTCCGAAGGCACGAACAAGACGAAGCGGAGACCTCAAACGGCGCAAAGGCCCAAATCCTGGGAGAACGGTTCTTCCCGGCGAGCGGGGCGGCGGACCTATCAGACATCGACCCGAACCAGACGCACCCACGCTTCGACTTATCACCAGAGATATCCCCAGACGAGCTCACGGAGGTTATAGCCATGCTTCCCAACAACAAGGCCCCAGGCCCTGACCAGATCCAAAACGAGGTGTGGAAGGTCCTTAAAGAAGACATAGCAGACAGCGCCGCTGCCGCGATTACTCAAATGCTCAGGGACGGAGACGTCCCCATGTGCCTAAAGGAGTCAACCACAGTGGTACTTAGGAAGGAGAAGAAAAAGGACTACTCTCTCCCAGGCAGCTACCGGCCTATCGCCCTCGAAAACACGATGGCAAAAATCGTCGAAAAAATTGTCGCAAACAAGATCACAGCCGCGATGGAAGACAGGGAGCTCACACCCTGGAACCAAATGGGAGCCCGCAAGAACAGGTCCACACTCACGGCGATGGAACTACTCACAGGCACAGTAACCACGGCGTGGGGTGCGGGGCAACCAGTGGTCTCGGTACTGGCGCTAGACCTAGCAGGAGCCTTCGACAATGTAGCCCACGACCGACTCACGTGGGTCCTCCGGCGGAAGGGATTCCCAGAGTGGATAGTAGTATATGTGGAGGCGTTCCTCAAGAACAGACGGACGAAGATAAGCTTTAACGACTTCGACAGCCCATGGATAGAGACCAATACTGGCATTCCCCAGGGATCGACTCTCTCACCAATACTCTTCCTCCTCTTCATATCCGACCTCCTCCAGGACCTGGGTACAGTCCAAGACAAATGTCTGGGATTCGGGTTTGTAGACGACACCAACATCATGGCGTGGGGACCGTCCGCCGCGGACAACTGCCGGAGGCTCGCCACTGCCCACACGCGGTGCGAGCAGTGGGCATCGCGCTTCGGAGCTAGGTTTGCGCCGGAGAAATACCAACTAATGCACCTCACGAGGAGACGGAACAGGGGGGAAGACCTCCTCTCCACGGTCACGGTAGGAGACCAGCCAGCGGAGTTGGTCACATCTATGAGAGTGTTAGGAGTGTGGGTGGACCCTAAACTCTCATGGAAGACCCACATCCAGAAGGCAGCGGCGAAGGGGGAGGCAGCATTCCAAGCCATGTCCAGAATCACGGCGTCGTCATGGGGACCGTCAGTATGCAAATCGAGACTGATCTACACAGCGGTCACGAGGCCAATCATGGTGTACGGCTCCCAGATATGGTCCGCTGGCAAGGGAGGTACCGGAATCCGTGAGACAGCGCTTCGAAAACTCCTCATCGTCCAGAACAAATGCCTACGGAAGACACTTGGGGCTTATAAGAGGACGCCAATAGCAGCAATCGAGAAGGAAAGTGGCACACCACCACTGGCCCTATACATCAGGACAGTGGCACTACAGTGGGCAGTCACAACAGCGAACCACTCAGTCACTAGGCAAATCAAGACAGCACTAGAGGAGGTGTGGCAGTCCGCCAGGACAGGAGGACGAGCAGCGAGAAGGGGCAGACCAGCCAGACACATCGCCCAGCCAGCGACGGACATAGGTGTGCGCCGGGCCGGCGCCACGATCGTGGAGGAAAGAGAGACCCAACGCCAGGCCTCGCTGGCCAGCATGGGAAAAGAGGGCAGGACCCGCGGCCGGCAGATCCAATCCAGGAGCAAAGTCAAGGAGATAGCCCGTGACCTCACAGAGAAATGGAAGGAGAGGTGGGAACGCGCGGCAGCGAAGCAACGCAGATCGGCACCTACATGGAAAGAGGGCTGGGAGTTCCAACCCCTCCACCTGTACGACGACGTCCCTAAACACGTGGCTACAGCGATCGTGCTACTCCGCACGGAAGTACTGGGACTTAAGGCATGGTTAGCGGGCATAGGGGTGCCAGGTGCCGACCCAGCCTGCACATGCGGTCACTCGAGGCAGACCCTCACACACATCCTCTCGTTTTGCCCGGACCAGAAGGAGGCGAGGCTCAAACTGATGGAGAGGGCAGGCACGACGGACCTTCCCCGACTACTCCGTGACTGGGAGAAAGTCGCGGCGGCAGGGAGATGGCTACTGGACACGGGGCTACTAGAGCAGTTCAGAGTAGCCCTTGAGGTAGAACAGACTAATACCGGGGGGTGGTCCCCGTTTGCAGCTATAGGCTAAGAACCACACAAGCCCTTCTGCTCCCCTACAACAGGGCAGCACCGACGAGGAAGGAGCGGAACTTGCACGGAGAAACGCAGCGAGGGAAGAGGCAGGGGTGTTTAGCTCGACTAGAGCATGTTGGCCCTGTACACGGAGACTTTGTTGTCCAGCCGTTCTCAGAGACTGCAATAACCCAGTCGCGAGGCAGGTTATCCTCCTTGTACCAGGCAGAGAGGTGATAGTAGCCCTGGAAGATGATGAAGGGTGGGATCGACCAGCCCATCGCGTTGATGCCCTGGATCACTGTAGTCCACTCGCGATTGCCCTGCTGAACGCTCTTTGGCCATCCTCGACGCTCAGAACTAGTGACTACTGCTCCAGTTGATATCATGCCCATCATGAAGCCAGCCTCGTCAAAGTTGTAGGTGTCGTCATCAAGGATACCATACTTAGCCTTCATGTTCTCTACAAGCCGAAACCAGCCTTGTATAATCTCAGGATCCTCGCAGAGAGCTCTCTTATAGTCATATTTGCGATTGAATTTGACCTTGAGCTCAGGGCGACGTTTGACAAAGTTTGCAGCCCAGTTCTGGCCAACAGGATCACGGTGACGCTCAGCCAGCAAAGAATCAGCCATATCCTTCACAGCAGCAAGCCGGGGCGGAAATCCTCGCGTGTCGAGGTCAAGGGTATGCTGAGTAACTACATCCTCCTCTGTCTTAAGGAGATTAACTGAGTTGGGCGTGCAATCGCGTCGATAAGGTGTTCCAGCAAGGCGATTACTGAGTGTTGCTCGAGAGACGTTGTAGATAGCTGCAGCACGTCTCTGGGATAGCGTCGCGTCGCGTTTGATAGCCTCAAGAGCAAGCTGTAGTCGAGCATCTTTTGAAGGTAGTAGATTGTCTGGTTGTTGGCTCATCGCGATTATACTATGCGCAATAGTATGTTTGGTGGGGTCTTGGCGCAGGTGGCCAGCTCGCTTGTGAGGTACGTTAGCATATGCCTAACTACTTCAGCCTCGACTGAGTCATGTTCGAGCTCGACGTGCTGGCAACCGAACGCCAGGTACTCCTTGAGACAAAATTGCCTTCTTGTGGATGTATGAACATCACCTTCATGCCATGCACAAATGATCGATCATGATACATGTCATCCGAAGTCAGGTTATCAAACCTGCCTGCCGTGACTTACGACTTGCCGCACTATGCACACACATCCTGAGGTCGGTACCGTGATTTCGCAGATATAGTGAGATTGTGGTGTGGAAAACGGTGAGGCTAGTGTGCACACATGCTGTAACGGTACAAAAGGCCGACCTTGTGTACCGTTCTGTATACAAGGTATTTATACCGTCACATGCTTGCAAGCCAAATTGTCTGGAAGCTGCGCAGATACTGCACTCAGCTTGCAAGGAAAACACTTCCCTTCTTCGGTCACATTGACGATGATGTGTCCGCCTTGCAAGCTTGGAGCAGCGTACAATGTCACCAGGTGGCCATCCTGATGAAGGTGGTAAAAACTGTCGATTGAGTATTATGGACGACCCTGGATATATATGTGCGACCTGACGCACGGACTGAATGAGCTGGCCAATAAGAAATCGCAGAGAAGCACTAGCGCCCTCGCGAACACACCCCACAGTGAATGAAGCCAAAAATCAAACAAATCCTCCAACGCCTATCCTTATACCCAACCTGTTTGTGTAGTGGAAAGTTTCCTAATCCTAGTGACTTAGACGTCATCGCATGTATCCTTGTCGAGCGCCTTGGTGGCGATTATCGTGGGTTTCGTAAGACCAACCTGTGTGAGATAGCGAGCGTGAGCAACTCGATCAAGTGGTTTGGTGAGACCGTCGGCGGCCATTGCTGTCGTTCGGACGTGCTCAATCTTGAGATGGTCTGCCTTGACGCGGTCCTTAATGTAGTGGTAGTAGATGTCGACATGCTTAGTACGAGCGTGGTGACCTTCGGCGTGAATAAGCTTGATAGAAGGCTCGTTGTCGCCATAAATAAGGATGGGATGAGTGTCTTCCGCGGCGTAGCTGAGTTGGTGTAGCAGTCGATGGATCCACGTGGCTTCTTTTGCAGCGTACGTGAGAGCGACGTATTCAGCCTCTGTTGTAGAGGTCGTGACCAGATTCTGCTTGACTGACTTGTGGCACACAGTACCGCCGGCGAGCTTGAACAGGTACCCAGATTTTGACTTACGATCTTCGGCGTCTGCGAACGAGGCGTCGCTGTAACCATGTAGGGAGAGGTGGCCACTAGGAGTGGTTGTAGAGGACGTAGCAAACATGCCTAACGTGAGGTTAGAGACGCCTTCTGGGGCCTTGTACGTCATAACCAAGTCCTTGTATGTGTTGAGGTAGTCAATAACTTGCAGAGCGTAGTCGTAATGACGCGGGGTGGGGTTGCTCATAGCGCGAGCTAGGAATCCAACATGGAAAGCAACGTCAATACGAAGCTGTATTGATGGATATAAAAGCTTGCCAATGATGGTCTGATAGCGCTTGACCTCAGCTTGTGTCGCTATGTCTGTTAGAGAACGTTTCTTAAGACGCAAGATAGACACGTCAGTTGGGGTATGACGAGCCGCAGCACCGTCACGATCAAAGTCGCTAACAAGCTTGTCAATATATGGCTCCATGGAGAGCTTAATAGATCGATTGTCACGGTCTCGACGGATGCGGATACCTAGGTAGTGAGCGATTGCTCCCAGGTCGCGGCACTTGTACTTCGCAAAGACTGCTTCCTTAAGCTCTGTCATTTGTACCTTTGTGCGTGTGATAAAGACAATGTCGTCAACGTAAGCAAGGATGATGTTGTTGTGCTTATTAATAAAGACACACGGGTCTGCTTCAATAGGTGTGAAGCCAATGGACTTGAGAAAGCGGGAGAGCTCCTCATACCAGAGTCGTGGTGAGCGGCGGAGACCGTATAAGGCCTTCTTAAGCTTCGCGTAGCGACCATCGGGTAAGCGTATGTATACTATTTCGTCAGTATCCATAAGGCCATTAAGGAATGCTGTGATGACGTCGGCTTGCTCACACTCTAAATCGAGGGCAGCTACCAAGGCGAGAAGGATTTTCAGAGTAGACGCGCGCGCAACCGCAACGTATGTCTCACGCCATAGATCAACGTCTTGGCGATTACCGCAAACGACAAGGCGTGCCTTGAATCGCTCGAGTTGTCCATCGTCCTTGAGTTTGTATTTGTATACCCACTTGGTGGGGAGTGCGAATACGCCTGTTGGCAACACCAAGACGATGTCCCACGTCTTTCGTCATGTGACTTGTACTCGTCAGCTTCAGCGAGGAGCCATTCCTTAGAGTAGGCGTGGTTGCGTGCTTGTCTACCATTCGTCGGCTCAGGAGGTAGCTCAAGTCGCGTTGCTGACGGAGCTTGTGCGATAGCTGTCGCAAAACAGCGTGCCAGCGTGACTGGTATGTGTGTGCTAAGCGAGGTAATCGCTGCTGCTGAGACCTTGTATGTTGGTCGTCGGAGACGTCGGCTGGTGAGTATATTACGTGCATCGACCGTCGCGGAGATGTCGAGGTGGCGTGGAGCTTCACGTTCTGGGTGACGTGGCAGCGTCTGTGAAGGGATTTGGGGAGATGCTTGAGCATTGGCGACCTCGATGAGGCTGCCGTTGGCGTCTGCATCGTCGTCTTGTATTGTAGGAGTTGGCTCGTCAATTGCAGCGTCAAAGTCGAAGCTTGGTTTGTTGTTGAAACCTTGAAACTCGAAGCCAGAGCCCATCTCAGGCGTGTCACTGTTGGCGTCGCCTTCGTTGTCGCGCTCACCGCCTTCGTCACCCCCATGTTGTTGGTGGTCTAACTCACCCCCAGGTTGTTGATCTTCTTCCTGGCCTGTTTCTGCCAGTGGAGGGGTGGGTGGTGGTGTAGGATGGAGGCGGAGAGAGAGAGAAGGTTCGATAAGTGGAATGCTTAAATACCTGTCGCTGCTGGGGACAGGCTCGTCGATTAGTGGAGGCGCTGGCTCATTGATCTGTTGGTCAGATGCCTGATGCCAGATAACGCTGCTCGTGCGAACCACCTTGTTGTTAACGGAGTCCCACATCAAGTAGATGCGAGAGCCTTCGCGCCCAATGAAGTACATAGGAGAAGCGCGGGCGTCTAGCTTTGCAGACTTTGCACGTCGCTGCGCCGGGATGTGTACAAATCCTCGCTCGCCATATTTGCGGATAGAGCTGAGGTTAGGGATGGGGTTAACTACCTTCATATGCTCAAGAAGGAGTTGACGTGGAGTCTTGCCATCCGCAAGCGCAGTCGTAGGTGTATGATTTAGTAGCTCAATAGCATACTGCGCCGCGTACGGCCACAGTTCCTTGGGTAGATGAGGAGCCCCATTCACCATACAACGCGATCGAGACTCTGCCAATCGGTTGCTAGACTCAGCAACGCCGTTCTGGTGCGCTGTCCATGGCGTGGAGGGCTCAAAAACAGTGCCCTTGCGTGCCATAGAGGCCCGTGTGGCCTTGTTGATGACTGTGGTGTCGTTATCCACATGTACAATGGCGATACGTACACCGTGTTGGGTCTCCATTCGGTCAATGAAGCGGACGAAAGTACCGCAGATTGCCTGCTTGGAGTCGACGACGTCTATCCAGCGATAGCGGGAGTTGTCGTCTGTGTAGATAATCCAGTATTGCTCACCATTAAAGCCAACAGGCTTAATAGGTCCAACAATGTCAACATGAACTCGGTGAAGGAAGCCTACTGCTCGATTTGGTGAGCGTCTAGAGACCTGCTTCTGCGACTTGTTAAGCATACAGACCTCGCACAAGAAGGACTTGCTGTCAGTGACTTGCAAACCTGTTGTTGTAGCGACTAGCTGTCGCAGCGTTTTGATGTCAGCGTGACCAAACATGTCGTGAAGCTCACACAACGTGACCTTACGTGTTGGCGTTAAGACTGAGCTACGCTTTGTGGTGTTGACAGCTGCAAAGGCGAACGCGTGAGCTGCTTCAAGCTCATCGTTAGCCGTCAAGAGAGTGGGTATGCCATCAATCTCTGGGGTGTACGCAATCTCATGATTTCCAGGCATTAAGAAGAGAGCGTCATGCCAGCCGTGATAGTAGAGGCTCTTTTCTTTAAGAACAGAGTGTGACAGTACTGATACAAACATATCTGGTGCGTAGAGCACGTTGGTGAAGCGTACTTCGTGGAGAGATCCGTCAGACGTGACCACATTGAGTTTAATGGTGCCCTTCTTGTTAATATGAATGGGACCAGCTCCAGTCTTGATGACCGCGCGATATGAGGGATCATTGTCGAAGCTAACGAACTTACTGGCGTCGTTGCAGACGTGGTCTGTACTACCTGTGTCGAGTATGACTCGGTGCTTGTATCCAGACTGTCCAGCCACGCGCATAACCTCATCAGAGAGTCGTATTGTCGCAAAAGTGAACTGGAGATACTTGCCGTCGTCGTCTCTGGTCATAGCAGCGTTGGCGCTAGACTTTGGTGTAGAGATGTTGCTGGACTTAGCTTTAAGCTTGTCAGCGTTGCGTTCACGCCATTTGGCAGGCGCTTTGTGTGGGTATGTGAACCAGCAGTCCTTGCCGGCTCCAACATGCGTGTGCTTGCACTGATCGCAGTACTCGCGCTGTGGACAAGACTGGTCCTTGTCACCGCTGTCGTTGTTGTTGTTGTGGTTGAGACGACCAGTATTAGAGCTGTCGTGGCGTCCACCTCGACCTCCTCGTCCGCCGTCGCGACCACCTTGAAATGAGGAGCCGTTGTTGCTGTTGTTGCTACCTCGCTGCTTCGCCATGACGGCCGCAGTCTTGATGGGATCGTCGCGACGTGCTTCGTCGTTGAGCTCATTGCACATCTTGTCGACTGAAGGCATAACGCCGCGGCGGAGGTCCTCACGTCGTGCGCGGGCATACTCGGGGTATGTGTCCTGTATTGCCAGGATAAACTGGTAGGTCTCGCACTTGTCGTGGAGCGTTGCGTCCATCTTGTCAAGCTTTGCAATGCCTGCTTTGAACTGATCAGTGAAGGCTTGGGTAGAAGGGCAATGGTGAGCGCGCAGCGCGAAGAAGTTGCCCCAGTTGGTGCACTCTTCCGCAACGCCGTCCTCGCGAAAGCGGCTGAGGATAGACTTAAACTGTTTTGTGAGTGTGTACTCTGAGAGTCCTTCGTAAATATGGTGAGGGACAGTGTTTAGGAAGACAAGCTGAATCGCTGCGCCTGCTGCCCTGTACGCTCGAAGCTGCGTGAGTTCACGGTCATACTGTCGGCGCTTGTGCTCGTTGGTGGAGCGAATGTATGTGACCATTTCTTGTAGGTCCTTTAGTGTTGGTATAATTGATGTACCGTATGTTGTAGGTTCTTCTTCATAGTCAGGGATGAGAGCGTATGGCTCCTCCCACGTGCCATCAAGAATCTGTTCAGAGCCATTGGCGACAGCATAGAGACGGACTGCTGCCTCCCATTTCCAGAGGTTGCCGCCGTTCTTGTCCAACAACGGGACAGCGGAGGAGTCTGTGACCGCCATACTACGCTGTTTCTACCGTGAGTTGGTGTTGTTGTGAAGGATCCGCTGGATGCGGGGTAGCTTTGTGTTCAGACAGCCAGATGCGGGGTAGCGCTGTGTTTTGACAGAAAGCTACTAATGTGCAGGAAAGCTCTCCAACAGCGTCGCAACTCCCGTGTAACACCTGCTCACGCTAGGTGTACCAGGTCGAATGCTCGTTGTTGAGAGAGGGGCTCATAACCTGATGAAGGTGGTAAAAACTGTCGATTGAGTATTATGGACGACCCTGGATATATATGTGCGACCTGACGCACGGACTGAATGAGCTGGCCAATAAGAAATCGCAGAGAAGCACTAGCGCCCTCGCGAACACATCCTGGGACCTAACAAGTGGGACCACGAGGTACACGACAAGTAATAAAAGAGCAGCGTGCAACATTTTTACATTTGTCAAAGCGGCCGCTGGACCGTCTATTTAAATTCAAAGGCAAGGTTATGTCACAGCGGCCTCCGCTGAAGATGGTTGGTCATTGCAACGAGTTATTTCCAGCCCGACATCGAGCTTGAACCTAGTCTCATAAGAATTAGGACGCAGAGGAGGTGCAGTGGTTGTAGCGTACTATCTCTTACCTCTCCACCCACACTTAGCTTGTATAGCTTGAAAATAAAGGCCTGCGCAACGTAATTAGAGAGCTTAAGCCCTTTAAAAACAAGCAGAAGAAGCTTAACCTGCAGCATGATAAAGAGTTCTATAGTGCAGCTGTTCTTTAGAGCCCTTACAAGATCTACTAAGCCAAAGATTGCTATAAAGCCAACAAGGAGCAAGAGCTACAGAAGAAGGTAAATAAGGCTTATTAGAAGAAGCTTTAGGCCTAGAAGAAGCTTCAAGATAAGCAGGACAAGCAGCAGAAGAAGGTGTTACGATCACAGAAAAGAGCGAGCCTGTAAGAAGTGGAAGATGGAGCTCGGCGCTGTGAGGCACAGCGGGGCAACGCACGAACGTCACACAAGTCACGTGACCTGGTATCCCGCCAAGTTGTGGTATCCCGGAGACCTAGAAAGGCATGGGATACGCTATGATACACTCACTATATATATTCGTAGGAACACGACTCTTAAAGTTGTGTTCAACCTCGTCAATCAAGTTTGTCTTTGGAATCTCAACCTGCCCTCGAGCCAGATAGTACCCTCTATACTACTCAGTGCAACCCCTATCATCACGAGCTTTGCTTAGGTGATAACCCTACCGATCCAGATACCTTACTCATCCCCGAGAACCAATAGAATCAGTGCTTACGGTCTTTGACTAAAGTACGACTTCAACAGCAGCACTGTAAGTTCCGACAACTCGAAAAATCAACGGTAGAGCTTGAGTGGGGCTACTAAATACGATCGTAAGATGACACAATTATGGATTTCGGACAGGGTGAAATCCTTTAAACAGGAGGTTTGAATGGCAAAGAAGGAGCTAGTACCATCGACTCTGGTAGAAGGCACCTTTTGCACTTGTATTTCCACTGCAATTTAAATCGCGATGAAAGAATATATACGTTATCTCTGAATCTCAAGAATGACTCTCTATGGGTCTCCCGTCAGATAGGGGTCTTGACATGAGTTTGTGTTCATTCAAGGACACATAACGTAATCTACCATCGAGTGAAACAACCCATCGAGTGAAACAGTTTCTGCCAAGACTACCTACTCCCTCATCAACGCGAAATGTCTCAACAACAAGACGCGCAATTATCTAACAAAGAAGGCAGAATCCAACTTGCGCTTTCTGCCTATACTAACTATCAATTTAAGAGCCTCCGACGCGCTGCGCAGGCGTTTAACGTACCTCACACAACCTTAGCTCGTCGATTCAACGGAATCACACATCGCTCAGAAACTCGTAACGCCCGACACAAGCTTACTACAACTGAAGAGCAGACAATTATCCAATACATTCTTGACCTTGATTCACGAGGATTTGCACCCCGGCTGTGCGAGGTGGCAGATATGGCAGATAAAGTACTGGGTGTGCGTAGTGGAGAGCCTGTAGGCAAGCACTGGGCTGAGAGATTTGTAACGCGCTCAGATAAGCTTAAGATGGCCTTCAACCGAGCCAAGGATAGGCAGAGGATACTGCAGGAGGATCCAGAGATAATTGGCGCGTGGTTTAAGCTGGTAGAGGACACCAAAGCTACGTACGGCATCCACGACGACGACGTGCACAACTTCGACGAGACTGGCTTCCAGATGGGCGTGATTGGCTCTATGAAAGTCGTCACAGGCTCTGAGAGACGTACAAGGCCTGAGATTGTCCAGCCAGGCGACCGCGAGTGGGTTACAGTCATCCAGAGCATCTGCGCTGCTGGGTATGCGACCCCGCCTTTCATCATCTACAAAGGACGCGTCCACATCTCTGCGTGGTACGAGACAGATATACCGCACAACTGGAAGCTCTCAGTCTCTGAGAACGGCTGGACAAACAACGCGCTTGGTCTAGAGTGGTTGAAGCACTTTGACGCGCATACAAAGACGCGCCAGGTGGGGGTGTACCGGCTGCTCATATTGGACGGCCATGAGAGCCACCTCAACCAGGATTTCAAGGACTACTGCCTTGAACATAAGATCCTCACTCTCTGTATGCCACCTCACTCATCGCACATCCTCCAGCCGCTTGACGTGGTCTGCTTCTCGCCGTTGAAGCGCAAGTACTCTCAACGCGTCAGA
Organism: Lizonia empirigonia; assembly: GCA_009982855.1. Taxonomy (NCBI): domain Eukaryota; kingdom Fungi; phylum Ascomycota; class Dothideomycetes; family Pseudoperisporiaceae; genus Lizonia; species Lizonia empirigonia. Next base: position 229,773 of record JAADKA010000024.1, read on the forward strand.
GACTTGGCACGCCGACGCGTCTTCCACATTGACAAGGAAGGCTTCCTACCAGCCTTTAGAGACGCGTTCTTTGACGTGTTTACAAAGGCAAACTGTCAAAAGGCCTTTGAGGCGTCTGGACTAGTCCCTATCAACGCGCAGGTGGTGTTAGATCGCCTTGAAGTACGGCTGCGTACCCCACCAGCACCCCCACCACAGGAGACACCATGGCAGTCAAAGACACCAAGCAATACGCACGAGTTTGGATCTCAGTCAAAGCTTATAAGCAACTCCTTTACTCGATCACCTGTTACAGCCCAGGCTGGCTTTTCTCAGCTTATTAAAGGCGGTGAGCTAATGCTGCACCAAAACGCGCTTCAAGCTGCCCGGATTTCTGAGCTTGAAGAGCAAATAGCAGTCATAACTAAGAGGAAAGCGCGTAAACGCAAGCGCCTCCAGCATGGCGGGACTCTTGAGTATGGTGAGGTAGCAGCGCAGGTAGCTGCTGAGGTGTCTGTGGCTGCTGAGCGGTCAAAGAAGACTCGCAGTAGTAGTTATCAAGAAAGAGCGCAACCAGGTGTCCGGCGCTGTGGGAACTGTGGTGGGACTGGACATAACGCGCGAACATGTAAAAAGGATACAGAAACATATTCTGAATCTAATGCAAGTACAGCGTATGTAGGTTTACTTTTTAATAGTGATGATATTGAGGTTTGAAGTTGTAGAGTTGGTCGTGCCAAGTCTTTTTGTTTCACTCGATGGGTTGTTTCACTCGATGGTAGATTACGTTAAGCTTTGTACGGGATCAAGTGTGAGAGTCCAATTCCTATTTTAAACATATAAAATACCCTTCGGCTTCAGCTGTGCTAGTTAATTCTCTTGCGGTTGCATTACGCCTGTGGTCTAACGAGGAGGCACGACAAAAAAACGGGAGAAGATAGTCTATGTGATATAATTTGAAAACAGACTTGCTGGGCCGCATCTTGACTCGCGGCAATTACCTTGACATCTTGCCAACGGAAGAGAGTTTGCCATCGAAGTTGCACATCGTAAACAAGAAGACCTTCGCCGTATTCATCTTCAAATATCGCTCAAGCGGTACGTAGGCAATCAGGGTGAATCCCACCTTACCCTTTGGCTGACCGCCACTTCTAGCGGACCTCGAGGCGCTTGGCATAGTCCCACGGACACTTGCCCTGACACCAGGTCCACCGCATGGTACTACTCCGACTCCTGCGCTGGCGAACCAAACGTTCAATAAGCTTGGTACAGATTCTTCGAGCGGAGAAGAATCTAGTTTCTCTGCACCTACATTCATACTACAGGAGCAACGACCGGCCCCAACCCAGCATGCTTGCACCGAAGGGCTTGACGTCGAGGAGATCATTGTCATGATTGCCGTCTATAGGGGCCGAGATGATGGTCTCACCGGCCAGAGCAAGAAGAGCTTACTAGGCCTGCTGAAGCATTACGAGGTCAGTCATGGGTAGGGTTTTGGAGATGTCGCTGACAATGCCTAGGATAGAGACAAGACAGGTTCAACTGTCGAGACCAAGTCCTCACCAGCCGCCCATGTCAAGCGAGAGCGTGACGAAAGTCACTCCCTGACCAGGGAAGGAAAGCGCAGCAAACAGGAAGTCATCGTATTGGACGATTAAGAATGGTGCTCAGCTTGAGCTGGATGAGACATGAACAACAATACTTTGCAGTGCCGGGTCTGCGGGCATCGTGGTTGAGTCAAAGCTGGCCCACCGCAAAAAGATCGCGAGAAGTTGCAATCAGAAAGTTGCACCTCAACGTGACGGCCATGCAAGTGGTGCGGATAGCTATAGAAAGCAACAAAACGCACCGTCAGAACATTGTATACGCAAACGTTGAACTTGTGCAAAACGATGCTAATACACAGGTGAAGTGTAGGGATGTGACCTCTGCTGATTCCCAATCTCTCATGATACTCAGAATGAGTTTATCCAGATCGGGCGCCCAGCCATGGGCCTGGTCTCCTCTACGCGCAGCGCGAAAACAGCCCTCGCCATGGGAGACGATAGGGCTGCCGTTAAGTAGTGTTTGTAGTGCTGGCGGTGTAGAGAAGAGGAATCGGAGACATGGAAAATCTGGGTTTTAGGAAGTCGCAAGTTAGTGCTAGGCTCAACGGGGTAAGGCTCGGAATGGCTGGACCGCAGTTGCCAGATCGCTGGTGACGAGCCACCACCGATCTTGAGAGCTTCGCGAGAGTACACCTTGCAACTCAGTGGTATTGTTGCAGCCCGATCTTGCTGCAGCCGCGCTGTTGATTGCTTGATAAACGCGAAAACCGCCCATCGCCCGCTTGCGCATTCTCGACCCCTCGCTATCGAATTGTGGGCGCCCTCGTTCCCCTCCACGAGACACCGCCCAAACACCACCACCGCCGCCTCCTCGCAAACACCGCACAACATGGCAGACTTCGAGGCACTCAAGGACCAATGGAGTCAGATCGAGGATACAGACGGTGTTCGCCTGAGTTGGAACACCTTGCCCAGCTCGCGCATGGTATGGACTCTCGCATACACCGCTCAATAGGCGCATTGTCAACATACAAAATGCTGACTTGTCCTGAAGGAAGCCTCACGGCTCGTTGTCCCCATCGGTGCTCTCTACACGCCATTGAAGGAGAAGACCGACACTCCGCTTCTCCAATATGACCCTGTCGCCTGCAAAGCGCCGTGCAAGGCCATCCTCAACCCCTTCTGGTAGGGCACACGTGCCACATGCGGCCAATTCAAGAGCTGACTCTGTTACAGCCAGGTCGATATGCGCGCCAGGATGTGGATATGTCCCTTCTGTCTGCAGCGAAACGCCCTGCCACCGCACTACAAGGACATCTCCGCCGAGCAGATTCCCCCAGAGCTCCACCCTGGCAGCACAACGATCGAGTACCGCCTCCCTCGTCCAGCCCCGGCGCCGCCAATTTTCTTGTTTGTTGTCGACACTTGCCAGGAGGAGGACAGTCTGAAGGCTCTCAAGGACTCGATCATCATGAGCTTGAGCCTGCTTCCACAATATGCTCTAGTTGGTCTGATCACATACGGCACAATGGTAGGGAAATACCGGCAAAGGCAGTTATGCAATACGCTGACAATTTCCAGGCTCAAGTACATGAACTTGGCTACACCGAATGCGCCAAGTCGTACGTCTTCCGCGGTAACAAGGACTACGCTACAAAGCAGGTCCACGAGATGCTTGGTCTCGGACAGGCTGCTCCCCGAGCGAACATGCCCCAGCAGCCTGGACGACCGCAAATGCCAATGGGCAACGTCGACACACGTTTTCTCCTTCCCGTATCGCAATGCGAGTTCCAGTTGACCAATGCTCTCGAGCAGTTGCAGCGGGATCCGTGGCCCGTTGCGAATGACAAGCGTCCATTGAGGTGTACCGGTGTTGCGCTAAGTATTGCTGCTGGTCTTCTTGAATTCCGTCACCGTGAGGCTGGTGCGCGCATCATGCTTTTCAGCGGTGGCCCAGCCACCGAGGGTCCGGGTATGGTCGTTGGTCCTGAGCTGAAGGAGGCAATCCGATCGCATCACGACATTGACCGCGATAACATCAAGTACTACAAGAAGGCGCTGAAGGTGCGTGCTATGCCTGCTCGTGGAACTACAAAGCTAACGTGTGTTAGTTCTACGAAACTCTTGCCAAGCGTGTTGCACAGAACGGTCACATCGTCGACATCTTCGCCGGTTGCCTGGACCAGGTTGGTCTGCTAGAAATGCGCGGTCTTTCGAACTCGACTGGTGGACACATGATCCTGACGGATAGCTTTACATCGTCCATGTACAAACAGTCGTTCGTTCGCATCTTCAACAAGGATGATCAGGACAACCTGCTTATGGCTTTCAACGCCAACCTCGAGGTTCTGACCACCAAGGAGCTGAAGGTCACCGGTTTGATTGGCCACGCTGTTTCGAACAACAAGAAGTCTGTGTCCGTTGGCGAGACAGAGTGCGGTATCGGCAACACTTGCTCCTGGAAGATGTGCGGTATTGATCCCGAGTCGTCATACGGTATCTACTTCGAGATCGCGGGCCAGGGTGGCCCCAACCAGATGCAGGCTGGACCACAGAAGGGAATGATGCAATTCCTCACATACTACCAGCACTCGGCTGGTCAATTCCATCTGAGGGTTACCACGGTTGCGCGCAACCTGAGCGGACCTTCTGGTGACCCAGCCATCGCACAATCTTTCGACCAGGAGGCAGCGGCAGTACTTATGTCGAGGATAGCAGTGTTCAAGGCCGAGGTTGACGATGGTCCGGACGTCCTCAGATGGGTCGACCGCATGCTCATAAGATTATGCTCGCGCTTCGCCGAGTACAGGAAGGACGACCCATCCTCATTCAGGTATGCATGCTCAACTGATGTTGTCACATCTGTACTAATCCCCATAGGCTCGAAAAGAACTTCACACTATACCCCCAGTTCATGTTCCACCTCCGCCGCTCGCAGTTCCTGCAAGTCTTCAACAACTCACCTGACGAGACTGCTTTCTATCGCCACGTCCTGAACCATGAGGATGTCAGCAACTCCCTCATCATGATTCAGCCCACGCTGGATAGCTACGGCTTCGATCACGAAGGTGGCCAACCAGTTCTCCTCGACTCCTCTTCGATCCAGAATGAGACAGTCCTACTCCTGGACACTTTCTTCCACATTCTCATCTTCCACGGCGAGACCATGGCCGAATGGCGCAAGGCCGGATACCAGGACCAAGAGGGTTACGAGAACTTCGCTACACTGCTCGAGGCTCCGAAGGAGGATGCCAAGGACCTCATCCAGGATCGTTTCCCACTACCCCGTTTCATTGTTTGCGACGCCGGAGGCTCACAGGCGCGTTTCCTGCTAAGCAAGCTCAACCCATCTACAACACATACGACGCAAAGCTATGGTGGTGTGAGCCAGTCGGCGCAGACGATCTTCACAGACGACGTTAGTTTGCAGACTTTCATGGACCATCTCATGAAGCTGGCTGTAAGCGGTACTGGTTAGATTATTTGAGTCGAGAAAGGTGTAATAAACAATGATGCGCGGTTTGTAGTATTGGAAACGGAAGAAGTGTAGTCAAGTTAGCCGATCAAGAAATCAATCAATCATTATCAAGCACTTGTATTGTAAAAGGCTGTTACTGCCACAGCCAGTCTAAGGTTGCAAGTGTTCGTGCAATGATGCGTGGATAGATTCTATTTCGTAAAAAGAATCCCCCGGGATAGGTCAACGTGAAGACGGTTAAGAGGAAAGTGCAGAGTGCCCTTCGCCATGGTGAACGTAACGTGAACATGCATTCGCTTTTAAACCTGTGGTATCCGTTGAAACATGCAATAAAGAAGTGATACCCAAGTACAACAGAACTTCCGCCATGCTGATTATGCAAACCGAACCATACTCGTGCTCTCGGAGCTGAACATTCAAGCCTTGGCCTTCTTCGCTTTCTTCGCCTTAGGTGCAGCAGCGGCAGGCTTCTTAGCGGGCTCCTCTGCAGCAGCGAGGACCTCAGTGGCGGCGTCGGACTTGCGCTTCCTTGTTGTCTTCTTGGGCGCGGCCTCGGTCTTCTCCTCCGCGACAGGCTCAGGCTCAGGAGCGGCAGGTACAGCGGTCTTTGCAGTCTTCTTGCCCTTCTTGCCCTTTGTCTCGGCTGGCGCGGCGGTCTCGGTCAGGAGCTGCTGGGGCTCACTTGCCTCGACCTCGAGAGCCTTTCCGGACTGCACATCCTTGACAGCCTTCACGCTCGGGGCAGCAAACTCGTAACCCATCGTCTCCTTCAGGTCCTTGTTCCGCCCACTTCTCCTCTTATTCTCGTTCGCAACCCTCTTCTCCCACACCTCCCTCTCAGCACCTCTCTCCATGGCCAAGCCTGCCTTCTTGTTCCTTGGGTCGATCTTGAATCGTGTACCGGCGCCCTTGAAAAGGTTCTCGTTGACTTGCTCTTTAGGGATGAGCGAGCACTTCAGAATGTGTCCGAACATGAGGTAGTTGTTCATTGTGCGGGCAACAATGTCGGCAACCTCTGCGGATGCAAACTCGACGAAAGCATAGTGCTTGGAGGCTCCAGTTTTCTTGTTGCGCGAGAGGCGCAGATTGAGGACGCGGCCAAACTGTGAAAAGTACTTCTTCATTTGGGGTTCGAAGAAACCTCGTGGGACGCGGCTTTGAACAGTTAGCAAATAACAGCTTAAAATATACAGGCGTGGCTACGTACCCAACGTAGATGACACCAGGCTCGGTGGCCTTGGGAGTGTCCTTTGCCTTTGCGATAGCCTTCTTTTGCGATTTTGTGAGCTTTGGGACGGCGCCCTCCTCTTCGGGGAAGTCGATGTCGTTCTCACTGTCGCTGTCATCGCTGCCGAAGCCGGCAAGCAACGCAGCAGTCTGGTCATCATCATCTGCTGCGTCCTCGACATCACCATTCTCGGTGACGATGGCATCGACTTCGACAACCTCATTTACGGGCTCTTCCTGCTGCTTCTTTCCCTTTTTAGCCTTTGTGGTCTTGGCCTTGGGTGCCTCAACAACTTCGTCTACTACCGGCTCCGGCTCTGCTACCGGCTCCTTCTTGCCCTTCTTCGCCTTGACCGCCTTTCCTTTCGGTGCCTCCTTCTTCGGGGTCTCTTTCTTCGCCTCGATCACGTCAAAGTCAAGCATCGACTCGTCCTCGCCATTGGCCTCAGGTACAGGCTCAGCCTTCTTCTTTCCTTTGGTGGCTTTGGTGGGCTTAGCAGCAGGCGCCTCGTTGTCGGAGAAAAAGTCTTCGGCCTGCTTTCGCGCAGACTTCTTTGCGGGCTTCTCGGCGGCGGGGGCGGGAGTAGCTTTCGCACCTTTGGGGGACTTGGCGGGCTTCGCTGGGGCAGCAATGTCGTCCGACTTTCTGAGCTTCTTCGCCTTGGGCGCAGCATCTGTCGCGCCTGGAAATAATCAGTAGTGTTATATACGATTGTGTAGAAACGGTACACACCCTTGCGCTTCTTGCTCGCGATATCTGCAGCGACCATTGTGAATGTATGCGGGCTGCTTTGTGTTGTAGAAAACGAGTTTGAGTACTTTGCGAAAGTTTCGCGGCTCGAGCTCCTTCTACCTGAACTTTTTTGGCGCTAGCGAATACCCGCCAAGGCAAGTGGTCGGCTGCGACTGCTTTCACGAGTGCAACTATCAGCAATAACTTATACAGTCGAAAACTTCCAAATCGGCTGAATCTGTCTTCATCATAAGCCGAAACGGTCGAGAAAGCGTCCGTTTGTGCAAAAAGCTTGCCTAACCACGACATTGCTTAACCTGCAGATCAGCAGACGTCAACCTTCATTATGGCGCCTGGAGTCGACATGAGCGACAAGAATGCGTGGGATGACACGTTCCTTCAGGACTCTTGGAACGATGCCGTGGCGGAATATGAGGTGCATCCAGCGTTCTCACTACATGTTTCATCGGCTGATTCTTGTCCAGAAGTACCACAGTATAGCCAAATCTGGCAAGCGCCTGGAAGATGTTCTGACTGAGGAAGAGCTTGAAGAACTACGTCGGTATGTCAGTACTCTACACCTGAGAGTGCCGAGCTGACCATGGTAGGGATCATGGTGATCTCATAGGTGATGCAAAAGTAACGCCACTTGCCGTGGCCGAAGCGAACTCTAGTTCGGACCAGATGGACACCGAAGACTCAATGCAAGAGTTGGGGGATGTCGATGAGGTTGCTCAGGCCGAGTTTCAGCCACAGGTGCGTCCCGACAGCACACGCACGCAACACGTAGATCCATGATTGACAGACGACAGGAAACAACGGCATGCGAACAGCAAAACCAACCCCAGTCGCTAAATCCAGGTACCACAGCGCCACATGACAACATATTTGCAGCAATGCCTCAGGCCCTTCTTGGAACAGGTACGTTTTGGAGCTGAGAGCTTAGGACTCGACCAAGTTATGGGTTTGGTAATCACAGGCGTGCTAACACCACGATAGTCAAAGATGAAAATCTCAAGAATATCATGATGTCTTGGTACTACGCCGGATACTACACAGGCTTGCATGCGGGACAACAACTTCCGAAAGATCCTCCACCGAAGCAGTGACAAAAGCTACAGACATCGCACGTTGGAGAACAAGATGGAACTTGCCCAACGTCCTGAAAGAGCTGGGGAAATCAGACATTGAAGTTGTGGACCAATGAGACACGAAAATCGGTCGATCTAGCCTGAATGGGTCTTGACCACCAACTTTTCCCGCCTCACAGCCTTCGGATGATCCAGGCTGCGAGATGAACACCACAGGACATTCATGCGGCAAACGATCTTCCAGCCTCTTTGTTCAGGCGTTCTCACTGGATGTGGCCTTGCGCCGGGAACTGAATTGCCTCTACTGGGCCGTGCAGCAGGGAAGCGAGACAGATCTGCGACGCTATCGCGACAACCTCGAACCCACCTCCTACACATCGAGCGTCATGATACCACGCCACGTCCACAAACCTCAGCGCTTTTGCCTGGAATCTGTCGACTTTTGCAGATGTCTTCCCGTTTCGAGGAGTTTTGCCTAGCCACAAGAGCGTTATGTTTCGCCATGTGTCCGGCCTGTCTGCAAAGCCCAAGACGTAGAATCTCATGCGTGTTCTTAAGCACTTGATGTCCCAGGCACACATCTCTATTATCCCCCATTCTGCCTCATAACTGTCTCGTTGCGCGTGATCCACTCTCCTTTTAGTCTCTCTCTTCATTCTTCTGTTCGAGCCGGCTCTCGTAGCGCCTTTCGATCCTTCTAATCAACGACCACGGTATACCCAACCCAGGCGGTTACGTTCCTTTCGAATTCACGACGATACGATAAAAAGATAATGAAGTACATCAACGCACTACCCTTCGTTGCCGGCCTTGCTGCCGCTCAGATGCAAGTCATGAACCTCGCACCAGCAGCGGCAAGTGGACCAGCCACACATATCGTACGCTCGCCTATCGAACCCAACATTTCTCATCTAACATTAACCAGGTAGTAGTCGGAGGACTGAAGCCCGTCCCGACTGGCATGGCTGCCGTCCTTGGATACAACCCCGAGTCTATTACCGCCAATGTTGGCGACGTTGTTGAGTTTCAATTCATGCAGACGAACCACACGGCCACGCAATCCACCTTTGCCGAGCCTTGCAAAGCTATGGCGGGTGGCAAGGATTCGGGCTTCATGCCCAACCCCGATGGCGCTGCGGGCGTAACTTGGAATATGACTGTCGATACCACTGAACCGATATGTAAGTCCAAGAAATCTCACGAAGCCGTCTAGGGTCCGGCTGACAAAATGAAGGGATGTACTGCAAACAGAAAAACGGCGAACACTGCGGAAAAGGCATGGTCTTCAGCATAAATGCTAAATTCGAAGGCGACAAAACAATGGCTCAGTTCAAGCAACTCGCCATCAAAACCAACGGCACCACGCTTGTGGAAGCTGCCATTCAGTCAGTTGACCCTGCCGTCGCTGCTGCTCTCCCTACAGTCACGGTTGAGGCTATTGGTGGTGCCGCATCGCCGAACGCAAGTGTCATCATGGGGCAGGGCACCGACGGGACGGGTCAGACTTGCACATGCAGCTGCCTGTGCGGTACGAACTCGTTCCCTGCGAGTGCGGCGATCAACAACTTCGGTGGGTTCCCTGGCATGATCGGATAGATGGATCGGGAAGATGCAAGGGCTGATGGGCGACGTTTGTACTAATTGATGGCTATTATGGTCGGGGAATTCTAGTGATGGCTTCTTCAGACTGGCTTCTGGGATGCCATGTCAATATTTATACCACTTCTGATGAATGGGATGGGCGTTAGCATTATACCGTAATCCACACTTACGAAGTGTGGTGCTGAGATTGATTATTTGGCATAACAAGAATTAGTATCGAATCCAAGAGATCGAACGCAATAGTTTCTTCTACACTCTGACTTGTGAATTTGGGGTGCTCCTGCGAAGCTTGCCAGCATGGATTTTCAAAGCGTGACAATTGAACGCCGAAACTTCATAGATCGAATGTAGCGAAGAACCTTCCGGCTTCTAGTCTCCGCATTTATAGGGAGTCCTGGGAACCTGTACGTGCAAGGTTGGTGGAGAGCTTGAGGTGTTGGCGCAGTGGGCTAAAGCTTCACGGCATACGAAGAAGCTCGTTTTTTATGAGGAACCAACTGAGGTGCACGAGCCACCATATGAATCCTTAGGAGGAGCGCGCACTGCAACTGCGCACGCAATAAGCTCGGCCCCCCCAATGTAGGTCACCGAAGAACACCGAATTTGGACTCAACCACCACCTTCAAACATTAATATCTCAACGCAATCAATTAGATTTGCCACTCGTTGCAGAGGGCGTCTATCCCTTGTTGTAATACATCATTTGCAGCCTTTTTAGCAGCCTTTGCACCAGCTTGTGCAGCTTGTTTGGCAGCCTCAGCTGCAGCTCTTTCTTGAGCAACTTTGACAACGTCAAGCGTTGCAAACAGTTCATTTGGATTCTGATGAACGCGCTTCCTTGGGAGCTTGTTTTTGGCTTGTTCAAGTTGATATTTCAATCGATTGTTTTCAGCTGAAAGCTCAGCTGCCCTGGTGTTGGCGAGGATAATTGCTTTGCCTGCTTTGTTCAACACCAACCGAGTGCTTCGTGACAAGGTTTCAGAAGCCTGAAGCTTCTGTTGAGCCTGGTATATATCTAAGCCTTTCTTTGGTGTTTGAAAGGTAAGATCTGAAGGTAACAGCGATTGTTTACATTTGGTAGGGGTTCTGGGACGGTTGATTATTTGGGAGGACCCCAGGACAAGCTGAGGGTTGAAAGGCGAGAGTCCTGAGGCTTTCCAACCAGCTCGAATTACCCGTTCTGATAACCCCTCCTCACGGGAAAGCTGATAGTATCTGATAAACCTTTCTTTCTTAACTGGCGCTGCATCGTTCAACGCTGAAAGGGCTCGAATTTGATCCCGGTATCTTGATTTGACAATAGAAAAAGGAGCAAGATCCAGAGGTTGAAGGAAGTGAGACGAGTGAGCAGGAAGATAAAGAGGGTGTATCTTGTGCTCCTTGCAAAGGAGCATGAAATCAAGGTCCACGTGGCTGCCGTGACCGTCAAGAAGGAGGAGCTGATGCCGGTTGTTAAGGCAGGCGCCGGGTATGAATATCCGTCGCAGCCACTCAGCACCTATCCTATTTGAAGTCCAGCCATTCTGAGAGGTGGTAAAGAACCAGTCTGGTACTGATTGAGAGGGGAACCAGGTGGTTTGAAGGTGGTTACCCTTGAAAATGACTAAACATCGAAGCCGACGTCCAACTGCTGATACCACCTCGACAATTGATACCCACTCGCGATCCTCTGGAGACTCAACGTAAGCCTTGTTCTTACTAGCACTCGCAAGGACTTGAGAGTTAGTACATACACCAAGAGCGCAACCAGTTTCATCCATATTCCATACATCTTGAAGCTGAATCCCAAGGCGATCGCAGGTATCCTTAAACAGGGTAAAGAAGGCCTGAACATCTTCCGAACAAGCTGCCTTTGCTCGGCAGCTTTCAAGCTTACGCCCAACAACTGATTTGATAGCTGGGTTGCGTCGTATGAAGGCCTGAAGGTAGTCTTTGCCAAGTGGCTTCTCATCACCGTTCATCTTCAAGATCTGAACCACCATTTCCCGGGCACGCGCGTGGGTGGGAGGGGCGCCTCTTGCTTCCTCAGCAAGGATCCATGAAACAAGGAACTCCTCCTGCTTTGGGGCAAGCCGTTGGAGGTGTTGGTGGGCTGATGCGTGGCTGGTTCTGTGTCCATGGAGTCGATTCTGCAACACTGAAAGCGTCACGTTGTACGCCTTTGCAGCCTGTCGCTGGCTTGAAAAAACACCAGATTGAAGGTCCTGGATAGCTGCTTGAACTGCTTGCTCACGTGCATCCATTTTGGACGCGTTGCGTTGATAATTTTAATCAAAAAGAGTGGTGGTTGGGTTCAAATTTGATTTTTTTCGGTGACCTACATTGGGGGGTGACCTACATTGGGGGGCCGAGCTTAGCGCTTATTCTAGTATATTTAATTATAGTAACGTAAAGCACCACCGAGCCGGCAACACCACCGAGCCGGCAACACCACCGAGCCGGCAACTTTTTCTTGGCATTGCGAACACCACGTACAAACAACAATGGCTCAACAACGCAAAGCTAAGCTACTCCAGCAAGAAGGCAGGATAGACCTCGCACTCCAGGCGTACGAATCAGGTCAATTTAAGAGCGTGCATCTTGCTGCTCTAGCATACAACGTCCCACATCAACGGCTGTCTGCTACGCCCAACGGCCGAAAGCTCTCTGCGACAGAAGAGCAAACGATCGTACGATATATCCTTGACCTTGATTCGCGTGGATTTGCCCCCCGGCTGTGTGAGGTGGCAGATATTGCAGATAAACTGTTGGCTGTACGTGGTGGGACACCTATTGGCAAGAACTGGGCTGAGCGGTTTGTGTCGCGTACGGAAGAACTCAAGATGGCTTTCAATCGCGCAAAGGACCGTCAGAGAATACTCCAGGAAGATCCAGAGGTTATCAGCGCGTGGTTCAAGCTCGTACAGGAGACAAAAGACAAGTATGGGGTCCTAGATGAGGACATCCACAACTTTGATGAGACCGGCTTCCAGATGGGAGTTATTGGCTCAATGAAGGTTGTTACAGGCTCAGAGAGGCGTACAAGACCAAACCTTATTCAGCCAGGCGATCGGGAGTGGGTTACAGTTATCCAGAGCATCTGCGCTGCTGGGTATGCTATCCCACCCTTCATTATCTACAAGGGGCGTGTCCACATCTCTGCCTGGTATGAGGAGACTAATATACCGTACGACTGGAAGCTCTCTGTCTCTGAGAACGGATGGACAAACAACGCGCTTGGTCTTGAGTAGTTGAAGCATTTTGACGTGCATACAAGAGCGCGTCAGAAGGGGTTGTACAGGCTGCTTATCTTGGACGGCCATGAGAGCCATCTCAACCAGAATTTTTTTTTAAGGACTACTGCCTGGAGAACAGAATCTTAACCCTCTGTATGCCTCCTCACTCATCACACATACTTCAGCCACTTGATGTGGTCTGTTTCTCACCGTTGAAACTGAAGTACTCCCAACGCGTACGAGCCTTGGCATCCAAACGCGTCTTCCACATTAACAAGGAAGGCTTCCTCCCAGCCTTTAGAGACGCGTTTTTCGACGTGTTTACGTACAATAACTGCAAGAAGGCCTTTCAGGCATCAGGACTAGTGCCTACTGACGCGCAGGTAGTCATTGATCGGCTTGAAGTGCGATTTCATACCCCTCCACCAGTACCTCTACTAGAAACACCATGGCAATCCCAAACACCAAGCAATACGTACGAATTTGGGTCGCAGTCAAAGCTTGTAAGCGAGCGCTTCGTACGGTCACCAACATCTGCTCAGGAAGGGTTCTCAAAGCTAGTAAAAGGAGCTGAGGAGATGCTGCATGAAAATGTTCTTATTAAGGCTCGTGTACGAGAGCTTGAGGAGCAATTAGCAGAGGTTACTAAGCGCAAAGGGCGTAAAAGAAAGCAGATTCAGTATGGTGGGACAATAGAGTATGGTGCTGCAGCGTTGTCTGTAGCTGAGAGCGCAGCTGCAGCTCGTACGGTGTCAAAGAGAGCGCGCAGTGGTAGTGGTCAAGAAAGAGCCCAGCACTGTGGCAACTGTGGAAAGACTGGGCACAACGCTCGTACGTGCCAAAAAGATGCAGAAGAAGATTCTGCATCTAATACAAGTGCGTCGTACGCGGGTTCTGCAGGTAGTTGGTCGTGCCAAGGAAAAGTGGCCAGCTCACTGATGTGGCCGGCTCACTGATGGTTTACGTTATGTTAAATAAGCCTATGCTACATATCTAGAAAAAATTGCAGCGTTAAATAGTAGTTGTAGGTGTTGTTATAGTGAATTTGCTAGATACACTTTGATAGGGAACGATCACGCACTAGCTGTTTGATTCCTCATAAAAAACGAGCTTCTTCGTACAGAATCGCCAATTCTTGATTTAGGAATATCGAATACCCTGGAAACCCTCGAAAATCATTTAGACACCAGTTCGTGCGCCTCGTAAGGGTTGCGAACCATCAAAACTCCGTCTACTGATACCACCCTCGCCAGCTCGTTCCGTCTGTCGTGCCCGCAGCTTCTTTTGTGGTTGCGGCTCGCAAATGCCTCAGGCAGCTATTTGGCGGCGTCCGCCTTTTTCTTCTCTTCGGCTACGCGACATATCAGCATCGCCCACAGTACAAGGCCCCAGGTTTGTCACGACGGAGTCGCATGCAATAGTAGAAGAACGATCAAAAAAGGACGGAGAGGACATACCGGCAATCTGCTTGGCGCGCATAATGGCAGCGACGTTCTCCTTGGTCTTCGCTTGCTCTGAGCCAGACATCTGTGAAAATTAGCCACAACCCTTCGAAAATCAACACGCCCCAGCTGCAAAAGTCGTGGACAGATGTCGCGAGAAGTCTAGAGGAGACATACTGTGTTCTTGCCTTTCTGTCATTCTTGTCAGCGTACGTTGGACGGTAAGGCTCAGGCAGACTCACCTTGCCAGCCTGCTCCTTCAAGTTCTTCTCCCTCGCCTTGTCACGCTGGTTACCACGAGCCATTTCGATGATGTTTTTGAACCTGGGTCTCGAGGTTTGGTATCTTGAAATGCTGAATCCCGGGCGCGCGCTGTGGAAATCGAGGATCAAGAAAGCAAGCGTGATCGGAAGGCGTTAAAAGCAGCGCCATTTGCCAGCCGCTGATTGGCGCGCACAGGGAAAGGGGGCCAGAACGGACGGGCATCGCTAAAAGGTGCGTCACGTGTATGTGAGGTAGTTCTTGTTTGCTACACTTCACCAGGACATATCTTGAATCACTCTCGATACCCAATAGTCCGGCATGATGTTTAATCTGAGTTTGTTGCTATGAATATTCACGCGATTTCCTGTCCAGGGCTGTGACGGTGCGCTCTGGAGGTCCTCAGCACGCCAAACATCGCGCCGGGCAGATACCTCTGACAGGCATTGGCAATTGTTCAGCATTGAAAATTCGTAAGACTGTCACTGATGCCGCTTCAGGGTGTTCGTGGTTACTTGAATGACGGCCACACACAAGATGCTTGGAATACTCCTTCACGTCGCCCAGCTCTCAACTATCCGTGAAAGTTGTCTCAGCGTGCGACTGTTACGGATCTCATCCAGCTGCTCGAGCAACCTCAATCACCTCAATTATTGATTGCCACTGGTACGCTGGAAACCGAAGAGAGCTTAGCTGCTCTTCAGCAACCTTCAAATCATATGCTTGCGCAAGCCTCGATGTCGTCGCCATGCTAAATCAAGACTGTCGTGAAAGATGATTCTGATTACGAGTACGATTGAGGACCTGCATCTGGCGTTGCGATAGCTATCCTGTCTCAATAGACATACGGTATGAACTTCTTGGTCCGCAGCTTGTGTTCTCTCCACTGTTCTCCAAACTCTCTTTGCATCATAGCCTCCTCTTCCCTTACTCTCCTGATCATAAACATGTAAATTGCACAACTGAACCCAATCACAGGCACCAGGTATGCATGAATCTCATCTGTGGCCATCTTCTCGTTCACCAGCGGCGCCCAACAACTCACCAGCCCTCGCTGTCGGAGGAACAGTGAGTAAAAAGCCAACAATACCATGAGCAGGCCAGTATAAGATGGATGTCGCACGTATGCGTAAAGACCAGTAGTAACCACTTGATCTAGTTTAGCAATTCGGTAGGTGAAATTCGTGCCAAGTTGCGCGTAGGCCTGCAGACGAATGTAGCTCCCCAGATACAACAGCGCAAGTGCGGCGATGGCAGTGCTTGACCATGTGAAGAGCTGAGGATCCAGATATCCGGGCGTTGGGCACACGGCTTGCAGCACGTCATTGTTGTTTGGTAGCGATTTGGATATAGATAAGGAGACAGTGGCCTGGTAGAGAGCGATGGCGAGGGCCACACTTCGCGCAACCACCATGCCACTTGGCGATGCGACGATCCACATCAGCCATGATTCCGTCTTGGTCGAGATGATTTTGCTGCTGGGTTGGCGGAAGGAGAGCTGAGTTAAGTAGCCTGCGTGGAGTACTACGAGGGCGTATAGGACTGCGGTTGCGGCCATGGTCGCTATGCATGGAATTGGAAACACCAGCGGACAGGGGGCGTTGCGAGTTGATTGGAACTCGGAGCATGGTTCCGATGGAGTGATTTGCTTGTAGGTGTCAGATAATTACGTCATCGGCCTGGTAAGTGCACCGTTGAACTTGAACATTGACCTAGAGTACACCACGTAGCTCTTGATCTGGAGGCGTCGTCAACGGATCTACTGCAGGTGATGTTACAAGGTTGCAGTGACAAGAGGTTGAAACACACAAAAGTCCAATATATGGGCTTGTCGATCGTCAGGATACTTGCATCACATCCCAGGATCCTGGCTCTCTATGGCCACCTAGACAAGACGGTTTCCGTTCATTGTGAGTATTGTACATAGTTTACCTCTCTATTAGTACCGCTCCTGAGACATGACTATTATACACAGTTTTAGAACAGCTTTCCAAGAAAATCTGACACAAAGTTATCCGTTTCAGGCTTCTACCAGGTTTTGCCTTTTGACCTTCTCTTCTTCGTCGTACCAGCCGAGTACATGTGCCGCATACTCACCAGCGAGGCCAATGCTGATAGCACCTCCAGTAAAGAAAGCTCCGTTGACAAACCACCACCAGCAGTTCTTGACCTCCTTCAGCTTCACGCGTCGAATCATGGTACCCAGAGTAAGTGCTGCACCTCCGCAGGAGCCAATGAAGAAGATGGGGCCGAGGCCTGCAGCGAAACCAGAAGCGGCAAGGAGTCCGATTTGTACAACAGCGAGACCTGACAACACTGCTTTCGTCTCTTTCTCGTGCTTCAACGCAATGCTCTTGATGCCAGCCTTGACATCATCCTTGATGTCCATATGAGCATAAATCATATCGTACAATACTGTCCAGGCCACATTGCTGGCGTACAGAAAGGCAGCTGCTGTGAGCGCAGCCTGGTTGGCGAGGAGATCGATACCAAGCGCAGGGAAGCCCATCATGGCGCCCCATGAGAACGTGAGACCGAGGACGAATTGCGGGTAGTAAGTGACGCGCTTTGCTAGCGGGTAGAGGGTAACGAGGATGAGCGATGGTGTGGCATACCAGAAACACTCAAATGGCAGAGACAACAGAACAGCAAGGCCTGCGAACATCTGACCACCAAGGAAGACGATGGCTTGTTGGGGCGTCACTTCTCTCCTCGCAAGAGGGCGCAGTCGTGTGCGTTCCACGTGTGGGTCAAGGTTGCGGTCCCAGAGATCGTTGATAGTACACCCAGCTCCTCTCATAATGAGTGCACCGGCGAAGAAAAGTGCAGTGGTACCGACGACAGCTGATGGCGCAGCGACAGGCACAGCCATTGCTCCAGCCAGCAGTGTACTAAAAAGACATGGAAAGAACAGATAGTATGTACCCGCAGGTGCTTGAAGTCGCATCAACTCAGCGTATGGAATAGCCTTTGCAGGGAGATAGGAAACCAGGCCAGTTGTGGGCGGTTTGTACGCTGGCAAGGCCTTAGGTGATGGGTCTTGTGCTGTCGTTGCTATACTGGAGGCTGGTACCAAGAAACGTGTAAGACTTATGGTTGTCGGTCGACATATGTGTGGGCCTTTTGGCGTGATGAGCTGTGTGGATCTCGCTTCATGCCTCCTCGCAGGCCAAAGTGATGCAGACGATAAAGTTCTTCGCCATGTTATCTGGCAGTGTGTTGGTAGGCTTCCAGACTGCTGGAGTCGCGCGCTACACTGGCCAGCTCGAATGAGAGGAGTCGCCATGGCCGTTACGCTAGGGGGTCAAGGATGTGACCCAGTCGTTGATGGTAAAATAAAGCGGGTCCAGCGCCTGCCAAAGTAGGGTTTGGTGAATGGTGACCTACACAAGCTTCTGCTACGTCAGGTTGCATCAATTGCACAGCGTGTGCGATTCGGCAAATTCGACGCGCCCGACACTTTCTTCGCGCCAAGAAGATTGAGAACTGGCGCTGGTGAGAGTGAGGTTGAGCAGGATTCTGAGATTTGTCAGCACCCCGCACTCCCCAAACAAACACCGCGCGACGCTCTAGAAAAGCGCATCAAATTAAATCTCCAGTAAGGCAAAAACACTAAAAAATGACCAGGATAGCTAGAATACAGCCTCACGAATATTATCTATTTTGCAGCTCCTTAATTGCTTGTGTGTGGATGCTGCTACAGGCTAATTTTCTATGGGCGAGGCATCACGATTGTTGACTGTTGGGGTGCTGACAAATCTCAGAATCCTGCCATTTTTGCTTACTACCTGGTGCTACCAAAAGAAAGTGAGGACTGGCGCGTCGTCCGTGCGTGCTTGCCGAGCTTCAGCCTCACCGAAGCTCTCCAGGCACCTTCTCGCCGTCGTCACGACCAACCCAAGCGCAGCGCATCCTCGCCACTTTATTGCATCTGAGGATACCTTGCTGGAGCTAGCCCCATCCTCTGAATACCTCTGTGACAACGAAAGCGCTGCGGGGGTGAAGCTAGCCCCGCCCGTACACGCGACGCTGGAAATGCGCCGCAGCAAGAAAGATGCCCGCCGCACGACCTAGGGCCTCGTTCGAGCCCATACCTCCCGACTTCGACGTGCGAACCTTCGTCGAGACTGCAGACAACTTCCAATATGTCGACCGCATTTCCTATGAGATGATCAGCAACAATGGCTTAGAGCAATTCGAGAAGCTCATTTTACTGCATGTCATCATTGGTGGAAAACCTCTGGTTATTGATGGGTTCGAGGAAGTGCTGGACCCATGGACCTTCACACCTTCATGGTTGCGCGACAACCATGGCGACAAAGGTAGGTAGCTCGCTGACGAATAGCCGTTTGAACACACGAGCTAACATGCTGCGCAGTCGAGAACGCCCGAAACCTCTCCTCAAAGGAGAACATACCCCTCACGATTAAGCATTATCTGAGGCACATGAGTAAGCTCACAGACCAGTTCTTCGGTGGCCCCGAGCGCTATAGGGACAAGACACGCCAGCGGATATATTTGAAGGACATCGACTGCCCGCAAGTCTGGCAAGACAAGTTGAAGGATCACATTCCGTCTGGTCTTTTCTACCTCAACGACAGCACTGGCGAAGTTGACGGGGCGGGCGCGCTAGAGGACTTCACAGGCCGCAAAGGACGAGGCATCGGCCGTTCCGGAGACCTGATGAGCAGCCTGCCACCAGAAATGCGCGCTGAAAACCTCATGTGCTATATTGGGCACGAAGGCACCTACACCCCTAGTCATCGTGAGATGTGTGCATCGCTGGGGCAGAACATCATGGTGGATGCTTCAAAGCAGGTTAGCGAAGACGGCAAGCCTGAGCACCCTGGTTCATCCTTGTGGTTCATGACCGAGATGAAGGAACGACATTTGGTTTCTGAATACTGGCTTTCCGTCCTTGGTCACGACATTGAAGTTGAGGACCATTTCGCACAACTCATCGCATGGAAGAAGGCACCCTTCAAGACATACGTCGTAGAACAGCGCCCGGGCGACTTGATTCTGATTCCACCACTAGCTCCACATCAGGTCTGGAACCGCGGCACCCGCACCATGAAGATTGCCTGGAACCGAACCACCGTCGAGACCCTCGAACTAGCTTTAACGGAAGCCTTACCGAATTCCAGGATCGTCTGTCGTGACGAACAGTACAAGAACAAGGCAATTGTCTACTACACCCTCTCCAAGTACTCGCAGCTCATCAAGTCTGCCCGCGCCCAGGTCGAAGCAGGTGGTGAACAAGCCGAAGCCATCCAGCGCTCGATCAAGGTGCGCCAGGTACAGCGAGACTTCAAACGCCTTTTTGATTTGTACAAGTCAATTATACTTTCGGAGATGTTCGACCAGAACTCTAGAGAACGTTGCGAGTTTCTGCTGTACGACAGCAACGTCACTTGCTCGTATTGTCGATGTAACATTTTTAACCGCTTCCTCAGCTGCAAGAGCTGCAAGAATCTGTTCAGCTCTGAGACTGAGGAGCCGTACGATGTCTGCATGGATTGTTACTGCATGGGACGCAGCTGTGGCTGTCAGTCTGGATACCAATGGGTCGAACAGTGGAAGTGGAAAGATCTTCTTCACAAGTACGAAGAGTGGCGCGCCCAGATCATTGATATTGACGGTCAGATGACCGAGAAAACGCCTCTGCCCTTACAAGAAGAGCGCAGATACCTAGGCAAGAAGACACTGGCACAAGTATGCCAGGAGCAATTGAAACTCCGACCGTTCGTTGACATCAAGGCACCACAGGTCGAGGACAATTCCGAAGACGAGGAGATCGAAGTCGACGCTTATGGTGTCGCGAAAAAGGTCAAGAACAAGAAGTCCAAGAAGTGGTTGAGAACTCACAAGAGTTGCCACACGTGTCTCCACCGACACCCAAACTGGAAAGTGGCTTTCTGCTCAAATTGTGACCTGGCCTTCTGCTACGGGACCTTATTCCGTGCGCACGATATGATGCCTCTGAGCGTCATGGAGAACTTCAGTTGGAAGTGTCCCCACTGTAGAAGGGTCTGCAACACAGGTCATTGTCGACGTGACCCTCGTCAACACCCTTACGAGCCTAAGGGCACTCTTCTTGGTCACGACACAAAGAAGGTAGCTGACCCTCGCTCTGTCGAATGCCTCGTTGATTTCAGTGTCTCTAATCTCAACTGGATGCGGGAGGATGAGGGCATGGGTGAGAGTGCAATGCAGCGTCGCAAGCAGCAAGCTGAACAGGACCGTCTAGCAGACCCTTCTTTGGATCCCCGGTACATGGACGAAGATCCTGCGTATTCTCGAAACGGCATTGCATACTCTCCGGTCGAAGATGCAAATGGAAATGTCGATGAGACTGGCGACGGGTTTGTAGATATTGACACCGTCCAGAATGGCGACCCGAACGATGACATCCCACGACTGGGACAAAAACGAGGGCGTGATGAGGAGAACGAGCAAGGCAGCCACAGGAAGCAAAAATTTAAGAAGCAAAGAAAGAACAAAGACGAGGATCAGCCGCTCGAACCAAAGAACATATCTGGCAAGCAGTATCAGAAGGAGATGCAGCGCAGGCTTCTGGAGGAGGCTAAGCGTGAAGATCGATTCATCCTCGTGGCCGCCAGGATGAAGAAGAAGTCGAAGGTTGTGAAACTCTTTTTGGATTCTCAAATTCTGGAAAACATCAGTAATCGACCAGTACCTGACCGCCATGCAGCTGCGGCACGGCAGCGAAGCCCTGAAGAAGAGGATCAAGGCGGTGCTACGGGATCAATCTTGCAATCAGACATCATACCTGAGGCGAATGCTGCAAAGAGCATCGTCGAAAAGGAAAAGGCTATAAAGGTATTCCGGTGCCGAGTCGAGCCAGATGAATCATACACATCGAAGAAGCGCAACAGCGACACGGGTGGACCTGCTAGAACTCCCGGTCGACCTCGCGGCCCACGACGATACGAGGAGATTACAGTCGATTCTGACGAAGAGCCCTTCGATTCTGACGATGGCGCGGATGCTGCGGATGCTGCGGATAGTGCCAATCCCGGACGTATTCGCGTTCGTGCATCAAACTGGCTCGCTCGTAAGCACCAAGACGAAGATGAAGATCTACCAACAGAATTACCGTCCGACTTCAGGGATGGTGAGGTTCGGCATCGCGATCGCGAACGAGAACGCGAGCGTGCTCGCGAACGGGCCGAGAAAATGAAGTCAATGCCAGCAAAGCCACAGCCAGGGATCAGACCTAGGGGTCGACTGCCAAAGAATAAGAGAAATAGTCTTGGCAATATCTCTGCTGAGCCAGATGACGAGGATGCAGCGCATGAGGAAGACGACCAGTCTAATGAAGCACTCATCCTTGCCCAAAAGGCCACTGCAGCGGTTCTTGAAACGCAAAGTCGTGAGGAACAGACTAAAAGACAGGCTGCTGAGATGGAGGAACGCGCAGCAGCAGCTGAGCGCGAAGCCCAGCAGAACTTACGCACCAAGATGGCTCTTTTTAATTCTGACGATGAGGAGCCGGTGGACAACTTCTTCAACGGCCTCGCTGCCGAGGATCCCGTTGTGGATGATGACGTTGTGGATGGTCCAAACCTTGAGACTGAGAACGAGCCCGTTCGAAGCGGACCACCGCAAGCTGTTACCTCGTTGCTCGATCGACCAAGTATGCACGGCAGGAAGATCAAAGTTGTTTCAGCTGCGTCGAAGCGCAACGGTGAAAGCTCGACGACAATCACTACAACCACGATCATACCGCCAGTATCGACCTTTACGAGCATCAACAAGAAGCCTCAACCTGTTGACCTGTCCGACTCAGATGAGGATGAGGATGATGAGATCCCTGCCAGTGCGCCCGTGCCCAAGAAGCATGTCGGCCGACCACGTGCTGTACCAACAAGGGGCGGCATGGTGCCGACCAGGGGTGGTGGCACGTCCAAACGTGGGAGAGGGCGGCCCAGGAAGACGATGTAGATGGGTTGACTTGAATGAGTGGCCTGCACAAATGCACCCTCAGTTGCGTTGAGGCACGTTTTACAGTTATTTCTTGTACGTAGCGAGGCGCTCCGGTACTTTAGTGGCGTTATCGTTCTTGACGGCCTTGTCCTCGATTAGCATAGCCTGGAGATTTTGAGTACTCATGGTGGATTGGCCGCACCATATCATCTAGGAGGACTTACAATACCATATCCACGTATTCATCTCAACCTCTCAATCTTTCTTGACTATCTAATGTAGCATTCAAACCCAAAAACGACAGGGGCACTTGCTATAAACCCAGAATTGGGATGACCTCACGGCCACGTGACCTCGCGCAAACGCGTCCAGTCGCGCATCCGTTTCCCAACCTCGCCGGGCCCACACCAACATTAACATCCATATCGACACCATGTCATCCCTACACGTTGAAAAGATATCCCTCTCGGTGTTTCGAGCGACACTCTTGCGCTACACAGACACAGCACCCTCCACATTGTCTGAGCTGGATACTCTTCGCTACGACACAATCCCGGCGAAGCTAGCCAAGATCAAGCAAGATGCATGTCTGCAGAAGAGCGATGTTGAGAAGCTCGTTGAGTGGAAACTGTCCGTCTCTTCCCAATTACTCCAGTATTGTCTCGCACATATGAATGGACCGGGTCTGGCGCTGGGAAATGAACAATCAGAATCCCGTCTAACATGATTCGAATGGAAACATTCATCATGTACCCCTCGTCGTCACGCAGCCGTCAAAAAGGAGCCAAATCAGCTTAGAGCTACGGACACTAATGTCCAATTGTAGAAAACATGGCACATACCGACCCGCCCTAATGGGCCTCGTAAAGTCCAACCCAGCAGACGTAGTCAAAAGCACGACACAAGAAGCATTCGCCTCTCTCATAGACTCCAAAGATGTCATGAAAGCAGTCAAGATCATGACGAAGTTGCGAGGCATTGGACCTGCTACTGCATCGCTGCTCTTGAGTGTCTTTCAGCCGGATAGGGTGCCTTTCTTTTCGGATGAGGTCTTTCGCTGGACGCACTGGGATGATAAGGGGAAGACGGACTGGGGGAGGAGTATCAAGTACAATGTCTCTGAATACAAGGAAATCGTTGCGACTGTCGAGGAGGTGAGGAAGAGACTGGGTGTTGCGGCTGTGGATGTGGAGCAGGTGGCGTATGTTTTGGGGAAGGAGGGGGTGGATGTTGATGTTGAGATGGATGAGGGGTCTGGGGGTGAAGCTGACGACAAGATGGCTGGGGAGAAAATTGAGGAAGACGACAAGGTGAAGAAGACAGAAGACGAGAAGGATTCAAAAGTCGGCGTGGTCGAAGGGACCGAGCATAACTCGAAGGGCGATTTGGCAAGCCCCACAAAAAAGAAGGGGACCAAACGAAAAGCCGAGGATGCGAAAGCTCCTGCAGAAGGCACGCGGAGAAGTGCTCGAAGGAAGGCTTAGAGTTCTTGAACCCGTACATTTTTATGCTACGCTGCAAACATGTACAGGCAATCCTCTCGCTGAACAGCAACCAGTTCCTTGATATTCATTGTTTGACGATACACTCCAGCTGTGCACAAGCAGAGGACATGCCTACTTCTGCTCCAAGGAGGCATCTCTGCTGGAGTCAGACTCTTGCCTTTTTTTGTCTCATTTTCGAGGACTGAAACCCCATGACTTGTTCAAGCTTATCTTGCAGATCGAGCTGACTGGCAGAAGGAAGAGTCACGACTCTTTATGTGCAACTCCCTTCTCCCCCCTTTGAACAGCTCCAAAACCCGCACTACGAGACTCAACACTGGCCATCCGTTTGCCTCTCGGACCGTAGCTCTCCATCTCCCAGGCCACACACTCCCAGCTCTCATCACTCGACCGTGCACACACATCTCACGATGAAAGCACCCACCATGCTCGCCCTCGCAACCCTCATCCTCAACTCACTCGGCTCCCCCTACCAAACTTCCCCGCCGACCCCAACACGACCGCAGACTGCATCGAATGGGTGGACATGTCGAACAGCACGGCCGAAACCTGCGAATCGACGCTGCGCTACTGGGGCATCAACCCGACGCATGGAACCCCTCCGTTGGCCTCGAGTGCCAGGCTGGCAGGGCGAAACTAGCTACTGCATTGTGACGCGCGAGCGGCTCGACACGAGTGTGCAGACGACGGATGAGAAGGGGTTCACGGTCGCGATTATGACGACGGATGCGGATGGGTGGAGGATCCCCGTGACGAGGAGTGGTGGGGTGGTGGTGGCGAGTTCGTCGGGAAGCGTTGCTGCGACGACGACGACGACGACGGCCGTGGCGAATCTGGAGACTTCTTCAAGTGCAAGGACCAGCGCCTCGACTCTTGTATCGACAACGGTAAGCGGGTCTGCTGCGAGAAGTAGTAGTGCTGCTGTTGCAGACGCGGCTGCCAGCTCTGGTGCTCGGAGGAATCTGGCCATGTTTGGATCACCTGGTTGTGGAATGCACGATAGAAGTTAAGTAGCATATGATATGAGAATGTCGTAAATGCCTATTGGCCAGGGCAAGAACGCCATGCACCAGGAACAGAAACAAATCTCGCTCGAACCCATGTATAGTGCCTTAGCACGGAAACCACCGAACGCCATGCCAAACCGATACGGGTATGAATGTGAAAGAACCATTGAGAACAGCCTTGTGCAGAAGAAGATAAAGGAGTTGATGCCGTACATCCAACGGAAACCTCGGCTATGAAGGAAAGACAGAAAGTGTTGGAAAGTGGAATTGCACTGTCCTAATCAGGCTAGCACCACGTGACCGATAATCCTGTATTTAGCCCCTGAGTAGAGCAGACTCCAATCTACACACTTACATGCCATGACTGAGAGAGTCATTCTTTCTCAATAGGTTATGAGCCCGGGTTTACGCGCTTGCGTGTGCATTGTGAGTGTCCGGAGTGTCGTTTCTTCGATATGGGCAGCAAGCTGGTATATGCGTGTCTGCGCCAGAACAACCCAGGAGGTCGTCGCCTTCTATATTCTAAGACACTGGGCCGTCGCCCTGGCTGCCGCGAAGGGTATTAAGTCCTGAAGACACTGGGTCGTCGCCCTGGCTGCCGCGAAGGGTATTAAGTCCTGAAGACACTGGGTCGTCGCCCTGGCTGCCGCGAAGGGTATTAAGTCCGAAGAAAAATGGACTATCGTCCGGAGAAGCTGGGAGCGTCTCGAAGATACCTTGGGCGAGTTATACCCAATTCCGACGCGCGAGTCGAAGAGAGCAATGGTTGCTCTATCCCTTTTCAACCAACCTTTTGACAACGATTCGAATACCTACCTACCGACGGTAACCATCGATTCTTCCGAAAACGACTCGAATTGCCTGCCTATCG
This sequence comes from Lizonia empirigonia, assembly GCA_009982855.1. Lineage (NCBI taxonomy): Eukaryota > Fungi > Ascomycota > Dothideomycetes > Pseudoperisporiaceae > Lizonia > Lizonia empirigonia. The sequence continues at coordinate 255,681 of JAADKA010000024.1, forward strand.
ATGGTAACCTTTCGAGCCCTTCTTTTATACCGGTAGCTACAGTTCGACAGCTACTTTCGATTCCTCAAACTCGAAAACCTACCGTTTGACGGTGCTCGAGGTTTTTTACTCTCTCGAACTCTACCCACCTACCCCCACCCGATTTCTCGATCGATTTTTTATCTTCTTTCCAAAGGATTTCGTCAAATAAACGCAAAGAAGCAAAGGCTTATATAACGATGGGGGAGAGTAAGGGTGTTAGGGTCTGGAGCCCCGAATAGGACACAGACAAGGAGGCAGGAGCGGAGGAACGGAGCGGGGACAACAAGAGAGGAGAGCGTACACAGCTAGAGTACTAGGAGTACCAAGCTGGGGGAGCGCTGAGACAGGAGAGCGTACACAGCTGGAGTACTGGAGTACCAAGCTGGGGGAGCGCTGACTCTCACGTAGGAGTCGAGGGAGAGTCGGTATGTTGGTGATATCGATTCTACCTTGATTTTCAAACGCGAAAATTCTCTCGACCTTCTTTCTCGACTTTCTTTCTCGACTCTTCACTCGGCCGACACCTCACTTTACTTGAGGGACTCGCAACGTGACGGCCGCTACAGGGTGACAGGGAGGTTTCATTCTTGTTGACAAGGCACATAGAAGTCCGATTGGCTACGAGAGTAGCCAGATCAAGTCCTGGAGTTTTACTATTCTAGAGGGTGTTCTAGCAGTGGCTTGCCTTCTTAAGACAATTGCACTTCTGGGGGAGTGTTGGAAAGTGGAATTGCACTGTCCTAATCAGGCTAGCACCACGTGACCGATAATCCTGTATTTAGCCCCTGAGTAGAGCAGACTCCAATCTACACACTTACATGCCATGACTGAGAGAGTCATTCTTTCTCAATAGAAAGCACAATATTACGTTTATAAAGAAGATCCCGAGGCCGCAGACCCACCACTCTCACTCCTTGTCAGCTCATCACCCTCGACCGGCTCGTTCTCCATCTGCTCCGCAATTTCCTCGTACCACTTGCCGTGTGCTTTGCGGTCGATCTCACCAACCTTGCTCAGCTGCTCGCAAATGTCGGCGACCTGGGGTACAAACTCTGCGAGACCGGTTGTTGCAAGTCCCTCAGTGGCCGTGCTGGCAGCCTTGACACGCTCACCAGAGCTGCTAGCTGATACGCGGTTGAAGATGTGCGTCTTGAGGCGCTGGAACAGAACCTTGGTGACGGGATCAGAGAGCCGGCCAGACTCTGCTTGAGTCAACAGACGAGTGACTGTTGAAGAGAGCTGCGCGCGGGTGGACGGCGGCATGTTGTGTGAAGACTCAAGAAGAGAAGAGATCTTGGCAGGCGTGCTAGGGTCTTTCATGTAGCCGTCCTTCAGGACCTCCCACATGCGAGTTGCCTGGGGCTTCCATTGCGAGCGAACATCGCGCTTCAGCAGATTCTTGGCTGTGAGGAGGATCCCGCCGATTGTAGTGATGCGCAGAGCGTCTTCGCGAATGCGCGAGATCCGAGCGCGGTCCAGCTCCAGGGTTTCCGGAAGCTCGGAGTCTCGCAGTGGCGGGACGGAGATTGCAAGGTCTACAAGACCGCGTGCGTAGATTTTGTGCGCTGTTGGTCTGTTGATGGGGTTCGGCTGAGCCCACGGGTCGCGGCGATCTGCTTCGGTGTGCATGTTGATAGCAGCACTACGCCACCAGCGTCGTGTCCGGTCCAATGTGATGTGACCCTCGTCCAGATCCTGCCCAAACATACGTTGCTCGTACCCGGTGGCTTCTTTGATCAAGGTCGGCGCAGCGTTCATGAGAAGGAAGTTGGAGTAGTCCAATGAGAGCAAATCAATGACGTGTAAAAGCTTGAACAGCTTCTCGACCATCTCTGGGAGCTCACCCTCTTCTTGGAGCTCGTCTGCCAGCGCTTTGACTTGAGTGTCTCGGAAGGGAGCACAGAGCTTGGGAAGGATGTTGGCGATGAAGCCAAAGAACTTCTCGTACGAGAACAGCCCTTGACTGCACTGTTTGTTGATGAACTCCGGGTCTAGGGTCTCAGAGATGAGGGTGTGCATTGAGTTTCCTGCCTTCAACAAGCGCAAAAGCTTCGCACGTATATTCTCTGCCATCGCGGCTGTCCACTGCGCACTGTCACCGTCCTCGAAGCCCTTGCGCATGGCGTCGCACAGCTCGCGGTTCAGCGCATCCCTCAGATCAGCAGTTGGGGACGCATCGATGCGATATTCTTTGTCAATAGACAGCTCGTGCACAAGCACGCGGTTATCTGGCACAACGGTGAAGACCTTTGACAATGACTGAGCTTGGTGGCCTTGTGTTGCGGAGCCAAGACTTGCCGCTTGACCAGAAGCTGCCAGCTCCGAGGCCGCCTCAGCTTGCATAGCGACACTCTCGCCTTCGATGGGTGAGCCGGAGGACACATCAACGGCGACTCGCGGGCGGACAGTTTCTCCGGCAGGTCTCTTCTTAGGCCTTGATCTGCGGGCTTCACGAATGGCCTTTCGAATTAAGGTCAACGCTTTGTCTGGTCCCGCCAGCTTCTTGATCCTGCTAAGCAAGATGGCTTGGTTGTCTCGAATGCCTGTTCTATACTCGTTCGCAACCTCTTCAACGGTTGCGTCTTTGACGCTCTGCCAGATCTCGTCGAGACTGACAAAGGATGCGACCATGGTCTCGACCAGCGCAGACGAATCGCGGGCTTTCCAGTCATTGAAGGCTGCAACGAAGGCACTATGAGCCAACAAGACTGTCTCGGTCCTGGTAGGCGAAGGCGTATAGTAATTGAAAGTCGTGAGCTTTCCTAATGCTGATTCAAACGAGAGTACCAAGTCTTTGGCTTTGGTGATGAGGTCCTGCTCTTGATCGCCGTCGCGGCTCAGTACGTTGGTGGGATGACCCAAGATCAGATATGAGGAAAGGAAGGTTCGGACAGCTGTGCTGCGAGCCACCGGGTCAGGATCTGGGAGCAGCACAAACAGCTCCATGACCTGTTCGGTCGTCTTCAGGAGCTTCTCGTCCGCGAGCATGGTAGTAATGTCCTCGAAACTCGTGCTGCTGATCTTCTCTATAGACAGCCCCATTTCTAGCCATACATCAACGATGTTCTTCCTAAATCTCGCCCGCCATGCAGACTGGATGCGCTTGGCGGCGTCCTCGGAGGTTGGCGCCCGCGGCTGCTGTGGTGTCTTCTTTGCATCGGCGGGCGGCGAGCTCGCAGTTCTCGGCCGGCGAGGGCTGCGCTTGTACTCCAGCCGCCTCCTCTCTGCTTCTGCGTGCTTCTCCTCCATTTCCAAGCGGTATCTGCGCTCTTCGGCGGCCTTGCGCTCTTTCATGTCCTCAGCGATCTTCTTGGCCCTGCGGACTTCCTCAGCGCACGATGCTGCCACCTGGGCAAGGTGTCGCTCGCGGGCCTCCTTGGCGGCCAACGCCTTCTCTTCGCTGTTCGAGACACGAGGGGTCGCCTTGGCCGCCGCAGCCCGCAAACGGACCTGTTCGGCATGGGCAGCTCGGTCGGCCAGCCGTGCCTTGCGGGTCTCGAGGATCGACACACGGCGGAGGTGCTGGGCGATGTGGTGGCTCTGGCAGCTGTTGCGGATTGCCGAGCGGCTCGAGGTGTGGGAATGCGTCGAAGAGAGCGAGTTGCGGCGGGACGACGTTGCGGACGACTTGCGGCGGTTGTTCGAGTGTCTGTAGAATCGTGCGGCAATCCGTGGCGGTGGAGCGAATGTGTGGCCGTCGCCGGCGTCGTCGGAGAGGAGCATGTCGGGTTCCTCGGGGATGTCGTCGTTGTCCAGCTCCAGCTGTGAGCTCACCAGCTCGATCTCCGAGTCGCTGAAAGACATGATGATGTGTAGAGTGCCCCCTGCGGCCAGGAGTCGTGCGCGCGGGTCGAGTCGGCCGGAGAGACAGCGTAGCTGGTGCTGACCGAGATATGAAACAGTGCACGTCCTCGAGGATGACGATGTCTGTGTGTAACAAGCCGCAAGCGGACGGGGAAGATGCAGCGGGCAGAGAAGCCAGAGAAGCGCATGCAGCAAGAATGTGAAGGTGAGAAGCGAAGGGACCCGGTGGGCTGGTCAGCCGGCCGTGGATATGGATGGCTGCAAGCAAGACAGGCAAGACTGCAGATTGATAAGCGGTGGGGTACTTCGTAAAGGCGGGAATAGCGCTTCGAGGGGTGAACGAGCGTCGCGCAGGGATCAAGCAGAGGAAGAAGCGCTCGACTGAACACAGCAGCCGTCGCAGTGAGGGAAAGCAGGAGGCTGGGATGGCGTGCCTTCCTTGGACATGACGGAAGAGCCCATCAGCCGCCTGGCGCTAGCAAGGAAACTACCTTCGTAGCTGGAGGCATAGATGACATGGCCGCGAGAAGCCCATCGAACGTGATCGACATCCTCGAGACCTCCGCTCAGCCTTATCAACCGCCTGTCACATGCACCGGCCGCTAGTCTTGTCAACTCGCCGTCGACTTCAACGTCGCTCTTTTCTTTGCTGCTGTGCTTTTTGCTGCGAACCTGGGAAGCTAGCTTCACGTGAGAGCCATGCACGACGGACGTTCGAGCTCTCAAATGCTCTAGCTTGAGTGCAACACTATTTCCATGTCTCGATTGAGAAGGCTGTCGACATCAACTGTCGTTGGACAGCCAAAATGACAGAGCGGGCGTGTCAAGGAGAATAAACCTCCAGCAACCACACCAGAAGACTCCCCCTTCCACGAATGCTGCATAGCTGCGTACACTTGCCGACATTTGCAGAAGAACCGTCGCAGATGCAGCGCACACAGCTCACAGATCCTTCAGCCTATTCGGGAAATTGCTGCAACCGCCCTTCTGATGCCCGATTTCCGCGGCTGCAGCCTGGTGACCCTACGCCCTTTGCAGCGCGTGCAACATGAACCCTTGGCCGTATGCTGGCGACAAATTACGATTGGCTTGGGAGAGTGAGAGAACAGCACTGTATGGCTGCCATGTCGAGGCTGTGCTGCATCGGAAGGCTGCGTGCAGGTTGGGTCACAGCCTGTTCATGCATGCATGTACGAAAAGCAAGTGCAGACGTTGCTTGTGAGTTCATATAGTCGACAATTCTCCGGAGTCCTCGCAGCGTCGCATGAGACGCACATTCACCTCTCACCGGTTTTGGAGACCCTGACTTCAAGAAAATGCTATCAACCACGAGCAGCGGAAAGGCGAGCAATGAGCATCGTGAGCACGCATTTTCAGCGTCAGATGAGGAGCATATACAGGTCACGCCGCCAACTTCGAGGAAAGAAGCAGTCGCCTCGTGGTTCAAGTCGATAATTTCCTGCTCGTTCACATCACCAGCCAGGCGATCGATTCACAAGCAACCGCACTGCAAGCCGTCTAGCTACCAAAATGAGCCATCAGATCACGTCACTGCCAATTCACAACTCTGCGCATTCGACCTCCACAGCAATTCACAAGACTCTATTGCTAAATTATCCATCATTGGCGAACCAAAAGTTGAGCCAGGCGATCTTCACGACATCATTGACATCGAAAGAGTACTCGAAAAACCATCCCCTTCTTTGAAACTGTACGAAGCTATGCCTCATGATAATTCCATACGTCTGTTACGCCTCCACAAAGGCATTTCGACCGACTTAGTCGAGTTCACCCTTGAATTTGCTCGATTGGATCATACAACCCCAGAGTACGAAGCACTTTCTTATGTATGGGGCCCGTCCTGTAAAGACTCGTACATCGTTCATCGACCCAGCCAGAAGGCGATATCCGTCACTCCAAACCTTCGTGAAGCCCTCGAGAACATACGGTGGTGTGACAGAGACCGGTTGATCTGGGTAGACGCTTTGTGCATCAACCAAGGAGACGGAAAGGAGAAGGGTGTCCAGGTCTGCAGAATGAACGCGGTTTATGCTCGCGCTAGCGACGTGCTCGTATGGCTAGGACCCGACGCCGGAGCAGCGAATGTCGCGTTTGGTGCGTTATGCGCACTTGCCAACGAGGCGTTCCAACAGCAGTCACATCAAAACATTACCCAGATCGAATCAGCGTACTACACAACAGGGCCACATGAAGAACCCGTGGTATTCGATGCAGTTCCCCACATCTTGGAACAAGATGTCTGGGCAAAGGTCATGCGTTTCTTCTGCTCAACGTGGTATACACGGCTCTGGGTTCTTCAAGAAATTGTCCTCGCTCGGAACGCTACGTTCAAATGGGGCAGCTGCTCTATATCGTGGAAATACGTGGGTGGAGCCATCGAAGCCATCTATGCAAATCCATTTCTACACATGCTTCTCGACATCAAGAACCTAAAAAACGCATACTTGATGTGGTATTTGAGCATCACACACGGCAACTCAGGACGCCTCCAGTCCACCAACGGCAGCCAAAAGTCTCATCGAGATGGCGGGTCCCCACTTCTACATCTCTTAGATCTAGCCCGCAGCTTTGAAGCAACCGACTCTCGAGACAAGATCTACGGCGTTCTTGGATTCCCTACAAATAACGCCGGGTTTAATGGAGGTGCAGTCATGCCCGACTACACTCTCAGCACAAGCGAGGTATATGCCCAGGTGACCCGCAATTTCATCGAGACGGACCAGAACCTCAACGTTTTTGGTTTCGTACTCCGCACGCCTCGAGATTCCCTCCAAAAGAACGATGACCTCTCCAACCTGCCATCATGGGCGCCAAATTTCAACTCCACAGACATCGCGCTCCCTATATCGAACTTGAATATCGGACACCAGTACTCTGCCGGATTGTCGCGACCTCTATGCCTCCTGCCCTTGCATACGCCCAACACCCTCCGGCTGAGGGGCGTCATACTGGACACCATCCGCGCCACCGGCCCAGGAGTACAACAATACCCATTGAACAGCATGGACAGCACCGACTTCACCAACATGCTGAAATGGAGCGTAGCCACAAGCACCAGCCTCGCCACGATCGCCACAACAATGACCGCCGGCCGATCTCGCGAGGGCCGACTCCTCTCGCCGGCGCAAAAAGACCAACTTGCCACCCACTTCGCACAGCTACTGCAATACTTTCCTTTTGTCAAGGAGTCCGCGCCGCCAGCTCTGGCTCCCCCCACGCCCGCTTCCAGGGACGGCGCGCTCGCGGCAAACGCGGCGCTGTGCCGCGCCGCCACCTATCGACGCCCTTTTGTCACCGAGACGGGCAGGTTTGGCCTCGGGCCGTACGCATCCCGCGCAGACGCAGACAAGGTCGTCGTGCTGTGGGGCGGCCAGTGTCCGTTTGTGGCGGGCCAGGCCGAGGACGGGACGTGGGTGCTGAAGGGGGAGTGTTTTGTCGAGGGCTGCATGGACGGGGAGGCTGTTGCGGAGTTGATAGCTGAGCAGGGGAGGGAGGATGTCGTGTTTGAGTTTGTGTGATTTGGGTGTTTGGCTCGTCGTGTCGCTCGGCGTCATGGGAACGCAGTGCTTTTGCTAAAGAAATGCAGGGTTGGCGTGCTGGTGGCAGCAAGGAGGACAAGTCAAAATGCGCATTGCTTTGAAGATAGAAGTTATCATAGATTCTGCGAGCTAGCCAAATTATCACACACTTACACACATACGACAACGCGCGACATTCTTCACTTCCACTCCAGCTGAGAATTTCCAACGTCACAACCGTGCAGCAGGGCACAGCTCGCAGCTACAACCCCAGATGCAATTCCCCAACCAAGTCTTGAATCTGCCAAGACGTTATCATTCCCAACCTCCAAGCTCGGTGCGTCACCCACACTCACCATGGGCAGCCCCACGACTCCAAAGACAACATAGCGATTCGTGGCGCGAGCAACACGCCACGTCCCAGCAAACAGAACGACATAGCGTCTTGTCCCAGACCGGGCAGTTTTGCTTGAGACGAATCAGGCGCCTCGAATTGTCGTGGCGGGAGGGTTGCCGAGCCGAGCAATGAGTCGTAATGGACTGTTGAGGGACGGGGTGGGCAAATGTCAACAGTGTGCGATCCAGGGTGCGGCTTGGCGATTGTGCTGTCTGCAATGCGAAGAAGTGGAGAAAGTTCGACGTGGTGTTGCTCACGGCAAGTGTGGTCCAGTGGCATTGGATAACGTCACCCAAGCAAGGCCACTGCTGGAATAGTATGAACGAGAGAGTGTGAGGTAGTGAGGGTTTGAACTGGGTTGTAGCATTGGATGATGGTATATCCGGCATGGATCACGCGTATTCGTGACGTGTAGCCAGATGGTTGGGAAAGCCGTCTGCCGTCTGGGAGACGTACTCCATGGTTAGAGCCAAGCCATCCAGCCACAGGCGGGCGACCTGAGCTATCGAGTCAGTCTGACCGAGTGAGGGAGTTGGTCGAATGCTAATCTCGAGGGCCACACTGGATGATCTGGTTCACTCGTCGAGGCTCAATATGCAGGTGGACTTCGAATAGAGCACATGAGGATCTCGAAACAAGTCGTCTTCGCCGCTTTGAACCCTGTTCAATGCGTAATCGCAGACTGGGGTTATAGTTCTGACTTGGCGATCAGAGATTCTGTCGCGCAGCGTTCTGGTTTAGCAGAAGCGCGCCTGGTGCACCTGGTGGGCGACGAATACCACTGACTCCACCCTTCCTAGCTTCATCGATTCGTCCTTTGGAGAGACTGATACCTGGGACGATCCATTCTCCACAACTGCACTGCATTCCCTGCCAGGCATACTTGCCGACGTTGGAGTGACAGTTTGGACATTCGATTCGACCTTCTAACTTACCCTGTTCAAGCTCGGTACGCATCCACGACAGAGGATCCACAAAGTAGTGCGCACACTTAGTGTTCCCTTTGTCTTGGCTGTGCGAAGTGAGGTACTGGGATGTTGCGAGTGGTCGTCTATTAATGTATAAGCGCTGATAAAAACGAAACGAGAGCCAACCGATGCAAAGTGGCGTCAGAAAGTGAAAGAGACTCCACTCACCTGCATTTACGGCATCTCATCTCAAAGCCTGACGTCTGCTCTGTGGCGTGCTCATCTTCAAATCTGATCTTGTCTGCCTCAGGGGCCTGCGCACATGCACGACTCAGCTCGAGCTCACGTTGGTACATCCATCGTTGATAGGCTGGAGTTGCTTCCACATTATCGGGCATTTGCATTTCGCCGTACAACTCGAGTTGTCTCCAGAATCCCTCGTTTGGCTCGACTATTGATCGGGCTTGCCGAACATGCGACAATGCCTCCGATGGACTGATGTTGTGCTTTTGCATCAAATAAGCAATGACAACGGTGGCGGATCGCGATTTACCCATCGCGCAACTAGATGGAAGGATGTGGTTGGCATATTGAAACGAGTGGCTAATATTAGGAGTGGCAAACGAGCGGTGTGCATGACTTTTCGAAAGGAGAATGATAGGAGAGAAGAGCGGAAAATTCTGTAAAAGACGAATGCAGGACGCGTGGAAAGCAGAGAATGACTGTATGCACTGCAACGAACGAGCTGTTGAAGCCCCTGCGTCGTGAAGATGGCAAAATTGCCAAGCAAGGCAGTCTGCAGTGAAGATCGAAGGTTGTTCATGCAGGGTTCAGCTGAGCTGGGATTCAGACTTACTGCACCAATACTCCGCCACCACCATCGAGTCCTTCTTGGATGAACTGGTTGGTAGCAGGAAAATGCTCTAGCAGGTTCTCATCTTCGACGTCGTCGACTTCCACGACATGGTGCTTGAAAGGCTCGAAGAGATCCTGATCCAGTGGCGTACGCAGCACTGAAAGGACGTGTGTAATTTTTGCTTGCTGCAGTGCCTCACGTCGTCGCAGCGTGAACATGCTACATTGAGCTCATCAGCCTTAGATTGATAGTTGCAGAGAAGGAGGTGTCGAGTATCTCAACACGAGGGGCCGCCATTACGTACCCACCAATGTAGAGATCCAAGTCACCGGGTACTCTGTCAATGAGAGCCATGGCGCTCAGGAGAGAGATGCAGGCTGGTCCGAGAACGGTCGGAGTCGGAAATGATGTCGCGGGGTTGAAACGAGGAGTGCGCACAACGTTGCGGTGCTTGTCTGGTTGAGGCCTTGAATTTTGACCGAGGCTCAGTGTGGCAGATTGTAGGGAGGTTAGGTAAGCGGCGATGTGCCTGTTTTGAGGCCAGCGCGACCCAGCACAGAGGGTTCGTTAATTTTCGCAGTGCGCAACTGCAATAGGGCTGATAATCCACCGAGACCGACAGTGCGTTACTGAGATTCTAAACTATTGTTTTTGGGCTGTGCTACACAGCCTTACGCAGGAGGCAAGAAGACACGGTGATCTACGGTACCTCTCGCAGTATCGGCTTGGAGATTTCACGGGCAAAGGGAACTTCCAAGGCAATGGTTCGTCCTTGTGCGACGACTTGTTATTAGATAATGAAGGCAGTAAATAGCGCAGATGATCGATCCATCACGTTGATCTGGATCCTGGGATTGGTGCTGTAAGGCTAATCGCTTCCCCTGGACTGCCTCCGCGGAAGGTGCCGTGCGCTCCAACCCGCATCAAACGCCAAACGCACACGAGCCGCGTTTGGGGAGAGAGTCTTTCATCAGTTCCAAGGTTTAGTCCAAGTCTACTGCACCACAAGAACGCTGGGACCCTAGAGAGCGGCTACTGCCATCGGCATCATCGGCATGCTGGCATGTCCGGTCAACGCAAAGGGCTTCTTCAAGGGTCCGTCCAGCTGCAATCATCACGTATCTTGTCCGACTGGGCGCATTGATGTACGACGTGCCGGAACAGGAAGTCAATCGGAGTGACTGCAATACGACGGAGACCCATAGGGCTGTTGCTCGGCGAGCGCACTATTCTAGCTTGGGACGCGTACCCAAGAAAGCAGGGCTCCCAGGCTCTACACTGCAGCACGTACACGAGCACAGCAGCACATGCCTTATCCCTCTGAGGGGTTGTGGTATATTCTCCGAACCCCAGATATGATGCTTGCATTGCCACTGGCTTCGACGGTTCCCATTCAGGTGCGCAGATCAACACCACCATTAAGTCGTGCGATATAGCAAAAGTCGTTGCCAGAGTGAGGCTTGGTCACTGGGCTGCAAGCGAAGCGTGGGGACGGCGAGGTGCCAGCCAAGAGCTGACAAGGAATTGGCTTCAGGAATGGTAAGGCTGAGAGGGGCTGGCGTCTCGGAGCTTTCCCGCTACACACCTTACCCGTGTTCGAGTCCGACCTTACACGGTTCTATCTGACGCATGCACCGTATGCATCGTGTGTGCGGAGTGATGCAGCACAACATGCAGGATGATGACTCGTCAGATGCCCGGCATGCGTCCGTCCAGCGAGATTCCATGCCGCCCGTCCACCTGGCCCAGGACTCACCGTTGACGGCGTTGAGGAGCCCAATGTCGATCGCTGGCTTGGGTACAGGATTGTCAACAACGGGCGGGAGAGCGGGCGACGACGACCTTGCCAGCCATTGATCATTGCAGCCAAGGCGCCTCGCCTCCTCTCTGCGTGAGCTCTTATTCACATTGCCGGGAACACGTTCTCCCGCTGTCATTCCTCTCTGGTTTCTCGTAACGAGGTCGACCACTGAGCAGTCACGGCAAGGTGACTCTGGCGACCGTCTGCACAGGCGGCATCATCGAGGTAAAGCGGCCTCGGACTGGCCAGGCGCTGAGGCCTTCGGCAAACTTCTCGAAAGCCCCAAAGACATGGTGTCGAGTAAGGGCTGCAGACGAACATAATCCCTGTCAAGCTCCACAACGCCGTGTCCGTGCTGTGTGTAGCCAATCAGTGCGCTAGAGGGTCGACAGAAGAGCTTGGTTAATGCTGAGGCAATCCCCAGCGTTCTGCTCTTCTGTTTGCTGCGGTTGCTGTTGCTGCTATTCCATCGATACGGCCTCGGCCTTCATTCAGCACTTGTTTTCGCGCTTGTATCGCTGATGCCAGTGCAGGGACCCTCTCTCTCCCTTTCGACTCCCCACTCGCCCTCCCGTCTTCCTGCGCGACGCTGAGTTGAGGCATTCTGCGTAAGGGCTGCGGTGGTACCATGATCACGACCTGAGGTCCGCGAGCAATATTGATCATATGACCAGCCCCCAGCCCCAACCTGAGCAGGAGACGCATTGAGTGGCGGTGCCAGCCAGACGTTGCTAGGTCGGAGCCTCACCGTTCGTCTGAAGAGGCTTCAGCCCTACAGCTCACGGTGCAAGGAAACGAGCGCTAGCCCGAACGCTTCTCGCCCTGCTAGCCTCGCCGCCGCGGCCACGCTCTGCTGCCAGTGCAGCGCCTGCGACGCGTACGCCCCTTTGGTGAGCCACACTTTATTACGCATTGCGCAGCGGGCTTTTCAGCTGCTGCTGCACACCCTGCACGCTTTGCACGCCGTCCCGGCAAAGTCCCTGCCTGTTTCGGCCATCCCGTGTTGGTGCCCGGCTAACAGCCCACCTGTAGGCCCTGCCGTCCGTGCGCCTTCCGCGTCCACTACCCAGTAGCGAGCATCACCCTCACGCCACACTTGTGCGGCGCCCGTCGTCTGCTGCCAGGGCACGCTTCAGCTGCCCTTCAGTGGCGGCCCGTAGCGACATCACTGTCCGCTAGGGAGTAGTCGTGCACACGAACATGTCTTCGACCCCAAGCATCCGGGTATATGAATCAGCACGCTCCTCCTATCCAAGCCCTGCGGTCGCCATGGCCATTCCAAAAGCACGCGACCAAGTGCCTCCGCCCTTGCCTCCTCCACGTCACATTGAGGACCTCAGGGCCGGGCAGTCTGATCCCGGCTGGGTATGGGGTAACACAAACAATCCAAAGGAAAACGGCTTTGGCGGAAATCGGCTCGCGACAGTCAGACCTGGCTCGAGCTTGAACGGTGCATCTGGCAGCGCCCAAATGCACCGTTCGCGGGACCTGTCGGCTGACTATCTTTTCAACGGCCACGAGCCCTCCATCTCACGGTCTCTCGACGACATGAGCTCTGAGGGCAGCAGGGACCACAATAGTGACGAGGATCGCAGCGGCAAGGCTCGGCCGTCGCTCGGCAACCACAGGTAAGAAATCTCGTGGCCCATACGTTCCCTGTCCCGACTCTGTCGTCACCTGCTTGCCAATCAAAGGAGACACTTGCCTCGTTGGCACTCAATGCGTGGCATGGACCATCTCATTTTTCGCCCGCCTCTATGCTTGGCTCGTCCTATATGCTTGTATACAATGCATTCACTACGCTGTACGCCGACTGACCACAACGATGAACCACAGATTCACAAGTGAACGTCAGCTTGGCCAGAAGGCACTAGATCACTCATCACAAGCCTATGACAAGCAACTGCTCTCCAAAATTGGAGGCCCAAACACCCCAACCAGGACCGCCGCGCCACCTCTGTCGAGCAGTGCTCAAGATTCGCCTGCCGACGTTCATGCCCATAAGCTCAACGGACGGCAATTGAAACCCCTGTCCGTACTACATCCAGACTCCCCCGCCACCAAGTGGCCACAGTCTGGCGCAATATCTCCTGGATACACTGGGTTTCGCAGTCCTGTCTTCGACGGAGCGGATGCACAGAGGGCACGTTACGGTAGCATCTCGACGCCAGGCCCGTTGGACGAGAGCGCGCCCCAACATCGCGGCAGCTACGACCACGGCATATTTTCAGATCAGGATTTTGGCGAGGAGAATGGAATGCGCAACCTGAACATTGACGACCGCAGCCCTGCTGGGTCTGATGAGTATCAAATGTGCCAGAAGGGTGGCCTGAAACGGCGCGCCTCGTCCCCCCTCCTGAGGCTGTGCGTGACGACCGACCCACTACAAGTGGCAACCCCGATTTGTATCATCGGCGTTCAGCGCAAATGCTCGTCAATCGCAGTACCCCAGCTTCGCGTTTTCAGATGCACCATGGATCGCTGTCTTCGGTATCATCATCAGGTCCTCGTACTGGCTCGGTCGGCTCCTCTCTCGGTTTTTCCACGGCGGCGAGCAGCATGACGAGTTATGGCGGAGATCAACGCTTGTCACCCAGTGCGCTGTCGCCATCGGCGCAGACGGAACTAGGCCCTATCTCTCCGTATGCAGCTAGTAGATCGCTAAATCCTAGCCCCCGCGGTTCTTTATCGAGACCACAGCACCAACGAGGCTATTCGGAGACCGAGCATCCTTCTCAGAACCGGAAGCTCTCTACAGAAATTACTATCCACGCACGACAGAATTCGATGGCGAATCGCATACCAGGCGCATACATTTGCGAGTGCTGTCCCAAGAAGCCCAAGAAGTTTGACAGCGAAGAGGAGTTGCGGTAAGTAACATCCGTGCTTTCCCACCGCCATTCTGCAAACATGCGCTGACATGCGTGCACAGATCACACGAGCTAGAGAAGCAGTACATCTGCCAATACTGCCCAAATCGATTCAAGAACAAGAATGAGGCAGAACGCCATCAAAATTCTCTGCATTTGCGGCGACATTCCTGGTCATGCGCTGCACTTGCCGGCGTTCAGGCTGCGTTCCATCCTTCTTCAACTCGATCAGCCGCGGCCGACGTGTGCGGATTTTGCGGCGACGAGTTCCCCAACCCTCCGAACTGGGATGCTCGAGCAGAGCATCTTGGTCATGTGCACAAGTTTGGCGAATGTAACCAAGCTAAGAAATTCTTCCGTGCAGACCACTTCAGACAGCACTTGAAGCACAGTCACGCTGGAACAAGTGGAAAGTGGACCAACATGCTAGAAACCGCATGTATGAGAGATGAACCACACCCACAAGAGCGGGTTGGCGCAGTGGGCTCCATCTCTGGTCCCTCGGTCACATCTCTTTCATCGAAGCCAGGAGTTATCAACGAAACCCACGACGAGTCTTGAGGCGTTGTTCTAGTCTTTGAAGCGATTCAATCTGCGATTTTGGTTCAGCAACGCATCATCAGCGCCGACATATATGCATTCTAACAGTCGAATAGTATGCCACAGTCACAGCGACTGTCACACCGTGGCTGGCACCACCACGACTTTTACTTCCAGAGTTTGAACACTTTTACATTGCCACGCCTGGACAATAACTAGACGCATCTTTCCTACGGCGTTTTGGTTGACAGCTTGGCTGTGAACTTCGTTCTATGATATTCACGATTGCATTTCGTCTCAAAATTCAAGCTTCGGCTTGAGGCATTTCCATGGCGCATCATCAGTCAATACTCCTGGTCGGTGTCGATGTGAGGGTTTGTTTACATGTGTGCATACAAGGCCCGAGGATTTTCAACACATCCTCCGGTCAGCATAAGAATCAATAAGAACACTATCAATCGCGCCAATCTATTCAATCCATTTTCTCGAGCTCCTATGACGCCAATTTGACAGTAACGACTGCAATCGCTCATAGTTGGCTGACGCCATCGACCTGTGACTAGACCCCTGCAGTCAAGAACGAGAAGCTGCTGACTACCGTTATTCTGATCGTATGGCAGGTTCCACTGGAGTTCATGCTGGTCATCGGTATAGAGTGCAGCCATAAGGTAGGCACGCGCGTTCCGAGTATAGTGGGGTTTGTGGATGACTTCTTCTACTGTATCAGCATCATGGTGTAAGACGGTGGTGCAAACTGTGTGTCTCAAAGACACGACAGGACCGGTGAAGGTGTCGCTTTTGTAATACAGTGTCATCGCTGAGAACATCGAGTCTCTATATATAGCAATTCAACGGATATCTCCAGACTATACAGAACGGTCATCACGTTGTTGTGTAAGATGCTGCAGACGTTGTAGTGCGACCGGACTCCGAAGAGGTTTCCGAATCAAGCCATATCCTGCAGTGAAACATGTGTGATACTGCCCAGACACCTAATAGCCTATGCTCTGGAGTACTTGCACTCGCAAGGACTGTGCTCCGTATAATGATATCGTGAAGGCCTTGGTAGTAACGCCGCGATGTCGGCTTTCCTTCCACCTGCACAGCCAAGAACGTTGCTTTTTTGAGAATCTACAGCTTCAGACCAACTCCGACAGGTTTGCATACTGGAAAAAGTAAATGCCTGGATCCAAACATGCAAGTCACGCGTGTGCATTGCGCGGCCGGCACTAGCCGTGTAGAGTGACATGCCAGCATATGCACATGCTGCCAAGTCTGTCCCCAGGACCAACGTTTATCTGTAGGAGCGTAATACATAGACAAGAAAGAGCTCACACATGTCATCCAAAGAGGGGGTACCTGCAATGGCCATCGAAATCCGGCAGGTGGGGGCTGACGGCGTAAGCACTCAGATTCAAGATTCCACGATGCCTCCAAGCACGCCAGTCTGCGATCGCGCTGGTGTGTTACACACAGGGGAACGCGCGGAGCCTTGCGAGTCGTGACTTGGCGACTTGTATATTATGTCACCGCGGTGCACTGACTCGGTCGAGGACGCCTGAACTACCTAACCCCCGTCCATCCGTCAGGACAAGACACGGGGCGCAGCGGTCCATTTCCGCCGCGGGAAGACGGCAACCGGAGCAATCTGCGATGGGGCGTTCATTGGTCACTTGGACGGGCGGATTCTCGCCAGCACTTCCATGACTTGCATCCCAGATACGGGCGTTGTTCCATTGGTCTTCTCTTACGAATCCTGACGACGTGCTCGATATGGACGTACATGGCTTCCGAAACAACCGGTGCTCTAAGCTGATTGCATGTAGCAAGCTATCTCGTTGGTATAATCTGCATATGTGCCACCTAATACTCTCCCATATAGTTTTCCGTCTCCCATAGCCAGTGTCACGGCCGCTAATTGCTGACTGCATCGCGAGTGCAAGAAGCTCAAGCTCAAGCTGACTGCAGTAAGCAGTCACCCATCCCTCACGTATTGCTTTTGGAGCGCCAGCTCGCCAAAGTCTCCAAGTGCTAGCTGAAATCGTTGGGGGTGGGGTCGGGGATCAGATCGTGTGACAGGATACGGGAGCGGCGGCAGCGGGATCTGAGAGGCTTAAGGAAGGTTGGTCGGCACGGAGGGGAAGTTTGCGGGGTTTTGCAAGCGCTCGCGATTGCGTTTGGCGATTTCGGCATTACGCAGTTTGTCGAGGCGCATTTGGTAGAAGGATCTGTAGGGTAGTCAGCATGATATACCGTAGGCTAGTCAATTCGATGTAGATGCTGTCAACCTACTTGCTGAGATGGTAGATTCGAGAGCTAGGCTCGCTTGAAGTCGCATCGGTCGACTTCGTGAGCTCTTTGATCTACGCAACTATAAGCGAGACGAACCCTTTGGATGTGTGGGACATACTTTGTCTTCCTTGGCTTTTTCATCTTTCTTGTCTTCCTCCTCCTCGTTCGACTTGCTCTCTTTGTCCTTATCCTTGTCTTTCGCTTTACGCTTCTCTTTCTTAATTCTTTGCTTCTCCTCGTATTCTTTCTTAACTTTCTCGATCTCTCGGTCCAACTCTTCTTTCTTTTTGCGCTCAGCTATCCCTGCAGCTTCTTCCGCATCTGGCTGGCAGAAGCCTCGATCTGACAAGTGACCGATGCATACATAGAAAAAGTCCTGGCGTCGCGTGAAAAATAGCTCACCTCATCTATTCGGCTTATTTTACCTTGTTGTTCGGTGTTATCAGGACACTTGATGTGGGCTTGAAGCAGATGTTGCAGGGCTTGGTGGCATTTTCCGCCACTTTCCGATGATACCACGTATTCTCAAACGGTGCTTTTGACATCCTGCCTGTCTGCTAGTAGATTCTGCCGGAGCCAAGTATTTGGCAAGACGATGGTGTGTTGTCACAACTGAGCAGGGCTCCGACTAGATCGGCCCGAGGGGGTCACGCAGCTGGAAACCTCTGGCACTGAACAACAGTGTGAGCAGATGCAATAGCTAAGAGATCAACCAGCGTGGAGAAGGACGAGTATAGATGAAGATCGTGGTTAGATAAGCCGAGCATCAGAATGATGTCTACACGTGGGTTTCCGAGTAAATTTTGGTCTAGGCTCTTTTCGGCCTAGTCATTGAGCCGCCCTCCACTTCGAACATGACGCAGTGATTGGAATTCTTCAACCTCAACACATGTTATCAAGAACCGTGCAAGCATATAGATCTTGTAGGATCAAACATAGGGTTTTTGATCGCGATTTAGCATATTTGCCTGTACACAGAAATCCTTCCCTGCATACGCCAGGCTTCGACTTTTCAAGTACGTCAACGCGCCCTTTCGCCCTTTCAACCTCTCATGCTCGCATCGTGCTGATATAAAAAGGACGTATTTCAGTCACTTCGACCACATATTCAAAATCATTCACAATGGCTGAAGACTTGAGTAAGCTGAGATATGTCGATGTTGGTTCGCAAATCTTTGAAGATCATCACAACATGTGCTCACAACACTCCAGATTGGCATCAACTTCACGGACCCAATCTTCCGCGGTGAATACCACGGCAAGCAAAGACACGACAATGACTTCGAAGACATCATTCAGCGCGCCCTAGACGCCGGCTGTAAGAAATTCATGGTCACCGGCTCCGACCTAGCCGAATCCAAACACGCCATTGAAATCTCAAAAGCACACCCTGGACTATGCTATGCAACAATAGGCGTCCACCCTTGCTCTGCAAAGCAATTCGACAGCTATCCTGGCGGTCCCTCTGCCCTGCTCGCTGCTCTGAAGGATCTAGCTCTGGAGGCTAAGAAAGCTGGCCATGCGGTGGCGTATGGCGAGTTCGGACTTGATTACGACCGCCTTTTTCTGACGGCGAAGGAGCAGCAGCTCAAGTACTTTGAAGCGCAGCTTGAAATCGCTGTTGAAGTGCAACTTCCCCTTTTTCTGCATTCGAGAGCTGCGAGCGAGGACTTTGAGAGGCTTTTGCAGGCGAAACTGGAGCAGCTGCCGAAGCGGGGATTGGTGCACAGTTTCACAGGCACAGTAGAGGAGATGCAGAGGTTGGTGGACTTAGGTTTTGACATTGGGGTCAACGGGTGTAGCATGAAGAGTGAGTTCTTGCTCTGCATGTTGCGTGCATGGTGAGGCTAATTTGGTTCAGCGGATGAGAATATTGATGTGGTAAGGCAAATACCCGTCGAGCGGTTGCAGATCGAGACAGACGGCCCTTGGGTAAGTTCCTTTTGACGACTTTGATGAGCATGACTCACATCCGATACAGTGTGAGATGCGGCCCAGTCATGCATCGGCCAAGTTTCTCAAGGACGCCCCGCCTCTGCCGAAGGCCGTGAAGAAAGAGAAATTTGTCAAGGGAGCAATGGTTAAGGGGCGGAATGAGCCTGTTACTATCCCTCATGTGGCGTATGCGATCGCCCAGATCAAGGGCATCACCGTGGAAGAAGTGTGTGATGCGGCATGGAATAACTCAATCAAGATGTTCGGTCTTGGAGAGACAGCATAAGGGAGATCTTCGAGCACGCACATAGACTAATTAGAAGGTTAGACGCAGCATATACAAGGTTCTGAACAGCTTGGAAGGTGCCATGTGTTGTACTGAATTTGATTTGTACAGACAAAAGAAAAGGTTGGCTCTAGCCGGTATGCAAAATGACTCCCCAGTTTCTCTGCCAGACGCACAAGTACTCTACTTCCTGTACCACATCCGTGTGATCTTGGTATGCCTCATCTTCTTCTGCAGCTGGAAAATGCCGTACATGAGCGCCTCGGCGGTGGGCGGGCATCCAGGCACGTAAATGTCGACTGGTACAATCCTGTCGCATCCTCTTGTGACCGAGTAACTGTAGTGGTAGTATCCTCCTCCGTTCGCACAGCTACCCATGGAGATGACCCATCGAGGGTCGGGCATCTGATCGTACACCTGTCGCAGAGCCGGAGCCATCTTGTTTGTGAGGGTTCCGGCCACAATCATGACGTCGGACTGGCGGGGCGAGGCACGGAAAATGATACCGAGGCGATCCTGATCGTATCGTGGGGTGGACAAGTGCATCATTTCGACGGCACAGCAGGCGAGACCGAAGGTCATGGGCCAGAGGGAGCTCTGACGCGCCCAGTTGGCGACTTGGTCGAGGGTGGTGCTGTTGCCGCATTAGCCCAGAACTCCGCCACCACCACAATTTCGCTTGGAATTTGCTCTCTGCATGGACAAAACATACAGCGCGTATTGCATGGCACCCTTCTTGCCCTCCTGGCTGGGCAATGGCACTTCGCGGCGCGCCTGCTTCATGGGGGGTGGCGTTCCGGGGTTGCCCACGATAGTGGCGGGGCTCTTCATCGCCGTCGCATTATTGGAGGAGCTCGAGGAAAGGAAGGCAGCGCTTCCGGCGCGGAAGGGCAGCAGAGCTGTTGTGGGTTTGGCTGTCCAGAAATTAGCTCCGGGCAACGGGCAGCTTTCGTGGCGGCGGCGACTCACCTCGCAGAGCCATTGAGGCAGCAGGCCTGATTGTCGACAGCATTCTGGCGACGGGTATCAAGGAGCGTGTCCGGGGGAGGAGTGGAGAGGTGGGCGTGGGGGGGCGTTTGGGAGGGTAGTCGTCAATGATCGTTCTTCGCCAAGCGTCGATTAGCTTAGCCATTTTGGGCGCCTCCGCCAGCGCCTTTTCGGTCTACCCCGGCGAGACTGCATCACCAAACCCGTGATATTGGGGATTTGTGGCAGTCGTTGCAGTATCTCGGCTTCTTCTGAAGAAATCAGCGAAAATGGCGAGCAAGGTGCCTTCGATCTGTTGTATAGGGTACATTGGCAAGCACGTGAGTGCAACCTCCTTGGAATCCAATATGACGATGCAGCATTCTGCGGACTATCATCAAGCATCTCGCGTGTAATTGCTAATTAGTCTTAGAACAATCCGCTGCATATATCCCTCTTTCCAGCGGATGAACGAGCACCGCTAGAGTTCCAATTCCTCCTCTCATCATGCTTGGATATCTTTGAGGCCCGCTTGCCGTACAAGACGGCAGACCAGGACTTTGGACTTCTTCAAGCTGTCGATGAACGACTGGCCATGTATGGGTGGCTGACCAACACCGGCGTCAAGATTGTCATCGTAGTTGACATGGAGGGGCGACCAGCTACTGCGTTGGACAGCAGAGCAGCAACAGCAGTAGGCCTACGAGACGCAGACCTGAAGCCTGTAAGCGCATTTCGATCAAGCAAAGTCATGAAAACTGACGCCTTCAGGCTTTTAGAGCATTGCAAACAGCTTATATCAAGCTACTGCGGAATCCATTCTACAACCCAGATGAGCATTCACCTGTCACAGCCGACGCCGAGCAGAAGATCGGCTCGACACAGATCACCAGTCGGGGCTTCATCCAAGAAGTCAAGAAGATTGCGGAAGCATGGGCACCAGGCGTTACTAACATCTGAGCGACTTGTTCTTGACCACCCACGAAGATATCAAAGCATGAGGCG
The DNA here is from genome assembly GCA_009982855.1 of Lizonia empirigonia. Classification (NCBI taxonomy): domain Eukaryota; kingdom Fungi; phylum Ascomycota; class Dothideomycetes; family Pseudoperisporiaceae; genus Lizonia; species Lizonia empirigonia. The sequence goes on from JAADKA010000024.1 coordinate 276,901, forward strand.
GCGTTCGGCGTATAACAACTAATTCTATACAAAACATGAGTAATTCGAGTTTCAGATCCACCCAAAAAACGTTGACGGTTCCTCTGTCGACTCTCGATTATCAGATCGAACGCGCTAATGTCCGAATCAGGCTAACCGGATCTTCCAGCCATGCACCTCGGTCATTGTAGCTTCCAGTACCATCAAACCTATATTCCTCTTATGCAGCACAAATGCCTCCCAATGGCACGAGTGTGACAATCACTAACCCTCTTGTGCTCTACAGAAGTCTCATAGCTACACAACAAATCCGCCCCGATCCTGGACAGCATCGATTGGCCTGTATGACGTCTACCATTCGGCAGATGCCAAGACAGGGTACATACTGACCGAGAACAGTACACTTGCAAAAACTCTACGATCAACTCAAAGACTATGAACCAAGTGTAGAATATTCAAAGCGTTTGAGCCAGCTGACCCGAGCTGTCAACGCCGGCCAAGATGTGCCGCCGCCACCGTCAACTGCCACGGCGGAGCTGGGCAGTTTTGATCGAAGCTGGATATGGAAGACTCTTGTAAACCAGAAAGAGCAGCGTGATTCTCGGGCTTTGACCCGCGTCCTGACGGACCATGACCAAGCCATGAGTCTCCAGAGCCCAAAAGGACTTATGCTCCACGGCGAAGTCGGCACCGGCAAATCCATGCTCATCGACATGTTCCAGGAGTGTCTACCGAACCGCAGGAAGAAGCGCTGGCACTTTGACACGTTCATGCTGCACACCATTTCGCGCCTGGAACAGCTGCGCAAGTCCCGCGCGCTGACGCGGACGGCCGATGAGTACTCGCTCCTGCTGGTAGCGCGCGATCTCATCGAGACAAGCCCGATCCTGTTTCTGGATGAGTTCCAGTTCCCGGACCGCGTGGCGAGCAAGATCCTATCCAACTTGATGACCAGCTTCTTCCAGCTCGGCGGCGTGTTGCTAGCGACCAGCAACCGTATGCCTGATGAGCTGGCCAAGGCTGCGGGTGTCGAGTTTGCGCGGCCGGCGCCGGGTGGAGCGTTCAGCAAACTGGGGTGGGCGAATCGTGTGCCTGGGTTTAGCGCGAAGAACGCTGGGGCGGGGCAGAAGGGCGAGTTCTTCCAGTTCCTAGAGGTGCTGAAGGCCAGGTGCGAGGTGTGGGAGATGGAAGGCAAGAAGGACTATCGCAAGCTGGAGATTGAAGAGGACGGTGGCAATTCAACGCAGGCATCCGCCGCAGCCATAGACGATGCCGTTTCAATTGCGACAGCAGGCCTTCCAAGCGGGAAAACGAGTGAAGCAGAACCATCGGAGCCCAGTCCATCTTCCGAGGTTACTCTTCCGAAACACTACCTGATCCAACCGACCACTGTCGAGGAGATGACGTCGTTTGCCGAAACCTTCAACTCCCTCATCGAGCGTGCAGCTTCCCACTCGTACCCGATCCCTTGGGAGCCAGCCACCATCAACGTCTACGGGCGGCGGGTCGAGATTCCGGCCCAGCACAATGGGGTGGCGTTCTTCACGTTTGAAGAGCTCTGCGGCGCCGTGCTCGGACCCGCCGACTACGTCTCGCTCGCCTCTACGTACCACACGTTTATCCTCACTGACGTGCCGGTCCTGACCTTCCTGCGCAAACACGAAGCGCGGCGCATGATCACGTTACTCGACGCTCTGTACGAAGCACGATGCCGACTGCTCATCACCGCGGCAGCAGGGCCGGATTATGTATTCTTCCCCGCGCCAAAGGGCGTTAGTAGCGAGGCAGGCGAAGAGCTGGTCGGCGACGCCGTATATCCCGAGACGTACTCTGAAATCCACCAAGACCTGACCAGCCCGTTCCGGCCCAACGTCTCGTCGTACGGCACCAACACGCGCGCCATGCCCGACGACGCGCTCGAAGACGACGCGCCGAACCGTGCGCGCCGCATGGCCGGCGTATCCGAGTCGACCTACGATGACGAAGAGGCGCGCACGCAGGACCGGCGCAAGCCCGACTTTGCCAATCTGCGCGGCCTCACGGGCGAGGACGAGGTCTTCGCCGTCAAGCGCGCCCAGAGCCGGGTGTGGGAGATGTGTTCAGCGCGGTGGTGGAGTCGCGGCGCATCGAGTGGTGGTGGTGTTTGTGTCGACGACGCAGCAAGTCAGAAGCAGAATCAGGGCTGGTGGCGTCCCTTGAGCGCAGCAAACAGACACTGGGAGCGTCCCTCCAGCACCACAGATGCAGTGTCATGTCCCGCACTCAAGATCCCCCCAAACACGGCCATCTTCCCACCCGGCTCTGATAGCCACCACTCTGACGTCCGACTCATAAACGAATCCACCACCGTCGACAGGGAGAAACCGAATCGGCCTACTGCACCTTACTCTCCCTCCAATCACCCCGCCGTACCGAAAGATAACGAAGTCTTCAGCGATGAGGAAATGGAGAAACTGTTCCGCCATGGTGCATCGCCGTTTCGCACGACGAGTGATGCGCCGCCGCGGTTTAGTGAGGTGCATGCGTGGGGGGTTACGACGTGGGGGAGGAAGGCGGGGGTTTGGGGGAGGGGGGTGGAGGGGGTGGGGGAGAGGAGGGAGAAGAAGAAGGGTGGGGAGGTAGTTGATGGGGAGAGGGAGGAGGATGTGAAGAGGAAAAAGGACGAGGAGAAAGGGGGTAGGGGAAAGTAGGTATAGAAGAGAAGGGAAGGACTTGTGTAGGTTGTAGACGCTGTTATAGATGGATAGATATACATTATACATACTACTAGATTCTACACTAAATTGCTCTCTTTTGTCTATTCTAATATCTCTTAGAGGGTAAGAAACGAAAAAAAAAGAGAGAGAGAAGATAGTAAGAGTATAACGTACCTCACAAGCGAGCTGGCCACACAAGCGAGCTGGCCACCTGCGCCAAGACCCTACCAAAATCAGTACTGTACACGACCGTAGAGCACCGTCAAGGATAGTAATTAAGAATCGTAATAGGCTATTCTACTCAGAATCTACTAATACTTCTTGCTTACACGTACGTGCGTTATGCCCTGCCTCGCCGCAGCGTCCACAGCGTCGTTGGCTAGGCTCACCTGCCTCAACGCGCACCCTCTTCTTTGCCTTCTTCCCATCACTACGCGCCTCAAACTCCTTAAGGGTCGTCAGTCGTACGCCCTCCTCAATCGTTAAGATACCCTGCTGCTGTATACGCTTCCTTTTATGCGATCTACGCTTGAGAGGTGGTGCTTGCCCTAGAAGATGATGAAGGGTGGGATCGACCAGCCCATCGCGTTGATGCCCTGGATCACTGTAGTCCACTCGCGATTGCCCTGCTGAACGCTCTTTGGCCGTCCTCGACGCTCAGAACTAGTGACTACTGCTCCAGTTGATATCATGCCCATCATGAAGCCAGCCTCGTCAAAGTTGTAGGTGTCGTCATCAAGGATACCATACTTAGCCTTCATGTTCTCTACAAGCCGAAACCAGCCTTGTATAATCTCAGGATCCTCGCAGAGAGCTCTCTTATAGTGATATTTGCGATTGAATTTGACCTTGAGCTCAGGGCGACGTTTGACAAAGTTTGCAGCCCAGTTCTGGCCAACAGGATCACGGTGACGCTCAGCCAGCAAAGAATCAGCCATATCCTTCACAGCAGCAAGCCGGGGCGGAAATCCTCGCGCGTCGAGGTCAAGGGTATGCTGAGTAACTACATGCTCCTCTGTCTTAAGGAGATTTATTGAGTTGGGCGTGCAATGGCGTCGATAAGGTGTTCCAGCAAGGCGATTACTGAGTGTTGCTCGAGAGACGTTGTAGATAGCTGCAGCACGTCTCTGGGATAGCGTCGCGTCGCGTTTGATAGCCTCAAGAGCAAGCTGTAGTCGAGCATCTTTTGAAGGTAGTAGATTGTCTGGTTGTTGGCTCATCGCGATTATACTATGCGCAATAGTATGTTTGGTGGGGTCTTGGCGCAGGTGGCCAGCTCGCTTGTGTGGCCAGCTCGCTTGTGAGGTACGTTAGATGGAAAGTAGAAACGAGAATAAAAAGACGAGTAAGAAGTAGGTAGAGGCAAGGAGATGAGGGATTGTAGATGGTGTTGTAGATAGATTCTAGTATAGGAATGTATAGAGTATGTGAAGGCCATTATAGATACGAGTACAAGTGTGGAAATGCATGCATTCTTTGTACATGGCTAGACTAGGCTAATTATTTCCATCGTTCCTACATGCCTACTCAAACCACGGATCCAGTCACGCAATGACCCCCCTATTCACGACAAACGCCTCCAACACGGCCAGTGCGGCCCACAGCCTATTCTCGGCCTCGCGAAACACGACGGATCGCGGCCCGTAAAATACGTCATCACTGACCTCCTCCGGGTGGCGCGGCAGACAGTGCATAAACTCCCACTTATCCTTGGCGCCCGCGCGTTTGGCCAGGTCTGTGGTGATCTGGAAGCCGTCAAAGGCTTTCAGTCGCCTTGCGGTCTCCTCTTCCTGGCCCATGGAGACCCAGGTGTCGGTGACGAGCATGTCGGCGTCTTTTGCGGCTTCCTCGGGCACGGTGGTTTCGGAGAGGCGGCCGGCGTGCGGGGCGGTTTGGGCGGCGTGGTTGATGACGTCGCGCATGGACTGGGGGATTGCGTAGCCCGGCGGTGTCGCGACGGACATGTCGATGCCCAGCTTGACGCAGCCGATGGCCAGGTCGAAGAGGACGTTGTTGGCGTCGCCGATCCAGGCGATCTTCAGGCCCTCGAGGCCGAGCGAGGTGGACGAGGTGGACGGGTGCAACTCGGTGAGGGTGAGCAGGTCGGCGACGATTTGGAGCGGGTGGTAGAGGTCGGAGAGGGCGTTGATGACGGGCACGGACGAGTGCTTGGCCAGGTTGGCGACGTCGCTGTGGGGGCCGACACGGGCGACGATGGCGGAGGTCATGGAGGAGAGAACAAGCGAGGTGTCGTAGAGCGACTCGTTGACCTGGATGGGTTAGCGGGGGAAGGACAGTGCAGATTGACGGCGTACGCCCAGCTGGATGTCGTCCTTGGCCAGGAACATGGGCGAGCCGCCCAGCGCAGCAATGGCGCCCTCGGTGGAGACGCGGGTGCGGGTGCTGCGCTTGCTGAAGGTCATGGCGACGGTGCGGCCGGCGAGCGACTGGCGCAGGGCGTGGGGGACCTCGCCGGTCGGCTTGATGCGCTGTTTGTGGGCGGCGGCACTGCGCACCAGGGTGGTGAGCTCGGCGGGGGTGAGGTCGGCAATGGACAGCAGGTGGCGCGGCGCAAAGGGCGACGTGTGGGTGCCCGAGGCGGGACTGTACGTCGACAGGCTGTAGGCGCGGGCGTGCAGCTGGGGGGCGCGGCGGGCGGCGGCGGCGGTGCGGCCGAGGGCGAACATGACGGGTCAATGGCAGTGGGGGAGCTTCAATGCGGCGGGGGGACGGTGGTGAGTGACGAGCGGGCGGTGGTGAGCGACGAGCGGGCGGTGGTGAGCGACGAGCGGGCGGTGATGAGCGACGAGCGGCCGGCTGGACTCACTGCGCTGGAGATTTTCGGTCGAGTCAGCGGAATCCGGGGTAGTTAGCGCGGTTGCGATAAGCCCACCGTGTCTGGTCTCCTACCTTCCCCCTCCCCCAGGCACACCCGACCGCAGCCATGGACACGCCCGACGGCCCGTGGGGCTCGACCCGCACCCCCAGCCTGCGCCCGACGTCGCAGAAGTCGACCCGCTCCTCGCCCTCGCGCCAGTCGCACACGTCGAGCCGCACCACCGAGGAGACGCCGCTGCTGGCCAACGACGCCCGCGACCACGACCACGACCACGACCACGACCACGACCACGACCACGACCACAACAACCCCGACGACGATGAGCGCAGCCCCGCCCAGCCCCGCCTGCTGCGCTCGCTCAGCGCCTCGTCGGCCAGCGCCAAGGCGCCCGTCTGGAAGCGCCGCTGGCCCAGCATCCTCGCCCTGGCCGTGCTGTGTCTGCTCGCCGTCGCCATCATGCTCGGCTTCCTGGCCTCGGAGGGCATCGAGGAGTACGCCATGCAGGCCGTCGCCTTCCACCCCACCCGCCTGGCCCTCGACGGCCTGACGGACCACGGCGCCCGCGTCCACATCGAGGGCGACTTCACCATGGACGCTGCCCGCGTCAAGAAGCAGAGCGTGCGCACCATTGGCCGTCTCGGCACCTGGTTTGCGAGCGAGGCCGAGACCGGGCCCATGGACGCCGACGTCTACCTGCCCGACTATGGCCACGTCCTGCTCGGCACCGCCAGCATCCCCGCCCTCCGCGTCAGCATCCGCAACGGCCACACCACTCACCTCTCCATTGTCGCCGTCGTCGAGCCTGGCTCGCCCGACGGCATCCGCAGCCTCGTCCACGACTACATCGACGGCCGCCTCCAGCAACTCCGTCTACGCGCCAAGGCCACCGTCCCCGTCAGGTCTGGCCTGATCAGCCTCGGCAAGCAGACGGTCGAGCAGTCCATGGTCTTCCACAGCGGCGACGGCCCCGCGCTGCCCAAGTACGACATCACCAAGCTCAACCTGCGCGAGGCAAATGCCGGACGCAAGGGCCTGGGCGCCGATGCCTCCATCGTCGTCAAAAACACCTTCCCGCCCGTCTCCCTCGACGTCCCCCCCGTCGCTGTCGACGTGCTCATCGACGGGTGCTCGCCGTCAGAGCACCTCAAGGTCGGCACCGCCGAGACACCCGAGCTGCACATCAGGCCCCAGACTGACATCCGCGTCAACGTCACCGGCAACGTCGAGAAGCTGGCTGACCCCCTGACCCACGTGTGCCCCAACTCGGCCAAGTCGCCCCTCGACGCCTTCATCGGCGACTACATCAAGGGAGAGGACGCCACCGTCTACATCAACTGCTGCAGGTTCCCCGACCCGGCAACCCCCAACTGGGCCCGCGAGCTGCTCAAGGACATCACAGTCCCGGTGCCCTTTGCCGGCAAGGAGATGGGCAACATGATCAAAAACTTCTCCATGGCCAACATGCACTTCTCCCTGCCGAGCCCCTGGGCTGAGCCAGGCACCCCCGAATCCAACCCCTCCATCTCGGCCACGGTAAAGGTCGGCATTGGCCTCCCGCACGAGATGAACTTCCCCCTCGACGTCAACCAGATCAAGGCCGACGCCGACATCTTCTACAAGAAGAAGCTGCTCGGAAAGTTGAAGCTCGACAAGTGGCAGCACGCCAACTCGACCAGGATCGAAGGCCGCGGCAAGGACGGCCCCTCGCTGCTCGTTCAGTCCGACATTGAAAAGGCCCCCATCGAGATCCAGGACGACGACCTGTTCAGCGAGGTCGTCCAGGCCCTCATCTTCGGCGGGAAGCCCATTTCCATGGACATGAAAGCGATTGTTGGCGTTGGCGTAGACACCCCCATGGGCAAGCTTGCGATCCGAGGCATTCCCGCCGAGGGTACCGTACCAGTCAAACGTTAGTGACCTAGTTCGTGATCCTTTCCTTTCGCCTGTCCGTCCACGGCTAATCTCTGTGCTCCAGCGATCCGCGGCGGCAAAGACCACAACGGAACAGACGGCAAGACACCCATGGAACGCTTGAATCTGAAGGTCGGTGACATGGCCATTGTGGACACGTCGCCCACCTCCATCACCCTCCAGATGAATTCCAACTTCACCAACCCCACAAACTACACTGCAACCATCCCGTACTTCAACATCAACGTCCTCGTCAACGGCACGCTCATTGGATCGGCGACGGTCGAGAACAGCACCGTGCATCCGGGCAACAACTCGGGCACCGTCGTCACCGTCCTCTGGGACCCCTACACCTTTGGCGGTGTCAAGGGCAAAGAGGTGGGCCGAGAATGGCTCTCCCAGTTCATCTCAGGTGCGTCCTCTCCTCTCCCCCCATCCCCTGCTAACATCCCAGGCTTCAACACTTCCCTCACCATGCAAGCCCACAACGGCACCATCCCCTCGCAACCCGCCCTCGGCCACCTGCTCTCGCAGTTCCCCATCACCGTGCCCGCCCCGCACATGTCCACGCCCGACAACGACGACGACGCTGCGCCCGGCGACGGCAAAAACACACACTTCATCCGCAGCGCCACCATGCACATCCTCTCCTCCACAGCCCTCTTCACCCTCTTCTCGCCCTTCAAATCCACAACCATGTTCCTCACCTCGCTCAACGCCACCGCCTACTCCGACGGCCACGAGGCCGGCAAGATCCTCTACGACCTGCCCTTCGCCGTGCCCCCGGGTCTGAGCGAATCCCCGCGCCTCCCCGTCGACTGGAGCTTCGGCAGCCTCGGCTACGAGGCGATTCGCAAGGCGCTCGGCGGCAGCCTCAAGCTCAATGCGTTTGCCATTGTCGGCGTACGGATTGGCGAGTGGCAAGAGACGGTGTGGTATCGCGGCGGCCAGATTGGCGCGAATGTAAGGCTGTAGTGCGTGTATATACGATGCTTACAAGGCGTTGCATGGCGTTGGAGGTGTATTTTCATCCGCTCGCGCGAATCAAGTGCCGCGAGTCTCTGTATTTCTTCTGTGTCTCGCGCAGTGTAGAGCGTAGCGCATCTTGCGAATGCGCTGTTATGACCTGACTATGCCGCGCTGCTGGGAAATGGTGTCTTGTAAACGAGCAACTATTCTTATCTTAACACGCACTTCACCCCTTCCTCCTGACCTCGACACTTCCCACCACCTCCTCTGATACACACATCCCCCCCCCTCTCCCACCTCCTACCCCCATCCTCCCAGCCAGTCTCGCGCGACCTAGCTAGCCAGCTTGTATGCCGGTGCATTCCTCTCGAAGCTCACCAGTATGGTGGAGTGTGGAACAAGTTCGCGGAATCGTGTAAGGCGACTCGAGTCGAGGCGGAGGGGTGGAGGATGGATGGATGGATGTCCTCACCATTCTCCCCAGGCTTGTTTTCTCCTGAGGTTGGTTTTCTCCACCCGACATGCGGTGTGACTCGTGCTGTCGATCTGCGGATTCGTTTGTTGGGGTTCGCACTTTTGTGGCGGGATGAGGGGGGGGGGGTGGAGATTGGAATGGTGGATAGTTTGATGTGAAGATGGTTTTTTTCTTTGGGGTTTGGGGTGGGTTTGTTGGTCGCGTGGGAGGACTACTATGAAGCTTGGTTGTGTTGAGTCGGACTGTGCGGTTTGATGGGCCTGTGGCGCGCACCTTGCGGTGCTACCGTGCTTGATGGAGGCTAATGTTGTGAGTTTCAGCTGTTGATTTTTGGAAATGAATCTCTGTGATGTGCCTGGAATTATGTATCAGATATGCACTATGTTACATCTAACACATTGTCAAATCTACCACGCTGTTAGGAGCTTAGATCCATTAGGACTCTTAGGAGTAGAAGAACGAAGAAAAAGCAATACCTTTCTACCTTCACGCACAAACATCAACAATACATCGCGCTTTTACTCGCAGACTTAAGCAGGATTCTACCTTCGTGGCAGACCTTGGTGCTAGCAGGATGCTCGTATAGGTATGTAAGCGCGCTGCACCTCCCTATACAGGTTATAGCAGAAGAGGGGATGTTTACCCTTAAGAGCTCTAGGGAAGAATTGTAGAATACTAGGGCTTCTTTCTTCTTGATAGGGTTGGAGTTGATGGGTTGCTAATAGAGTTTGCTTTTAATAGGCTGCTACTACTGATAAAGTACTATAGGAGTCCTACACACTAACAGACTATTTCTTATAATATCCTTGCAGCACTATATCTACATATAATATCTTGTCTGAAGCATTCTACGTAGATGCAAGGATGTCCTGGGTCAATCAAGTACCTGGGGTTGCGCGCTACAGCCAGCTTTGGAATGGGCATATAAAGCTCTGCCGGGCGGGTGAATGAGAAGCTTGGGATAGTTTTTGGAGGCGTTGTCGGACCACAGCGGGCGTCCACGGGTGCTGCTGTCAAGCTCTGCAACGACGCGTGGATCCCCTGCAACGACGCGTGGATCCCAGCCCTTCTCTAAGCTGCTCTCAACGAGGTGGGTGTGGGTCTTGATTTGGAAGTGGAGTGGGAGTGGCTAGTTGTGGGGTGTGACATGGACGTATAGACTTGATAAGAACTGCATGAGATCTAGGTCGTTACCCTTTTCTTTCTGTAGTAACGCTAACTCGGGGTTTTTTTGGGCGTACTTAGATGCTTTGACTAAATCAAATCTCCGGTCAATATCACTGTCCACCAGTCTATTCCTCATCCCGAATGGTCGTGTGTACTTGAAATACAGCCATCTCGGGCGATATATTAAGAGACTCCTGGCTCAGCATCTTGCTCGTCTGAGAATTTTGCACTTTCTTTTCTGACTCCAGATCCCAATTCGATTCTCCCAGGCAAGCCAGATATCTGATTTTTTTCCTACCGCACCGGTGGCCTAATCGACGGATTCCTACTTCGTTTTCCCGCTCGTCATACTCTGGCAGGTCAAGCGAGCACATATCCACTTCTCGTTGAGAGCAATGGCCTCAGTTGTGACTAACAGTGAGCGACTAGATTGCTCCGGGGGTTAATAAGCGATGTTCCAACTCTGATTCTGCACGACAGTGGTTGCATGATGTGTTTACTTCTGTGGACAGTGTAATCACCGTTCGGTCTGCATCTAGCGCAACTGTGTGCCAGTATGCCCTAAGGAATAAGTCAATTTTGACCATGAATTGGAGCCTCACACTTCTCATCTCTCTTAGGACAGTGAGCTAGTTACAACTCCGCTAGCCGAGAGAAACTTACACATGGCTCAGATATTGGCTTCAGTTGAGTACTGTAGTTGTTCTCTTTGGGAACAAGCTTCGTTTCGATGTCGTCGATTCTTGAACAGTGTCCGCGCCAATCTCATTACTCCAGCATATCGTTCTGACCGGCTTCTCTGCCTTGCATCGACAGTGTAGTTGGCATATATTGCCTATTGTAGTCGTGCTTGCCAAACCATGTTCGTCGAATAACTCTCGCGTGAACCTACCGTGAACCTACAGATGTAGCTTTCCACGGTTTCTACCCAAAGCTGACCTTAAGCACAACCTTTTTCAAATAACGGGCCTTGTGTAACGGAACAAATGGTCCATCTGATGCACCTACGGATTCCAGGACATGCCGATTCAAGCGTCACGGATTCCGTGCGGCGAGCCCCATTGATGAGCACCCAGACCCACGCTCTTGACAACATCTTCGCTCAAATCCAGGCCATCTGTGACACGCCCCGAGATCCTCCCGTCAAGCCCATCATTTCACCGCCAGCAAACAGCACGCTGAACCAACGTCAAGCAAATGCCCCTTCACCATCAACACACATGACAACAGCATGACCCTACGAGCCAACATAACGAACGGCACAAACCCACCTGCGATCTTGCAAAGGGAGTGCACACTGCATGCGCATGCGCCTCGTACGACTTAGATCGCGGCAAGCAGGACCGACCGAAGCAACCCCCACGACCCCACATCAGCCTCCCCCAACGTCTCCACACCACACTACCTCGTTCCCAACACCAGCCGCCCGCAATGCCCGCATCCGCGCCGCTCGCAATCGCCGAGCAAGACGAAGCAGGCGTCGTGACATCGACATACATACTCTCAACCAACTCGCGCATTGACGTGATCGTACGTGTCTTCGAGGTCGCGGGATAGTCCAGGCCGCACAGCTCACCAACGAGCGATGCTGACTTTGGATTCGCTAGCTGCCCAAGCAAACGAAAGGATATGCGCAGCAGGTTCTCGATGTGTTTCTGCCGGCGGGGTATCCGCAGAGCGTGACGGAGGATTATATACAGTGCGTACCACACGTAGTCTCAGCATCACCTGACTAAGGCCTCGCGCGGTAGGTACCAGATCTACGTGAGTTCTCTCAGGAGCATTTCTCCACGAGACTAATCATGCGAAGGACTCACTCCAAGCCTTTTCGTCATCAATAGCCGGTCTACTCGCCTCGCGCGCCGTGCTACAAGGTACACACCGCATCCCGTCTCCCCATCTCTCTAACCCCCACAGGCGTCGGCGTGGGCGACTCGACCGCCTCGCCCACCAACGCACTTCTCCTCTCCATCTTACAAGAGTCCATGGGCCGGATCGCCACAATCCTCTTCGCTCACCGGCTCGGCACCTCGCTCGAGCCCGAGTGCAAAGCGTACCGGCTAGCGGCCGACATTTTCAACGACGCCGCGACGATACTCGACTGCCTCTCGCCCGCGTTCCCAAAGCCCGCGCGCGTGCTGCTGCTCAGCTGCTCGAGCTGCTTGCGGGCGCTGTGCGGGGTGTGCGCGGGGAGCGCCAAGGCGAGTCTGAGTGCGCATTTTGCGCGCAGGGGGAATCTCGGGGAGCTGAACGCCAAGGATAGTAGTCAGGAGACTGTGATTTCGCTGCTGGGGATGCTGGCGGGGAGTCTGGTGGTGAGCTGGGTGCATTCGCCGCTGGCGACGTGGGCTACGCTGATGGGGTTGCTGGCTGTGCATTTGGGGACGAATTATGCAGCGGTCAAGGCGGTTAGGATGACGAGCTTGAATCGGCAGAGGGCTGGTATTGTGTTTGGCAGCATCTTGCAGCACGGCAGGGTGCTGAGTCCAAAGGACGTGTCAGAGAGAGAAAGAGTCTTTGAAAGCGATGGTGTGCTGCGTTGGGCTGATGACACCATCATTGGCTATTGCAGGATCGGTGTCAGTCTGCAAGTGCTGCTGGGCCGCATAAGCACACCTCACAGCCAGACCGGGGCCATGGCCATGGACAGCGTCCAGGCGACCGAGCTGCTGGACGTCTACGCCGCAGAAGCCTACATGCTGTGGTACTCTGAAGCTCACGCTGAGGCACTTATTGTGCTAAAGAAAGAATGCACAGCGGTCGATCAACTAAAAGCTTGGACGCACGCACTCCTGCTCGCTCAGCGGCGCAGAGACACGTCTGACAGCGTTGACGTGTCTGCCTCTGGGCGGCTTACTGAGCTCAGACACACCCTGGCGGAGACGCGGAAGCTGTTTGAGCAATACACTGAGCTGCTAGAAGACAAAGGCTGGGACCTGAGTGTGGCTGCTTTGGAGACACGGGCTGGTGTGCGAGCCATCATTGAAACGAAGGCAGCTCAATGAGACATGTCTTCGACTGCCTGAGGCCAGGGCCTGTCGATATGGCAGGCCCTATACATTGGCCGCGTTTCAACCTTTAGCGGCAGGCTGGCGGAGACGATCAGACAGGTTGCTCATGTGGGGGACGATCAACGAGTCTTCTGGTCAGATTAAGGCATCGCGAGGTACGACGTCTACGCTACCGACTGACACAGACATGATGCCTGTTCAACGACAGCGAGCGTCCCTGCTTCCACGGGGACGTGCTCACAGGCCACCCTCTCACTTTGTGATCTTTCGTGTTGGTAACATTCCGAGACTGTCATCTTCACGCGTCAGACTGTCAGACAGTGGCGGGGTCCCACCTGTCACGTTTCACGTTTGGTGACATCTCTGGGCAGATCATGTTAAAGCTTGGCCTCGGGACGGCCGGTTTTTGCGCCGCGAGCAACAGGGTGGGATAGAAACGGTAACTGTGGGTAGCAAGACGCCGTACTAGCTGCGCACGCACCCGAGCTCTGTTGCAGCTGTCGCACTTGAACAGCACACGCGTGTTGCCATACCTTCACCTGTACCACCAAGACAGTCTCGAACACGGGCAGCGATCATTTCACATCTTCATCTGCCATGGTGAATGCGGGATGCGGCTGACCCCACGAGGCGGTGAAGCGGGCGAAGTGCAGAGGTCCACTGGATGCGTCATGTGTGAGGCACCGAGCGTGTGTTAGCGACCAAAATTTTCTGAAGTCGGTATTGTTGACGGGGCGCGTGCTGAAACGACGCGCTTACACTCGGGAATCGATCGATCAGGCACTGATACGAAAATGGCCGCAGCTTCTAGAAGGTCTTTCCAAGCATCCTCCCGAGGTACACGGCTCTACAGGTTCCGAGGTGCTTCATGGTGGTTTGGTGAGTGCTCAACACAATGTCACGCTACGAAAGGTGGAAATGAAATGGAACGGGAAACAGGAGATGCAGCGGAAAAGATCGACGGCGGCGCCTCTGTCACGTCGCTAACAGTTTGTGGCAATCTTCTAGAAATCTAGAATGCTTCTAGAAAAAATCGGCGCGCACGGCCGATGACTGAACGACCGTCAGAAAATGGACGGGGCAGGTGAAACGTCAGCCCGCCCGCACGTCAGCCAATGGACAGTGACGACTCACCAGCGAGACGCTGAGGCATGCAACGTTGGGCCTGGGGCGTGGTTTGCTGCGTTTTGCGTGAATAAGACACAATTGACGCAGGCGATGCTGAAACTGGGCCCAAAGCATGGAGCGTGTTTGCTTCAAGGCATGGCGCTGGCAGTGGTGGATCCGCTGTGGATCTGCGTGATGGTGAAGGGCAGGATGCGGCAGGAATAGATTACGGTTATGGAATCGAGCCTCGGGCAGAGATTGGAGGGTGGGCTGGGTCTTCCGGGTCTCCCCAGCGATAGGGCCAACGCCAAGACTTGTGGCCGTGCGATCCCCATATGTGGGCAAAGGATGCAGCGACTGACCAGTCAGGGCGTGGGGCAGCTTCAGGCCAACCCTAAGAGAGCGCTGGCGTCACAGCACCTGGAGGGACCTGCTGCAGCCGTGAGGGCAGTGTGGGAACAGGCTGCGCTGCCTTCCTGATTCAACGGATGGCCGTTGGGAGCGGACAAAGAAAAAAAGAAAAATTGACATGGAGGCTCAAAGAAGCACCGGCAGGGTTGCCGTTGTCGCAGAACAAGAGTCATGGTGCGGATTAGCGAGGCGAAAGTGCGTGTTGGGACGGTCGTTTGCAGCGTGGTGAGGGCCAGCGGCTGGGGCAGCCGTGCTGGTGGGACTGAGGTCGCAACGGCAGGGGCAACAGTGCACTGGGTGAAAGGGCTATATACAACTCAAGGAGGAAGTGCAGTCGGTGTTGTGGCAGTCTGCAGCGGCGGTCGCTACTGTATCCCCATTAGGGAGAGACAGCAGCGGCCGGACATGACGGGGTGCCAAGGAGGTAATCTTCCCGTGGTGCCCGAGTAAGAGCCGGGGCCGGAGCGAGTGGTGGAATGCGTGCGACTGCGGTGGAGAGAAGCCCGGGCGCAGCTGCAGTGTGGCCCTCGCAGCTGCAGCAGCATGCAAGCATTTCCACTAGGTATGTACATGGCTGCTGGGCAGCGAAACGGTGGGGCCACTGGGCGCCGTCTGTAACAGCGACTGTGATGGCTTGCTGGCGTCGGGTGGCGAAAGAAGGACGGGGCGACAGGGGGTCCTTCCAGAAGGCAGGCGCGGCGGCCAACCAGAGCGCGGGCGCAGGCGCTAGAAGCCTGAGCGCCTGCCGCTTTTGCGCTGGTGGCGGGCCCAGCGTGCCTCGCGCACTTGGCTGCAGCACCCATCGCCCTCTGACATCGAGGCTATCCGCGTTTGCTCAAGCCTCGCCAACCGCACTGAAGACTCTCCACCGAGTGGGGCCTGGCTTGTGCTGACCTGCGAGCTCCTGCCAATCGTGCTAAGACTGCTGCTTCCGCCCTCTCCTCTTAACCACCGCTGCGCCGCACTCCGAGAGGGCCTCTGTCTCGAATCCTGACGGCATCTCTGAACCCCAAGTCTCACCAACGCCCCGCCTGCGTCACCTAACACCGCCGTCCACGCTCCCTTCTTCAGGCCCTGGCCACCCACTGCAGCCTGCCCGCCTCAGCACATCCCTCCCAGCGCTGCCGCCGCCGGCCACTCGCTGCCCCCGTCGCCGCGCCTGCAACCACGCCCCGTCTCGCTGTACCACCCCCTCCCCCACCCGCCAGCGTCTTTGTGTCGCTCTTCGAGAAGCACCTGAACGCACCTGCACCCTCCAGCACACGCCGCCGCCCACCGCACCCGGCCCCAGCGTCGCGCTTGTCGCCTGCCTGCCCCCGCCCATAGGTCAAAAGAGCCCGCCGTGCGCCCTCTCGTCTCTGCACCACCACCCGCAGCCCTCGATGCTGTCGTCTGCGGACCAGTAGACCTACCCTCCCAAATCTTCCGTCGCCACTAGGTTCTCCCCGAACCGAGTGCCCTTGCCGTCAAACTGGCGCAATCCATCGCACCGCACATTTATCCCTGTGAGAGTCTGGAAGAGCAAAGCAAAAAGACGGCACGCCGTGTCTACAAGCAACTGTGGAGGAGCGTAATGACATCGCGGAAACCTGACCCCCAACCACTCTCCATACGAACAAACTCGACCGTATCCTCCCCCGCCTCGTCCATCGACGACTTCGACGCCGAGGACGTCAAGATGGCCCTCTCCGACAGCTACAAGGCCCCATTGACCGTCTCCATACCCAAGAACATCCCCAGCCCCCACAGCCGGAAACCCAACCTGGCCGAGATCCTCGCCAACAATGCACCGCCACCCTACACATTGTCCTCCTTCATGGCCTTCCTGTCGCAGAACCACTGCCTGGAGAACCTCGAGTTCACCATGGACGCTTCGAGATATCGCAAGCACTACTCCAAGATGGTCAACCGCCATCCAGGCACACCCATCTCGCCCCTGTCGGACGAATGTGCATACGTCCTCATGCTCTGGCGCCGCCTAATGGATGCCTACATCAGGGAGTCTGGACCACGCGAAGTAAGTCTTACGCATCAAATCCTGCTGCTCCCACACTAACAGTCCCAGGTCAACCTTCCTGCTGAAGTCCGTGACAACCTCCTGGCCCTTTCAGAGTCGTACGTCCCACCTCACCCATCAACCTTGGATGAGGCTGTATCCAAGATCTACGAGCTCATGGAGGAGGGCGTGCTCCTGTCGTTCCTGAACTCTGTCAGCCCGCAGAGCGCCCACCCCAGCATCATGAGTCACGAGAGCTCTAATGCTAGCGTGACTCGATCGTCGACACGCAGCTACGATGAGCGCAGTGTTTCCCACAAGCACGTTCCCGCCCATCAGCGTGCATCGGCACCCTCCTCACTGGCCGCTGGCTTCATGCACTCTCGACCCTTCTCACACTCCCGGTTCCACTCCCAGCCAACGTCGTCTGGCTCTCCTGCTGCTCGCGTCACCTCCGGATACACCAGTGGCAGTGATGCAATGACCGATGACACAGGCAGTGCCAGTCCCTCCATGAGTGATCCCCTCACTCCACCAGGTACACCGCCTATGAGCGATTACCCAATGGTTGACTCCACTCACATTTACTACGAGAACGGCTCCAACAGCGGCACGCCCAGCCCCCGCACAAGCCGTGGAGAGCACAACGGCATCGGAGCTGCCACCAGGGACAGCTGGAAGCGCGTCAGCAGCAAGCTTTGGCCCAAGAAGAAGAGCGGCGGCCAGCTGCGAGAGGACGAGCACGCTGTTATTGACTCACCTGGAGGCTTCATCTGAATTGAAACCCCGACACAACTCCATTGAGGGTGCGAGGACACGTCAAATTTTCTACATTCAAAAGCGATCACGGTTACGAACATGCAATTTCAGCGACCTGCATACAAACAGCATTTGGGCTGCATATACTCGGCGTTTCGATTGGCCTACAGCGAGGCGAACAGGCGTATATCATAGCCACGACCGGCATCGTCGTGGCTTTTAGACATTACCGGCGTTTGCAAAATCACACCTCTGGCGCGAGGTCACAACTTGGAAGGCGTTTGGGAACTTATCATTCTTGGCACATGATGACACGAACGAGCGGATGCAACTGTATCAATACTTGTATTTATTTCTACTGGGACTCTCCGGAGGGAGCTGTTGATAAGATGGAGGTTTGGAGTAGATACCAACGCGCAGAGAGCGCGAAACAATGAAGTACCCGGCAATGCCACAACAAAACCTTTCCCCGGCCCTTCTGATGTGAAGCTGTGCACTAGCAAACACAATTATCACTCCAGCGAACCCGGACCTTCACGCGGCACGTAATGCAACCTCAGGAGCACGCCGGCCGGCAGATAGAGTACCCACCGGCGACACCTGGTCTCCGGGTGTCTACGAGAAGGCAATTTACAGCAAGTGTCTCGATGCTATCCACTTCACCCCAGGCCGTGCATCTACACTAGCCGCGGTGCACTGTTCGGTCCGTCACTGTCACTTGTCACTGTCACTGTCATGGCACTCGCAGGCTTGCCCGGGCACGACTGGGTCTATCAACAAGGGAGGTGGGCCGACGTGGTGCCGGGTCTGGGCCTGGGAAGACGGTAACAAGACGTGTGAGTGTGATATGGGCAAGGAGAGAATGCCATGACGAGACCACTTTACAATATACGGTATGTTTGTGCGTTGTCGAAAAAAAAGGAAAAAAAGGTGGCTTCTTGAAACGACATTTGCGCCAGACACAAGCGCGACGAAGCTCCATGACCCGAGTCCTCGAATGCGGAACCCGTACATGCTGCACTCTTCACACTCCCCGGGTTCCCACCTCCCCAGGTTCCCACCTCCCCAGATTCCCACCTCGCGTACGATACCAAGCTGCTAGATGCGCTGCGAAGCTTGGCATTGGGCTCCTTCACCGCGCCCTGCATGCAGCGTCGATCATACAAAGCTCCGAACCGCGCCGGCCCCAACTGGCAGCAGCCATTTGGACGAGTGCCAGAACGGATGTGCCGGATGTGTCTGCTGCGCGGGCAATATGGGCATACGGGGTTGTACGATGAGGCTGCGGCGGTGTTTGCCGGCTTGGTGTCGAGCTGATTAGGTCCGGCATTGGACTCCGCTCGGTGCTGGACGGCCGTGTGCATGCTCAGCTTGGCGGTTTAGTTGCTGTCTGGATCCTCGTTGGGAGGGCTTGGAAAGCAATATCGAATATCACCACTCGGTATTACGGTTGCTTTGGTGGTGAGCTCGAGAGACGTTTGATGCTGGCCCGGGATGCAGGGTCCTGCACCCCAACGGCAGTCGTTTCCATACGACTTGTTTTGCCTGCACCAACGCATATTGGATATGCGTGTCTTCGTTTCGCCAATGTCATGTCTTGACGCTAGATCTTCAGTAGCTGCAAACTACATCCGTGTCAGTGTCAATATCGCCCTCACAGCGGCCCATGACCAACCTTGGACATGACATGCCAGATGTCTCACCAAGCTTTGATCGCCCACTACCGCTTTTGCATCCTTCGCGGCTGCCCACAATCTGCAGCCTTGCCAAAGCATAGTGCCACGCTGATCCAATCCACCAATGTCAACACACAAGGGAACATTCCTCGACGCAATCTCCAGGTCGGCAAGTACCGCGGACAACACACCACCGTCTGATTGCCTGGTGCGCGTAAACCTGCCACCCGTGCTGGAGTACCATCATGTGCTACTTGGGCGTGGAAGCGTAGTGTTAGCGTCGTGCTAGCGTAACCCGTCCGCATCCGGCAGGCGAAGCAAAATGGCGCTCGAAAGAGCTCAGAACCTGTCCACTGGCGGAGCATACGCCGCCAAACAGGACCGATTGCGAGGCTTTATCTTTGGACTGCGCTTTGGTGCTACCGTGCTTGTGTTCTTGCGCGTCTATCAGATTAGCTTGGCCCAGCGAAACATCGATTCCGAACAACTTCAGATACAGTCTGTATCTGCGTCGTGTCCAATGCAATGCGTGCTCCGCGGGGCCGCTGGGGTCAGAGTTGCGGTGTCATTTCCAGTCACTAGTAGCTTCGTGATAGGCAGAGCACGTGGCGTACCGTTCAGACTCCACAAAGTGGAGTTGCGACGATCAAAATACAATTCCTCCACCAGAGCTAAAGTAGAGCCTCAAAACTCGGCCAAGTAACACGGTACTGTTCTAGCAATCGCGATCCGTTGGGCGGCCGATCTCTGCCCCATGCGCCGTCGAGCGATGATTTTCGGAGCTGAGCATGCCATCACGCAGAATGCAGTGGAGTGAGCATCTCACCACAACGCCCGCGCACGAAAGGCGTCGCAAGAAAGGGGTCGAAGGAATGCGGGACACGAATCAGCAGCCACACAAAACGAGTCGTTGCAAGCGTCTCGAAGCATTCTCGAACCCTTCTCGAAGAACCCGCCCAACGTGTGTTGTGGTCGTACAAGGCGTGACAGAGTTCAAACATGACGTTTGCCCCCCTCTCTGCGTCCAACCAGCCGGATTCGTGCATATCCAAAGTCTCACCACCACCACCGCACCTGCGTCAAGCCCGGTTTCCCATTTCTAACACGCGCGCTGCAAAACCCCCGTAGCCAGCCTTGTCGTGCTGTGCTGGGTGGTGCGCCAATTGCGATTCGCGACCGCCGCTCCACTCTCCTTACACCATGCGGTGGATCGCTTATGGGTCGAGCCAATGGCTGATTTCCGGTGGATTCAGTGGCGAACAAGGGCCTCTGGCCAATGAACGATCTCACTTGTTTTGGTAGCAATTTGTATAGGAACACCACCATTACTTCGAGAAGAAGAGGGTAGCTTTCATAGCCATTTCTGAGCTCAATTTTGATCGTTTATAGATAATTTTTGGTGTTTTGAACAGCTAGAGAGACGCTTACTTCATCCATGATACTTGTTGTCGCCATTCATATCTATTACTTGCTGCAATTTGCCGCGAAAACCCTGACAGAATTGGTGGGCTTTTGGCCCAATTCTTGCCCACTCGTCTTGTATAAGAGCTCTACCTTCAAGTACTGCGTCTTTACTACTTGATCGCTGAAAACGCCCATCTAATTGGTCTTTCTCGTAGTCCCAAAGAGGCTCTATCTGGTTCAAGTCAGGCGAATTTGGCTGGTGTGGAGCCTTGATGATACCACGTAACGCGTACTCAGCAGTGCAGATTTCAGCTGCTTTTGTATGTGCTGGAGCATTGTCTTCTACGACGACTATCGGCCGGTTAGGGTTCAGCTCTTGAAGCTTTCGTAGGTATGGGAAGAGGCGATCGTGGAGGACGTATTTACGGTATAGAAACCAGTCTATACCTCTGGTTTTTACACCTCGCGTAAGCTTTGTGGGCTTGAATATTCGTTGTGGGCTGGGGGCTCGCTTCATGCCTCTTGTACGGCCGGCAGCCCGTCTGGCTTGGTTGTGAAGCTCTACATTGCTACTGATCTCGCTGAGTATCGTACGCTCAATTGTATCGTTTTGGCGCGCTCGTAAGCCTTGATAGATGCCGATCTGACGCTCGGTGAGGTTCTCCAGGTCGAGTTCTAGCTGGTGTTGAGCCTTCTCCTCTGGTGTCTCCATCTCCCAGAGCAGCAGAGGGAAGGGGACACGTAGATCCTCACAGACAGCGCCCCATTGCATGATACTGAAGTGTATAGGCTCTAAATACTGGCTCCGAGTCTCTGTAGGCTGGCCCTGTACGACTGTAACTTTCTGACGTTTGTGTGGGCGGCCGCCGGCGCGGATGAACGTTTCATCGGTAAAGACGAAGAGAGCGCCTTTGTCGAGCCAGAAGATACACCAGCGGCAGTAATCGACACGTAGATCCATGAGATCGATCGAAAGAGGTGGCTTATGGACCTCTAGCACTCGAGAGAGCGGCTGATCGCGCGAAGGATGAGGGTGTAGGCGGCAGATTCTAGCTATCGTGGTGCGATCAAGCTCTCCGAACGGCGTGTAGTTGCGTACGGCTTCATGCCACGTCTCGCGCGGATACCAGTAAGCTGCGTCTTGGATCAGTACGGACTCTGCTGAGTACGGCCATATCTTGGTCGAGGCAGTGCCAGCTACCTCACGATTGTTCTCCCGGGCAGTATAGTCAAGTAGCTCGTTGATATCCTCGTTCTTGGTGGCATCAGTTGCGCGTCGGACAATACCAATACAGGTGCTCTTCGGGATGCCGAGCGCGCTGCTAATCCGCTCAAAAGTCCACTCTGCGACTACTCGCAAGGTAATAACTGCAGCGCGCTGCGTACGGGAGGTGTCGACAGAGCCTCTCTGCTTTGGTGGAGGTACAGGCATCGCGTGGTGGTTGAAAAATTCGAAAAGTTCGACGCCTTGAAGCATCATGAAGGTGGGTGTATTGCATTGCAACTTCGAAGATCTGATTACTAAGCAAGTTTCTAGCTCTCTGATTGGCCGAGCGATCGGATTGTCAGAAAATCCACTCATTGGCTCGACCCATAAGCGATCCACCGCATGGTGTACACACCTCGTGCTACCTCTCTAGTCCAGCATCAACATTACTAATCTGGGCACAGCTCATTCCAAGTACGACCATGCACTTCGCTACACGTTGCGCAAGGCCTCCAGCAATCGACATAGCGGCAGCTGCCGGTTAGACATCTGTCAATACCTTGCCTACATGCTGAGCCACATAGACCTCCCTTACGATAAGTTCCTTTCTACCTCAAACATAGGTTCGAAGATAAGCCGGATAACTATAGCCATAGTGCTCTTGGCCACTATGGAAGATATCACACCAGGAGCCCCCAAATGAAACAAGCCACCCAAGCGAGTTATTGATGCCGCTTCCAGCCACCTAAACGCGGAGACATACAGTGTCCCCCCCTGAACGGGTCGTTAGCCTACGGTTCGGTGACAAGGGAGGTACTGGGGTTCTGAGCCAGTACAATTTTTTCGGTTGGCTGTTATACCTGGTGTTACCCATGTCACGCGAAGGAAGGCTAACGATCCGTTCGGGGGACACTGTAGGTAAGACACAGCTGCGATCGGTCCTCAGACAGAGATCGTGGCCGCAAAGTCGGGTTTGTGGTCATTCCGTCATAGATAAGCGGTATTGCATGACAGCGGACGCCATGCAGCTGCAGGCAGGGGACGGAAAATTGTTTGTACCCAGACGGGCTAGACACGAGTCTAGTGGCGAGGTAGGTTGCTTGCAGCCGTTGTGTGGTGATGCCGTGCAGTTACCGAGGTACGCTACCAGGGTACATTGTCAATTGTTGGCGATGTCGTTGTTGCCTTTCGATTGAGAAACCCATGTTGAGTGTTGCCAGGGTTCTTGGTCTGCTCTGAAGAAGATCCAACCTTCCAGAGAGAGCCTCGCAGCTACGAGAGCAACTCAAAGCTTCAATTTCGCACATCTGATCCACGGTGACAACACGCTTCGGCCGGTTGCATAGGCACTTCGTACGGTTGACACGAAAAGCGACCCGCGAGTTTAGGCCCGTCGACACTCAGGCTATCAAGACAAAAAAGTATTGCCTGCTATGGGACTTGTCCACTTTCCCTTTCTAGCTGCCTTCATTTCAGCATATAGCGACGGGTTGATGCCCTTCTTCTTCAACTTCTTTATCTCATCTGGTGTCAATCCGCTAATGTCATGGGAGCTTGCTGTCCATGTACTGCTTGATCTAGAGTTGCCTGCCTCAGAGGGTGGATAACGTGAAGGCGTGCCTGACGATATAGCGTTGGACGCACTCGACGAGTTCGAGCGGTATGACGTCTGGTCAACCGAGATGGTTCGTTCTATGACCAGTCGTTCAGCTCCTCCATCCGCACCCACCGAATCCTTCCTCTTGCCAGGCTTCAGCTTTTGTAAAATCGACTTGGGAGGGTATGTTTCCGCTGAAGATACAGGCGTTGTTGGGTGCATTGAGTGTGTAGAGCTGACACTGGCTGTACGTGGCGTGTCTGGGAACGCAACGGCTTTCGGTGGCTCGGTCGTTGGCGGCGATTCTGCGTCTACGTCTGGTGTGATTGTGTACTCAGCCTCGAGAGTAAACATGTCAGGGGAAAGAGTTTCCACTTCGTTGTCGTCAAGCACAGAGGCTGTAGTTGTCACCGAGGCTATTGTGTCCAGGGAGGTCCGTTTGCGCAGACGAGGGTGGAGATGTCGGTTGGCAGGCTTGTATGATACGAGATTCGTGGGATGCCGACGAGGTACTGGGTCAGGCTGTGGTGAAGCATGCAATTGTTCTCTGAAGGGGTGTGAGAACTTGTGCCGGGGCCCTGGTCGTGGTGCCGGTGCTGGTGCTGGTGCTGGTGCTGGTGCTGGCGCTGATGCGGATGCCTTATCTGGAGCGACTGGATGGGATCGCAGTGGATTCACATGCAATGGAGATCCAAGTGGTAGCTCTCTTGGACCTGTCGCGGATGGCTCAATGTATGGGTCCGGATATCTTTGCGGTATGGGTGGGATCTCTCGGTCGGAGTCGCTGTCATCGTCTTCATCCTCGTCGTAGGCGCGTCTGTTGTTCTCAAGCTGGAGTTGCTCGAAGACTTGTCGAAGCTCATGCGCCGCTCGAGGTGAACGACGTATGAGACGCGGGTAGTCGCCATAGTCCATGGCAATGTTTGTGGGCGGGCCAGCCCACTGTGAGTGTCGACTTTGTGGAGAAGTCGTTGATGGCTGGACTGGAGTTCATCTTGGAACAGCGCGATCGATGGCCATGACGAAATGAAGTGCCAAAACTGCCACGACCCACTTGCTAGCGTGCCATTGCTTGGGTAAATGGGCCGACAGGGTGCCTATTGACAAGGTAACTTGCATCGACTTCAAGTGGTCTGGTTGAAGTGTATTTGCGCCGCTGAGATGCATTGTTCAAAGTACTGTCCTATCAGAGGAGGCAGCAGACAAGGGATCAATCGCGAGGGACAAAGAAAGCTGGTTCAAGACATGGGAGGCTGCTCCGGAGGGCTAAGATTCGTGGGCACTACTATTACGGGTGGCTTTACGAAGTACGGTTGGGAGCTCGAGTACAACGGCTCGGCTCACGTGAGTTTGGCATCTCAAGCATCTCATTGGCGTCGTGCAGGAAGAAGCGGCGAGGGCAGGCTGCGAGAGAGGGCTGTTGGGCACTCTTTGAGGACACGTGTGGCAGAGCTTCCTGTGACGGTGGGGGGGTGTTTCTAAAGAGGCGTGTCTGATGGTCGGGCTGCCTCTGAATCTGCACCTGAGCTTGCCCTGACATGGGCACTAGCGCCAGGAACATGGCGACGCAGCTCCGCATGTCGCTGCATGAGCATGTCTGCACGCCTCTCTGCCGCCGCTGTCCGCCCCTCTGACCGTCGCTCGTCATGAGCAACGACGCGCCTGTGCCCATCTCCGATGACGAGGTGGTCGCCCTCGCAAAGGCCGCCTACCACGCGCAGGACATCAGCCAGCGTGGCCCGGATGCTCCCCGAGACCTGCAGCAGCAGCAGCCCGGCATCACCATCGACCTCGGCCACAAGAATATCGTCCACCTGCCCGACGACGTCATCGATGTCATTCACGTCGAGATCGAGAGGTGCGCCCTGCTGAGCCCTCGATGCAAATGCGCGGGCTGTCCAACTGTGGTGGGATGCTGACACCCACAGGCTTGCCCTCTCGCACAACCTCCTTTCGACCCTCCCCTCACGCCTCATAGAATGCAAGCGCCTCCGCTATCTCAACGTGCGCTACAATGCTATGCGCGAGATCCCCAATGCCGTCCGTTGGCCCGTCCCACTGCACAAAGTGTGACACAATGCTGATCTCAGCCCCAGATCCTCGAGATGACATCACTGGAGATTCTGGACGTGAGCAGGAACAAGATCAGATCTATACCGCAGAAGATTGCAAACCTGACCTCGCTCAAAGTACTGGCCATAGCGAAGAACAAAATTGAGAAACTGCCCGTGTGTTTGGGGGAGATCAACAGTCTGCAGGTTCTGAAGCTCGACGGCAACCCGTTAACGTTTCCACCTCCAGAAGTCTGCACGATCAAGGACAATGCCCCTTCGCCGGCCAACGAGAACGAACGAGATGCTGTCATTGCTACGCAAGTGAAGAAGTTCATGCGGCAGCAAGCTTCCAAGCAGCGGCAGCGAGCGGCCCTGGAACGCATACAGATCGAGTCTTCGAGCGACGAGAGCTGGACCGAGAGTAATCCAGAGACACCACGACCCTCGAAACGAGCCGCTGGCGGAAGATTTCCCGTACGACCCAGCGTCAGCACACTGGATGGTTTTGCAGAGGGCAAAGCAGACTCGCCTGGGCTGGCAGCACCGCCCATACCGACCCGCTCCCACTATCGTGTGTCGTCGCAAACGAGCAACAATGGCATGAGCAACAATGGCATGAAAGTCCGACCTCCCATTTCCCCTCTACTCTTGACGAGCAGCCTGAACGAGCGCAATCGAAGTCAGAGCGAAGGCGCAGGCCCCTCAACACAGCGCCAAAAGCGTATGGGCATATACACCAATAAGCACCAAGCATCTGAGCAACTTGGCTCAGTCGATGAACTGCGGCGAACTAGCCACTTCCGTGGCTTCAGCCAGGGTATTGTGATACCCTCGAATATCGCCAATGGCATGTCTGGACCTGCCACTGCCATAGGGTATGGAGACACTGGAACAGTTCGATCGCTAGCGAATCGCCCCTTATCTGATGTGCGAGAACATAGACGTGGTTCTCGTGCCCCAGATATTGTCGTCGAGGCAGCCAGGAACTTCCTCTATGCCATCTCCCAACTTCACGATTGCGTCTCACACATGGTTCGGTCTATCAAATTGACCACGAGGCCGAAGGAAGCCCTTCGCAGGAAAGAGGACTTCTACCGCCGGTTTTCGAGTACCTATCTGAACATCAGGGCTATGAGCGATGTGTTGAACAAGTTCGGAAGCCTTGTTGAAGAAGATGAAGAAGAAGCCCAGCGGCTCTCAAAGAGCGTTTACATGTACGCCCTGCGATGTTTGGAGTCGTTCATGTCCATCACTCTGTCGATTGCAGAGAACCGCACAGAAATTGCACAGAACGCAAATCCACAGGTTGTGCGGACCTTCCTTTTCCTTCAACAGGGCAGTTTGATCGAGATGAGGAACGCTTGTTCTGTGCTGGGTGCACAGTTTAAGGATACGTCTGCCACTTCACGCAGGCCCAGTGCAGTAGACGCACCCGGGACGATACGCGCACGACCAAGAGTTCGGAGGTTCCCGACGTCACCACCACAGCGAGGCCAATACCAGATACCCCCACCTGTAATATTGCACAGCAACGAAAACAGCCGAACAAACACCATGACCAGCCTCAGCGCTGCAACACCCAGATCTGGAGAGTCTTTCTCTACGTTGGCTACGAACATGACCCGCACGAACACGATGACCAGCACCTTTGAAGAGTCTGATGAGGACGCCCAATTCGACCGAGTCTATCAGAAGCTGAGGAACGCCAGTGAGAGCTGCAGAACCTCGATTCCTCAAATCACGCGTCTGCTACGAGAACGGTTCGACGTCTTGCGGCGAGACCTGGATTCCGACCATCCCAGAATCAAAGCACTTGCTGGTCTCATTGAAAAGAGTAATGAGGTACAGCAAGTGACGATCCCCCTTGCCAGCCGCTTGTCGCAGATGCAATTAAAAGATAGCTACACCCGCAACCAAAACGATTTCTGGCAGCAGTGCATGGGTTTCATCAAGGTTTGTTTCCCCGTTTTGTTTGTTTCGATATGAAGCAAAATGACTCACAACCGTTTCAGGCCTGGGGCGAATTAGCCACCGCATACACACAACAGGGCAAGGATCACAAGCTTTTGAGTCCTGATGTGAAGCAGCTTATGAAGCCACTTCACAAAATGGTCAAAGAAGCTAGCGCTGCCATCTACAGCTCACCTTGGTCACATCTGACATCCTACTACTCCGGTTCAATGGGTCCGCCTTCATTGTCATCGATCACATCACGTACGCAACCACCGAAATATCTCAACCGACCGGGCATGGGTGCCAGTGGCGGTTCCTCTTACCTCAGTTCCATCAATACCCAAACTCCCTCCTTAAACTCGTCGTTTTCCGCGCAGCCATACTCTGCCGCTAGTTTTACATCGCAAGGATCGGGAGGTTATGGCACTCCAGTGCCAGCAACGCCTTTGAGCGCTGCCCTCGGTGCCGCAGCACAAGCGACAGTGCCAAACACGCCCAAATTCGCTCCTGGTCATGGGTCCAATACCCTCAACGTCTTCGAGCGGGCGGACAGGCTGCTGAGCCAAACTCAGCGACGCATCTGATGTTTTACCCTACGTATGGGTAAATACCATCATAGCATTCACGGCTACAGCGTCTTTTATCATCTACATGAAGTTCCATTTTCGTTTCCTATCTTCTTTCCAGTCTGCACATATTAGCGACGGCGTTGTCCGGGTTCCACTCATTTGCATGGCATATCAGATTGCATTTAGTATTGGTGCTTGGGCTATTGAGCGACAAGGCATGGACGGAGTCACGGCAAGAGGACATGAGAGTATGTGTATATACGGCACGATGGCTTATGTCTAGCATTATACTACGAATGTTGCTTCGTACTATAGAACACATCTTCGTTTACGCATCCCAGTATTCGTCATTTTGCAATCATCATCATTTCATGCTGTGCTCCCGATGGTCATTCTTCATTTCAATGCTGAGACCCCGTATAAGCATAGTTCAGTGACAGGACGTCGGTTAAGTTCCCGGCGCATTGGAAAACTGGCTCGGTCTCGTCACATCAAATAGTTCAGTTGATACGACCAGACTACCAGCTACTGATACGTGTAGTTGATGCTGACTTTCATCTGTCTGCGCTGATGAACCAGTTCCACTTGAGAAGATGTCGCAGCTTTGTTTGATGAGAATGATTCAGGTGGCACGCGCGGAAACTGCTCGATCACAAGAATGAGCTGACCTGAATTGTAAGCCATATTGGGGCATCAGTATTTACACGGGTCGTTTGCAAAGCAATCAATGCGTCTGATACTGACCTTTCGCAAGTGAAAACATGCTCGCATTTCCTGTGAGCGAAGATCGCCCAATGGAATTGGAGGTGCAGGGATCAGGGTCCAGACACGTTGGCTAGCGCGAGAGAGGCTCGCCAAATATTTCTGCAGCCATGCTTCATCACCTCAGACCTCAGCTTCGCGATTGCACCAGCGCGCTCGAACGGCGCACGCTACATCTTTCATGATCTGGATGAAGCGTGCGTTGCTCAGAATAGTCTTGCCGGCTGCATCTTAGTCAGGAGAAGCGTTGTCATCCGCTCGAAACAGATGTCATGAATGGCACAGGAACGAATTTGTCACGCTTGTTCGAAAAGTCCACCTTCGCTACAAGCCCTCTATGAATATTCCGAGAACAACACCGTGAGCGTTTAATTGACCTGCCTGCCGACAATTGGCTACTCGGGTCTCATTGCGCTCATACATTCCATGTCGTCGGTTCTAACTCGACTTCGTAAACTCATGACCGACTGCGGTTCTGGATGGATGTCGCACGTCGCTTTTGAGCGGACGAGAGCCAGCCACTGAAGACTGGATCACCAGAACTTTTGTTTGTCCTCACACGGATTTGCTCACTTTGCGGAATCTCCGACCCGCTGTAAATACGATCAGTATCGATGGGAGTCTGACTAACTAGACTCGTTGGACTCGATGGACTTGCTGTGGCGCGGGAAACTTGTCTTCTCATGCCTGGGGGCATGGATTTCGCGACCAGTGTGTCCAATGTTGACTGGCTTATTGAATGGTTCTGCTGCGGAGCGTTGGAAGAGCACAGCGACGGCGGCTGCAAGGCCCACGATGGTCGTGATCGACAATGTGAAGGCTACCCATGTTGGTAGTCCGAGCATCCCGATCAGACACGTGATGGCGACAATGATATTGCAAGTGATACAGAGCATTGGGTACGATTGCGCGACCATTGCGTCTGTGGTGCAACGGAAGTTTCGCTGGAGTAGACCGTAGATCATCGTTGCTGTTATCCCATTCTTTGTCAGTCGGCTCAATTTTGGGAGAGGAAGGGCACTCACTGGGAATACGCTGTGCGGATCTTCGTGGGTTGAGTTTCGGCTCGCGATGTGGGTGGATAAAGTCTGGTTGTCTAAGTTCACGCTGGAGACGCAGAGTACCTTCTGAAGTACTTTCGAAATACGCACGTAGACAATCGAGCCAAAATAAGCCTCGGTGTCGCGTCTACTGAGGATGCCAGGTTGCGCAAAGTCGCGGTTGTCTCCTTTATCACGAACTCTCTGTCAAACGTGCTAGTGTTAGCCACGTACAGGAACAACTCATTGGATTCCAAAGGCAAGGCAGAGATTCACACATGCCTGGAAGCTTTTCACGACCTGCATTCGAAGACACAATCTTCGACCATTAGTGAGTCGCTCCTACAGCTAAACATTGAACTCAGTGGCTGAGACGTGGTGAAGCTGTCACTGTGGTATACTACACCACTGGAGTACGTGCAGGAAGACGTACCCAGGAAGCGTACGAAAAGACACGCCATCTG
This sequence comes from Lizonia empirigonia, assembly GCA_009982855.1. Lineage (NCBI taxonomy): Eukaryota > Fungi > Ascomycota > Dothideomycetes > Pseudoperisporiaceae > Lizonia > Lizonia empirigonia. The sequence continues at coordinate 306,947 of JAADKA010000024.1, forward strand.
CTCTCTGAACAGGACCGTCAAACAAGATCCCAAAACCAGCACTTCTAATCGCCATTACCGGTGCTTGCATCTCGTCACGGCCACGTTCTTCGTCCGGACTGGAGCTGGCACGGCTCGTGCCTATGATAACCATAGTAAGATGGACGGATCTTGATTCCCTCACGATGGAAATGAGAGAGTGAGCGCTGCAAGCAAGACAACTCAAGGGTCAGGTAACACAGCAAACGGACATACGGGCGCACCACCCCTGCATGCCAACAGCGCTGTTAGCACAGATGTGCTTACTTCAGCAGCATAGCAAACAGATGTTTGTTTTTAACCTTGCATCTCCACAACGCGCGGGTTGATTGCAAGAAAATCATGATGACTCGGCTTATCGAAGATATGGACTATCATGGCATTTATTGGAACAAGGTCCCTCTGGTAGTATGACTATCATGGATAACCGAGTAGGAGAGGGACAAGGCGGGGTGGCTGCAACGTATTGTATTGACTATCGTGTTGTGTGTAAGACTCACACTGTCATTGTGAGTGCCATTGCCCACCAGGCAGTGCCTGCCACAACAGCATATCATGTGACTCCCAAACACCTTCCACCCTGGACTGAACCCAGTTATTCTCAACAGCATTCATATTGCCCGGAAGCTACCATGATAGAAGCTTAGAGCCCATCCCTTACGAAAATGCGAGCTATTCCTATACCTGGCGACCGTCTGGTATGACGGACTACCGGTCGTGCTTTTGTGCGTGGTTGGCACTCCATGTGCGTGTGCACTGCTTTGCTCTGTTGTACAAGAATCTTGGGAACGTTTTCTTTGGATAAGACTCGAATATCTGTCGATCCCGCCTTACAGCCACGCAGTGGGAAGTGTGACAGATTTCCTCTTAATTTAGATCAATGAATATTACCTATGTGTTCCTCCATCTCTCTAATATCTTTTGGCTTCGGGGCCTCACTGCTCCCAATGGCATGTCATGTGCGCTAAAACATGCAGCCTTCTGAAGCATAGCAATCATAAACCACAAATCTGTCCTCTGCATTTGCGTTTCATACTGAAGAATTTCCAAACACCGCTTCATCACAACGCCAAACACCAGACTCACGCACCACCCCGCTCACAACATCGCCTGACTTATATCCGCCCCCCTCCGCGCCCACACCCCTTCAATCCCCATATCAAACTTCCCATCATCCTTCTGCATAATTACTGGCTCTTCACTTCCCTCGCTCCCATCCCCTCTCAGATTCCTGAAGATGACGCTCTTTTCGATGCCCAGCGTGAGATGGATCGCCGCGGGATCTGTGACTTCGTACTTCTCGAGCTCCTCGTCGCTGTCGGACAACAAGTGCTGGATGTTCTTGGTGACGACTTCGGCTTGCTTGAGCGCCGGGCGCGCGGCCTTGTGCGCTTTTGTCGCTGCAATGTCTCCGAGGGCGAAGATGTTGGGGTATTTCTCGTTGTTGATTTGCAGCGTGTCTTTGACTGTGATGAAGTTGCTTTCGTCAATGCATTCGGGTGCCAGGGTGGCGAGGATATCGGACTGCGGCGTCTGGCCGGTTGAGATGATGGCGAAGTCGGCGGGGATCTTCGTTCCGTCTTGCAGCTCGACGTCGAATTGCTGCCCGTCGGTTGGGTAGCCGGAGGCTGGGAGCTTGACGCGCTTGCCCAGGACTGTCTGCACGCCCAATTCATCAAATCTCTGTCGGACAACGGCATGCAATCCGGGATGGAATTTGCTCATTACGTTGGCGCGAGAGTGGACTAGGGTGACGCTCTTTTCGGGGAAGAGTTGCTTGATATCGGTCGCCATCTGGACACCTACTGCGCCACCACCAATGATGACTATTTTCTTGCTGGCTTCGACTTGTGCAGCATGCTTCCTCAGGTACGCCGTTCCGTCTAGTTTCCCGCTCCCAGGCAGCGTGCTCGGCGGACTGAGTTTCGTGCCTGTAGTAATCGCCAGCGCTGCGTAAGGAATTCTGCTCGTCTTTTCCCCATCAAGCTCAACCTCTCGGTCTAGGATAACCTCCTCTTTAGTTAATTGCAGTGCTATTGCTTGGACAATCAGACCTTCCTGGCCTAGTCTGCTCTTCTGGTAGGGGATGAAGGCTTTGTGTGTGTCGACTTTCGTTGTGAGCGCATACCGCGGAAATGCGAAGAGATGCTGGAAATGGCTGTTTTTCTCTACCAACAAGACTCGGAATCGACCTTCTGATGTTTTGGCGAGCGATTCAGCGAGATTGAGACCGACATAGGATCCGCCCACTACGACGACATTTTTTTGTGTGGACTTTGTCATGACGGCTCTGAGCATGGAGTAATCTGTGAAGTAGATTGATAGAGATACAATGAGGGCGACGAAGGCAAATGTGAGTCTTTTGTACATAGAATTGGAGGCGCACACATGCCGGGGCTGCTGCCTTCTTATCAGATCCTGGCCAAAGGTCGGAAGAATATTTATCAGGCTAATCAGATGGGTTCGGTCTCTGGTGCGGCCGAGTCGGCAAATCCGCGTCGTATGTCCGACCAAACTTTACCCACTTCCCGATCGCAATTCCGCGCTTACGTGGTCAGCATATTGTGAATTGTTCAGGTGTGGCAATTACAACTAGATTCGTAATTGTGAATAGTCTACGGGCATATTTCTTTGACACCAGATTCGGCAAACAGACAAGAATTGAGCAGAAACATCATGTCTTCTTCCACGACTTCCAAGCTCCTACGAAACCACCCTGTTCAATCGTACCAGTACCTTGCTGTCTGTCGAAATCTTGGGCATCGAGTCCGGCCCTCCCTAGATCGACGATTGGCACCATGCTTGGCCTCCCATGCGCACACATAAAAGGAAAGACACAACCCGCCAGCTTATCCACCAAGTCCATACACTCCTCTAGGCTCAGCTCGTCATTGAACATAGTAGCTGATCGACAGGCGCGAGAGTTGATCATGTCAACAAGACCTGGCGGACAGGTGGCTATCTTCTGGACCCAGTTGCTGCGTTGATCACTAGACGCAACAGGTGCGAGTGGTGGCGACTCGACATACTTCCACACTGCAGACCGCAGAAAAGATATCAGGAGCTGAGGATCGACTCTGCAGCGCTCTGAAATACTTGGTGGTAAAGTCGCGACTGTGATTTCGAAAGTGTCCTTCTCTGTGTTGACAGATCTGTTTGAACGAGATGCAGAGCTGCTGATGTCGTACAATACTCCCCAAGCGGCGAATCTGTTAGCATATAGTCTGAAGTATATACACTCCTGTGACGAGACTACAAACTGCAAGGGCTTTTCGAGGTTGACGAAAGCGACTGGGGAGCTAAGTCCAAGTTTTGACTGATAGCCTGAGTGCGCGTCGCTATTTGCTGGAGCGCATAGATCAGCTAAGAGTTTCTCGACGTGTATGCGTTCGTCCGCTGCATGCTGGTCTATCAAAACTAGAATCTCTGCAGTCGGCTGGCTTTCGGAGCGCGTAGACAAACCCCCCATCTTCACTAGAATGAACTTCTTGTCAACTTGTGAAATAACCTGAGCGTTGCGTAAGTCTTCCTTCGAAAGCCTCGCTGAACTCGATCCCGCCTCGTGGAACGCCTGGATATCAAAGTCAGAGCAATGTGCTGGGTTATGTTGTAATTTTTGTCGTTCTCCTTGTTCGATGTCACTTTGAAGCGTCATTTGCTGAATACCTCTTTCGCTCGGCTTAAAGACCGGGTTTTCCCAGGATTGCAGTAGGCCGTCCAGCCATGGTGTCTTTGTAGGCTCGGCTGTGGCTGGCTTTGGTGCCATTCGAATTGACTTGCTTATGCCCGCCTTTGGGGCCGTGAGCAATGGAGTTGCAGAGTTCGTCTGGGGCCGCGACCATCGAGCTTGGACTACACAACCTGTCCGGGCGTTCAGAAGGTATGTCTTTTGACTTGAGGGATCAGTCCACAACACAGTCCCGTCTGTATCGTCGGTTGCAGGAGGACTACTGCGTCCCGGCTCGGAAGAGTTTGCAATCGCCGGCGGGGCTCCTAACGCTCCCCTCAAGATAGGGGCAATATTGAACTCTGCATATGCTTGCAGACTCTCATCACGACGTGGTTGGCTTTCTGTACTCCGCAGAAATGGACTAGGTGGTCTTTCAAGACAGGTGGCCGTCCTTGCCATGGGCCCAGTGCTATCGAAGAAGTTTGACTTTCCGCTCTTGATGCGCGACCACTCTGCAAACGCTTGTTGCCGCGGCTTCACAACTGAGGTTTCCAGAGAATCCTTCATAATTCTCTGTCTCTTGGTGGTCTTTGCTACCATAGGCTTCGAAAGAGATGTACCCGCAAAAGAACTCGCCGACGTGCTTGGAAATACTTCGCACTTTCCCGACGGCCTATGGCTCTGGTTTTGTAGATTGCTTGCAGGTGTTGGTGCTGTTCTCGGTAGATCCGACTTCTGATGCGACTTTCTCGGACGGAAGTGATTGACCGATAACCATTGCGTGATCATGGCGCTAAGAATGTTCACCAGTGCCTGCAGATTGCTCTCATCTTCCATGAAGCCGTCGTCCATAGAATTTGAGAAACGTCTGTCTTTCAACGATATGTGCAGGTGGTACATTGGGTGCTTGTCCACACCCTTGCGAGCCTTGAGTTGCCGATTGGTGTACCCCTCGTTCTTGAAGCGTTTATCAGACTGGCGACGAAGCTTTTCAAACTCATCCACGTCGGCGTCGTCCTCAACAGTGCCGAAGCTAGACAATGCGAACAGACGATTCACGTGATCGTACAGCTCGTTGTGTCCATCCCTGCTGGACAATGGCCGCAAACCGAATGTTATGAATTGGAGATGCTTTGTAGGCAATGGTTGGAGCGAGATGGCCCCCTTGACTGACATGGCGGTCGTCGAGGCGGACGCGAGCACCCATGAGGGCCAATCATCTATTGTGATGTACTCGGCTTGTGTCATGATGTGAAGCATCGAAGTAAGATACGCAGAACGTGATGTCTCGGGTGCTGGGTCTCGGACATGTACCGCGGCCAATGCATTCGATGTGTTCAAGTTTATAATGCTCTTGTTGTCGCCGTCTCGAATCTTGAGCAGAACTGGATCTTGCCAGCCAAGAAGCAGTCCTACAGTATCTTTCTTCAAAGCTTCACGCAATCGATGATGCTCTGCTCTCTGGTCGACGACCGTTGATCGTTGTTTCACACGTACTGGCATGTTTCCAAACAGATTTCGGACTGTGACTCGAGTGCCATGTTCGCCGTGGACATGTTTATGCGCGGTAGTGGGTATCTGCCTCTCTATGATTTGGGAGTGATGGAACGAGATCGAGTTGTGCGAGCGGTATGCGTGGTGACGTGAGGTGATAGTCAAAAGAGACATTGCTGAAAGTGAGGCAAGAAACGTGCCATGCTGACCGAGGTGAGGTCCGTCCGATTGATATTTCGAAGTACCTATGGCTGTTGGTGTGTTTCCCTGATGGAGCGTAGTTACACATACAATAAAGCTTTCCCAGTCCGCCATCTGCTCTGAACTCCGGGGGAGCTATGCCCAAGCCATCATCCTTGACCATGCATCCACCCCGCGCGAAGTCGACCGTGACATCAATTCTAGATGCTTTTGCGTCGAGCGAGTTTTTCAGCAATTCTAAAATGACTCCGGTAAGAGACACGATAGTGGTTGAGGACTTGATTTGGGCGACGACCTCATCTGGCAAGGGCTGAATCGACATGGTATGCTTCATCCACCGCCCTCGTGAACGAATGACGTACAACTAGCCATTTCGAAGCTTTAGATTGTGATGTTCCAGACGAAGTGGGGACCTGCGATAGATGTCAAGGAAGACGCGGCGACCCACCAGCGCGTCGATTGCAGCTGCATCGTCATGGCTTGGCGCAGCGGGCCGCCGCTCCTCACTCAGGGTCCATGTCCAACCGGGGAAAGTGCACGTTTGCTCTTTCCCTCGTGCTGCATCCAGCCAACGTTCCTACCATACACATTCCTCTGTTTCAGAATTTGTATATTACGGCTTCAGTTGCTTTCAAACACACATCTTCATTACCTCTTGCAGTTTGCAGTGAGGGTAGCCGACCGCTGCTTCACCCTTGATCTGGTCAGCTAGCTGAACAACCAGCGCATCGAGCACTAAGAGCAAATATCACCCTTGTCATTGCCCAGCCCGCACTGCACCACGTGGAGCATCGCCGAGGACCCAGCAACCAAGGCAGACCACGCGCACGCAAGGCTCGTTCGTATACACAGTATTTACCGTGTTTGCTGTTCCTGGCGCTAGACGAGCATGGCCACAGCCGAAGCCGCGTCCAGACCCCATGGTACGTCTTTGTGCCTGCTGCACAGCCATTGCCGCCCCAAACATAGCTCATGGTTTATTTCTTATCTGCTTGTTTACAACCCCTCTCGCATACACATTCCGAGCCCTACTAATGCGCGGTTCCAAAGACCGACAGCCCACCACCCGGAAACGGCCCTTCGCGGGTTGGATGAGGCGGCTTGCGAATCTCAAGCCCTCATCCTCCGACAGCCAGAACGGCACCTCAAAGAAGAACCACGGTGCCTCAAAGAAAGCATCTGCGAACAACAACCCATACCCCGAGTCCGGCCGCATCAATCCGAATGCGCCGGGTCACCTCTCCTTTTCGACGCCCGAAACGCCACACTCCCACGAAAGCTTCACGTCTGTCGAAGAAGCCGCAGCCGCACAACAGCGCCAACATGCTAAGAGCACGAGATCAAATGCGCCGACTGTAGCGACGATGCCAGAGACGGTGCATTCAACACGATCAAAGGCAGACACAGGGAACACCAATCAGAATGGCGGCAGTACCTTCTCATCGCCCAATGGCTCAGAGCACTCCCTCACCACCACGTTGACTACGATACAGTCCAGCGCACCCTCGCACATCTTGGGCGCAGGCCAGAATACGCAGTTTGCAGCGACAGCAAGCGCCCCGCCCGTGCATTTCTCCCACCAGTTCCCCACCTCCCCTCCACCTCTGGCCATACCCCCTCATTTAGCACCTCAGCAGGGTCCGCACTCCTACCAGGCTGCGACAGCAAACAACGTCCTCACAGATGACGCGTCCATCTTGACTCTGGCCTCGTCCTCGAAACATCGCCGCCGAAACTCGCTCGACACCAACGCCTCCGTGCGTGCAATGGCGCCCTCATCTCATTATGGGGGTAGTCGAGAATCCCTACCTCTCAGCGTTCTGTCTGGCAATGTGGATAACGTATATTCAGCCTCGAACAGGCCCAGCAACGTCAATGGTCTTTCCATTGCTAATGCAGAGCGGGCGAGTGTCTACTCTGTGTCTGGCGCAACAGCTCCAGTCTTGAGCAGCGAGCGCAACAGTTACTACGCAAATAAACAAGCAGATGGACTCAGTGTACGAAGTGGACTGCTAGGACATGGCCGCACCGATAGTATCAGCAGCATCAGGGCAATGCACACCGCCAGCCCTCTAGCAAGCCCCCGTGACCCACCTTTAGCCACAAAGCTGAGCAGACGAAGCTCCGAATGGATCCCAGATGCCAGAGAGGCAAGCGACCAAGAGGAGGAAGATTCACCAGCGGCACTCACCCTCAAAGAGGAGGAAGAAGAGAAGGAGGTGAGCAAGCCGATTTGATAACAACGTTGCATCTCAGTCCGTATATGACACTCTGATGCGGTGAGCACATGTGTGTGCGTAGACATCTGAGTGTACGGTGCAGACCAGTATTCAAGTCATTAAATTGAATGCAAAGGCGTTGAGGCTTGGAGGAAGGTTCGGATTATACCCACGGCTCACGAGTGGAGCTTATCAATATTACAGAATTACGCAAAGTCGCGTTGACCAACGCACGTGATACAACTGCTGCAAACCGTACGCGACTCGCGACCGCATGCTTCAAGCTGACGTTGGGATGGTTTGATGACCTAACACCGGCAACAAACGACGTGCTCCCCAACAAGGCATGCTCGACGAACCACCACTAAGCAGATTCTACCTTAGGTCCTCTACTAGGCATGCTAAGGTCACAGGTTTCAGCAGATTAGGCCGTTCACTTGCAATGATCCACAAAAGGCCACCAGGACCAAATGGCGAAGTTCATGTGGCAGAATATAAGAATGGACCCGCACGCCTTGCAGCAGCTACGCTCGTGCGAGGATCTGAGCTACTGCGATAACCACAGCCGGTCGTTTCGAGTATCTACGTTCCCGCGACGAAGAAGCTGCAGTATGGTTGGTCCTACATCATCTCACTCGGGAGCTGTGTGCGATGAACTGGTTACAGACGAGGGAAAGCAAGCACAGGCAACAGGCATACAGCCCAATCGATCAGTGATCCCTGTGCACGACGGCGATGCGGCACTTCACCTGCTGAAAGAGATGGGAGGCGCTCGGGGGTCTGTTGACCCCAAAGCAAGCAAACGTCTGCTACGGAAGATTGACTTGCATATCATGCCTCTGATTTGCATTGTGTATTTCTTGCAGTACATCGAAAAGACTGCCCTTTCATACGCCTCGGTGACGGGGATCATCGAGAGCACAGAGTTGCATGGTAACCAGTTCAACTGGGTAGCTTCGATCTTCTTCTTCGGGTACGTCCCAGACCTATTTACTGGATCACACACTGATCCACTAATTAGACAACTTGCTTTCGAGTTCCCTACAATCCACCTCATCCAGCTCTTCCCGCTTGCAAAGTACGTCGCTGTCAACGTAACTATATGGGGCGCCATTCTTGCTTCTTTGGCAGCCTGCAAGTCCTACGCCTCACCTCTGGTGTGCCGCTTCCTTCTCGGTGCTGCAGAAGCTGCAGTCGTACCTGCCTGGGTCATCTTCACATCACAATGGTATACTCGCAACGAGCAGGCTTTCCGCGTGGGCATCTGGTTCTCCGTCTGTGGCGCTGCACAAATGTTCGGCGGGTACTTTGCATATGGCGTATCAAATCACGTTGGCGGGGACATTAATACCCCGCTTCGAGGCTGGCAGGTCATTTTTCTCTTCCTGGGGCTTCTCACGGCAGTTATCGGCATCAGCTTCTGGTTCATCATGCCCGATTCGCCCGAATTTGCTGGTTTCCTCTCTCCAGAAGAGAAGGGCCTGCATATCGAACGCATCCGCGGCAACATCCAGGGCATCGGCAGCCGGAATTTCAAGTGGGATTAGTTTTGGGAAGCAATCAGAAACCCTATGACCTGGTTGTACGCGTTCTGGATATTTGCCGTTAACATCCCCAACTCGATTGCCACATCGTTCGGTAACATCCTCGTCAAAGGCATGGGTTACACCTCGAAGGAGTCTCTGCTGCTTGTCACACCTCTCGGTGCCTATGAAATTGTCGTTCTCGTTGGCCTGGCCTTCATCGCCATGAAAACGGAACAACGATTGTATGCCTGCATCGCCGGCCATATCCCCGCCATTATTGGAGCAATTTTAATGGCGACCACAGATAAAGTCCCGGCGCTGATCGGCTACTACTTCTCAGGTGGCATACCGATTGGTTGGACAACTATCCTTGGACTCCAGGCTTCTAATGTTGCCGGTTCGACAAAGAAGATCACAGTCAGCGTCATTGGCACAATCGCATATACTATCGGCAACATCATCAGTCCGCAGACGTTTCAGAGTCCTGCCAAGCCGGAAGAAGAGGTCAAATGTCAGACGAGACGTTTTGACAAGGGCGTGCCTGCTGTGCTGGCAATCGAAGAGATTATAAATCCGATTTCTCTGGTCTTGTGTCCTGCGTCAAAGATGTTGGTATTGACACAAGTGGCTGTTAATGTAGATCAGCTCTCAAGAGACACCCGGGTCAACAACAAGAAAGCGAACAAATTGACCCTGTCAGGAGTGTCCATCACGATCGATATACCACCATCGCTGCCACAGCAGTCCGAGGACGCCGACATCATCCATCTCTCGCAGCTTTTAGAGAGATGGTGAGTGAACAGCAGTTCAGATCTTGGATACGTTCCCTACTTGATCCAGACAATCCCAAAGGAGGCGGACTATTCATCGACTCACAGGCCTCCGTCTTACTATGAAATCTGACTACATCGATACTGCCAGCAGAGTACCATGCTTGAAAAGCAACGGCACGTTCTCGGTCAAGAACAAACTCAGCGCGACTGTTAAGAAAACTTGGTGTGACGAATCGAAAATACGGCGAAAAAAGCATGACGAGAAGCACATGCACATGACAGCTACATCTTGAAGAGCAGGCATACGATTGACTTGGTATTTGGTCGACATGCCGCAATGAGCAAATCCTAACGGCAGCGCCTCAGTCTGGCAGCGCCTCAGTCTGGCAGCGCCTCAGTCTGGCTGCGCCAGACATTCCGGGGGAGAAATCTTCTAGATCTGGCGACAGGTCTTTAAGGGCGGACTGAGGAGAAGGGAGGTGGAGACCATGGGAGTCTCGCGATCTTTGTTTACGATGATGCCGGTGTTCCAAGAGGGGGTACGTCTCGTCAGGGTCTTCAGGGTCTTCAGGGTCTTCAGGGGAGGGAACGGGAGTACCGGACCGGAGTTGGGTGTTGTGCTGCGGGCGGAAGAGAGCTTGTCCATCTCCAACCTATGTACTCATCATCCAACCACGGTATACGCAATCCACCTTCCGTTTTGTGTGTTGTGCTCGTGCGTTGTACGGGGGTGTAGGATTGCCCGGGGACCTGGCAGATGGTGGGTCCTTGGCAATTTTCAATCCCACGCCCCGCTTCCTTCCAACAGCCACAGACCACTCATGACGTTCAACGCTGCACCCCATCCACTCTGCCCGTGGTTGGCCATCAGAAGTCCTTGATTTCCATCGACCTCTTCTCTTCATGATGAGTGAAGGATCCGCTGTGGAGAACTTCCGATCTTCGCGTCCACCGGCCTTGACGACCAGAACGTGGCTGGGCCGCTAGACTAACGGATACTGTCTAATAAGCGGCGCGTCCTGATCAAGGCAAGTTCAAGCCTCGTGGAGTATTCACCGTATCCAATCGTCCAAATGTAAACGCGCTATTCAGTTCCTAAGCAGGTAAATAGTCCCTTATGAGCGCATTTGTACTTGAGGGTCGCTAGGCCCTTGTCCATGTCCCCGTCCCCGGTCTTTTCCTGCCTTTTCACATCTTAATCGCTGTCAAAGCTGCAGTGCGACAGGACCGAAGTCGCCATGGAATACCGGAAGTTACTCACATTCGCGCTTGTGCCATCGATACTCTTCTTCCTGCTATCGTTGGTTTCGGTAGTTCTCACGACACACTATTGGATAATAGGGGATTGGATCACGCCGAGAGGAGTGAAAGTGCAAACCAGCACCTTCAACGACCGCACGCAGTCATACACAATTGACGAAACCATTGTTTATTTTACGGAGAACGACACTGATGCAACCATAGTTTCAGGATGTTTGTGCCTGGCTGCAGGCGTGGTGGCGCTTATTGCCTGGGCGCAACTACGAAAGCCTGGCATGGATACACAATTTGCTACCGTAAGTCCAACGGCGAGCTCTAGCAAATAGCTTAGATCAAAAAGCTGATTTAAGCAGAACAAACGTCGTTTCTGGATTCTCGCTGTGGTTGTGACAACCCTTGTTGGCTTTGTAACTGCACTGGTTTCCATTATCCTCCATTACACCAACAAAGGCGACGACATGTTCGGCTGTAGATCTGAGACACTTCAGATGGCTGGCAAGTTCAACACGAACAAGTACTGTACAAGAGAAATGGCCGCATGCAACTTCCTCCCTAAGTACCTATCGAAGTCAGACAAGAGCAGCGCTTCCCTTGGATGCGCCGAAGCAGTGAGTGTATTGTGAATAAACTGAAACTATCGCTGACCGACCTTAGGTGGCTGTTAAATGGCTACAGATTGCTCTGATCTTCCTGGCGCTTGCTGTTCTTGGCCTCTTTGCCGTGCAAGCACGGTTGCGAAGGAAGACTGCAGCTGAGAAAGAGCCCATGCCAGTGGACTCAAGTGAACGCTTTCCTTCCAACGAAAGGGTCTGAGACCTCGATCCATGCTCACACGAATATTCACGACTCACGATCCCGCACGATTACGACTTGACTTTGCATCAACGGCGTTCACCTTCTCTATGCATCAACCCGGACTTCCATCATCACGGAGCCTCGTGAAACCTCATGGCTGTACATGAAAACGGCAACGGCATACCACATATTGCTACGGCGTCAAGTGGCGATTTCTTGACCTCAGAAGTTTTCGCATCATTCGCATCAAGACACGCAAAGACGTTTCACCTGAATCGACATGCATAATATAATATTAGTACTATCTGATCCACACTACATACGTTACCAAGTGCTGCCCGCCATTCCGACGTCGCGATCACATCCTCATCGCTACGGTGCGCGCCGGCTAGTCGGCATACCGCGTTTTGTGCACGGAGGCCTGATGACCTCACGAAGTCAGAAAGCCTGATTCGCCTCCAACCTCCCCACACACACACACACACACACACAATTTATTTACGCCCGGCGGCCGAGCCGAAAGGGCTACTAACGCTAGTCTAACTTTACACTTCTTATGCTACGTCTCGGCCTCCTTAGCCCATATATCTTCTTTGGCTCGCTTCTTCGTGTAGCTTATCATCTAAGTCGGAGCCCTTTCTCTATATCTAGAACGCTTCTTCTCTATTTAATGCACCTCGTCAGACGCTCGTGGGTTAGTGTTGCCGGCGGCAGGCTGGCTTAGAGTCGGCTTCTCTAAGAGATTCTCTAAGTGTTCAGCGTCCTATCTTCGGCGGCTGAAGCGTTGTCTGCTGTCTATTGCACGAGGCTGTAGACAAGTTTATGTTAGTATCTGAGGTTTACCAAGTGACTAGTTAGATATCAGTTTGCCTCGAGTCTTCGTGTTGCTATTGCAAATCGTATCGTCGCCCGCACTGCGTCCATATCTGGCGCCCATTTGGCGTCGTCTGCCGCTGCTTTACCGCCCAGGTAGAACGGCAAGTTTCCTCTGCTTGACTGCGTACACTGCAGCATTTCTGTTCGCTGTGTGGTCCACTTTCTGCAACGGAAGAGAAAGTGCTCCACCGTCTCTGCCGCCTGTCCGCATTCGCATTGGTCTGTCGTCGACGCTTTGATTCGGTGTCGATACGTGTTTAGCTGCGCCATGCCTGTTCTGAGCTGGGCAAGTACTCTGCTCTCTTTCCGTGAAAGCCCATCATAGAGTTGTCGAGTGTGCTTTCCTGGCAGTGCCGTGTCGATTCGTTTAGAGTATGCTCCTACGCCTGCTGGCACCTTCTTGGCTATGCCTTGCTTGCGTGCAATATTATGCGTAGTTGATCGCATCCTAGGGAGCTGTGTCTGTGGCCTAGCATTTGGTCTAGTTGCCATCTTCGCCTCTCGCTTAGCGAGGCTTGCGAGCTCGCACTCTTCGCTTGCGGGTAGCCATAGCACTGTTACTGTGTTGCCGTCTCTTCGTAGTGTCTGTACAGTCTTGTAGAACTGGCTAATATAGCTTTGCCCAGACTGCTGCCTCGGTCTTCTGAGTGTGAGCACAGCGGCTTTGTTTCTTGTTATCAGTGCAATGTTGCGAAACCTCAGCTTCAGCAGCCTGCTCAGCGCCTCGGCCATTGCTGCCAGCTCTGCTGCATAAGGGTTCTGTTCCTCTCTCTTGCCCAATGTGACGGAGAAAGATCGTTTTTCGTTATTCTGTAGGCTGATCGCGCCTCCCATTCCGACTACTCCGTTCCGCGCCGAGCTGCTTACAGCGATGTGTACCGCCCAGTTCGCCTCGAGCCCCTGTGCCGCGTTCTCGACTACGGTCTGCACTCTCTTCTCCCATGGTGCCAAGACACCTGGCTGGATCGTCTCCATCCGCTCCATTTCTATGTCCTTGAGCGCTTCTGCCACTTGGAACAGCGGCGAGCGGTACTGCCTTCTGAACTTTCGCATCCGCGATGTGTTTCTTCGCAACGGGTTCGTCTCAGGCAGCGCGTGGATGTCGGTCCACAGCTTGACTGCCCGCTTCCAGAACCGCTCATGTGGACTAGGGATGTGCGCCTCTGCCTCTGCCACCCACGTCGCCACGGTGAGGAACGTCCCTACGATCGCTTGTGCACCTATTCTTTGCACCCTATTGATGGGTCTTACCAGCTTGTCTTTGCAGGCATGCATCCACACGTTCGACGCGTAGTCTACTGTCGGCGCGACTGTCGCCGTGAACAGCTGTCGTGCCACTGTAGGTGAGAGCCCTCGTAGCCTCCTGAGTTCTAGTGCTGCTTCCATTCCCTTCGCGGCTGCTCTTGCGATGTGCTTGTGGTACTTGAGCCTGGCGTCCATGAGCACGCCGAGTATCTTAACGTGGTCCTTGGGCGATACACTCTGCCCCTTAATAACGAAGGGCTCCGTGGCACTCTTGTACGCCTTGCGAGTAAAGTGGATAACGGCCGTCTTTTCTGCTTCAAACGTCGCTCCGCTTCTCCGTTCCCAGTCTAGTGCGTCTCGGATGATGGCGTTGATACCCTCTCTATTGCTTTGCGCCGTCGGGCCTGTGACCCACGCAGTAAAGTCATCAACGAACGCGATCGCGCCTCCGTACGTGTCGATGCGTCGTTGCACCAGATCGGCGTTGAAGAAGAGAAACAGAATTGGCGATAACGGAGACCCTTGCGGCAGACCTGCTTGTGGCAGTTCTTGGACCTTAGAGGTCTGTCCGTTGACCTGGATTGACGCTGTGCGCTCTGAGCAGAATGCCTCTACCCACCTCAGCAGCTTCTGTGGTATGCCTCGTGCCTTCATCCTCTGCAGCAGTCTTTCCTTGCACACCCCGTTGTACGCTCCCTTGACGTCGAAGCTGATCAGGCTGACGGTCCGACGGCCTCGCCACGCGGTGTAAATCTGCTCTTGGAGCAGCACTAGTGCTTGCTCGGCTGATCGCTGCTTGCGCGCTCCGAAGTGGTTGGTGGGCAGAAGCCCGTGGGTCTCAACCATATGCGAAATCCTCTCTGCCACTACTGACTCTAGCACTTTGCCTAGCGTGGCCAACAGTGAGATCGGTCTCCATGCTTTTGCCATGGTGTAGTCTCCTTTGCCTGGCTTCTTAAGCGGTATGATCTTGGCGTGTCTCCATTGGCTGGGCAGCGCTCCCTCTTCTAGCGACTGTCGGAATAGCGCAAGCACATGGTCCTTCACTACCGGCCAGACCTGCTTCCACACTATGACAGGCAGTCCGTCGTCTCCAGGTGCTTTCCATGACTTGGCGGCCTGCAGCTGTCTTTCCACCTCCTCGAGCGTGATGGTCGGCATGTCCACGGGTGCTCTCTGCGGCCTGGCTCCCTCGTCATCGATGCTGCTGGGAAGCGGAGGGAAGAAGGTGCTGAGCAACTCCTCAGCTTGTTCTTCAAAGTCGCTCGTAGTTGTACTGTCCGTTCTGCGAAGTGCTGGAACTGTCCCGAACGCCTCGTTGCCCGCCTTCAGGTACTTGGCCGCGTTCCAGATGTTGTCGTTGTCCGCCAGGAAGTCATCCCAGTGCTTTCTCTTCTGCTGTCGAATAGCATCATGGTACTGCTTTGACGCTCCCTTTGCCGTCTCCTCTAGGTCCGGCCTAGCCACTCCTGTCCGTCTCGCGGCTCTCGCTCGGTTCCTCCAGTGCGTGTAAATGCGGCGTAGCTGTGTCAGATCCTGCGTCCACCGCCTCTTTGCGTATGGTGACGGCTTAGCCCTGGGTGTTAGTGCGTGCACCGCCTCCAGCACCGCCGCCATCAGTCTGTCGGTCCTTTGCTGCGTCGTGCCCGCTGGCGGAGTCACGCTGAGCGTTCTGGCGATCCTGTCGTTGATTGCTTTCCACGGTGCGTTCTTGAGCAGAAGCCGCTCTCGCTGCTGCGGCACTGGCACGGAGCTGTCGAAGACCGTCTCGATCATTCGGTGGTCGGAGCCGTGTTCGGTGTCGTGGGCAGCGCATCTTAGCACCGTGTCTGCCAGCTCTTTTGACGCTAACACCAGGTCGATTGTCGTCTCGTAGTCTCCGCACTGCCACGTCTTGGTGCCACGCGGGAGCAGGCTGCTGAGCGCGTGTTCTGTCATCAGATCGATGATCAGGTCTGCCTCGCCCTGTCTAACCAGCGTCACATCCTCTCCTCCCCACAGCTGGTCGTGCTGATTGAAATCTCCGGCCAGCACCACGTCCACTACCGTGCCAGCCCTTCTTCTTGCCTCCTTAATCACCGTATCTAGCTTGTTGCATGCGTCTCGCAGTGCTTGCTGGTCTCCTCCTGGTATGTACACCGACACCACCAACACCCGACGCTCGTGTAGCCGGATGATCGCTGCTGTCAGGTCCGGCGACTCTACCCGTACCTGTTCCGCTTCTACTTCTCTATTCACCCACAGCATGCTCCGTATCGGCCACCTTCCTTCTCGCCAGGTCGATGGCACCATCTTGGTCCACTTGTGATGGAGCATGGGCGTCGTCAGCAGCCGACCCTGGATCCTCCGTGCATGCGGCTCCTGGATAGCTACCACCGACACGTCTTGCAACTCTTCGTCGTTCATCAGGCTGTCATGTACTTCGCCTTGCTTTCTAACATTAAGCTGGATCATGCGAAATACTCTATTCATGTTGAGGCGGGTATAGCATCCGACAGTTTCTGCTGAACGACTCGTGCGGTCCTCCGCACAATACGCACTTCATCACTATTTCGCTGCAGCTCTTGTGGTGGTGGCCGTCTTTGGCACATCTCCCGCATCTCTGCGCCTTTCGGCACTGATACGCTTTGTGGCCGAGCTCCTGGCAGTTGTAGCATTGTCCTGGCCGTGGTCGCCGCTCAAATGCGCTGGTTGTGCCGGACTCTCCGCCCGCGTGGAAGAAGCCTTCTGCGATGAGCCTCCTTGCGTCACTTTTCTTGGTCACGTACACCACCATAGATCCGTACGCCTTGGGGACGTCTCTCTTGCTAAGCCACGCAATCTTGGCGACTGTCGTTCCATTCTCTCCTCCAAACGCTTCTGCTGCTCCCGCTCGGATCTCGTCCTTCTCATCCAACACTGCTGTTCTCTTGACGTTGTCTATCTTGACTGGGTAGAGCTCATCGCGCAACACGCGCGCGCCTGCGCCAATCTTCTCTGCTGCTCTCTTGACTAGCTGGTGCTCATCTTCGTCTCTGCACGCAATCCTGATCCTGCTCTGCGTCGCGTGGTCGACGGTGACCGCCCGGCAACGCCAGTTTTCTTGGTTCTCCATTGTGCGCATCTCTCTTTCCACGGCTGCTCTGACCGCTCCGGCTGACAATCTGCCATTTTCAGTATCTGCCCTGGAAATGTCTACTGTAACGTTGGGCACGTCGATCGAGGCGAGGTTGGTTCTGTTCGTGTGCTGCTGGTTTGCTAGCGTTCCGGACGTGGCGCTTGGTTCCGCAGGTGCGCTTGCGGACGCAACCGAGGCCCAGGTACGCGCACTAGAGGATGCTGTTGCCACAAGGTCATCGACGCGTGTCTTCAGCTCAGCGATCTCGTCGATAAGTTTCGCATTGTGGTCAACAATAGCTTGCTGGTTCTTTCTAATCTCTCTTGTTTCGCGTTCGAGGTTCTGGATCGTTTCATTCTGCTGCTGGATGATCTTGGTTAACGCGGTAAGTAGATCTTTGTTGGTGGCGGTGCTCTTCCTGGCTTGACGGATGGGTTGGCTGCTTTCGATCTGGATGGTGTCGGAGTCGTCGGCTGATAGGTCTGGCTGTGGTGGTCGCCTGCGGTAGTGTTCGTTTTGCTCGGTGGTGTTTCTTGCGCGTCTCTTCAGTGGTGCCAGCAGCTCGGTTGGCAAGGATGTCGCTTCGCGGTCGCGGTCGCGTTCAGGGGTCGAGATTGCCATCTCTCTCACGCGTCCAGATCGCAAACTCATCCACACAACAGTTCGCTGCCCCTAGACAATACCCCGCAGGAGTCTCTCCGTGTACAGTGCTCTTTGCTAGATACACTTTACAAGATACAACAGCAGTAGGCAGAAGAGGCTTGCCCACAGGGTCCATCCGCTTAGATCAACCTCCCCACACTCCTGCCCCAGATCTGCTTTTCAGCCGCCGCCACCCTGCCACTTCCGCACCATTTACAGCTAGTCGCTGGGCTGTCTGCCTCAAACCAGGCATCACTGCTACACGGACTTGCTTCTGCATCCTATCGCGAGGCCGTGCCGCTCGGCACTACGGCTTTTCAAGACGCTAGACTCCCCTCACTCGTGCGCCGATATCTCGCATGCCATGATCAGGCTTCAACGAACAAGACAGTGCTATAGCCAGCCTGCTGTTATCGACTGTATTCTTACTCATGACGAGCGATCAGAGCGTTGTGAATATACTGAGCAAGGTTTTAATGCAGATGACGGGTTCAATGCAGGACAAGCTCTTTGAGACTAGAATAGAGTGCACCAGGTGAATGGCAAACACCCCAAACGGACGGATAGGCAATCTAGTGAAGCAAGTAATCCTGACTTTGTCACAATCTCGCTTTCACAGCGGCCCCTTTTGCACATGCTATCACCAGTTCCTTGTCTTCAAAGTTAACTGCTGCCCTTGAAGTTCTGTTATGTGAACGAATGGGTTCGATATATCTGTGTGATACACGACGCCATTGATTCTGTCTTAGCAGATGATCCTGCAATTTTTCAAAAAGCTCTCCCATCATGAGCTCCAACACCCCGCTTTCTCCGTTCCCTCCTTTAAGATATATAAATCTAGCAGACATCCACCAATACTTCGCATCCAATACCCTGAATTCGACCCAATTGGTTCGTACATATCTTTCCCGCATCACCGAAGTCGATCGAGAGTTCAACTCTGTAATTGAAACAAACCCAGATGCTCTCGCTATTGCGCAAGCCCGTGACACTGAACGCGCCAACGGTCATCGCAGCTCCATTCTCCACGGCATTCCCATCTTGCTGAAAGACAATATCCCCACACTCGACTCCACAGAAACAACATGCGGTTCTCTTGCGCTCATTGGCGCAAAGCCAGCGCAAGAAGCTACCGTCGTCACGGCACTACGGAACGCCGGTGCTGTCATCCTAGGTAAAGCGAACATGGCAGAATGGGTTGGGTTTCGGTCCACCAGTGGATGCTCCGGGTGGTCTGCTCGCGGCGGTCAGACATGTGGACCGTTTGTGAAGGGCTCGAAAGCAAGCGGGAGTTCCTCTGGCAGTGCGGTTGCGACAGCTCTGGGGCTGTGTTTTGCTGCTATAGGTACTGAGACGTGCTACTCGATCGTAAGTCCAGCTGAGAAGAGCGGGATCGTGGGATACAAACCAACGAAAGATCTCTTATCATCGGAAGGAATCATATATGCGAGCAAACGACAGGACACAGTCGGTGTGCTGGCGAGGACTGTTGAAGACGCCATGCTTGTTGTTCTTGAAATTGTGTCAAAGATGACAGAAGGCAACTCAAAAGATTCCATACCGAGAAGTATAGACTCGGCAGAGTTCCTGGACAGTCTCCTGGGCTCACATTACCACAAAAGGAAAGATTTGAAGGGCTTCCGGATTGGCGTACCGCTGGACCTGACTGACCTCAAGAACATACCCGTGTGCAAGTTGGACGCTTTTGGACGGACTCTGTTTCGGCTGGAAGCGATGGGAGGCGCTACGATCGTGACTGACATTAAAGTTGAGGGTGTGCGTGAGTACGAAGGATTGTCGCAAGAAGAGAAGCAGATTGTGCTGGACACGGATATGAAGATCGCCATCGAGGACTACTTGAAGAGATTACAAGCAAATCCACACAACATCCATAACCTCCGGGACCTGATTGAATTTACCAAGGCTTGCCCAGGCGAAGAATACCCGGTCCGGAACGTGGCGGGCCTCGAACGGGCAGAGAGAGCGGATCCAGAAGGGGAGTTGTACAAGGTAATGGTAGAAAAGGACAAGTACTTTGCTGATTGTATTGAAACTACTCTTGACAGGTTTTGCTGTGACTTACTACTGATTCCTGATCTTTCGGTAACCTTGCAGACGTTTGCAGCAAAGGGGGGGTCGCCAGTCTTGAGCGTGCCTATTGGTCACTACCCCAAAGGAACGCCAACGGATCTTGACCCTAAGAACGATCTCATTACAACAGCGCCAGGTATTCCGTAAGCTTAGCAATTGAGGAAGAGAGGAGTGATGCATTTTGACCCTGCAATAGGTTCTCAGTATTCATCTTCGGACGAGCGTGCGATGACGCGAGCGTGCTCAAGGTAGGCAGTGCCATTGAGAGAATGATGGGAGCAAGAGAGAAATTGAAGCCATACATGCCGCCAACTATCGAAATCGTTGACACGTTGAAACATTGACGTTCAGCATATGCTCGTCGCGTCTAGTCCTTAGATCTGCTAAGATATAAAGTAGGCTTCGTAGTATTAAATGTTGATAAAGTAAGTAACGTATTCCATCAGCGAGTGGCGCGCATCAGCGAGTGTCGCAGAATTCTCTTGGCAACCACCATCTACCTTCAACACAACATGTCTTCATCAAACAACGTGAACTCAGTCTATCATGAAGGTGAAGTTGAACTTGCACTTGCAGCTTTCCAATCTGGCCAATTCCGAACGCAAAAAGCTGCTGCTGACGCCTTCAACGTTCGCCGAAGGACCCTCAACCGACGCGTACAAAGAATTTCTGCACGACGCGATTGCACCCCCAACAACCAAAAGCTTACTGCGACTGAAGAGAAGACGATTGTCCGATATATCCTCGACCTTGACTCACGAGGATTTGCGCCCCGGCTGTGCGAGGTAGCAGATATGGCTGATAAACTACTGGGTGTACGTGGTGGTGAGCCAGTTGGCAAATGCTGGGCTGAGAGATTCGTAACGCGATCAGATGAGCTCAAGATGGCGTTCAATCGAGCAAAGGATCACCAGAGAATACTCCAGGAGGACCCAGAGATAATTAGTGTGTGGTTTAAGCTGGTGGAGGACACCAAAGCCAAGTACGGCATCCACGACGATGACGTGCACAACTTCGATGAGACAGGCTTTCAGATGGGCGTTATTGGCTCAATGAAAGTGGTTACAGGCGCAGAGAGACGTGCTCGACCAAATCTTATTCAGCCAGGCGACCGCGAGTGGGTTACAGTCATCCAGAGTATCTGCGCTGCTGGGTATGCAACCCCACCTTTCATCATCTATAAAGGGCGCGTCCACATCTTTGCCTGGTATGAGGAGGCAGATATCCCGCGTAATTGGAAGGTCTCAGTCTCTGAGAATGGCTGGACTAACAACGCTCTTGGTCTAGAGTGGTTGAAGCATTTTAACGCGCATACAAAGACGCGCAAGGTGGGGGTGTACAGGCTACTCATTCTAGATGGCCATGAGAGCCATCTCAACCAGGATTTCAAGGACTACTGCCTTGAACACAAGATCCTTACTCTCTGCATGCCACCTCACTCATCGCACATCCTCCAGCCACTCGATGTGGTCTGCTTCTCACCGTTAAAGAGGAGATACTCTGAACGCGTTAGAGTCTTGGCATGTCGACGCGTCTTCCATATCAACAAAGAAGGCTTCTTACCAGCCTTTAAAGACGCGTTTTTCGACGTGTTTACAGAGAAGAACTGTCGAAAGGCTTTTGAGGCATCTGGATTAGTCCCTATAAACGCGCAGATAGTGTTGGATCGCCTTGAAGTGCGGCTGCGTACCCCACCTCCACCTCTACTACAAGAAACACTATGGCAATCAAAGACACCAAGCAATACGCACGAGTTTAGATCCCAGTCAAAGCTAGTAAGCAACTACTTCACTCAGTCACCTATTACAGCTCAGGCTGGCTTCTCCCAGCTTGTAAAGGGTGCTGAGCTGATGCTTCACCAAAACGCGCTTCTGGCTGCTCGGAACAAAGAGCTTGAAGAACAATTAGCAGTAATCACTAAAAGAAAAACTCGCAAACGGAAGTATATCCAGCAGGGTGGTACTATAGAGTATGGTCAGGCAGCATCTCAGGTAGCTGGAGAGGCTTCTATAACGGCTAGCCGATCGAAGAAGGCTCGTGGTCGTGGTGATCAAGGAACAGCCCAACCAGGTCTACGGCGCTGTGGAAACTGTGGTGGGACTGGGCACAACGCTCGCACGTGCAAAAAGGATACAGAAGAGAATTTTGAATCAGAGTTGAGCTCTATATGCACAGAGCTCTAGGTTGATAGTGATGAAATTGAAGAGTAGTAGAATGAGTTGGTACTGCCAAGAGATTCTGCGACACTCGCTGATGCGCGCCACTCGCTGATAGAATACGTTACTAAGTATGTCAAACATATTCTCATCATCCAAAAGGTGCAGAAACATGTGCTAGTCGCGATCACGTTGGAATGATCTTCGTGTATTCCCCACGAGAGCTGAATTTAGTTCAAGCTGAAGCTACCTAATGTACTGACGCCTTGGAGACTATTGCTAACGTCTGCTGTTACGCCTCGAACTTGGGCTGGAGAAGTACTTGAAAATTAAGAACAGGGCACTGGGCACAATTGAGGCATTGCTTCTTCTTACCGAATGGCATCCGCGAGCCCGGTACCTAGGTATGCGCCTCGGCCACGTGCCGGATGGGACTTAGACACGTTTTGCACAGCAAGAGACTGCTGCGATCAAGATGGTAGCACGGTCAGTTGTCTATCCCGGAAAAGATGGTGTGAATATGTTAGTGAACCTTTTAACCTGACCGATGAGCTGGAGGGGTCTGAGCTGCGCACTGTTACTCAGGAACGAAGTCGGGCTACTTGATGGATACAAAGTAACGTAATCCACCATCGAGTTGGCCACACCATCGAGTTGGCCACTATATGCAGCTACCTACTGTACAACCTTAATATCTCAACACCACAATAAGATAAAATAGTGCACTATAGCTTAGATTAATCGCCTTATCTAGCTGCATCTTTCTTGCACGTGCGCTTGTTGTGCCCTGCCTTACCACACCTCCTACAGTGGGGAATACCCCTATTGCTAACACCTGCCTGGACCTTCTCTATACGCCTATCTACCTTAACCTGAGCCTCAGCGTCCCTTTGGGCAATTATTTCCTCTGCCTCTGCCTGTGATAGGTTACCACCCTTCTGAATCCGCTTCTTCTTTCGCTTCTTACGCTCAGAAGCAGCGTTGTTGACTGCTTGAAGCTTGATTACTTCACTAGCTAAAAGCACCTGTGAATGTGCTAGTATTACAGCTCCTTTCTGCAACTGTTGCACCATCTCAAGTACTGATTCTTGTGATGAGCTCCGGTGGTCTCTTATCCTCTTTTCAACCAACGTTGATTGAGCCAAAATCTCAGCAGCGTTGCTTGGTGTTTTAGGCTGCCAGAGGGTTGACCCAGGTAAAGGTGGTGTTGGCGTACGAGGCTTCACATCGAGCTTTGATAGCACTGCTTCTGGGTTATGTGGGACTAACCCAGCTGTCTTAAATCCAGCTTTAATGTTGTTAGATGAAAAGGCATCCTTATGAACCTCCTCATACGCAGCCAAGAACGCCTTCTTGTCGATATGGTTGATGTGGCTGTTTGCCAAGACATTGATTTCCTTCTTGTACGCACGCTTCAAGGCGGCAAAGCAACCCACGTCAAGCGGCTGGAGGATATGGGAGGTATGAGCAGGCATACAGAGAGTAATGATCTTGCTTTCCTCACAAAGGTCTTGAAACTGGAGCGATTGGTGGCTCTCGTGGCCATCGATAATAAGCAGTCGGTAACCACCCACTGTACGGGCTGTTGTATGCTGGATAAAGTGCTTCAACCAGGCAAATCCAATCTCGTTTGTAGTCCAGCCATTATCGCTGACAGCTATTCGCCACTCCTTGTCTTGTTGGTGATACCAGGCTTGGTTGTGGTGCTTTGCTTTGAAGATGAAAAAGGGTGGGATACCCCACCCCATGGCGTTGATTGCAGCAATCAACGTTACCCACTCACGATCACCAGGTTGGACTCCAAGTGGCTTAACACGTCTCTCAGACGCAGTTACCACCTTGACCGACCCCCCAACACCCATTTGGAAGCCTGTCTCATCAAAGTTGTAGGTATCTTCATCCAGGATCCCATACTTGGCTTTGACGTTGCGTACAAGGTCAAACCAGGGACTAATAATAGCCAGATCGATGCACAGGACCCTCTGGTGATCCCGAAGTCTGGTTACCTGAGACTTGACATCAGGTCTCCGGTTAACAAGACGGTATACCCAGTTGACCCCAACCTCACTACCATCACGTACGGCTAGGAGTTGATTGGCCATACTGCGTACGTGGGTGAACGTAGGGGCAAACCCTCGCGCGTCAAGCTTCCTTATGTATTGTATAATCGTCTCCTCTTCGTGCTTTGAAAGCTTTGATCGGTTGGGCTGGATATCGCGTCGTGAAGTTTGACCAGCGCGTCGGTTGGAGAGCGTGCTTCGAGGAACGTTGTACGTGGCTGCAGCGCGGCGCTGACTCATTGACGCGTCGGATTTCATTACTTGGATAGCAAGGATGACTCTATCTTCACGGGGAAGTAATTCAAGATTAGGTTGTTGAGACATCACGATATAATGTAGGTAGTAGGTTGAGTTTTGGTGGGGTGGTCAACTCGATGGTGTGGCCAACTCGATGGTGGATTACGTTACATAAAGGGGACACATAATGGAAAGCATCTTTTGTCAAACTTAAATCATTGGGAAGCATATTATAAAATCGGCATTCCAATGGTACGTGCGTGCCTTGATGCGAATGCGAGCTTATACATCCTCACCTCCTGGAACCGCATGAGTTTCTGTCACGGTTTGGTGATAGGACGATGCCTATCTGAGACTAGCGCTGTTTATGGTCACTCACCTACATAAACTTTCCATAGCTTCTACAATACAACCTCAGTCAATCCTCAACTTCTTTCCTATGCGTACGGTTCACACACTCCGACAGTTTTCTTCTTCGATTCCATTGACTCCAAATACCTAGCATCTAAGTCTCATACCTGCGTTATTCGCAACCAGCTATTTTCAATTGGAAGATATGTGTAGTATGCCGAATACAGTCTGGTTATCTAACCAACTACTGGAATTTGATCTGCGTGCAGAGTGATACGAACATCAAGCGACCTCTGAACTTCACTGTCGCAAGCGCAGTGTATGCTAGGGAGGTTGCAAGCGAGGCTCTCCGGGGTTTAGACTGAATTGTGTCCAAAAAGTGTGAACTATCCATTGCTTTATTTCGGCGTAGGGGTTGTAAACGTATTGCCGTGATTGGAGCATAAGCTCTTGATAAGATGGTTCTTCCACCACAAACACAAGTTCCAGTAGCTTTTACATTGTAATAGCTCTGTGAATGTTGTAAGATGTCGACATTTATCGTTGGCACCGTTCCCTACCCGGCACGAAGGCACACAACGGGCACGCACCATCATAACACTGGTACTGAGCTTGGCCTTCATGATAGTTCCAACTCGACCAGTAAGCTGTTCCCCAGTCTGGAAAGCCACGGCAAACCAGGGATGATAACACTACACTTTCCAACGTGCGCGGTCGCACCCCTTCACTTGTAACTGCATGAGCAGTGTCGGTCGGAGACTGTAGATCAACGCTTGTATTGCTATCTGTTGTCGTGTTCTGATGTTCGTCTACAGGAGCTCTCGAATTATGGGTAAGTGCACTTGGCCTGCTACAATAGGATGTCATGTGACATCAGCCACGTGGTTACATCACTCCAAGCATCTTGGCTTCGTACGATGATGCTCAGAGCATTAAAATGTTATACTCGAGAAAATGACCAATACTTCCTATTGCCAGTCCTTGAAGGCGGTTTTACCCAAAAGATTATCCATGAAGGATCGTACTGAGTTCGGTTTCTGTGCTGTTGCTTAGCCTTGGACACTGGTCGCCGCGAAATGGAAGAGCATCTGCGAGACATTGGAAGCGATAAAGAGCATGACAGGGCGCACCACCAATGATTCTCTTGTACCCCAAGGAAGAAAGACTCGATAGAATGAAGAGGGACTTGTAGACAGCACAACAAAGACGAATAGTAGGACCGGCATTGATAGATGGCTCAATTCAAGTATAATCGCTTGATGTATTGACTCTTATGACTTCAGCCAGTGTGTAGGCTGTATTGACACGTGAGTCGCCATTACCAGAGGCTCAAGGCCAATGCAGGAACGGGGATTGTGTGAGGCGCAGACATGAAGCACGAAATGGTGATCCATGAGATGAATCTACCAAGAAGCTCGTTTTGATTGACTGAACACCTTCAACAAAACTCTGAATACGCACAAGACTTAAATACACAAACAACTCTGTTCCTGCTTCAAATGCCTGCGATGTAAAGCGCGAACTGACCTTCTGAACCTCTGCATAGCACACCTTGCTCTTTTTTTGCAGAGAAGTTGGACGCACCAGCGCTAATCCTCGGGCTTTTGGAAACGTTTAGAACCCTTTAGTAGAACCATGCGTTTGTTTGATGTAAACACAGTATTCCGTGGGTTTTAGGGCGCTCTTTTCCCTTTCTAGTACAACGGCTGTACTCAGGTTTTGACCAGGCAGTATTCTTGTAGTCCGCTCTTGCTGCAACACGCGAGACCTTGGTCATCAAGATGCGTTGTTGAAATTGTAGGTTGCTGTTTGGTGTTGCACATATATGCAAAACTATTGAGACAAAATGTGAACACTGAACACACTTTGCCCCTGCGTTGATTGGTACATATACCTTTCTAACAAAAACCATAAAACAGCGGGTTTTGACTAGTGGTGGCGCTGACGTCAATGTCTAGGCTAACGTGTTTCACCACCTTCCCGGCCACACCACCATCCCGTCCACCCCACCAAAATCCTACGCGTCGCGCCCACGTCAACCCCAATGACTCAACAACCACAGCCTCAATTGCCTCAAAAAGAAGGCAGACTTCTACTTGCTGCACAGGCCTATCAAGATAGACGCGTCAAGTCTCAACGCAGGGCTTCAAACCTCTACAATGTTCCACGAACAACGCTCCGCGACCGCCTCTCCGGCTCACAGCCAAAAGCTGTTGCCCACCTCCACCAGCGAAAGCTACAGACAAATGAGGAGCAGTCTCTTGTAGACTGGATCCTAGACCTTGACCGACGTGGCTTTCCCCCCAGATTATTGACGTGCGACGTATGGCGGACACTCTACTCGCTAGCCGCGGCCAAAATCCACCTCCACCACCTGTCGGCAAGAACTGGGTGTCACGATTTGTCAACACCCAGCCTACACTCAAGACCAAGTGGAATAGGAAATTCCATTCACAGCGTGCTCGCTGTGAGGATCCTATTAGGATTGGCGCATGGTTTAGGCTAGTAGAGGAGACACGCGTCATGTATGGGATACCTGATGAGGACATCTACAACTTTGATGAGACTGGGTTTATGATGGGTGTCGCCTCAACGTCTAAGGTCGTCACTAGCTCTGACACAGTTGGTCGTGCTACTGTTATTCAGCCAGGCAATCGCGAGTGGGTGACGACGATTGAGTGTATCAACGCGTCAGGTTGGTCTATCCCACCGTTTATTATACTATCAGGGAAGCTCCACCAAGCTAGCTGGTATAAGGACCTACCACTTACCTGGACTCTTGCAGTCAGCGACAACGGCTGGACAACAGATGAGCTAGGTCTTGACTGGATAAAGCACTTCAACAGACATACACAGACTCGCTCGTCAGGGGCTCGTCGGCTCCTTATCCTTGATGGTCACAGCAGCCATGCTACACCTGAGTTTGATCAGTACTGTGCAGACAACCTGATTATTACTCTCTGTATGCCTCCTCACACCTCACACCTTCTTCAGCCACTTGACGTTGGCTGCTTCTCTCCTCTTAAGACAGCGTATGGACACCAGGTAGCAGAGCTTGCCCGCCAAAGAGTCTTCCACGTTGACAAGCCTGAATTCCTAAGGATATACCCACAGGTCA
This sequence comes from Lizonia empirigonia, assembly GCA_009982855.1. Lineage (NCBI taxonomy): Eukaryota > Fungi > Ascomycota > Dothideomycetes > Pseudoperisporiaceae > Lizonia > Lizonia empirigonia. The sequence continues at coordinate 334,776 of JAADKA010000024.1, forward strand.
GGCTGACAACACTGTCAGAGCAGAATATCAAGGCTGGTTTCCAGGCGACAGGACTTATCCCACATAGTCCAGAGCGTGTCCTATCTAATCTGACTGTAGTAGTCAGGACACCATCACCACCAAAGACACCTACAGATAACGAATGGACAGCAGAGACACCACATACAGTTAATCAATTACAGAAGCAAGCTCCTCTTGTGCAAGACCTCCTTCAGCGACAGTCACAGAGTCCAACTAGTCAAGCTATATCTCAGCTTGTTAAGGGTTGTCAGCTTGCAATGCAGTCAGCAACAATCCTAACTCAAGAGAATGCTAAGCTACGTGCCTCAAATCAACGTCAACAACATAAACGTCAAAGGCGTAGACGGTATATAGCACGTGGGGGAGCTCTACAGGTTGAGGAAGCTCAATTGTTGATATTACAGGCTAATAATGTGGTTGAAGAGGAGGCCCAGGTTAACGCTGCCCCACGACGTCAGCGAGCACCACCAACGTGTAGCAAATGCCACGTGCAAGGCCACAACAGGACTCAATGTAGAGCTATCTAATCTATCTTGCTTGCAACCCTCACTAAATTTGACTGCGTGGTTGTGGAGTAATTGCACGCCAAATGGAGCCGGTTTTGGTGGGGTGGACGGGATGGTGGTGTGGCCAGGAAGGTGGTGAAACACGTTACTTTGTGAGGCCCAGGCCAGACCGCGATAACGTGCCCGTGCGCAGTGTGCCCGGATTCACAGTGTGCCCCGCAGAACACCAACGCGCGTCTCAACACCACAACTCCAACGCGCGATAACTCCACGACCACGGCTCCGATTGATGAGGCGATCGAGGATCTAAAATTGCGAGGTTCAGAAGAACAATTTACATTGAAGGAAATTGCTGAAAAGCATGGCGTTGACCGGTCAACTCTGGGGCGGCGATGGAGAGGCGTGACAGGGCCTAGGGATGCTGGGCATGCCAGCAGGCAAGCTCTCAACCCAGAAGAGGAGTTATCACTAAGCTTACTAAGCAAGGCCTACCTCCTACGAGGGAGATGGTCAGGAATTTCTCATCAGAAGTAGCCCGTCAGCAGCTCAGCGAGAGCTGGGTTACTCGCTTCATCAACCGGCACGAGATCCATCTCATCTCAAAGTGGACCACCGCCATGGATCGTACGCGCCACCTGGCTGATTCTGAGTCAAAATACCGTCTCTACTTGGAGCTACTGCATCAAAAGATCACTGAATATCACCTTGAGGCTCGAGATATATACAATATGGACGAGAAGGGCTTCTTGATTGGCTTGATAGGCAGAAGCAAGAGAATATTCAGCAGGCGTCAATGGGAAAAGAAAGAGGTTCGAGCATCTCTCCAGGATGGATCACGCGAGTTTCTGACACTCCTAGCCTGCTGTTGCGCCGATGGGAGCTCGCTGCCTCCAAGCCTCATATACGCAGCTGCAAAAGGAGCTATACAATCAAGTTGGGTAGAGGATATCAAGGCAGGAGAACATGAGGTCTTTGTCTCATCATCTCCAACAGGCTGGTCAAACAATAACATAGGCCTAGCTTGGCTCGAGCAGGTGTTTGATCGCTGTACAAAGCAACAATCAGGTAGATGGAGATTACTTATCCTTGATAGCCATAGATCTCATGTCACGATGGAGTTTATCGACTACTGTGATCGCCACAGGATCCTTCTCATGGTCCTTCCACCCCATTCAACTCACACGCTCCAGCCGCTCGATGTAGTGCTGTTCAAGCCACTCTCTCAAGCCTACTCCAACGAGCTCACCAACCATCTCCACAAGGCTCAAGGCCTTATTCCAATTAAGAAAGGGGGCTTTTTCCCACTCTTCTGGAGCGCCTGGATATCCTCCTTCACGGAGAGCCTCGTATTGAAGGCCTTCGAAGCTACTGGGATCTGGCCGATGGATGCCAACGTTATCCTTCGTAGATTTGCCAGCACGCCAGAAGCCGAGAGAAGCTCATCATCAGGGCTCTCTGACAATGATTGGAGAAAGATGGATCGATTAGTTCGAGCTGTTGTAAAGGATACCGAACAGACTGAGTCAAAAAAGCTGCGTTCAAGCGTTCACCATCTCTCTGTGCAGAATGAGCTTTTAAAGCATGAGAATGAGGGCTTAAAGGAGGCTCTTCAACACAAAAAGAAGCACAAGAAGAAGGGTAAAGCTCTTGACCTTCAACAGCGCCAGGAGTATCACGGTGGCGCCGTCCACTGGTCTCCTCGCAAGCTGCGTGAAGCTCGAGCTAGAGAAGTAGTACGGGAGCGAGATGAGATGGAGGAGAAACTCCAAAAAGCACGGGCCAAAAAGCAGCGCGAGGAGGCTCAACTGCAGCGTCAAGTTGAGCTCGAGGAGAAGCGTGTGGAAAGGCAGAGGCTCAAGGACGTCAGGGAGCAGGAGAGAGCTGAGAAAGCAGCTAAACGCGCGCGCAAAGTTGAAGCTCAACATTAAAAAAAATCTATCCAACAAGCTCAATAACGCAAGCGTAAAGCCTCACGAGTAGTCTCACCAAGTAACAAGCGTCAAAAACGCGCTGGCGCTGCTCACGCTGGTGTTCAAGCTGGAGATGAGCTATCTGCTACTCCAGCCAAAGTCACATCACGTGGTCGCAACGTCAATCTCCCACAAAAATATAGATAGTACAAGTTGATCGCAAGCATCTAATTACTACAAAACTATATTTCTATCAATATTGAGCTATTGCGTGGCGCTGTACAGCCTCATTTTGAGATTGGGCATGTGGTGTTCTGCGGGGCACACTGTGAATCCGGGCACACTGCGCACGGGCACGTTACCGTGCGTGACGGCGTGACCGTCCGGACGGCGTAACCGTCCGCCCGAACACCAAAATCAACACCCCAATATAAAGCTACTAAGCCACGTACGACAGCTATTGTCGCGATATTTTTTAGAGGTAAGCTCTATAGGCCTTGATTGATATATATAGCTATCTATATTTTGCTGGGAGCTTAATTGCTCGGCCGTGTCGTGATAGAGATCATGGTGGGCCTGCTGCAGCACCTAAGGCCTCACCACCACCTTGGGGTTGCGTAGCTACTCTCTTTTTCGAACCTGCCTTAGTAGCTGCCTTCAGTTGTCTCCTCTTGCCCCTCTGGGCAGTTTTTTGAGCTTGCTGGAGTCGTTGAGTCCTACGAGCTGCCTGTCGTGAGGCTCGATCAGCAGTCTCACGAGCATTCTCCTCCTGCCTCATCAATCGAGCTGCTGCCCTTGCTTTACGCCTTGCCTCAACCGCTAGGAGCTTCTCCTGCCTCTTCTCCTCACGTAGGCGAGCTGCCTTAACTTTCTGATGTTGTAGTTGCTCCTCCTCGAGCTCTTGTTGGTGCTGGCGATCAAGTGCCTCATTCACCTTCTTTGGGGACCAGAATACAGCCCCACCGTGATACTCCTCAGCTGCCTCTAGAGGCAGAGCCTTGCCTCGCTTCCTACGCTGCCTCTCATTGATGAGAGCCTCCTTGAGTCTCACGTTCTCATGCTCAGCTAGGACTGATCTGATCGAGAGTCGGTGGATCGTTTGGTTGAACTTTGAGATCTTTCTCTGGTCTCTATCAGCCACAGCGTGATCAACCAGCTGCCTGATCTTCCTCCAATCAGAGCCGCTCAAGGCTGAGGAGTCGCTATCGCTCGATTGGCCTGATTGAGCTGGCTGATGGAATCGTTTGAGTATCACCTCTGGCTCGAAAGGTTGGTTGGTTGGTTGGTATTCGATTTTCGTCCATAGGATGGGGATTAAGTCCACCATCACCGCCTCCCGAAGGGCATATAGGACGTGCTAAGCTAAGGAATTACAGTGCTGCTACACTACCTTAGAAAGCATTTCTTGCGTACGCGGGTATTGCTACCATTTCAAGCTACAGCTCCCCTTCCAGTTGGAGAGACTGAGCCGTATGAGTACATCAGGGTGAGTCCCTTGTGTGTGTTCAGAGGCAGTTAAGTGCCGTAAGAGTGGGAGGGAGAGAAGGAGAGTAAGGAGGAGAGTTAGAGGAAGAAAGTAGGGGAAAGAGTAGGGTTATTTGCTGCTGTTGCAACACAGGGTAAGCTACCGGGGGCAGACCTTGGTGTAGTACTGTGTGAGTTGGGTGAAGGCTTCGAAGGCCTCTGGATCCCCAATCAGCACGGCAGTATACGCTAGGCCATCGCTCCGGCTGGATGGTGGTATGGAAGGTCGAAGTGGCCACCGGCCAAAGGCCCCTAGGGTCTTGCGGCAGAGCGCAAGGTGCTCTGGCGTCTTGTCGCGCCCGCATGAGCAGGTGAGATTTGCATCGCTGTGATGGAACCTCTGGTGATACCATGCAAAGTCTCCATGCATAGATCGGATAGAGAGTAGTCTAGCTAAGGTGGCTCTTGGTAAGTCTAGCTCCGTTGGACCGCTGCGTGGTGCATAGTCCAAGTCCCAGCTCTTGTACCATTTTGAGAGCTTAGTCTTCTTGTCAGACCACCAGGTCTGTTGTGTGTGCTGTAGTGTCTTGCGGGCTATTGTCTTGATGCCTGAGAGTGTAGGCATAGTAGCTTTTCCAGTTGGGGGTGATGAGTGCTGGGCTTCTAGGTTGGCTAGTCTGTCTGCTGCCTTATTTCCTTCGATGCCTAGGTGTCCAGGGGCCCATTTGATAAAGACGTCGTGTGTCTCCATGGCACCGTGGCACTCCAGGAAGGCCCACTGAGAGGTAGGGGGTACGTCGCCCCTGAGGCACCATATCACTGAGGTGCTGTCTATGCACAGCCAGATTCGGCGAGTGTTGAGAGCTAGTTGTCTTATGGTGTGCTGGAGGCCCCTCCATGCCCCTACTGCTTCCGCGTCGAAGACGTGTGAGGTAGGGTGAAGTGACCCACGTCCAGTGTGAAGTTGTTTTCCGTCCTGATACACTGCAAAGCCGTAGGTCACGCGCTTCTCCTTCCCCTTTGTGTATTGTTCAGAGCCGTCTGAGAAGATAGTCACGTCTAGTGGTGGGAGGTGGGCCCACCATTCTTCAAAAGCCTTCGCTGCGGTCTTTTTGTCTATGCCCATCGTTGGGTCTGTTTGGTAGCCAGGCGAGTAGTGAGGGGCTGTCAGTAGTGTCCTAGGTATCTCAGGCAGAAGAGATCCTAGATACTGGACTTTGGTCCGCATTCGTTGCAGCTTTCCAGCTGTCCTGTCTATGCTCATCCTGATGACTGCCATGCGGCCGGCAAGTGGGTGTTCTCCATCTATTGTGCGTAGATGTGTCGCAAAGCGGAGTTTGGCTTCTTCTAGCGCCGTAGCAGCTGAGGGAAGTCCGGCGTCTCGGAAGAGAGTAGCAGTAGGGGTGGTTCGCCACACTGGGAGGATGCCTCTTGCTGCTATAGCCAGTGTTTTGTCCATGACAGCTATGTGCCACCCGACATAGGTGCTGACTTCGGCTGGTCTGCCAGGTTTGAGTGTGCGTGGAGGTTTAGTACGGCCTCTGTACCAGCACTCGGCCCCATACAGAAGGGACGGGTATACGCAGGCGATGGTGGCCTTGCGGAGGGAGCTGGCTGGTGGTCCGTAGGCCGTGTTTGCTAGGCTGCGGATGTGATAGGCTACCTTGGCCGCTTTTGCGTTTTGTGTGGCTACATGCCGCTTAAAGGTAAGTTTGCGGTCGAACCAGACCCCTAGCCATCGGAGGGCTGGCTGGGTTCTTGACCCACTTGGCAAGATTGGATTAATTGTAAGCTGCTCGTCTACTACACAGGGCGACGCGTAGCTGCTCTTTTGTCGAGTGACGTGGATCATTTCTTGTTTTTCCGGGGCAAAGGTGACATTGTTAGCTGTGCCCCATGCTCTGATCTGGCGTAGGTCTGCTGCTAGGAGCTCGACGTTCTCGTCTAGGGAGTGTGAGGCCTGGTATAAGCATGTCATCTGCGTATCCGAATCTCCTCTTTGTGTCCATAGACAGCAGCTCTGCCAGGTACAGTGTGTACAGGACTGGGGAGAGGGGTGAGCCCTGCGGTGTGCCGCAGGCGACTGGGTAGCTAGGGGTAGTGACTTGGCCTAGGCGGACTTGGACCCTTCGATCAGTGAGGAAAGAGTTAACAAAGAGGATAGCCCTTTGTGGCCATCCCTGTTGGGCCATTCGGTGCAGCAGGCGGTTCTTGAGGAGAGCGTCAAAGGCGCCTTGCACATCTAAGGTGACCATTGTGACATGCTGGCATTTTGCCCACGCAGCCTCTGTGTCGTGAGTAAACGCTGCAGTAAGATCTACAGCAGAGCGCTTTGGGAGGGCGCCTCCATGTTGGGGGCTGAGGATCTTGTAGGTCATAGCAGTCCAAGCTATTCGTCTCGCCACTGTTCTTTCAAGTCCTTTCCCAACGCAGGAGAGGAGCGCGATAGGTCTCCATGATCGAGGCGACGTCCGATCTGTCTTCCCTGCCTTGGGTATCATCGCTACCTCTGCGAGCTTCCATTGTGCTGGAAAATGGTTGAGTTCGAGGCACCGCTGGAAGATCCTCCGTATGAGCTCTCCAACCTGGACCCAGCAGGCGCGGAGCAATCGCACTGTAGAGCGGTCAGTGCCTGGGGAGGTGCTAGAGACCCCTATTGTGTTTCGTTCAGTTTCCTCTAGTGAGATGTGTGTGCTCCATGGGAGGGTATCTGCATTCTCCTGGTCTGGGCAGTGTCCGAGGTCATCCTCTGCTGTGTACCGGTTGAGGACTTGCTCTCGAAGGGCCTCTGCCTTCTCTAGGGGGTCTGATATTGTCCTGTTATCCACGATGAGAGGAGTGTCCTGGTGGTCTGGTGTAAGCTTGTGCCAGGCGATAACCTTAAACAGATCCTTGCCATCCTTAGCATTGTTAATAACATGTCTCCAGTATTGCCTTTTAGCCTGTCGGACTGTCGTCTTGAAAGCTCGTGTTTCTTCTAACAGGGCGCCGCTAGAGCAGTGTTGTCTAGCGTGTTTGTAGGCTTGGTAGGCTGTCTTGCACTCCCTAGTCCACCACGGCGCAGCGCGTCCTTGCTTGCGATCTGGCTTGCCTGCCGTTTGTATAGAATGCTGAACTGCCTTTGTCAGCAGCGTGACGCAGTTGTCTAGTTGTGCTGCATCTTGTGCCCTAAGCGGGTCTGGGATGTTCTGGACGCCTATCTCTACTAGCCCAGTGAACTTGGGTAGGCTTGTCTCTGGGACTCTGTAGTGATACTGGTCTAGGTGCGGAGTACCGGGTGTGGAAGTAGAGACAGAGGTTACTATTGTCTCGTGGTCTGACCCGCTGTGCATGCTAGCATCTACAGCAGACTGGGCGAATGGGACGTTAGAGAAGGTAAGATCAATGACATGTCCAGCACAGTGTGTTGGCTGTCCTGGCACGCCGACGTAGTTCATAGAGGCGGCAGCAGCCCACATGGCGAGCTCTATGCTGCCGCTAGCTACGGAAACAGTGGGTTCAAAGGATTCGTGTCTGACGTTAAAGTCCCCTCCTATAACGCAGTGTTGGGGGGGTGTAAGGTGCGTGACGTATTGAAGTACGTCAGGGATAAGTGGCTGTCTGTAGCAGTTTAGTATTGAGACTCCGTTCACGACAGCCCACAGCAGGTCTGGGTGATTAAGGCTTTCTCTGGTCTGGAGTTTCAGGTGGTACCCTTTGCGGATATAGGTCATCACCCTAGGGCGGGCTGAGCCTAGTGCGCTAGGAGAGTCCCAGGTGCTAATAGGTGCGAGGTATCTGAAGCCTGGGTGGGTAGAGGTCCTTGAGTTAGCACAAGTAAAAGGCTCTTGGACGCATACGACGTCCATGCCTTTCTGGAAGGACACTTCTAGTATTGTAATGTGGCAAGGAGAGCTCCTGCCGACGTTGGCCCAGCATATGCGGAGCTGCTTTCTCTGCTGGCTAGGCTGTTGTTGCCTGTTGTAGGCAGAGGGTGCGTGTGGGTGTCCTAGCATGTAGATGGTGGATCGTCGCTCATGCTGGTGTCCTCCTTCTCTAAGGTGGAGGGATCAGTGTAGATGGTTGATTGTGGGAGCAGACTGTTAGCAGACATGTCCCTTACATTCAGGTTCGTACGGCCTGCAGCAGCCCGTCTTGGTCTCTTTTCTCTACCAGTAGTGGGTAAGGATGCTTGAGAGGCGCTGCTTGTTCCAGTTGTAGCTGCCCTGCTATCCTCCTCCGGGGCTTGCCTCCGGGGAGGAGATTGGGGGGCCGGTATCTCCTGGGCGGCCTCTAGGGGGGTATCCTCATGCTGCGGCGTTGCCTGGTTAAGGGTCTCTTCCACTGTCCTGTAGAGATGCTGGTATGTCGCTCTGCCTGCGCGGCGGATAACGTTTAGTTCAGTCTTAGTGGGCTTAATTATGTGTCCATGCACCCGGCGAGGGGCCGCAGGGCAGTTGGAGTGACTACTTGGGTGCGGACCATGGCAGTTAACACACTTGGCTTTATGATGACAGTCGTCCCCATAGAGTCCTTGGTGTCTATCTGTGCGGTCCCCACAGTGTGCACAGCGGGCTACTCGCGTGCAGCGGGCGGCGTTGCAGTATTGTTGGCAGCCTGGGTTGTGTCGCTGGATAGTAGGGTGTTTGTGGATTTCTTTAGAGAATTGGCTAGTGCCAAAGAGCTGGAATGGGCGGACTGGCTCCTTGTATGATATGATCCAGGTAGTAAGGCCATTCTGGTTGGCCCCGTGTCGTGAGGTTCTGCAGCTAACTGGCTGTTTGCCTGTTTGTGAGCAGACCTCCTCCTCTACCAGCTGGGTGGTAGTAGGTAGTTCAGTACCGTCTAGAGTCCGGAAAGAGCTGGGTACTCCTTGTATAGCGTAGTTGATCCAGCGTTCTGGGATCCTGATTGCATCTCCGCCTAGCGCTTTTACTACAAGCTCCTGATTTTCTTGGGTCAGAAGCAGACTGGTCAACAAACAAACATACTTGATAGTTTGATTTGACTTGTTTGCTTGTTCTCAAATCAAACAAACAAGGCAAGGTACTCAGATTTATCGAACAAACAAGTATTGTCATCGCCAGATACTTGAGAAGTTTGACTTGTTTGGTTAATAGCAGTACTGTATAATATACACGTTGTACGGTGCTGTCACAGGTTGTAGGATAAGAATGTGACATGTAACAGCATTACGTGTGCCAAGTATTTTAGCGTAGTGCCCCTCCTCCACTCTATGGGTACCTGTTAGCGCGTACTTAGCGCGTATCTGCGCGTCCCTTTCCTATCACTTGGCTTACTTTTTTGCGTATTTACAACCTACGATGGCGCCTAACGCAAGCGATAGAAGCAAGAAGCGCGCCGCTGCAGGTGCTGAGGAAGCTGAACTGCCTGCTAAACGTCAACGACAGCCAACCCGGCGCCTGCTAGAGAGCCAGTCAGTTCTGCCATCGCTGCCAGCAACCCAGCAACAGCTATCTCAGCGCGGGTCGACCCCTATTGACGCGCTATTATCGCCTACTCCTGCGCCATCATCGCCACCGAGGCTATCCCAACGAACTTCTCCACGGCGCAACATACCCCTCCACCCACTGTTTGTGGCCTCACAAGCCTTATCAGATGCGCCGTTTGAGTCACAAGTACGCGACAACAAAGCAAGAAACGCGTTGCTGCCGCCAGAGGAAGGCTCGATAGCTGCCACGGAGGCTTCGGAGGAGGTGGTCAATAGCCCTGTCAACGCGTCGTACGAAGTGGATCGTCTTGTTGATGATTTTACGGGTATTGAATGGGCGCGGCTGCCTGGTTTGATGATGCCGCTAGTGCAGTCAACGCGCAAGAAAAGCTGGGTTTACAAGCATGGCTATCGCTGTGTGTTACAGAAGGACCCTAGGCGGGTATTTTGGGTGTGCCACCTATGTCACAAACAGCGCATTATCGATCGTAACGGGCCTGGAAAATATGAGGTTACGGACGCAATTACAACGCCAGCTACTCACCTGCGCAAAACCCATGGCCTTACTGCCTCCGGCGAGACAACAGCAGCGCCAATCGCCAACGGGCAGCGTTCAGTACGCCAGATGTTCTCTATGGGCAAGCCGTTGTCGCAAGACCAAGCCAACGCGATGGGCAATTTCGACGCCCAAGGCTTTCGTATGGCCGCTGTAGCGTGGCTTATAGAGAACAACCATCCACTCCGCGAGTTTGAGACGCCGGCGTTCAGATCGATGATGGAGTTTGCCAATCCAGAGGCGGCGAGAGCGCTGTGGGCGAGCCACAATAGCGTGTCGAGGTTCGTAATGAAAGTCTACAGCTTTATACAGCCGCAGGTGGCCAATGTACTGTCCAACGCTATTAGCAAAATCCACATAAGCTTCGACGGCTGGACAGCTAAAGGCGGCCATCAGGGCTTTCTTGGAGCTGTTGCTCACTTTGCTGACGAGTTTGGGGCAGTACGTGACCTGCCAATTGCGCTGCCACAGCTAGCAGGTAGCCACTCTGGAGAAGTCATTGGAGACGTTGCGAAGATTCTGCAGAAGTTTGGTGTCCGGGGCCATCAAATTGGCTGCTTCGTCCTCGATAACGCGCACTCTAATAATACAGCTGTCGCTAAACTAGCAAAAGTTTACAACCTAAACGCAACTGAGTGTCGTATACGCTGTGGCTGCCACATATTAAACCTCGTTGGCCAGCAGGTAATATTCGGAAAGGATAAGGAGAGCTACAACAACGCCCCAGAAGCTGCAACCGATGAGGCAGAGTTTATGGAGTCTTGGCGCCGGGAGGGACCCCTTGGGGTATTATTTGCTGTAGTTAACTACATCAAAACCCCACAACAGTACGCTTTGTTAGAGGACTTCCAGCGACGCACAAACGACGGGCAGCCAACTGAACTCCAGGAGCGCATTAAACAACCCGTAAAGCCCATAGTTACGCGCTGGAACAGCTTTGAAGCAACTATCCAACGCGCTGTAGAGCTCCGCACTCCCCTTGGGTTGTACATCAACTACCACATCCGCTGCGTCCAAACCGACGATCATCTCTCACAACAGCGTGGCAAGCCCCCTCCTAAAGGCATTCCCTCATGGATGCGCTCCGACGGCCTTACTGCTGCAGACTGGCAGATTCTCCTCGACTATCTACAGGTGCTAAAGCCGCTAAAGCTTGCGTGCGCAAGGCTTGAAGGCCGCGGAAAATCTGGCAGATTTGGTGCTATCTACGAGATCATCCCTGTGTTTGAGTACCTGCTTAATACGTACGAAAATCTCGCAACTACGTTTGAAGCCGTCGATTACGAGTCCTTTGACGCGCCAGAAGACCACCTTGCTATCAACGTTCGCGCCGGCTGCTATAAGCTAGCAGACTACTACGCTAAACTGGACGAATCGCCGTACTACTTCATCGCTACACTTCTCCATCCGTACTACAAAACGTACTGTGATAATGCGTGGCGGGATAAAGACGGCTGGCTTGCCGCAGGTTACGCTGCGTTCCAGCGGATTTGGCGCAGGTACAAGCCTCAGCAGGCGCCGTTGCGGCGTCCCCGAGCTGCTGAAGGTTCTATTGACGACGCTATTGACGCTGTTGTCAACGCAGAGGTTAGCGGCAGCGACGCTGCACTTGACGACGAGTACGACAACTGGCGGAAGTACGAGCCCCGTTGGACGCGAGAGTACTACGACAGTGACAGCGTAGAGTCTGTTGTAGAGTATTGGCTTCGCCTTAAGCCTCAATATCCTCATCTAGCGCAACTAGCTCTCGACGTACTCGTAATACCCGCTTCTAGCTGCGATTGTGAGCGTATGTTCAGCGAGTTGGGTGACCTTCTTGAGCCACGGCGGCGCAAGATTGGAGCTGAGTTGCTAGCAGCTTTGCAAGCTCTCCGCAGCTGGATCCGCGCAGGTTTCACAACACCAAATGGAGCTCAAGCTGACGTATATACCGACGACGAGATAGAGAGCGAGTATACTGTAGATGGCTGGGAACATGTTAGTGGCTAATTTGTATGTAGAACTAACGTGGTTCACCACCGAGTCGCCAACCCCACCGAGTCGTCAGCTCTCCCCCACCAACACGCCTGCGCGGCAACAACGCGTAATGTCTCAACAACGCAACGTGCAAAAGTCCTATAATGAAGGACACATTTACCTTGCTATCTCTGATATTAAATTAAAGCAAATTCTAAGCGAAAATCGCGCTGCAGAGATCTACAACGTCCCCCGAACAACAATCCGAGACCGACGCGCTGGACGACGCGCCCGACGCGACTGCGAGCCAAACTGCAAGAGCCTGACAAAGCTAGAGGAGGAGGTGGTTATACAGCGTATACTTGACGAGAGTCTACGTGGTGTACCACTCTCGAAGGCACACATACGAGATATGGCGGATAGACTGCTGGGAGAGCGCGGAGGCAACCCTACTGGCAAGAACTGGGTTGATAGGTTTATTAAGCGTACTCCTGAGCTGCGAACGCGATGGAGCCGTCCGTACGATCGCCAGCGAGCTGCCTGCGAAGACCCAGCGGTTATCGAGCCCTGGTTCAGCCTGGTTCAATCGGTGAAGGCAAAGTACGGTATCCTTGATGAGGACACCTGGAACTTTGATGAATCAGGCTTCTTAATGGGCAAGATCACGTCTCAGCTTGTAGTGACAGGCTCAGATAAGCCTGGGAAAGCAAAGAAACTACAGCCTGGCGATCGCGAATGGACTACCCTGATACAAGCTGTCGGCGCGACAGGGAAGCGCATCCCACCCTTCATCATCTTCGCTGGCAAGGTCCTAATCTCTACCTGGTTTGAGCTGGGTATACCACGCGACTGGGTTATCCAAGTTAGTCCAAATGGCTGGACAAGCAACGATCTAGGGGTTGACTGGCTTAAACACTTTAATACGCATGCAAAGTCTGTAGGAGCGTACAGGCTGCTCATTATTGACGGCCACGAAAGCCATTGCTCGCTTGCTTTCCAGGACTACTGCAAGGAGAACAAGATTATCGCTCTCTGCATGCCATCTCACTCATCGCACTTGCTGCAGCCTCTTGACGTCGCCTGCTTTGCGCCGTTGAAGCGCTCTTATGGCGACAGCATCTCAGCCTTGGCGCGCAACCACATCCACCACATCAGCAAGGAAACCTTCCTACCAGCCTTTAAAGCTGCCTACGACCTGACATTTACTGAGGAGAACGCTCGCGCAGGGTTTAGAGGCGCTGGATTAGTTCCATTTAACCCAGATGCAGTGTTGTCGAAGCTTGATGTGAGATTGCGCACGCCAACTCCACCACAGCGCGACGACGCCGCGTGGGAGGCGAAGACGCCGCGCAACGCCAAAGAGCTAGAAGCTCAGACTACGCTCATTCAACAGAGGATGCAAAGGCGCTCAGGTTCCTTAGCGAGCTCCCTTGATGAGCAGGTACGACAGCTGAGTAAAGGCGCGCAGCAGATAGCGCATAATATGGTGTTGCTGCAGGAGGAACAGGCGCGTATGCGAAGCGCAATTGAAGAGCTTACAAAGCGCAAGGGCCAGAAAAGGCGGTATGTACGGGTAGAAGAGACCTTAACAGTTGGCGAGGTATCAGACTTAATTGCTGAGAGGGAGGGTAGTAGTCGTAAGGACGGCGAAACGCCTGCAAAGAGGGTGCGCGCTGAGAGGCACTGCGGCCGTTGCGGCGAGGTTGGGCACAATTCCCGCACCTGTAGGGTAGAAATAGAGGATGCAGATGATAGCGAAGAATCTGAAGTATAATCTACTGTAGTGTATAGTAAAAAAGATTGTTGTGGTGTTGCGCAGCGTTGCCGCGCAGGCGTGTTGGTGGGGGAGAGCTGACGACTCGGTGGGGTTGGCGACTCGGTGGTGAACCACGTTACCAAGTAAGTCAAATTAAACAAACAAACTTACTCTAAAAACTTAACCAAACAAACAAGTTTACAAAAATTGTTGCACTTATCAAATCAAATCGAATATAGAGTGCTGTATTTGACTTGTTTGTTTGTTGACAAATCTGGTCAGAAGTCGGTCCCTAATTGTTTTACTCGCTGGCGTGATTGCCCAGCCAGTGTTGATTGGCGATGCAGTGGGGATGTCTTGAAGGGTGATTCCTTCTATGCTCCTGCATACTGCTTGTCTTACCACAAAGGGAGAGGGTCGTTGCAGTCGCACTCCTGGGTCAGAGATTGTGATGAAGATTCGGGTGTCTTCTTTTGGCTTAGGGAGCGGGCCGGGCCGGGATCTAGCAGGGTTCAGGGGCCTGCCGCTACCCCTATTCTTTGGCAACGAGATTTGGGGGTCTCTGGCTACGTCCGCCCAAGAGCGGCGTCCTGACTCTTGGCTCCTGGGGTCGCTGTGATTGGTGTCACTGCTCCAGCGGGAGCTGGGGGGTGCCTCTTTAGTGAATGTAGCCACCCAGGCCTTCCAGAATAGAGAGAAGAAGTCGCTCTTTTTCACAGGGAGCAAGCCCTGGCTCTTGTGGGTGAAAATGGTGAGGTAGTGCTTGTAACTGGATGACAGGCTTGAAACAGACAACGTCCAATGGCTGGAGAGTATGTGTTGAATGAGGCGGCACTATACACAGGAGTATCCTGTGGTCGCTGCAATAAGCTATAAAATCCATTGTCACGTGGGATCCGTGTCTGTCAAGGATCAATAGGCGCCATTTTCTCCGTGCTTTCTGCTTGGTGTGGCGATCAAACACCTGTTCAAGCCAGGCAAGGCCTATATCGTTGTTGCTCCATCCTGTAGGGCTAGTAGTGAAGTGTACTGAGTGTTTTCTAGGGTCTATATCCCTAACCCAGCTCGATTGCACTGCTTTTCCAGAGGCGGAGTAGATGACGCCAGGGGGTAATACTCCTCCATCGGCACACACGCATGCTATTACTGTCACCCAATCGCGATTGCCATCCTGGAGGGATGCTCTGACCTCTCCCTTGTCGAATTTCCTCTTGCTAAACACCCGTTTTGAGCGTCCGACGATACCAGTCATGAAGCCTTTCTCATCCATATTGTATGTGTCGAGCTTCAACCTTATACTCAGTGATTTTCCACTGCAGGAGCTCAAAGTATAGTCGATATTTCTCAGCTGAGTCAGCGTTGTGACGGAGGGAGTCCATGGCGGAGTTCCATTGTGATGTGAGCTGGTCACTATACTTGTTGATGAAGCGAGTAACCCAGCTATCCGAGACTCTCTTTTGAGCTACTCCAAAGGCAAAATTTTGTATCATATCCCTTATAGGTGGTAGGCGTTGCTTAGTAAGCTGCTCTATATACTTTACGAGGTCCTTTTCTTGTTGTGGGTTGAGGTTTTGACGGTCTTCGTCAGTCGCGTCGCGTGAGCGCGTCACACCTCGGTGCCGACGCGACAGTGTTGAGCGCTCAACACCATACTTTTCGGCAATTTGAGTATACTGAATCTTCTTAGAAGGGCTTAATTAAGCTATTTCTGCAAGGGCTTGATTGAGTGACATGGTGGTGTTGAGCAATATGGGTGTGAAGTTTGACGCGATTTTGTTGATTCGTGCATTGACTGAATCCGTGCATTGGGCGCACTGACACGGTAGCCCGATGCGGGTTCCAAGATCCGAATGGCTGAACCATCTAAGTGATTTAAAAATTGATCTTCTCGAGATGAATCGATGCTTAATGATCTCATGTTTGTGAAAGTGGTGAGGTCAAAGTCAAGGACGGCCCGCGCCTGAAGGCGTGTTTTGGCGCACCCTACCTAGCGACAACCAGCAATTGCGCGCACCACCAGAAACTCTACCTCATGATCATCAATACTTCCGCTTAGATCTGGCTCGTGTTCCTCAGGTTGGATTCCGTCATCATCTTACGGACGATAATCTGTGTTGGCACTTCTAGGCTCCAGCTGCATGCAGGTTCAGCAGCCACCCCCTCACTTCGAGCTTATCACGAGGTGCAACATCGCCTGAAAGGGCTTGATTGTTCAACGAAGGCTGATGAAAGCCGCCGTCAACCAATCATGATTTCAACGCGCAAAGAGGCGCGGCTGAGATTGTGGGGGCCAAAATGCGATTCACCCGTTGCTGACCACTTTAAGAATGGCACTTCGACGATAAAGAGTCCAAGACCTCGGTTCAATCCTCGAGTACACTAAGGTAGGATCCAGCCTCCTTCGACTGCGATATCAGCACTGCTTTCTTCGTTGCCATCTATCCCCGCAGATACCCTGAGCTGTTGAGAATCTCAGAGGTCGCGACTCTGCATCTCATCTAAGTACGAAACCTTCTATTCCAGGAGCTCGCATCATGGGGCGTAGGCATGACGAGCCGGAGATTACATTCGACGAAGACAAGGATCTGCACGAGGTGTGGCCGCAAGTTGTACTGGAGTACGAGAAGATTACTAGACAGAAGCTAGACCCAGGGACCACTTTCAAGAAGTTCCAGGCGCGGGTCGATCACGAGATTTCTAATTCGAAGTCAAAAGGCCATGAACACGCTCGAAAAGTCCTGAGAAACATTGGCACGTGCCTTGAGATGTTCGGAAGTATCATTGCCCAGGGCGCAAGTGTAGTCTTCGGACCAGCTTCTCAATGCTGGAATGCGATCAGCTTCGTAATACAGGCGGCAAGAGGATTTGGGGATGTTCTAGACGGGTTTGTCACCCTGATGGAACGCTCATCGGCTTTCCTTAAGCAGCTGAACAGATTCCTCGAGCAGAAGCGTGGTGAAGGCGAAGCCCGTCTGCCACGTGACCTCCGCGGACCGGCATATGGCATGCTCAAGCTGTTTCTAGGTGTTCTGCAGAACTCGTACGAGCTGGCTACCAGCAAGAGGGAGAGGTTCAAAACTATGATGGGGATAGTTCTCTTCAACGACGATCGTGGGGTATCACAATCTCTTGAGCTACTGGAGCTGCGCATCAAGGAATTCACAAACGCTTCGATCCAAGAGATTCTAATAGACGTCAAGGGGCTTGCGCACTATTTGCGCGAATCCGACGAGGAGAGGAACCGTCACCAGGGAGAGATTCGAGAATACCTTGAGGCCACATACAAAGTCACCGAGCAGGTCCTGAGCGTTGCTCAACAGATGAAATTGACTATAGATGGTCGTACTAGCAAAGAACAACACAAAGAGGACAAAGACAAGATAGCGAAAAGCCTGGCGCTCCAGAAAGCTGGAGAAACTGAGTCCTGGGACAAGCGGCATAGCGAGATATGCAAAGCCCACATCGAAAACACGGGCAAATGGCTCGAGCGTGACGAGGGGTTCGTCCAGTGGAGTGACGTCAATAACCATACCAAACCAGTGTTTGTTTTGAAGGCCAATTCTGGATTCGGAAAGACTCATGCTTCCAACCATGTCATTTCTCATCTTCAGAAGAAGTACCGGGCCGGGTCTGGATCGAGTCAGGTCTACCTGGCCTACTACTATTATGGCGATGACAAAGACGAGTCTCTGGAGCGATGTATAGGGTCCATCATCTATCAATTTGCAGCGGCGCACGATGGGTATGCGACAGCGGTGGCCAACGCTTGTGGACAAACGGCGAATGTGGCGCGAGCCGAAGATCGGTGGAAGCATCTCGTACTGGGATTGTCCAGCCACATGAAGGGGACATACTTCATCTGCATTGATGGCTTCGACGGTCGTGGACAGCTTGATAAGGAAGAGGCAACGATTGCAGCGATCGCACAACGTGCGATGGCGAAGGCCGACTCCTCTGGAATCTCGATACGCTTGTTCCTGTCGGGCAGCACTGAGGCACTCTTCAGGGTCCCGCAACCCGCCGAAGGTATTCACACCATCACCTTGGGGCCAAGTAACGATACTCCGCCCGGCTCTGTTGAGGAACGCGATGATGACGAATTGTCGTCAAAACCACTCCTGAATGCGAGCGACTTAGAAGCTGTAACAAGGTTTCGTGTCACGGAGCTCTGCAAGGCGGAGCCAGACCTCAAGGAGTTCTTGACTGAACCGAACATCAAGCTTCTGATCGAAGGCATCCGTGGCAACTACAATCACCTTGAGGCCAAGATAACCGAGATCAACTCTTGCGAGACAGAAAGACAGGTCCAAGACGTCATAAAGAACACCAGTGTCAACATGGACGGGGTCCAACGGAATAGACTGAAGGCTCTCGATGTCTCGCTGAACTCGAATCAGGTCAGAAAGCTGAATGAGCTCCTCGTATGGGTGGCTGGAGTGAGCAACGGACCTACGATTAAGTTTCTTCAAAGCGCGCTGTATTTGACCTTCCGCGAAAACTTTCGGCTGGAATCCGAGATCCGTAATACTTACTCGGCTTTGCTCAAGACCGATGAAGACGGGGTCGTGACCTTCAACTCCGATGAGCTCATCAAGCTCCTGAGAGAGAACGCTTCCCAAGACCCTGAGTCTGATGTCGCGGGCTCACACACTGAAGAGATCACTCTAGCTGAGATCGGCCTATGCCGTCGATTCATCAAGAATGCCTGCGATTCAGCGGACTACACCAGATTCAAGTTTGACGAGTTCTTCAACACCATGGAACACAAAAGGCACCTCCACCTTGGCGATGAACACACCGTGAACTTTGCTGTCTTCAGCTCATGCATTAATGTTTTGAGCGAGACTGGGAACGACGCCAACCTTGAGAAGCTTCGTGACTACGCTTCCATATGGTTTTACGAGCACCTGAAGACCCTCGTGGAGCACCTTGAGTCTTTCGAGCCCAGCAGGCAGTCGTTGAGCGACATCGGTCGCAAGCTCGTTGACTTGTTCTACGATCCTGAGTCGATCGACGCGTGGTTCTCCAGATCGAACCTCGGTTGCCTAAAGTACGATTGGCTCTTTCGAGACGAGTTCATTGAACCTTTGACAAAGTTCTGGAAGAACCCTCATGTGGCCAAAGGATATGCGAAAGACGTAGAGAAAAGTTCATGGGTCAAAAAAGTCACTTCAGAATCGGCAAATAAATACACAGTTCTGGAGCGAGTAGCAACGCGATTAGCATACCATTGGTTCAGCTGTACAGGGACCATTGACTTAGATCATCTCTGGATATCTTTTGGCCTTGTGGCTAAGGTGAGTGGCACCCTTTTTTTCACCGCAAATGCTTGATTGACATTCAAATTAGGGCGTGGGCAAGGCCTTCGAGGAGAAACCTCCCTCTCTTTCAGAGATCGATGACTTCCTTGAGTGGGCCAAGACCCAAAAGTACGAAATTGACGACCACGCCTGGGCTTACCGTAAAGGCGCAACCTACCTTACGTTCGACCATCACAGAGCAGCTATCACCGAGTACGAGAAAGTCGGGGACCACTCAGAGACGAGCTGGGGTGTGGTTCTGGGCTTGTCACGAGCGCATGAAGCGCTGAAAAAGTACAAAACAGCACTGCAAGACATAGAGAAGTTCAAGTCACTCAAGGACCAATTCTTCCAGGCTGACAAAGAATACAAACTCGCATACTGGGACGCTCTTCTGGCAGAGGGTAACTGCAACAGACAGAGCCATGACCATGAGTCAGCTGCAAAATGTTACAAAGACATCTTGGACGATGAAATTGAAGAAGAATTGTGGCCAGGAAAGGTGCACGCAGCGGCACTTTCGGGTCTGTTTGCAACCTGGAACGAGATGAAAGACTATCGCTCGATCGTAGACTTCATGCGCAGCTGGAAAACTACCAAAGTCAAAGACCGAGGTCCCGCTTACTGGTTGCAGAAAGTGGCAAACGATGATAACCTCCACGGGCTCGTCACGACGGCCACAAAACATACCGATGCTGTGGATGATATATGCTCACTCTATCAGGAAGTGATTGACCAAAAGCCAGCGAAACCGTCCACAGCCGAGGAGCAAGACAATAGGGTTACACCCTACACCAGAGGCCAATTGCAATACTACCAAGCTGTCATTCGGTTCCACGGAAGCCGTTCTCCGCATGATCATATGCGAGCCATACAGTCTTGGGAAGAGATTGTTCGACAATCTGATCAACCATCATCGTCCCGGTGGACAGCATTCAGCGCCAGTCGTAGATTAGCTCTGTCTCTCCTCGACAAAGCAACCGCTCAAAATGCCGCAGCATCTTCAGAACTCTTTGGGAGCTATGTCACCAGGCTAGAGACGTTTTCTAAGATGAACAATAGGGTCATTCGTGACCTTCGTCAGGGCCAACATGACCCTCGTCTTTGCTTGTTGAGATTGTACCGTCTCCGGGGTGACATTTCACAAGCTTTTGCGGAAGCGCAGAACAGGTTGTGTAGTGTGTTTGATAAGTGGCCGGAAGACACGGATGATGGCTCTCTCCAGCTACGGTTCCAAAACCTCGCGCAGACCTTGACCGTTCTCGACAAAGACGTTGATGCAGTCGCAGTGTGGCAAGCAGTCAAGCCGCAAAAGTTGCAATATCCGGTTACCATGGACGCGAAAGCATCGGATGGCCAACAAATAGCAGGTTCAAGCTCTGGAGCCATTCAGTCCAACGGTACGCCGGTGGCCGTTGCTGACAAGATCCCGGAAGCGGCGAGCGCAGATACGTCAACCAATCCCACACCCAAAGCATACATATCTGGTTACACTTGTGATGGATGTTACGAGACACAGTGGGAAGATATGTTGGCTGATTGTTGGGTGTGCAAGAACTGTCTGTGCGTGCAGCTTTGCCCACCTTGCTATGAGAAGCTCCAGGCCGACAACGGTCCTCTGGTCTGCAACAAGGATCACAAGATGCTCTATCTTCCTCCTTTCGAGAAGAGTCTATGGCAGAGCACGGCACCCGACATGGTAATTGTTAACAAACAGCCAGTCCCTCGTCTGCAGTGGCTGAACGGCATCCGCGATGAGTATCAGGTACAGCGAGAGCAGATTGACATACTCAAGATCGAGAAGGCGAGGGAACTCAAAGCTGCTACTTGTATCGCCAAGCAAATTTTGCGGTGGCGAAGGAGGTTGTTCCTACTCAGGGCTGCGAAACAAGCGAGACAATCGGGTCCTCCTACATTCCACCGGGCCCAAACAATCAGGTAGACGAAGCGTCTCTGGTCTAACGAGATATTTGCGGACTTGTAGCAGGGAGCGGCTGGTGGATCTGTTCTAAACCAAAAGCTCAGATGCGGACTGCTCATGGTCGCCCGACATATGAAATCACTGTAAGGTCATCTCGAAACAGTTGAGAATACACAACGCTAGCATGTAGATCAGATGTTGGTACCCGTGGTGAAGATATGGCCAATACAGCCAATACGTCTCTTCTCTGAGTGGTCGACGCAAATACCTTTGCGCGACTCATGTTGTCGTAGGCTGCGTGCCTCATATCACCCATAGACCACGCGGACGCCATAAAATTACTACAATGCTCCATGTTACTTTCCTTGACCCATATGTCGTCTTCTGCAGCCGCTACGAGCAAGGCCTGACTTCCTCTCGGATCCTGAACATTCCGCAGCCGTTCAAGGTGGTTGCATATAAGCCGTCTATCTCTCTAACAGTTGGGGCACGGGGAGATTCCAGAATAACGTCGTGCCTACGAGAAGCGAGAGCGAGCCGGCTGACTACGCTGATTGGATTTCTTGAGAGAGCGGATGCATACGCGGCATTTGTGTTTGTCTTTTCTATGCCATGTATGCGTGTAGGCAAGGGGTCATTGGACTTTGATATGATGAGTTTTTCGTTGGTTAAGACGTTCTCCGAAGATGATGAGAGATCGAAGGCTCCCAAGGAGGCTTTTCATTGTGTTGCGGAGTGCTTTGAAAGGCTCGCTGAGACTCTTTGAGAAGCTTCTACATGGAGACTGGGTCAGTCGTTTACTATACTATAGAAAGCATTATAAAGGTGTCTGGAAGGACAGCTTATTTATTTAGGGTGAATAAGCACTTGGTGATAGGTTCTTAACATTTTGGCAGAATAGCAAACCCCCATTCTTGCATATGATAAATTGCCTTCTGCCTGCATAACGACCCCTCCATCCTTTCTTTTAAGCACGCTTCAAGTGACAGTCATAGCTATGTCGCTTCGCAGCCGCGCTTGGAAGCCGCTTACTTCCTAGCAAGGGTCATGTTTGGATTCCCATAAACAAGAAGGTCGAAGAGGAAACCCTTCCAGGCTATTCCGCGTCGCGATACTGTGCGCATTGGCAGAATTTTCCATGTCCGTTACCGGATCATGGAAAAGCTAGGATTTGGAGTCACCTCAACCGTGTGGCTTCCACGAGATCCGGAGTGGGTCATGTCCCTCTTCTCTGCACAGCGTCTGCCCGCTCAACGGCCATTTACAGGAATGTTGGGACGTCGCTCTTACGCTATCCATCGATCTCAGGTCTATAGATCGAGCAGGATAACGATCTCAACGTCTTCAAGCGCATTGAGAATTACTCAGAAGACTACCCCGGGCCGCAGTGATGTCCGCTCACTGCGCGACTCATTTGACATCGATGGCGGCACCAGTGTCTCGTGCACCCGCCACTTTGGGAGAGTGTACTTGATTTCAGACATCGCAACCCTCTACAGAGGTTACCGGACCCAGTCATAGTCTTTGTGCTCAAGCCCCTTGTGCAAGATTTGGACCTTCTGCGACCTTCTGCACAAAGAGTGCCATGTCGCGCATACCGACATTAAAGAGGCTAACATGTTGCTCATAGAAGACGATTCGGTACTCTGAGCCTTCCAACAAGAGGAACTTGCGGGAGGGAGGAGCTTGAGGGGAGAGCCATCTATCTGTCCCGCGAGCTTAGCGCACCGAAGTCCTTCGGTGCGCCTATACTATATAACCTCGGCTCAGCCGTGAAATTGGACAAAGGGCTGAGCACCGGGAGGATACTCAGCCTAGTGTCTATCGAGCACTGGAAGTCACATTAGTTATTCCGTGGACATGTAGCGTGAACATATGGAATGTGGCGTGCATGATTAGTGTCCATGGCCTGAACAAGCGCTCGCTAACTGATCTTTCTTCTTCCATTCGCAGATCTGGGACGCTTTGGAAATCGAGCACCTATTCACCGCCCATGATCCGGGATTCGAGACGCATCGAGGCCGGGCCCATATTGCTGAGATGATAGTCCTCTTTGGGTCTCTACCGCCGAACCATTCTTGCTCAGGTGGACCTGAGGAGCAAGCTGTTTTCCGCTGTTGGTAAGCTCCGTGCCCTTAGTGGTGCTTACTGTTATCACTAACGACGCATTTAAAGGCGGCTTTCGCGCGGGAATCCCTATCCTAAATCTAAGATGACTTAGGCACAGAGGAATGTCTCTTAAGGGAGAAGAAAGGTTCTGTTTCCTATGCGAAAGATGGTGCAGTGGGAACTGGAAAAGCGCAGCTCTGCCAGAGAGTTGGCAGATGATGAGTGGATACTCAAGCACACTGCATAGGAACATCGACACCACCTGGAGAGCAACAAAACAACAAAAGAATACCAAAGGTCATCGCAATGCTGGACAAAACAATGACAACGGCAAAAAACATACAACAGCGGGTATTCGCTAGTGGTCACCCACCTAACTACTAATCCGCCGGTACGTTGCTTAAATAGGGCTGAGCGAACGGGAAGCCTTGTTTTCAACGTCCTATGGTCGTATGTGGAAGAAATGGCTAAATATGTATAATATAACGTACTCCACAAGCGAGCCGGTCACTTAATTTTACACCAAAAATTGAGATTTTTGCACCTTAATAACTCCACAACCAGATGATAGAATTGTCTAAAAATCAAAATGCTATGCTTTACCTATGTCAAGATCAGTTGCCCTGGAGATCTAAGCTCTATCCTTAACGCGTGTAGAGTTATTAGAAAGTACGCTAAAATAATCCCTGTATTTTGATTTTTGTTTAATAACTCCGGTGCGACTGATACAGGATCCTAGCGCTTCTATAGAATTGATCTTTACGTAGATGCAGCATAGTATTTCAAGTTTTAGACAATTCTATTATCTGGTTGTAGAGTTATTAAGGTGCAAAAATCTTAATTTTTGGTGTAAAATTGAGTGACCGGCTCGCTTGGGTGACCGGCTCGCTTGTGGAGTACGTTAACGTTTTACTAAAGTGTGACGCGCGCCGCAAAACTTTGAAAAATGTCGCCAAGCTTTGCCCCGAGTTCTGCATATGATAGATCCACCGCACGTCGCGTCGTATTGTACCGCGCGTGTTGATACATGTTCTAATATTGCAGATAGGCCTTGTTCTTGCTCCATCAATTCTGCCATTGGTCTGACAATCTGACAAATCGAGTATGCAATCTCAAGGGACTGTGGACGCCAAGAGATAGCGTTTCCCGTCAAGTGCATGGACCCCGGCGTGACAGCTGAAAACTCTCCGCTCATGCGATGGTCCGAACTGTACTTCGAGGCTGCAGAGAAGGCTGGGTTAGATGCCACAGGGCCTCGTCACCTTGCTCCAAAGTTTCGCCACGCTGGCTTCGTTGATGTCAATTTGAAGATTTGCAAATGGCTACTCGGCAAGTGGGCCAAAGGTACCAAGTTTAAATTGCTTGGCCGCTTCGTGTATGAAGATCTCTGGAATGCGCTACCAAGTCTGTCTCTTGGATTGTTCACCAGGCTACTGCACTGGTCACAAAGCGAGGTCGAAGTGTTCCTGGCTGAGTGTAGGCAGGAGTCGATAAGAGCGGATCGACATTACTACGCAGAAACGCACGTGAAGCTCGATCCACAGTCTTGAATATGCATACTGACATGAGCAGTCTCTTTTGGTACGCACAAAAACCTAAAGACGCCAGTGCACCGTACTCCGGACACGAGCACATCCAAGACGAAGAGTCGCTTGAGATTGATGAAGAGGATGAGGCACAATATATAGCTGATGAAAGATGACGCTCTCATCATGTTGCTAAAAATTCATCCAAAGTCCTGCATTCGGCGATTTTGGTGTATACCGTGGGGACTTCGACGAGATACAACCTTTCACTTGTAAACCGCTATGCTAGACTGGAACATTTTGGCGAAATACTTCTCGCTTCTCTTTGGATATCAGAGCAGGTCGATTGACCTCAATGCGAACTCAAATTACAAACTAGTCAAATTGCAGCTCGAAATTTCCCAGGTGACCGCAGGAAGCTCAAACTGTGCAATAAGAGAAGGGCAATTTGGTTGCCTGATTCGCGACTAGCGTAGGGCGTCGAGAGTGAAAAGGAGCTAAGAAATGAAAGACCTGCCTCATTGCCTGCGCCCAAAGACCTACGAAGAAACAGGCAATATTTGTGGTAAGATAGGAGAGAGAATTGATTCATGAGAGAAATGGCATTGAGGAATCGGAAGCTGATGTCTGTACTTGCAGACATTGCTGCATGGACAAAGAAGACCCCAATCTTGACCTACCCAAGTGACTGCGACCGGATCTGGTCGATCTAAATATTCATAAGGTTGGTCATAGCATCTTGGCCACTCATCTCTTCAACGTCCATGTCATCCACCTCATCAGCCGCGTCCTCGTCAACATCTGTACTCAGCATACAATCCATCACGTCGCCAGCATTTTCAACTTCCTCCTTAGAGACATGAGAAGAGTCATCCATGCCGTGAGTGTGCGCGCCAACGTCGTGTTCGTCAGCATCATCGTTTAGAAGAGAATCCATCACGTCGCGACCATTGTCCAATTCTTCCTCAGAGACACGGGAGGTGTCAGCAGTGTGCGCGCCAGTAGTGTCTTAGTAAAGGCTGCGTAGATGCATGTTGCGCTCCACCTCACGCGCCTTGCAGGCCGTCAACTCTTCCAGCGATAATTTAAACTTGCTAGTGTAGGCAGCAGAAAGTAGCTAGTCAAGAACTAGCTCGTTCAGCATGGCTTCCACGTTTCTAATTCCTTTGTTCTGCGCGGGCGTCACAACTGTAATATGTCAGATCAGCCGTGTTTGAGAGCTTTACGAATTGCACTAACCCTCAGCAAAAAGCCTCACACTTGTCTCATGGTTGTCCTGAACAGGATTTAAATTATACTACGTTAACCTGAAGCTCATATCTCTCCGTCGCCACTCCGAAACGAACGGCTCCCCTTTACCCATAAACTCAAGAAGATTGCTCACTCTCTCCGGTGCAGACTCGCCTACAGTCCGCGCCCACTCTTCGACGTGCTTAGTGTCCCTAACCCACCAGCCAGCACTCGTCTCCTCGATGTACTGCCTCCAATTCTTCGGAACCGACCACCAAATAACGCAACGTAAGCCAAAACGGCTTCCGGATCCATCTTCTTTTGCGGAAACGAAGTGACGATGTTGTCTGTATCTGGTCCTTTCGAGGCATTATAAGGCTCCAATGATGCTATCATTTCCGCCATGCACCCCTTTTCGCTCAGGATTTCTCCTTTGCGGCAATTTGGTTTCGGCTTCCAGGCTGCCAGATCTGCGTCAATGGCGGCATTCCATTCCGCGTCGGGATCGACCTCTTTGCTGCGCGTCCTGTAGTTTGAGAGAACGCTCTTTGCTTTCGGCGCTGCTCTTGGCCGGCGCGGTCGGGCGGAAGAGGAGTTGGCGGCCTGTTGATTGTCAGTACCGATACACAAAATTCCAAACGGACGAGCAAGGCTCAAACTCACCTTATTGGTAGTCTTCTTTACTCTTGAAGAAGCCTTGGAAACGCCAACCTTGCATTCCCCAACTTTCTGGTCGGCTCCCAGGCTTTTTCTCTTCAGATTCCTCACGACTTCGCTCTCATTCTGGTCAAGCACTTTCTGCTTCTTTGCCAGCTGTATCACCCTTCTTTCCTCGTTGAACTCGACAAAGTCACCGCAAAGTCGTTCTCCCTATCGCTCTCTCCGCCGTCACCAAACACTCCCACAATTCTAAATCCCTTCCCGTCTGCCTCAGGAAACTGCATCTCATTCGAGAAGGCGCGCGGAGCTGGACGGCGGGCCTGTACCGTAAGGTTAGGGCTGGAGGTGTCCAAACCCTCGATGTTAATAAGGATTTCTTGCTGTTCATCCGCCTTGCGGTTCTTTGTAGCGCAAAGGAGCAAGGTGATGCATTTTGCGGCGGGGGATGGGGTAGACCTAGGTCGGAGGGTTCTAGCCATATTTGCAGGCTTGAATCTAATGATATGAGAATGTTTTAGTCTTAGGTTACTCCTCTAGCTGTAGGTATGGGTGGATGGTTTCAATCGTAGCCGTTGTGCTGCGCAGTAGCCGCAAAGTCGTGATATACGATTGTACGTGTATCCTCCAGGCGTGGCTAATAATCTGAAATTTCTTAGTCGAGTGTAGACTTAATATACTCTACTGGCGTGTGAACCATGGTTGGCTCTACAATACCCTCTGGTGTCCCATGGAACTCGGTGATACCGTGGTTGCCATTGGCCTCTTCACAACGCGAACCGTAGTTCATAGTTATCGAAACCTTTTCAATGGGGACGAATGGTGTGCCGCATTAAAAATCGCAATGCATTCAAACCCCATTTTTGGGATACAAGGAACCCAAGAGTTGTCGCAGCACCGAAGAACTTGACTGTACGTCTGAAGCGGTATAAGAATGAACTGCTTCTGAAGAGTACGGCCCTAGAGATGCACTATTACACATTACTTTTAGTCCATACCGGAGGCCTACAATGCCGCCAAGGTCTCATATTCGCGGCGATTTCCTCCCCTCGTAATAGATAATACCCTCTCACGCTCGATAACCTCCTGCTCTTTGAACTTCGTAATCAGATCCATGGTACTGCGTCGCACACTGACCATACTTCTCTTCTCAGCAAAGTCATCGTCCTCAGCCTTGGATGTTAAGCTTGGGCGTGCACTTTCCCTACTGACGACGCTGTTACGACTCACCCGGCTAGCATTGCGAGAATGCATCGCTAAGCGAGTAGGCATTGTGCGCGAATGCATTGATGGGTGTCTGCTTTCGAAGGAGAACCGAGCTGGTCCACCAAAATCTTCGAGGCCAGAGTCGATTTCGGCACTGGCACGAGGGTATGATGGAACACAATCGTCATAGTATACTGACCAAACGCGGGCGTTATCCTTGGCATGTTTGTCTTCCTCAGTACCATCGTAGGAGGCCAGCTCGCTCAAGTTCGGTGCCGATGAGTTTCGCCGAGGTCGCAGTGTGGCCATCGAATCATGCGTCTGCGACTTCCCGACATCGTTGCTATCGCTTGCACGACGCCGTGCCATCGAATCCTCACGTCGATGGCCTCTGTCGCTACTGCCGTCCACCGAGGGACCTTGTTTCCATACTTCGGGAAGGATCTCAAGCTCTGGGAACTCCAAAACACCACCGGCCGCGATGGAGCTACGATGATTTCGCCCGTGCTTTCTGAACTCAGAGGACGAACTCTTGAAGATCTTCGAGTAGTTTTTCAGGAACGTCTTGCCAAACGTCATAGAGTTGCTCTTCGCCATACGTCCACTGCCCACTTTCTTCTTTCTTTTCCTCTCGCCTGGCATGAGTGGAATTGAGGGTATGCGTTCAGTAGGGTCAATCAGGTCTTCATCAACGTCTTGTGGCGAGGCAAACTTGATTGCAGCCTCAAGTGCAAAATCACGACTTTCCACTCGATCTGCCTTCCCGGCAGAGTTGGTCCGCTCTTCGCGAGTGTGTGAAGGATAGCGACCCCAGGCCCCGACAACATCCTGGCTGTCACCTTGTTTCTCGAACGCAATTGACACCTCTCGGCCAGGGATCTCCTTACCGGCACTCGCCATGGCACTGCGTCTTGAGACAAGGCGTGGACGAGAATGTTCCTCAGGCTCAGGTGTTTGTGGTGTAAACGATGCTCGGAATGATGGAGCAAACAGGCTCCCAGATGTATCTAGGGGCTCCGGCGTAACTGGTGCACTGGCTTCGTTTGCGCTGTGGCGAGTCATGATGCTTCCACTGCGTTCTCTGAAAGGACTTGCATGGGCAGCAAGATCTCGATTCTTCGGTAAGAACAGTGATGCCTTTTCCTCTTGATGAGCTTTCAGCGCTTGGTTCCAGACTTGATCGGCTCCCTTTTGTTTTCCTAGCGCGCCTTGTTCGGTCTGCAGGCTGATCATAGATTGCGATTGCCGTCGTCCCTTGTTGATAGGAACCTCTAACGTGTCGAATGCAGCATCACCGGTCCTGATTGGAGACTCGGGTGTTAAAGATACCTCGCTTTGACTTCGTGTGCTGAGGCGCTTCGGATTCAAAAACTTCATGATTGATTCCGATGGAGTTATCTTCTTTCTTGGAGGAGAGAGGCTGAAGTCTTCGCGGAACTTCGATTTCTTGGTATCAGCAATGCTGTTCTTGCGTGCCAGTGGAAAAGGTGTAATAAGCAATGAATCTGTCGTGGGTATCCCCTGTGCAGCTCTGAGGTTAGACGGCCCACGCCGCGGCATTGCTCGAGGGGTATCTTCATTGTCGGTCGGGAATGAATTGGAGCGTCTCGCTCGTGGAGAGTGAGTCATTGTACTGCCGATATTATCCTGACCTGTGCCGGTCTTTCTCAAGCTGTTCGAAGATGCGACAAAACTGTCAGGGGGGCTCTGTGGTCTACTCGAATATATGGACGATGCCATATCGCCACGTAGATCGTAGTCTCTGGGCAAGACCTTGCCCCACTTGGATGGCACTTTCGAACTCGCAAACCCAGAACTGGATGTCTGTCGTTCGTGTCGAGCTAGCTGTTTGTTCAAGTGAGATATGCGACTCTGGTCCGAAAGAGTCCGGTCACGAAACGGTCGCGAAGTAGAGGGAAGCTCAGGTGCGTCGGCAAGTTGCTCCCACGATAGCAGTGAACCAGAACGTAGGTGGTGAGAGATGCGCATGCTATAGAGGTGTATTGAGTGTCGTGGATTGTCTTCTTCACCTTCGTCTTCGTAAACCGCCTCTCCCTTCGAAGGCTCTGTATTTTCTTGAAGTGTACCTCGGAGAGAGGCGGACGGACGCGGGCTACTGACACATGTTGGTTCCTGTATGCGGATCTCAACTGATTGCACGTCTGCCCAAGGAGTTCTGCTGGGAGCCTTTCGAGAAGAGGCACTGCCGCGAGACACCGATGTTCGAATTGTGAGCTGCGCTGGTTTGACAACTTGATTAAGTGGCAGTACTGGTAGGGTGTGTGTGCCTTGCGGGCTGACATCAAGTGGTGGTATTGGAAATTGTGACAGGCGAAGGCTCTCGTTGATAGCCTCAGCCCAGGGTAGTCCATCCTGATCGTAGCTGGTAAGACTTGGAAGTCGTAACGGCGATATTGGTGACAACGGCGACACTTGAGGAAGACCCATTGACGTAGCAGACTGCGAGCGTCTGAAAGCACGGTTTCTCTCATCTGAGACATCGACCCGCAAGTTCGGTGCGCTGAAGACATGACCGACACGGCTAGCTAGTGAGACAGCTGCAGGCTTCTGGATCTCGTATGGCTGTGAATCACGGTTGCGCTCAGCGTTGGTACGGCTCTTGGTTGATGACCCCGGTGTTGCTTTGCTGCGAAAGTCAGCGATTAGGCATATGTTTTTGACCAGCTTCCCGCTCACCTGCTATTAGGGGCTGACCAATTGACGCTATGTATGCTCGCTCTCTTGCTGGGTGTCTTCTTTCCAACGTTTCGCGCAATATCGTCAAGCATCTCCGCATCCGAGTCATAACCGCCCTCATCAGGCTTCTTGTCACTTAACAAGTCCTTGCGCAGATCTGCTTTCGTGATCTTGAGCTGCAGCTTAGCATCATCGTTCGTCGTTCTGATGACAGTGTCCTGATCTCCAGTTGTGACCTTCTGCGTTGCCTCGATGTGGATCTTCGGTCCAGACTCTTTCTTGGTCAGATCTTTCGAGAACTTGCGCTTGATCAAGGAGCGCATGCTTGTCATCTTTTGAAGGCTGTGGAGACTGTACATTGATGCACGGCTGAAACGTGTACGAGGCGCGCGGGTTGGAGTGTCCAGGTCGTCTTGAGCATGATGGAATATTTGGTGGAGTTCGTGAATTTCGTCAGATCGAACGCTTGTGAAGCGGGAGTTTGGTGATCCATTGAGTTTTGGTAGTAGAGGTTGTTTCGCAGGCGTTGCGCCGCTCAGGCGAGCATTGGGTAGCTCTGGCGAGCCTGCCCTGCCCTCTTGCTCAGCGGTACAACACAGCTTTGACGCCATGCTCCGGGGCGCGGTGGTGAAATAAGTGAGATGAGTGCCTCTCTGGGTTACAGCTTGTTGATATTGGCAAATTTTGCGCCACGTGGTGTTGCTGCTAAATGAAAAGAAGAGGAAAGCACGCACGTCACAAGCGTACGAACGAACGATACGACAGCAGGATCGATGCGAAAGAGAGTAAGCGAGCTCATCATGCTTGCTTGAGCTAATATCGTTGCAAATCCTCGGTGTCGGGAGCAGCTGCTACTTCAGGTCGTCTTCACACGACGATTGCCGAGAAGGGCTGGTGTCTTCCCAGGCGTTGCAAAGACTACTGCATACTGCACACAGTTGCAAGCAATTCAAGTACTTAGAAGCACTCATTGGAACGATCTCACTTGCGTGGCTTGATGACGAAGCAATTGCTTGCACGACTTTTACTGCTGCGGTTGGATCCCATCGAGCTTCACTAAATGCAAGCACTCGTTCAGCTCGATAGCTTCTTGCCGCTTGCGTCTTCACTGTATAGGGATTGGTCTTGAATCCAAGCAGCAACGCCCCCGGTACATAGCTCGTTTACGATGTTCCAATTCCCCTCTTTTGCCGCATTGCGCACTCTCGTTGAACTAATACCCACACCTTCATTGGCCTCGACCATGTCAATATTGTCACTCCACTGGGGTTTGAAGCCATCCTTCTCACGTGTGCCGTCCCTCAGACCGTTCACATACTTCTGCTGCTCTTCCACAGTACCGAACTCGTTCGATAATTTATCATTGGCATCGGCTGGTCGTTGAGTGACGCGCAGCTTGTGCCCGGCATCGAAAAATGGCTCCAGGGCCGACAGAGGTGGGTCATACTTGGGATAGTACTTGGGGTTGCAGAAACGAATCAAGGTGTCGTAGCCGGTAAGGTGGACGTGGATCGGGTTCGAGGAGTAGAACGCAGGGTTGGTGTCTCGTATCGCAATCGATTTATCAGTGTAGAATGGCTCTTTTGTGAGCCCAATATCAATGGAGAGGTCTGCGAGGTCTGTGCCGGCAGACGAATTCTTGAGGGTTAGGGAGAAGTCCTCGGCGAAAATTGTCATCAGTGCAATGCGCTGCACGAAGCTCGCGGGGCTTGGTGCCTTATCTGCGTTCTGCGTGCTGAAAAGCAGCAGTAACCTGTAGGGATCGTGCTCTGATTTCCTACGATGCTTTAAAGCGGATTGAACAAGGGAGAGATGAGCTATTGAAGGAGGATTGAAGGAAGAGTCGAGGATGTAGAGTGTCTGCGGTTGCGTGTTGGTGGGGTTTACGGTGCGGACAACGCGGAATTTCGACGATGAATGAGTGAAGGAGGTAAGCGCAGACTCAAGGTCTGGTAGTATTGATCGCAAGGCTGCGATTCGTGAAGCCATGTTGTCCATGATCCGTGTTGAAAAGTGCTGAACGCGTCGGTGTCTTGAAGCTCCCAGGGTCCATCATCCCGAGGCTCAATGCCCACGTCATACGCACAGACCAGTGGCCCCACACTTCGACCACTCTTATTCCCGACCTCATCCATCATCTCCACTAGTTCGAACAGGCACAGTTCGTGTTTAGACTATGGCAATCATGCCGTACACACGATCACAGCAACGATAAAGAAAAACATCGATGCGCAGCCTAGAACGAGCACCACCCATGATGGCTCCTGCATCTGCTCACGTATCGACTTCTCTTGCTCGACTCTGCCTCTCCATCTGGGTAGACACCACTCCTCCTGATGTAGATCGAGAACTTCGTCAATCCACATCTGTTCGTCCTCGTCGTTATAGCCTTCGCTGTTGCTATCGCCTCGGAACTCTCGTCTTCAGAGAGCGCGTGTGCATCCTGGCCGTAGACATGCACATCCCAGCCGGGACGTACGCGAGCGTCCCAGTCGCCACCACAAATCTTCATCTTCTCGCTCACATCCCAGAGCCCTTCGAACACGATCCCTTCATTTTCAACGTCTACCATGAGCTCTTCCATGGAGTCCCAGTGCGAAAAGGTGGCATAATCGAGCAGCTTCACATGGACCCTTTGGCCGAACTTGAACGTAATCTGGACGGGACCATTAAGCTGAAATGATTCCCACGGCCGTGAAGGTGCACCGTCGTTGCTGATGGTTTTCAGATCCTCTAAAGATATGCCAGAATCAGTTCGTTTTGACCTTTCAACTGATGCACCAAGTTCGGTGTCCATTAAATGTCTCGGCAATCCAGGACAACGCCCAAGAACAGCATTTCGAATCCTACCAGTGAACATAGTGTGCGTCATACGCCAGTTTAGATGTTGGCTCGGGATGTTGTCCCTCGACAGCGGTTGTAAATCAAGGCGTATTCTTCATAATGAGGCTCGGTTCGGTCGTTGCAGAGATACGCACACTTGCGGAATTTGACCGATGCTCAAATAGATGTGTAACTCATATATTGATATCAACTGCTCGTATGCTCGCCGTAGCAACGCCGGGAGGAATGTCAAAATCCCTTTAGATACCCATCAAGGGATTAACAAGGGGGGCAGAATGGATCTTCTTCTCTCAAGATTGGGTGGCATAGTTCTCCTACATCTCCATCATTTCCGTACCAGAAAACCGAAGGTTGCACGAACCAGAGATTTGGAACCTACTGTCCCTGCAACGGATCGTGGTACCCGCCATCTCACAACGGCTGTCACGATTGCATTACCTCACTAACGGCTCATCTACAGCCAAACATCAATACACATGGCTTCAAATTATCGATAGCCCTCACCAAGAGTTGTAACGTACTGCCGGGAGATAACAAGGAGCAATGAGGCACCGCAAAGTCACTGCAACAACACAGTGAGGCTGTGGTAGCTAAGCGCTGTTACAGCGCAGCAATGCAGGAAGACTGTGCGCGACAAGCCGTTGAAACAATGAAGCGAACGTTGACTGTGCTGTCTGCAACATTTTCTTGCTCGGGACCGGGAGTGAGCGTATCATTCAAAGTTGTTGGCGGACCATATTGCCGCTTTTCAAATAACAGTACATATTTCCTCTTGTACTCACCACTGGACAAATAAAGTAGTGCAGCATACCTGGCTTCATGTGTTGCAAAGTGCAAAGTATGCAAGTGATGCGTACATGACTGTAGCTCACATTGAAAAAGTACACGGGCTGGCGAGTGCTGACCTTCGGAGCAACATGGAGAATGGCACGAGTGAAATGAGCGCAACAAGTAGGAGCACTAACTCATCACCACCCATCCAACACTACCTCCTCACAAGCATATCCCCATCACCAAACCACATAACACACAATCCATAACCCAGCGGCCTCACCCTTCCCCCCCTCAACCCGCACGCCACCCAGCCCAGCCCACCTCACCCCCAACCCCCAAACCCCCCATACCTCGCTCCCAAGCCTTTCCAACACGCATCACTCCCCTCCATTTCCAACACCCGCCTTCAGTGCCCCCCTCACGCCCGCTCTCGCCAACCCACCTCGTTTCCGGATGTGTCTGCATACTTATCTCATGAATCAGACGCTGCGCGAATGTAGCCAATCAGCGTTGATTATGTAAATTAATTACGTAAGCGGAGCGACTCCGTTGCGCAGTGTCTAAGGGAAAACTGTTTTAATTTTAACGTAATCTACCATCGAGTGAAACAACCCATCGAGTGAAACAGTTTCTGCCAAGACTACCTACTCCCTCATCAACGCGAAATGTCTCAACAACAAGACGCGCAATTATCTAACAAAGAAGGCAGAATCCAACTTGCGCTTTCTGCCTATACTAACTATCAATTTAAGAGCCTCCGACGCGCTGCGCAGGCGTTTAACGTACCTCACACAACCTTAGCTCGTCGATTCAACGGAATCACACATCGCTCAGAAACTCGTAACGCCCGACACAAGCTTACTACAACTGAAGAGCAGACAATTATCCAATACATTCTTGACCTTGATTCACGAGGATTTGCACCCCGGCTGTGCGAGGTGGCAGATATGGCAGATAAAGTACTGGGTGTGCGTAGTGGAGAGCCTGTAGGCAAGCACTGGGCTGAGAGATTTGTAACGCGCTCAGATAAGCTTAAGATGGCCTTCAACCGAGCCAAGGATAGGCAGAGGATACTGCAGGAGGATCCAGAGATAATTGGCGCGTGGTTTAAGCTGGTAGAGGACACCAAAGCTACGTACGGCATCCACGACGACGTCGTGCACAACTTCGACGAGACTGGCTTCCAGATGGGCGTGATTGGCTCTATGAAAGTCGTCACAGGCTCTGAGAGACGTACAAGGCCTGAGCTTGTCCAGCCAGGCGACCGCGAGTGGGTTACAGTCATCCAGAGCATCTGCGCTGCTGGGTATGCGACCCCGCCTTTCATCATCTACAAAGGACGCGTCCACATCTCTGCGTGGTACGAGACAGATATACCGCACAACTGGAAGCTCTCAGTCTCTGAGAACGGCTGGACAAACAACGCGCTTGGTCTAGAGTGGTTGAAGCACTTTGACGCGCATACAAAGACGCGCCAGGTGGGGGTGTACCGGCTGCTCATATTGGACGGCCATGAGAGCCACCTCAACCAGGATTTCAAGGACTACTGCCTTGAACATAAGATCCTCACTCTCTGTATGCCACCTCACTCATCGCACATCCTCCAGCCGCTTGACGTGGTCTGCTTCTCGCCGTTGAAGCGCAAGTACTCTCAACGCGTCAGAGACTTGGCACGCCGACGCGTCTTCCACATTGACAAGGAAGGCTTCCTACCAGCCTTTAGACACGCGTTCTTTGACGTGTTTACAAAGGCAGACTGTCAAAAGGCCTTTGAGGCGTCTGGACTAGTCCCTATCAACGCGCAGGTGGTGTTAGATCGCCTTGAAGTACGGCTGCGTACCCACCCCACCAGCACCCCCACCACAGGAGACACCATGGCAGTCAAAGACACCAAGCAATACGCACGAGTTTGGATCTCAGTCAAAGCTTATAAGCAACTCTTTTACTCGATCACCTGTTACAGCCCAGGCTGGCTTTTCTCAGCTTATTAAAGGTGGTGAGCTAATGCTGCACCAAAACGCGCTTCAAGCTGCCCGGATTTCTGAGCTTGAAGAGCAACTAGCAGTCATAACTAAGAGGAAAGCGCGTAAACGCAAGCGCCTCCAGCATGGCGGGACTCTTGAGTATGGTGAGGCAGCAGCGCGGGTGGCTGCTGAGGTGTCTGTGGCTGCTGAGCGGTCAAAGAAGACTCGCAGTAGTAGTTATCAAGAAAGAGCGCAACCAGGTGTCCGGCGCTGTGGGAACTGTGGTGGGACTGGACATAACGCGCGAACATGTAAAAAGGATACAGAAACATATTCTGAATCTAATGCAAGTACAGCGTATGTAGGTTTACTTTTTAATAGTGATGATATTGAGGTTTGAAGTTGTAGAGTTGGTCGTGCCAAGTTTTTTTATTTCACTCGATGGGTTGTTTCACTCGATGGTAGATTACGTTAGTACCTAGTACTTTAAGAGGCTGACTCGTGAGATAACTGCATACCGTAATCCGGGTAAATGACGTGCATCTGCACCTTCTCCAACCCGCCCCTCCGGACACGGACATGGCACCTACCCAACCCAACCCTCCAACCCAACCCTCCGGCGCAGCACTCCGATGCAGCAGCCAGACAAGCAGACCACCCAGAAGAAATTAATCGCACGGTTTTAGGTGACAAAGCCACACCAACCGTCCGATTAATTCCTTCTGGGTGGTGGTCCGTGCCCGCAAACATGTGACCGCGCACTCGCGGTGCGTCGCGCGGCCGAGAGGACGTGTGGCACACCGATCGGCGGATACCGGTGTTCCGGGGGTGATGTGAGAGGGGCGGGCCCGGGGTTCTGGGCTGGGGTGCTGGGTGCTTGGATTGGTGGTGGGGGGTTCGGGTTTGGGGATGGTGAGGGCAGGATGGGATGAGGTGAGGTGAGGTGATCGGTGTGAGGGGAACAGGACGGCAGTTGCGCGGTGTAGATACGAGCGAATGTGGGTGTGTGGAGTGAGGGTGTTTCCAGGAGAGACGTGAGATTGGAATGAGCGATACGTGTAAGGCGGGATGTGTAAATGGTACAATCGAGCTCTGCCCGTGAATTACTATCAGTCTGCCTACCCATAACCGTGCAACACGCACAAGTGAGGCACTATATTGATACACAGAGAAGAGTTGTCTATCATGCAATGTGCGCGTCCAAATAAGCCAAAGCCCAAAGCAAACCCTAGTGTGTGATGCAAACACTTTGCATCAAGAAGCTTCCAAACAATGTATTTCGTCCCTTCATCCCTTCATCATTCATGCTCCCCTTCTTCCATGTCGACTGTGTACCCTTCCGAACGCGCCCCATGCCATGCAAAACGTGAAAACAGATAATCGCCTCGATAGATACAGAAGTGTAATGGTTGTTATGATATAGTGTAAGAAAACGCTGCAATGATCCAAATTTTGTTCGAGTAACGCCGCGCGCCAATTCATGGGGGTTGATGTGATGATGTTTGTTTGTTTATACAAGGAACAGCGATGGGTATCCCAATATGTTGTGCAATATAGGAATACGCCCAATGTATGCAGTATCGTACAGAGAAGATTGGTGCGCAACAAGAGCGCTACGCTCATGCTTCAGGTGTCTGTTCAGCGTAAGTAGTGGCAGATGTGTCGGCCGCGCCAGGCGGGGGTATCTTCTTGACAGTACCATTGCTGCCACTGCGTGCTGAGCGTCGTCGACTGTCCATAACCTCTTTGGAGATATTCGAGCGAGCAAGCTCGGCATTTGAGATGGAATTGCTTCGTCGAGGCTTAGGTGCAGGTTTCTTCCTGCCCATGAAGAGTCCATCGTCTTCGTCGCTACTGTCGTCCTCGTCGCTATCGATTGCGTGATCGCCATCGTAGCCGGCAGGATCGTCGACAGGAGCGTCGAACTGGTTATGGGCAATTGAGTCTGCTGATGCAGTGGGAAGCATGCTTGCGAATCGGTCTCGGGGAGCGCAATCGTCTGGAACCGAGGAGCTGGCTGATGCGACAGATGGTATTGAGGGGTTTGAGGTCGACTGCGACATGGGCGTAAATTGCTCTTCAGATGAACAGAAGGCCAGGCCTCGCTCTTGCCCACCGACGGGGCTATTCTCGGAAGACTCTGCGTGCTGAGTACCTAGGTACTCCTCAACCTTTTGGCGGTGGTTGAAGGTCTCGTCGTCTGGGCTAGGTGGGCAAGCAGTGTGACTGAGTGCCGAGCCAGATCGCTGTGTCGCGGACACGGAACGGTCACGGCCCATATTCTCTTCTCGTACTCTGCGGCGAATGAATTCATCCTTGGCACGGCTGAATCTCTCGTCTGACGTCTCATGCGCACTTGAAAGCCAGTGCGAATTTGCAGTGTGCGCAGACCGTGAAGAAGCCTGTGACTTCCATGACCCAGGAGGTATGTCCAGGGTTGGGCCGACCTCAAGCTCGTTCGCAGCAGCCCATCTGCCGGCTAGACGAGATGATAAGGATGAAATCGATGACTGCCGTGAGGATGAATCAAGAGGGTCGAGGGACTGCGCGTCCGAGTAGCTGGGTGATCGACTCCGAGCAACAGTCGAAAGCTCCTTCA
Organism: Lizonia empirigonia; assembly: GCA_009982855.1. NCBI lineage: Eukaryota > Fungi > Ascomycota > Dothideomycetes > Pseudoperisporiaceae > Lizonia > Lizonia empirigonia. The sequence continues at coordinate 373,203 of JAADKA010000024.1, forward strand.
GGTCTGGCTGGTCGACATGACCCGGAACGTTGGTTGTGCTAATCGCGAGACTTGGTACGCCATGAGGATCTTGTTCACCAACCATGAGCCTGTCAATCGACTTGTCAAAAGACTTCTTCCGAACATGTTCCCGAGGAGGCTTAAGCCTGTCTTTGCTCTTCATGCTGTTGACGACCCTTCGCGGCAGGCCTCCAAACAAGCCGCCCAGGTGCGATCCAGTAGGCGTATCCAGAGCAGTTGGAGTGCCCGGTAATGCTGAAGGAATCTTCGGCGAACCAGGCAGGGCTTCAAGATCGGCCTGGCGTATCGTGTATGCGGAAGAGAAGGATCGGTCCTGCATAGCTGGTCGGTAGGTTTCGACGTTCTGCATAGGTGATGCTTTGCGAGAGTCAGGGCTGTCGAAGTACTTGGCCCGTTCTTTTGCCTCCGGGCTAGCGGTAACACTGTGCGAGAGAGGGTGCTCTGTCTCGCGTGATCTACCAAGCATGTCCAAGATAGCGTTGGGTGCTATACTACCTCGTCGAGCATCCTGACTGATGGTACTACTCGAGGAAGTGGTGCTCATACTGGTAGGCAGGTCATGTGCAGAGCTCTTTGCACGACGACGTGAGTTAGAACCGCCTCTAGTGAAACTCTTGGTAACATAGTCCGTAGCCTTCTTCGCAGCTGATCGTACTCGCTCAACGAAGCCGATAGGTACAACGGCTCTCTCCAGATCATCGTTTGAGATTTCAATCTTGCGACCTTGGGAGGAACGATCGGGGTCTGTCTCTTCCATCCACGAGTTGTAGTTGTTGATACCTTGAAGCAGCCATGGATGTCTCTTGATCTCGTGTATGGTGATGCGCTGCTGGGAGTCCTTCACAAGCAGGCGCTGCAGTAGATCACGAAGGTTCTCATCAATCTCCTCGTAATCGACGTCATGTGGAGCCCTCTTGGCGTTCGTGATGGGCTGCATATTGCGCCCGTGCGAGTTTGGTCTGGAGTTTGCGCGTTCTGAGACCGGTTTCAGTCGATAACGTGGTATGTAGGGTTCATCTTCGCTGATAGCTTTCATCAAAGCAAAGGGGTTATTCTCATGGAAGGGAACTCGACCATAAATGAGACAGTACAATGTGATGCCGAGAGCCCAGACGTCAATGCCTCCATCAATGTGTGGGGTTTCAAGACTGAAGTCTGTGCGGCAAAGTTCGGGAGCATAGAAGGCGGGTGTGCCCACTGTCTTGGCCAGTTCGATAGCTTCGTCTTCCTCTTGTACTTCAATATCCGACTGGTCACCAAGCACTTCGTCGGTCTTCTGACGGCCTAGATAAGAGACCCCAAAATCGGAGATCTTGATGCGGTGCTCCTTGGTGACGAGGAGGTTGGCAGGCTTGATGTCGCGGTGGATGACATTCTGGTAGTGGAGATACTCGAGCCCCAATACGGTGTCTTTGAAAGCCTCCCAGGCGCCTTGGATGGTCATCAGCGGGACGTAGCGAAAGTGCTCCGGTATCTCTTCCTCGCCATCGGGGTGAGACGAACTGCTGTCTGCGAGACTAGGTGTACGACCACGAACAAACTCGGTGTCATACGGCCCGTACATGGTACCTTCAAGGCCGGTGGCGGTCTCTTCTTCACCTTTGCTGAGACTAGGAGCATGGATAGATGAACGGAATGCAGTCTCCATAGTACCATCGGTGTGGGTGGAAGCTTCTTGCCGTTCGCGGAATTGGACACGACTTTGAGGACGCTCGTCACGATTCGAGGCTCGAGAGCTTCGTCCTGTCTCAGAGTAGGTGTCGTCATCAGAGTCACCTCCAAATTCGAAACTCCAAGGCTCGTTGCCTGTGATGGTTTGGCGACGAAGGTGCGCTTCTCTTGCTTCGCGGCGCCGTTGTCGAGCAAGTTTCTGGTGTGCGATCCTGATGATGCGTTCATCCTCTCGTGCTGCCGTGTCGTCGTCAAAGATACCCTCTGACTCTCGCTGGAAGCGGCGCCACTCGACCAAGGTAACTTCTGGAGCGCCTTCGATCCTCCACTTGACCTCTCCAAGTTCAACGTGCTCAAGTACGATATAGACCTTCTTCTTAGCCGGATCATCTATGACTTCGAGTAAGCTGACAATGTTGGGGTGTCGAGCCTTCTTCAGGATGGCAATCTCGCGCTTGATTTTGTCCTCGTGACTTGTGTTCTTGCCCAGACGTCGACGCTTGGAGTATCGGTCCACAATCTTGATAGCCACATATTTGCCGGTGAGCAGGTCCTTGCCAAGCTTGACCTTGCCGTGCACACCACGACCGAGCTCATCAATGATCTCATACTGGTTGACGACCTTACGGCCAGAGATGGGGTCGTGAGACACATCGGCGACGTGACTCTCTTTGGGTGCCTGCCTATGGGTATGATGAAGCCAAGGACTCGAGTAGAGGCCATCGCTGGGCTCTCGTGAGCCAGAGGTTATCCGTTTGGTGGGGTCGAAGAGGCCAGGACTGCTGACGGGCGAGTTGCCGGCGGTGCGCGGGGCAGATTCCATGATGTCACGGTAGTGGACATTCGAGGCGCCGAACGACGGAATGGCGGACACGGAGTTTGCAGAGAAGTGTGTGGGGTGAGCGCTCCGGGCGCGGACGATGGGCGGAACATAGGGCGTGGGGTATTGCTGAAACTGCAGCGCAGCGTAGGACTGGTTGGGGTAGACGGGGCCATCGCGCTGTTGCGGCACCACAGGTCCGGAGGGGAAGTGGTGGAGGGCGGCCGTAGGGTTCGCACGGACGGTGACGTTGCTGGTATTCGATATGTTGGAGACATCGCGCTCGTAGGCGGGGCGGGGGTGCTGGCCAAGAGGGTGCAGCGAGGGCCCGAAGTCGTCAGAGGGCGGGACCCCCGCCTTGTCTACAGAGACGGTTGAAGCGTTTGCGCTCGAGGAAGGGGAGGGGTTCGACGAGGCGGGCGTGCTGCAAGTAATGGTGCTCGAGTAGGCTCGACGGGGCTGCGGCGAGAAGTAGCTGGGCTGGCCGTCGTGGACGGCGTGCATCTGCTGGTGCAGACTGGCGGCGACAGCGTCCGGGACTGAGGGGAGCTCAGAGCGAGGGGTGCTGTCGGCCTCGTCCAGCGGCGGGCGCTGCTGGCTGGGGGTCGTGTCGCCATCGGTGGCCTCGTCGACATGCAGCGGCGTCGAGTCGGTGCGCGCGGAGGGGCCCATGTAGCACTGCTCCCCCGCTGTCAGGTCCGCATCCGGGCCAGTCATAGCGAGCGAGCGCTCAGTCGTCTCAGTTCAGCCGTGCAGTGCAACCATGTCAGAATCTGATCGGGGGCGAAGCTTCAGAAATTGGTGGGACGGGCGGCCGGCGGGTCTATCATCCTGCTCTCGCGGCAGGACCAGAGATTGCACGGCGGGGACACTGGGGGCGCGGGGAGGGGCGGCGGTGTCGGAGTGTCGGAGTGTTGGTGAGGGTGCTGGGAGCGTCGAGGTGCTGTGTGCGATGCTGGCGCTGCAGAGCGGCGGGCGGTCGAGGACTTCTTGGCTGCACGGCTGGGATGGGATGGTTGAGAGACACGATCGCCCAAACGCCGTCCAGATAGGGCAGTGATATGACGGCGGCCGAAAAAGTGGAGCAGCAGCTGGAATTAGCGAGTTAGAGGGAACCTTGGAACGATACGGGCGTGGTGGGGCTTGCGCTGGCGGCCAACAACAGCAACAAAGGCCAACAAATGCTGGGCGGGAGACGACGTGCCCACCGCACTCGGCGCCACGGGCAGAATGGCAGAGCGACGGGTGCTGGCGTGTGGAGAGCGGCCGGCAAGACGCAGCTGTTGAGCAGCCTGGCCGTCCTCATGTATTGTACTTTTGCGGCCGGCTGCTCTCTCACCACCACCCTTCACAACTCCAGCAGCGGGCTGAATCACATACATGGCGCCAACCTCAGTGCGGAATGGCTGCCTTGGTCGTGCATGCACCGCTAGCGCCGCATTGGCTGGAGCTACCCGGCGCTCAACACAACTTGGTGGCGCCCGCACCAAGAGGTGGTGAGGGGTGGTTCGTCGCTCATCTGTCAGCAGCAATCAGCGTTCCTGTTGGACGTTTGCTGGTCAAGCGAGCGCAGCGGCATGTGCCTGGCTGTCCACGGCCGCGCACAGAAAATTGGCCTGCCGCGATAAGAGCAGCGCGCAACTAAATTCTGCGAGGATGCCACTCTGCAACCAACCCTGCGCTCTGACGAACATGCACCCCTTGGACCCTCTTCACTGCCTGCCCCTTCCCCAGATTCTCCGTACCATAGCCCGATTCCTGATACCTGCACACTGCCTCTTCCCGCTCACCTCCCTCGCTACTGCTGTTGCGAACACCCGTCCGCCCGGCGTGCCCACAGAATTCTATTACGCACCGCCTGCCTATCGTCAAGTCACGGACCACCTCTCGCCCAAGTCACACTGCATCGTGGCAGGCCAACAGAAGAGCGTGCAGTCTAGACGCCGGCCATTATCTATCGTGAAATACCCAGAATGGCATAGAACAAATCATCAGTTTCTGCAGACCTGACACAAACGCTCTGGCGCAGCACGCATTGAGCTGGTGTGTCACGCCAAGCCTGGCTGGCCTCCCGGACTCTGCATAGTATCGTGAGATTTGTCACCCTCTGCATTGAAATCCATCCCTCGCTAGCCTCGTCCACGCCCCGACTGCTCGCTCGTGCTCGACTGCAGCGGCTTCTGATCTGACCGCCCAATGCCGACTGCTAGCGACTCCGCAAATGCCACGACTGCCAGCCGGACTGGTGCTCCACCGAAGACACCATCTACCAGCTATCGTGACTCGACGCTAGGCGTCTTCGCCCTGTTGCTGGCCTTCCGCATCGTGAATGCATTGACGCTGCGCACCTTTTTCCAACCGGACGAGTTCTTCCAGTCGCTCGAGCCTGCATGGCAGCTAGCCTTTGGTGGGGCCAGCAATGCCTGCATCACTTGGGTAACTTCCCTTCGTCCTTGATCAGTTCTATACTTCTAGTACTATCAAAGAACATTTTTGCCTAGTCTCACACTCGGCAGGAGTGGAGAACGCAATTGCGGTCGTCCCTGCACCCCGGGCTATTTGCAGCCGCCTATCGATTCGCAGCACAGTTAGCACACATCTGTGGCTTGAGTCTACCTGTCAAAGCCGAACTACTCCTAGCTACGCCGAAGGTTGTCCAAGCTGTGTCCGCTGCGCTACTCGATTGCTACACATGGAAACTCGCGGAGAAAGTGTACGGTTGTGGTAGTCGTACAGCCTTAATCACTGTATGTCATCGTCCCGCAATTTCATGCTTCGATCTCGTGCGTCTGATACTGCGTCAAATTAGCTTGCAATATCGGTATGCAGCCCATGGCAGTGGTTCTGCTCAACCCGCACATTGTCCAATTGCCTTGAGACCACTCTCACGTCAATCGCCGTTTACTATTGGCCTTGGCCTTGGTCAAGCATCGCAGAAGGCGGCAAGCCTTCCAGAGAGGGAAATTCATCAGTTGCAGCCCAAGGCCGTCTCGGTTCGGCCCTACCGTAGGCCATCACCCCAGATATCCGGTTAGGCTTTAGCTCATGCTCGTACAGGTTGCGTCTGTCACTTCTGCTGGCAGCTTTTGCCTGTATACTGCGACCCACAAATGTCCTTATCTGGCTACCGATATCCGTGTCGACACTATGGCAAGTCTCGGGGAGGCTGCGGTATATTCTGACCCGCGAAGTCGCACTATGCGGGTAAGTACACGAATGCGGTTGTCACCAAGCTGCTCTGGCCGCTGAACCTCAGGCTGACCCTTGCAGATCCTTTGTCCTTGCCTGCTCAGTTCTCTCTGACAAGCTCTACTACGGCGTATGGACTCTGCCTCCTCTGAGGTTTCTCTACTTCAACATCGCCCAGTCGTTGGCAGTCTTTTACGGCAAGAACCGCCCTGACTATTACTTCACCGAAGGTCTGCCACTCCTCCTCACCACGGCACTACCATTCGCCGCGGTAGGTTTGTATCGATCATTCCTCGGCTCTCCATCATTACCAATGGCGTCCTCGAGTAAGCGCTCCTCAATCTCTAGTGAAGACGTGCTTTCAAGTGTCGCCCGAAACACACTCTCACGCTTGGCTTGGACCTGCCTGACCATGACCGTCACACTCAGCCTAATCTCGCACAAAGAAGTCCGCTTCCTCTACCCCATCCTCCCCTTCCTACACATCCTCTCTGCAGGCCCACTCGCCTCTTTCCTCCCCGCCCGCGCCGCACCGTCGCGCCGCGCCACCATCGGACTGCTGCTCCTCACCAACATCTTAGTAGCCAGCTACGTCTCACAAGTGCACCAGCGCGGCGTAATTGATGTCTTGCATTATATCCGATACAAGCACGAAATCCGCAACAACCTCGCATCCCACCCCTCACCCTCTGCACCCCCGCTCTCCAACACCACCGTCGCCTTCCTAATGCCCTGCCACTCAACCCCCTGGCGCAGCCACCTCGTCTACCCCTCCATCGACGCCTGGGCCCTGACCTGCGAGCCGCCGCTCGCCATCCCGCTCGCGCAGCGCACCGCGTATCTCGACGAGGCCGACGCGTTCTACAAGGACCCCGGCCCGAGGCGGTGGTTGCGGGACAACATGGAGTCCGTGGCCACTGTGAGTTCGTCGGGGAGTCGGTCGGCGCAGTTTCTCGCGGGCCAGGATCCCAAGTTCAAGGTTCGGTATCGCAGGCCGTGGCCGCAGAATCTGGTTTTCTTTGCCCAGCTGGAGGACGTGTTGAGGGGTGTGCTGGGGGATACCAGGTATAGGGAGTGTTGGAGGGGGTTTAATAGTCATTTCCATGATGATGCGAGGAGAGTGGGGGATGTGGTTGTGTGGTGTCTGGATGGGTAGGGTGGTTACGAGTCAGAGGCTGGAGGAGAGGTATGTGTATGATAGGGGTATGTGGTGTTGAAATGTCGATAACATCAATTGATGGGACTAGAATTGACTACGTGATGATACAACATACTTGCACATCGATTGCAACAATACTGCTTCGGCCGCTGACAATACTAGCATAGCGCTTAGACTTTGCTACAGCCCGCCCTGGTAACGACTGTGTGTCCATTTGCCGAGGGCTCCGCGCGTGAAAAAAACAAATGAAAAATGAAAAAGAACCTCCTTGGCTGGGAGAGCTTACTCTGATCCCGAGGTAAACTCCGTTTTCCTGTACCCAATGTGCACGCATGGTGCGTCTCTTTTATCCTTAACGCCTGTTACTGAAGCAAACAAATCCACCATGATGTAGAGGAGGGTATGCCGATGTCCGTTTGAACGCCATTCGATGATGATGATGATGAAAACAATGAAGAGAAACTTTAAGCCACTGGCTCTGGCACGACCAGGGACATGACGGGTGTGGCTGGGGGTGAGAGAGGTGCGACCTCGACGGGCTTGATGACCTTCTCCTCGTGCTCGGCCTCGCACTCCAGGCCAGACCCAGCCTCGATATTCGTGCCGGCCCACTTCTCCAGCCGAGCCATCCACATAACGACGTTCAGGTCGAAGTTTTCGAAGAACACTTCATCAAGAAATCGCGCCTTCTTGCCGGCGTATGTATGGTACTCCTCGCGGATTGTATCCATATCGAAACCGCATATCCGTCTGAAGCAAGCAACGGTGCAGCCCGTACGGTGCTTGCCCTTGTTGCAATGGATCATAATGGGATGGTTGGTGCGGTCCATGATCAGACGAAGAGCACGCTGCATTTCGCAGGAGTCAACGCGGACCTCGCCTTTGTTTGCGCGTATGTAGACCTGGAAGTGCTGGATTCCGGAGTCGTCCATGAAGGCCTGGTACTCCGGCGCAATGGGCTCGGGCACCAGTGTAAGGATACTCTTGATTTTGAGGTCCTTGATGAACTCGTAGTTGGCCGGGTCAGGGTAGCTGCAACGGTAGATGCTTCCAGGGATGACGGCGCCATAGTTTGCGGGGGGGATGCGCATAGAGAGGCGATTAGGTACTACGGACCGGACAGACGAAGGAGTGAGAGTGCCAGTTTCGGTCGTTGATGCTGCTGAGCTGTCCACATTATCATGTGGAAGATCTTCGTGATGAACAGCAGCTGCATGAATGTGCAGCTTCTCGCTGACAGCAACATTAAGGGCTTCGAGGTACTGTTTGACCCTCTCCACCATGGTGAATTGAGCGACGTAGCTCTCGCTCATGGCACTGTCGGTGCTTCCGTTCGGAGTAGCCATTGTGAAAAGCGTAACGTTGAGTAGGAGTGTGCGTGTGGTATTCCTGGTGTGAAGGATGCTGAGCGATTGCTTGAGAGTATTTGTGCTTGTCTAGCAACCACAAAAACTCTTTTTCAGAACCTTGCGACTGTGCGTCTAAGGCTTTAGAGGGATTGGGGTCGGGAAAGGGTGGTCGCGTGTATGTTGAATGGCGGATTCAGACGTAGAAAGTGGTCGTGTGCAGAGCAATCGGGCAGAGGCCGACAGAAGAGCTGATGTACTGTCAGTAGAAACTCGCAATGTGTGAAATTTGTAGATGCTCTATAAGCCAGTCTTTGACGGGCGCCGTGCTGCCAGTCACGGTGTACGCCCATCATGCTGCGACTGTGATGGGCGGAGCCTTGTGTGAATAATGGCGGCGCATCACGGAAAAGGACCTTGGAAGCAAGAAACAGGCTGAACGCGTTCAGGTACTTACTCTGCGGTCAGCTCGAAGTTAAAGCAGACATTGTATTTGCTTCTTGCGGTTTGGCGAAGAGGCAAGATGCATGGTGTTGGAGTGGGAGTGGTGGGAGTTGGTGTTTTCGCCCTCAAGTCCCAGGCGCGTGTGTTTGGGTGTGGGAGCGTGAAGCGGTAGCGAGCAGTCGTCGAGCCGTTGGGAAGGGTGTTTTGTGATTTATGAGAGTGGTGTTGTGGGAGGTCGGTGGTCGGGCGGGTTGCGGTTCCAGGGTTGTCTCTTTCACTAGCAGTTCCACGGAATTTGTCCACTTATGCGCGAGGTCCGCGCTTGCCTGGAAGATGACTCGCCAAGCGGATACGTGCGTCACTACCCGCCCGTTAAATCCGATTATTCGAACCCTTTGTGCAGGAACATGGCCGAATTGTGAGCCCCCTTTCAGCGACGTGCAGCATTTGTACAATGAGGCTCTCGTGGCCCAGAAGACAATGCAGCACGTGCGTAGCATGCATAACAGCATCCACATTCCATTCACAGAGCAAGAGGTCGCCAAGTGGCTCGCGTCAGGTTTCTCATATTTGGTCACCCCGCTATGGCATGACGCGGAGGGAGCCGGTCTCAACATCGTCTCGGTACCGAGACTCCTGCGCCAGCGAGGCCCCCGAAAATTCTTGCAGCAGTGCTGCGTTGAGCGTTCCGCGTCGTTCGACTCGCTCGAACCACACTGACGCATATACACGGGACGTATTTCTCGCACTGCTGCATTAGCTGCAGCCTCGCGTGTATACAAATGAGAGGTGAAGGTCTAGACACCCGGGACTTCCAGCCTCACCAGAATGCCGCTAGCAGAGACGTCAATAGTCTTGCGCATATACGGCCTTGCCTACATGCCATTGCAAGGATGTTCTCAAGTCACAAATAGCGAAGTCCTCACAAGGTTCTCCAAGTGTCGAATCGCTGCTTTCACGTGAAACGGCTGAACACTTGATCCTCCACTAATCCTAATCCATACTAACGCGCTTTCTTCCCCAGAGTCCCGTGCTCCCTCACGATAACTGAGCTATGATACCTCGGTCACTCCACATAGACTCACAATTTAAAAAGGCATTGTAGTGCCCATTGCCGCTGTTGAAATCCAGTGACAACGTAGCAATGGATGCCTCGCGCTCCTCATCCACGTCTCGGTCACGACGCTCCTACCCCAACCTCCACAACCTCTCTCTGGCACCCCTCAGCTCCAAATATCCTCTCGATGCCTCGGCGCCACCTACACCAGAGGAAGAGTTGAGCGGGACACGAACACCAACCACCTCGTATATCGCCCAAAAGTCCGCACTGACGACCCCAGGCATACTCAGCCTCTCTCAAAGTAGGAGCGGATCACGCAATGGCCGCCGGGCTAAAGCCTACGCTTACGACAGCTACTTCATAACAGAGAGGGAAGATGTAAGAGATGCAGGCGACATACCAAAGGCTAAGAGCACGAACACTCTGCATCCTGGCGTGTCATTCGTAGAGCCAACGGGGCAATTGGAACAGAAACGACATCACATACGCAAACACACCGCTCCGCTTCCATTGCGTATGCCACTCCATCGACATCACACAAGCGACGGCAGCGATGACTGGCTACACCGCGCCGGACTCGCCATCGCTGGCGAAACACGAGATGCTCGAGGGCAAGGTTGGTTGGTACGAAAGGAGAGTTCGATATCGCTGGTAGGGCAAAGTGATAGCTTCGAGCACCACGCCTCCCACGATGGCCGGCACAAAGTATTGCTATCCGGCGAACATATGCCCGACATAAATCAGGGCGACTATCCTACCTTCTCGCCGCGAATGAGTCGCGCAGGAAGTAGGTTGCAGTCTCGAATTGGCAGCCGCGTCCCCAGCGCACATCAAAGCCGTCGAGGCTCACGTGTAGGATCCCGAATCGATCTTGCTATGTCTGGATTGCCAAGCGCCAGACAAAGTTTCGATATCGACGTTGAGGAATCGCCCATCGAGCCCGACTTTGTCGAGGCTGACGAAGAAGAAGGTCTAGACGACGAGGAAGAAGTCGCTCGTCTCGCGCGCGAGCGTGGGCTCGGTCTTGGCGGGTGGATGGACGCACTTATCGGTTGGACATTGTTCTCGGTAGACGAGGATGGCGAGGTCAGCGACGAGGAAGAGGAGCCGAAGGACATGACGGAGGAAGAAAAGAGACTGATGAGAGAAGTTGAGGCGAAGAGGAGGAAGATGGAGCGCGAGAGCATCATTGCTGCGAGTGCGTTCAAGGGCCAGGAGGAGGGAAGTGAAGAAGGTGGTGAGGCAAGATTGGACGTGCCAAAGCCGCCTGAGGGACAAGAGGCAGGCGGATGGCAGGATGCTGCGTGGTTGCTGAGTGTTGCATCGAAAGCACTGTTCTGATTTGAGTTTTATACCTTTGTTTGCCTGTCTGCGAAGGCTTACAACTATAGCCAAGTCTCACGACGCAAGATTGCTCAAGCGGTACTGCTGTTCATCGTAAGCTCTTGCGTACCAGTATTTCTGCTTCGCGGGAAGGCTTTGCCTGCCCATCAGTTGATGGCAACTATTTGTCTCATCGTAGCAGCTGCGGCTTCTGTCTACTCTTCCGTCCCACCTACCTTAGAGATATTCTCCATCTCCTTGTACTTTGGGTACCTTGGGTGCAGTCGTTCACGCTTATGGCGCGACTTATGTCTTTCTGTCGTTTCCATAACATAGCTGTGTCGCCTCCAGTGTGCGGAAATATAACGCTAAACGCGACTGCGTATATAAACCACAGCCGCACATGCGAGAATTACTCGACAAGGCAATGCATGATTTGCAAGAATGTATTTGAACGGCACGGCAATTAACGACAGGAACTACTCTCAAGTCCAATTAATGCTATTTGTCATAGTCCATTCCGTATTCGACGAAGCGAATGTGAAGACAAGCCTGCAATTAGATTGCCAGGGGTATCATATCGTACAGCACCCTTGTAACACCCAGACGCCTATAAACAACACTCTAAACCGCTATGCATACTACCATACGCTCAACAGTCCCAAGTCTTCAGCTGGCTCATCGAAGAAATTCGTATTCCTTTGACCCAAGGATCTCATAAAGCCCGACACTTGCCTCGGCCACTCGACATGATGCCTCAAGTGATGCGGCACATTTCTGTAGATCCCCTCAATCCAGCTCATCATCGCTGACGGTGCATTGATGCCCTCGAAACCGATGCGTTCCAGGTACAAGATTGGTGTGAGGATGGCCTGGACGGCGATGAAGTGCGCTTGCAGGATCTGTGCAACACTGTTGTTCGGGTCGATGAAGGCTTGAAACTCGTCGTGCGACCAGCGTGAAGGTATGTTGTAGAGCGTTACAAAGGATGTGTATGCTTCGATCGGGCGGTCATATGCATTTTGCACTGTGATATCGAGGGCAGTCCAATAGGTCTTTTCGAAGGATGACATGTTGAGGTATTCAATGGAGCGAAGAGAAATAGCAGCCTGATCAAGGTCTTCGTGGTTTACACAGCTGTATGGTGTAGCTGTGCCGATCCGGTCCTTCATTTGCTGAAGGTGACCATCTTCGCCAAAGGCCTGGTGTAGTCAGTAACAGTGCGCTTGCTGTTGGGGTGTGGAATTCAGCGGACCCTAGTGATTGAAGGTGAATGACTCACATTGAAGTTAGTCTCAGAGCCTAACGATGTTTCGCCACTTGCAATTAGATTGCATCCTCTGACCATGGTCAGGAACTCGGCGAGGCCATCCTGGAGATGGCTGGACTGAAAGGCTAGAGCCAGTGCAGCAGCCATCCTCGCATCTTGTTCGCTTCTGGATTTCGGTGGTACTGACAATGCTTCATTCAGTGATTTAACAGCTAGGATGCGATGCTGTATCGCTTGTTCCGCAGCACTTGTGCTTGATACAGCTTCCAAATGCGAGGCAGACAACGCAAGAATCGAGTGTATGAGGTACTCATACTGCGCAGGTTAGCGTGATGTCAAGTGGGGTGGGAGGACGAGAGGCGGCCTCTTCAAATATTGGGAGTAGATTATAGATAGACAACGTACGTTATGTGCGAAGCTTGGGATCACGGTGACCCAGATCTTGTCTGCACCAACAGGTAGGTGTGGATATGCGGTGATAAGGAAATGGTGGAACAAGCGCATATCAGCCATTGTCTGACAACGTTAGACTCTACTGAAAGTGGTATATGCCTGAGTTATCACGTACGAAGACACCAGGTGTCGAACGTAAGTTCACTGCCTCCTGTGGATGTGGAGGGTTTTCCAACCTCTGTGTCAGCTGTATGATGTTGACTGGGTAGTCACATTGCAATCCTGCCTTGATGCAGTGGTTGCATTCTGGATGCTTTTCATTGCACTTGATTCTACGCCTCTTGCAGTTGAAGCATCCGCGACGCGACTTAGTGTGCCCTTTCCTGGGTATTGGTTTGCGAGGTTGCGATGGCCTGCTGCCTGGCCTATAATCTGAACCCGTTGGAGAGTCGCTGGAGGTACTCGAGGAGTCTTGCATGCTGTTGTTGCGAGAAAGCATCGGAATGCTTGCCTGTAATCTGCAGTCAAAGTGTTCCATCAAATTTGGGGGCTTAAGTTAGACCGGGAGTGTGGAACAAAACCCCAGGAGTCAGAGGGGGCCAGGTGCGGGAGCTGCATACGCCTGACCTACAGCCTTACGAGATAAGAACCCAATACCACGGCGAATGGAAGCATAGTTCGCTAAAAGTTGCAAGGAAGTTGATTCTCGAGTTGACACCGGGTTGGTCAGGCTTCGGTTAGTGCCTGGCTAGAACAACTCACCGGTGAGCGGCCAACGGTCGGTGGCTTGAAGGCTGTGCGGCTTCGACACGTCGATCCAAGTGGTGCAGGAGTGCCTTGCTATGTACGATCTGTTTAGGCTTCTTTTGCGAGGACGTGATCAGAGCAGCGACAGCCTCAACTACAAAGTCTTATGAAGAACGCACCAACCTTCAAGGTGGTACTAAAAAGCACCATCGTCAAAAACACCTGCCCTTGCTTGTTTCTTTTTGGCAGTCTATTTTTGCAAAATTTGGCGAGGACAAGCATCGCCAAGCAGCGTGATATGCGCCAACTTTGGCAATTGGTAAAGGCGCCCGTCTCGTGAGGGGCGCAGCAACGTGTATCGAGAATTCTCCTAATAACAGAAACCATAATGTGACATCTAAAGCTGGAAGCTGTTTGTCCATGGACTGTAGCTGATGATGTTGTGATCGAAAAGCTGGAGGTAGCGTGGTGCCAATCCGCTAACCCTTGTCAGTGGTGAAAGAATGCCCCACGTTCCTAGCTGTCGGGTTTCAGCGCCCCTCCACCATTCACGTGCGATACATCATCTGTGCTATATTGAGACTCGTCGCGAGACTGCAGGGATAGAGGCACGCTTGAAGCATGCCAGTTGTCGAAATTACCCAGCTACGTCTGAAGGGGCTGACCGTCCATGATCCAGCGTTGCTCGAAAGCCTATCGTTGGTCCGAGGCAAGCTGCATACGAATTCACGTTTCTTCAGCTGTATCGAAGACTCAAGCCTCATCTATATTTTTGGCGTCTAGCTAAGCTTAGATGTGCACCTTGAGTTCTTGGCTTCTCCATTGCGGGACGAGGTGTTGGCTCCGCAAGAGGAGCTACTCGACTTCCAGTGGACAGTACACCTGGAACACAATGAGATCAATCCACTCATGCTTGGTTCACCTTTTATAGCGATTGAGAGGCTCGGCGTCGACCTGGATCATGTTGCTGCCTACGACCAGATCATCGACGAGCACGTGCGAGAACTTCGCATGAATCCATCCTTGAGTGTGGCACATGGAAGGCGTTGTGACGATCCAACGGGGAGCCAAGAGACCATCATTCTCACCAGCTCGAGTTCTCCAGGACCTCATCCCAGCTTCGCAGTTAGACATGCCGTGCTCTGTCATTGTTGCGACGACAAGGGACCCTATCGCGAGATCATGTGTCATCACGGCCGGAACATGGAGCACACGAAAGCTTTTAGGCTTTGAGGGGCATCTCTGTTATTAGCTGCATTTTCGGTCTGCCTCATTACGACCAGCCATATGAACAGCAGCATTCCACACCAGAGGAGAGGACGGCATGGAACAAGGGTCTTTCCGTTTTTGGTAAATGGCCACAGTTACGGCCCGCCCGTCTCACGGGGTCTCCGTTGGCTGCCAAGAGTCTGCCTGGTAAATTGTCCACTTCAGACGGTCAGTGTTGGTGGTACAGTAACAAATGGCTGAACATCGAGTGGCACAGAAACTGGAAAGCATTTGTAGCTTGGAGAATTATCCAGAAAGGTGGAAATGCGGCTTTAGCAGCGAAATTTCGTTTCTCGATTCAGCCTTGATAGACCACTGGCCTCTAAGTATTCGTTTCGTTTCCCAGCGTAGCCTCGGAAGAGAGTTTATCCCCTTGAGCAAGTGTCCTTCTCTGTTCATAAGTAAAGCAGCATTCCCAACATCGAACATTTCCCTTTTTTGGATCAACCTCATTCATTAAGCTAAAAAACATCGCTGCGAGGTTGAGAGTAGGTCTTGTATAGAGAATAAATAGTAAAGATTTTTAAGAAAAAGTGTTGGAAAGTGGAATTGCACTGTCCTAATCAGGCTAGCACCACGTGACCGATAATCCTGTATTTAGCCCCTGAGTAACGTAGTTTATAAGCGAGTGAGCCGTACAAGCGAGTGAGCCACCCCACCAACTTTGCGCACCTCTACGATCGTATATCTCAACAACGTGATGATACAATATATAGATATGTATAGAGTGAATTAAGCAGTATCTAATATATCCTTTTTACATGTACGAGAGTTATGACCAGTCTCTCTACACCTTGTGCAGCGCGCTAGAGCCTGGCGGTTGCGGCCTGATCGCTCTCCTGTCCGACGCTCTTCACGAGCAATCTGCTGATCAGCCTCACTTTGAGCGAGTATATCCTCTCCAGCTCCCTTTGTTAAGACTCCACGCTGCTGTATACGCTTTTTCTTACGCTGTTTGCGCGCTGACGCTGCCTCATTAGCCTTCTCAAGGCTGGTAATCCGATCGCGCATCAGCTCAGCTGAGAGCATTACTACCTCTGCTCCCTTCTTAAGCTGCTTAATTGCTTCAATGATTGAAGCTGGTGATGAGCTCTTATGCTTTCGAACGCGCTCACTTATCAATGTTGATTGGGCTTCAAGCTCGCGTACGTTGCTCGGGGTACAAGCCTCCCAGACAGCCTCTGGGAGAGCAGCTGGAGAAGGTGTACGTAACTGCACGTCAAGCTTTGATAGTACAACGTCTGGTTGGAGAGGCACAAGGCCTGCACCTCGAAAGGCTGAGCAGATATTGACTGAGGTGAACGATCGATTGAACGCTGTCTTGAAGGCTGGCAGAAACTCGAGCTTGGTGATATGGTTGATGTGGTGGCGGATTAGGCTCTCAACCTCACGGCTGTACGCGCGCTTCAACGGCGAGAAGCAGCCAACGTCAAGCGGCTGCAGCAAGTGCGATGAGTGAGGCGGCATAGAGAGCGTGTAGATATTGTTCTCCTTGCAGAGCTCTTGAAACTCAAGAGAGTGGTGGCTCTCGTGGCCGTCAAGGACGAGCAGGCGACGCGCACCAACGACGCGAGTCTTTGTGTGAGCGTTGAAGTGCTTCAGCCACTCTACTCCTAGCTCGTTGTTTGTCCAGCCATTGTCGCTGACTGCGATCACCCAGTCGCGTGGGATCTCTGCTTCCTCGTACCAGGCAGATAGATGATACTGGCCAGCGAAGATGATGAACGGCGGGACTGACCAGCCAGCAGCGTTGATCGCAGCGATCAACGTCACCCACTCGCGATTGCCTGGCTGGATAGCCTTTGGCCTGCCTCTTCTTTCTGACCCTGTCACGACGAGCTGAGTCGTGATCTTGCCCATCATAAAGCCAGCCTCGTCAAAGTTGTAGACGTCATCATCGCAGATGCCGTACTTGGCCTTTGTCTCCTCTACAAGCTCAAACCAGCTTCTGATCAGGGCTGGATCCTCGCATAGAGCTCTCTGCCTATCGTACGCTCGATTGAAACGCGTCGTGAGACTGTCTGTACGCTTGACAAAGTTGCGCGGCCAGTGGACGCCAACCTGACCTGCGCCGCGCGCAGCGAGCAGCTTATCAGCCATATCACGTACAGCTGCGTACGTAGGCGCGAATCCACGTGTATCCAAGTCGAGTATATGTCTGACAATCACCTCCTCCTCTCGCTGAGAGAGCTTCTTTGAGTTGGGCTGGCAATCGCGTCGGGTAGGCTTCCCAGCGCGTCGGCGGTGGAGCGTTGCTCGAGAGACTTCAAACGTGCTTGCAGCACGTCGCTCAGTCTGGATTTGATTTGTATCAAGAGCTAATATCGCAAGACGTATATCAGCCTCATGAGAAGCGTGTTGAGAAAGAGTTGGTTGAGTCATAATTAATTCAAGTGTAGAGGTGCGCAAAGTCGGTGGGGTGGCTCACTCGCTTGTACGGCTCACTCGCTTATAAACTACGTTAGCGCAGACTCCAATCTACACACTTACATGCCATGACTGAGAGAGTCATTCTTTCTCAATAGAAAGTACTACTAGCTATTTCTTAAAAAAAACATCTACAAGTATATTTTAAGGTGCTTTTTTTATTAGATAAGTTATGAATAGACACTGCCTCTTTTGCACAGTCTCAGGTATATTTTCCTTGGTCGACCGTCAAGTATATCTTATTCTTTCAACACTCATTCACTAAGCTCAGTAACTCCCAAACTCCTCCTCTTTCTTGATTACATCTCGACAGCACACGAGCCTTATTCTCCAAAGCATAGAATTGTGTCCAACAACACATGACAAGTGACCGAAGGAGATGCTGGCATTCAACCAAACCGGTACTGGAGTCTACGGAAAAACGAAGTTGTCATCGAGAGATCTCCACGAAGAAGACAAACGCCAACGAATCAAGATTACACTGAATAAGGCTTTCATCATCTACGAATGCGAAACTCCTTGTTCTCTCGACCCACGCATACGCATACGAATCATCTCCACTGCGCAATCTCATCACCGCCCCTTCCTTGGTTCCATGTTCTCTGAGCGCCAATCGAGTGCGACAACGGCTCAACTTCCACAACATCGGATTCATCCTCCGCCACACGGTAGATGTGCTCAGAATAAGCACAGACTAAGACCTCGTAAGGCGTCCCGTCCCGTACGCAAGCATGCTTGACCTAGAGTCAAGCACCTGTGCCAAGTCACTCCACTCCGCCAACTGCAGCCGCCATCAACGTCAATCTCGCGGACCTGCGTAATTCGAGACGGTTTGATTGGCCATACACTGCAGCGGATCGTCCAGAACTGTCGACGAAGCTTGAAGTTTGGCAATCCCTTCACTCAACATACTGTAAATAGCTTAGTCGCTAAGGAAAAGGTACGTATGCCGAATTGCAAGACGCGTCACAACACCAATTCCTCATGTCACGATGGGTCTGTCACGGTCTTCAAGGCAGGGCTGTGAAGTCCAAGGTCTGCTTCGCATTGTGAGGAGCCTTATTGGTGCGCATTGGCTCACGCATGTGTAGAGACGGACGTGGTGTTTGAAACAAAACTAACGACAGAGAAACAGGGGTGCACTGGCAAGACCAGAGCTTTGTGACTGAAGATGATGATTTTCCGTGCTCAACGCAGAGCAATGGATGCTACGAAGCACATCCCGTTTGCATGTGCTCAAGAGAGTAAGACACATTGCGCAGATGTCGAAGAAGACGCTTTCTTCAGAACGCAGCAATTGCAGCAAGATTCGCACAGCACCACGAAAACCTGGGGAACACCTACGCTGGAAGATCTCATCTCGCGCTTCATAGCATGTCTTTGCCAAGTCAGATGCAAGTCCCTAACCCATCGCCTTGCGTGTGCTTAGTGACGACTTAGCCTAAGCAAGGCTTTGAGTATAGCAAAGTTACCGCTCTAAAAGTAGAAACAATTTAGACTTCCTATGATATAAAGCTTCAGGTCTCAAGCATCCATAGAACCTTCCTCATCAACTCGTTCACTTCATCACTACAGTCCATTCACTTCGCTTTCTCAATCGATCCTTCAACATGAAATTCATCTCCGCTCTGGCAGGAGCTGCTATCCTCGCTCAGCAAACTGCTGCTCATCCCGGTGACAGCCCCGAGGAGCACGCTCTGAGATCGCTCAACGCAATGCGTACTTGAGCACTCACAAGCGCTCGCTCGCTCACTGCGCCGAGACGCTGAAGGCTCGTGGCAATGACCTCGCCATGGCTCACCGCCGCAGCCTGGAAGTGAAGAAGATGCGTGCTAAGCGTTCCATTGACCAGGGTAAGTCCAACGTCTCAGTTGAGGTTTGAAATATGATTACTAACAAAGAGAGCAGTCAAGAACTACCTCCGTGCCCGTGACCTCGACACTGTCCTCGCTACCTCCCACGCTTCCAACCTAACTGGCATCACCGCCGATACCGACCCCTCGCTCCTCTTCACCGGTAACAACTCCTGCATCCTCACCCCTGAGGTCACCCAGGGCCTGTACTGGGTCTAGGGCGAGCTGATCCGCGAAGACATCACCGAGGACCAGGAGGGTGTGCCTCTGCACCTCGACATCCAGGCCATCGATGTCAACACCTGAGAACCCGTTCCCTCTGTCTACCTCGAGCTGTGGCACTGCAACTCCACCGGTGTATACTCTGGTGTCGTTGCCAGCGGCAATGGCGACAGCAGCGATGAGACGAACCTCGACAACACTTTCCTTCGCGGCATCTCACAGGCCGATGACAGCGGTGTTGTGCAGTTCGACACCCTGTTCCCTGGCCACTACACCGGCCGTGCTACCCACATCCACGTCATGACGCACACTCTGGATGCAACTGTCAACGACAACAAAACTTTGGCTGGCGCTTCAGTCACCCACGTCGGACAGATGTTTTTCGACCAGGACCTCATCGAGGCTGTTGACGTCGTTGAGCCGTACGCTAGCAACACGCAGCAGATCACCAAGAACTCCGAGGACTCCATCCTCAGCGAGGAGGCTAGCGATGTTGACCCCATGGTTGAGTACGTTCTCCTCGGCGATGATGTCTCTGAGGGTATCTTCGGATGGTTGGCTTTCGGCATGGACTCTGGTGCTTCCTACAACGTAACGCCTGCTGCGAACCTGTACGCTGAGGGAGGTGTTGCCAATGCCAACTCCGGCATGGGCGGAGGCGGTGCTCCTCCTGGCTCCAACGGCACTGGAGGTGCTCCTACCGGCGCGATGCCTTCCGGTGCTGCACCCTCAGGCGCCACTGACCTCGCACTTGGCTCCACCTTGACCACCACAGTCTCCTCATCTGCTGCTGCCTCTTCGTCCATTATCTGTTCCACTATCTCTTCCAGCGTCGCTGTCTCCGTCGCTCCCTCCGCTGCGCCATCCAAGGCTCCTCAGGGCGGTAAGGGCCATAACCAGGGCAACGGTCAGCAGCAGCAGCAAGGTCAGAAGCAGGACCAGCAGTAGGCACAGAAGCAGGAGAATGGTCCTCACCGAAACTAAGCCGTAGGCGATTCGTTTGAGTACTGAGCAGCGGTTAGCGAAGAATATAGCGAAGGAGCACATCTTAGCACAAACTTTACACACTCGTTAGGAAATCTGGTATTTACCTGTACATTACAA
Organism: Lizonia empirigonia; assembly: GCA_009982855.1. Taxonomy (NCBI): domain Eukaryota; kingdom Fungi; phylum Ascomycota; class Dothideomycetes; family Pseudoperisporiaceae; genus Lizonia; species Lizonia empirigonia. The sequence continues at coordinate 393,521 of JAADKA010000024.1, forward strand.
CCAAATGCAAGCATTTGACATCCCCTTCAACGTTCCAAAGTGACTGACCCAGGAACGCCTCTCACCTAGCGCAAGCGTGACCCCCAGCACGCTCAAAAACCCACTCTCACGCATCGCACTCCCTCAACCCCGCCAACAACGCACTCAAGCTCTTCTCCCTAACACGCTCCTTCCCATCACTCTTCTTCTCCTCAACAACCCCCTCAGACCCGGCCATCGAGTCCAACTGCCGCGCAACAGTCTCGCGGTCCAACACCCTCCTCGCGTCCTCAACCCCGCCAATGTCCCTCACGTTGGCGTACCCCAGTTCCTTTAGCCTGCGCATCGCAATATCGCTCCTCCTGCCACTCCTACAGTATAGCGTGATGCTGTCGTTCTTGTCCACATAAATACCCTGCTGTGCATATATCTCAGCGAGTCGGTCGATTGAAGTGTATTCGATATTGACTGTGGGTGCGAGATCGGAGACGAGGGGGCCGGTGGAGAATTCGAGCGGGGAGCGGACGTCGATTAGGAGTTCTTGAGGCATTGCGCGTGTGGACTGCACGAGTATGTGCGCGGTATTGGTGTCGAAGATGCAGCTCGACTTGCGCAAGGTAGGTCGTGGAGGGGTAGCGGGGATCGAGGAATATCGCGATAGCCCCACTTCTAGGGCTCACAATCACGATCCTCATCACTTAGAGATTGAGTGAGAAACCGCGTTTATCTTTGTGATTGTTCATTCGCCGGCAGATGCCTTTTCATGTTATATGCACATGGATACTACGGCTATACAAAAGTGCTTGCGGCTGCTGATTCTTCGGCCGTTGCTTTTGAACGCCCGTGCCAGCTGATGCATCGCTGCCGTGTCGGCATATCCTTTTTGAACTCCAATATCGACAAAAGTCCCCCCATAAAAACAGTGGTATAGAACAACAAAGCATTTGAACGATGAAACATGGTGATCGTGAATATCCGCAATACAACATAAAAGGAACGCTGAATCGACGGGCGCCTAAGCGCCTTCACCAGCTATGAGATGCCAGAATGGCCTGGAGGGCGTAGCTGGGGGGTATCCAAAAGGTAGAATGGCGCCATGGTACGCCCTGGTATAAGTCTATGAGCCCTTCATCAGGCCGTTGGTAGAGAAGTTGAAGTTCAGGAACTCGAATTTGTCCTTTGAGGTAGTGCGGCTCTCGGCCGTGAGCGTACTCTGAGTACTGTTGTCCATAGACGGAGATCCTCTGATAGACTGTTGGAGCTCTCGTGGCTCGAGGAGAAGAGAACGGCGGTAGTAGCTCTGAACGTTGGCTTGGTCGCTTGATCGTACTCGTTGAATCTGGGTTTCCATCCAGTCTTGCATCTCTGGGACAGTGGCAAGACGGTAAGGTACCTGGAAAGACTGCAGCTGGCCGATGATCTTAGCTGTCTTCATGTGCTTGTCAAAATTGATCACAGACATGCTGTCAGATCCAGACTCGCCAGGCAGTTGACGGGTAGTCCCATTGCCGACATCGATGAACGTGAGATCAGTAAGATAGATTCCAACGAACGGAGTGCATGGTGCGACATGGTTTTGTAGTCGCTGACGAAGGACGGCATAGTTGCGCCCAACGTCAGTGATCGTCTTTAGCTCTTCAAGGCGAGCCTTGGTCTTTGCGGATACCAGCTCCCAAGTTTTCTTCAGACGCATGACCATGGAAGAATTGAGGGAGCAAATGATGGCCATTAGCGAATCGTAGTTGTTCAGCTCCAGGCACTTCGTTGCGATTTTAACCCAGTGCTTGATCATGACAGCCCGCTTCTTTGCATCCTCGATGTGAAGGATTGTGTCTGCAACTAAATTGGCCAGGTCAGTCGACAACTTCGACATTGCCTTGACGTTGACAGCCTTCGAGTCACTCTTCTTGGTCCACTCCAGGGCCAAAAGCTCTTCGGGCTGAATGGCGCAGAACAGTCTGGACTCGATGATGGTGAATTGTCTAGCCAGTTCCATAGGATCAAAGTCCAAGATGGTGCACTGCCCACGACCCTCCTTGGTAGCTCTGAGAGCGCTGAGTTGGCTCTTAGTGACGATCGGAGATGGCGCATTGCTATCGTTGGAAGAGAAGATGGTATTTGAGATGCCAGTCTTGCCAATAGAGGAGACAAGCCTGGGTACGATGGCTCCAGCACGGACCTCAGTAACCTTGGAGGTGAGCTCTGCAAGACGTTTGCCTGCTGCTGGCAAAGATGCCCGAAGATTTCCAGTCGCGAAGGATAAAATCAGGGCAAGGGCTACCGCATCACTGTCAGCTGACCAGTGGCTCTCCAACCAGCCCTTGAAAACGTTGTAAACCCGAAGGCGAACGGGAACGCCGACTGTTTGGCTGTTTCCAATGTAATCGAAGCGATCGATAAGACTTTGCGCCAGTTCAATTGGCGTCGTGAAGAGGCGGAAGGTGAGGTAGAAGGTAGTGACGAAGACAGCATCAGGAGTTGACTCATGTGTAGTGAGCTGCTCCACGAGTGCAGGAAGGGAGCCGCCAGAGATCTGGCCTTCCTTGTTGTACACAAGTTCATGAACGTACGTAGTCTCCAACAAATGCTCTTCGCCAGCGGCTACATCTTCGCTTGCCAATGAGCGAAGCTCAGAAGAGCTACCGAAGCTACTAGTCAGCGTCTGAAAGCTCTGCTTCTTCGAGGGCATGTGATCTGGTGTAGTAGCCCGAGTGGATGTGTGCGAAACAACACTTCCATTGCCAATGCTGAAATGGAACGTGCTGCTTGAGTCCGCGACTGAAGCATTGACACTATCACTTCTGGATGGTTTAGTGATCGGTGGGTGGGTGACAGCGGGACTCCCTGTGGGCTCATATGTTGCAAGCTGAGCTGAAGTGATGGCATGGTTTTCGCTGAGGGGCTGTAACAATGAAGTGAAAGAGAGCGCTGTCGGACTTTCTGGGCTCTCAGCGACTGCTGCAGGCATAGTGGGCGGTAACTCCAAGCTCTTTGTGTCTGAAGTTGGTTGCTCCGGAATGTCTGGAAGGGGTTTCGATTCAGGAACCCCTGAAGGCGGTGATGCTTGTTGTTCTAGCGCCGGCGGTGCTGGTAACGGCTTGTCGGTCTCCAGTACGGATCCTGAGTTCTCCTTGGTCGCATCCGGATTTTCCAGACGTTGGGTAGACTCGATGTGTTCGAAAATGGATTGCGATAGTCCCAGGCCAACAGCTTCAAATTCGAAATCTCCAATTTTCTCGATGACCGATCGAGCCTTAGCAACACAGTCACCAGCAGACCGGACACAGCTAGTGGCAGCAGCGACAAGCTGTTTACCGGAACTTGGTGTGAAGATCGCCTCCTCCATATCGGCATCGGAGGCATTGAACATGTCCTTTGTAGCTTGCACTAGCTCGGTAAGTCGTAAGTACATGATGTCTCGTGTCTCTTCCAGCGCTTTGGATCTTCTTGAGTCGCGTTCCCATACTTCTTCGACAACAATAAGGAGCTGGCGACAAGCGACGACGGATTGTTCGGTGATTTGAGCCAGCTCTTCAGAAGATCTCGATTGTAGATGCAACCCAATAAAGGATCCAATGAATCCTAGGAAAGAGTCCTGAGCGGCGTTCAGCCGTTCAGAGGCAAGGTTCTCCTTTCGAGTACCAGGCGATGCTCCTGTGTACGACAGACGGTGGGTGACGGAGAATCTCTTAGCTTGCGGCTGGGGCTGAGCGGGAAGTATGGGTGATTGGAATAGTTCTGGTTCAGAAGGTAGGGAAAACGCAACAGAGAGACGGTCGGAGTTGCGTGGTGGCTGCGTTGTCGTGGTATCCATGTTATCGTGAGCTAAATCGGGAGCTTGTGTGACGGGAGATCCGCAATCATTCGCCAGAAGGCTATCAGCTTCCGTTGGAGTTACCGCCGACGATGGTATCACGACAGTGTCAGCAGAGTCCACCGGCGGTGTTAGTGGCCGATGCGTGCTACTGTCATTCAGTTCGAATGATAGCGATACCGCGTCTGTCGCCCAGATATCGAGGAATCGGACCGCTCGTGTCACAAGTTTGAATGACTTCAGCACGAGCTCATCCAGCTGCTCAAACACTGACACCGCATCATCGTTAGATTGCAGCGTTTCTTGCAGCCTTTTCGCAGTTTTGACGAGTGTGGACAGATCACCCAGTAGCCCTTTTCGCATGCGCCGCAAGCCAACATGCGCTACTATCAAAGTCGAGTCTCTTGAAAGACAGTCGGTCCTTTCCTACGTGATGTAAGTATTGGTCAGATGTGAACGGCATAGCTAATGCTTACTAAGAAGAACCGGACACCTGCGATCATCCCCCTAACGTAGTCCTGCTTAGTGAACGCAACCAGGTTCCCACTTTCACCGTCTCGAACGAGGTCCCATAGATGCGTCAATGCATTGAGCAGGTTACGAATGGTAGGATGGTCGTATGGTTCGCAGTAGTTCGTGGGCAGCCACCCACGTGCCCCAGACCCCAGTAATGTACCGTCGGCCCACCCGTTGGGATGAACAGAATGTACCAGGATGACATCGCCCTGCTTGATCGCTACTGTTATCGACGATTCATCTGTCGACGAGGATACCGTGGAAGCTGGAACATAATGGTAGAAGGCACGCAGGTAGTTGTGGAAGACTGGCTGCGCAGGGAATTTTTGTGACATGGAGTCACCTGCTGTTGTGGGTGTTAATGGGGGTGATATTTGCGACTGAGATTGCGATCGTATCGAAAGAGCTCGCGATGACGACTGGCGACTGTGACTGCGGCTGAAGATGCTGGTGCGTGACTTCCTGGGCGATTTGGTGATGTTGAGGGGTGCAACTATGTCGCTCGAGCACCTCTCCATGTCGTCTGAATCCATGGTGTGGTCGCTCATTGTTGAGCTGGTTTGCAACAAACAGTGGGCGGTGGCGATCCGGGATGCGAGTTGCTAGTTGGGCGCCGCAGCTTCAGTGTACCGCAGCATCGGGCCCAAAGATTTGACGTCGGTCGAACCGTGATAGTGAATGCTGTTAGCCGCACGGGCGCGGTTCGAAGTGGGTGTCGTGTAGTAGAAGAAAGGGTCCAAGTGTTGAGTCAATGTTCAGTGTTGGTACTGCTCGCTTGCTGTGGCCATGTTATTATTGTGATCGAGACGAGGTGGGTGAGGAATGGTGCCACCAAAATGGGCCTGGTGAAGGAATGTGGTGAGGGTAGGCGAACACGAGGCGGCGCACCCAACGCAACAAAAAGTGACGGCTTGGTGACGGTGGCGACGCGGTGAATGCACTCGAGTAGCAATGCCAATGGTGGTCGAGGAGTTGCTTTTCATGGCGAAGAAAGTAGTTACCTTTTTAGGAACGATGAATCGAGCAGCCGGTGTGAAGACAAGCCGTGAAATAGCCAGCGAGCTGGCGAGGTCTCAGACACAGTCTGTCTCTCGTCGATGAAGCCAAATCGATAGAGAGTGCTGATAAGGAGGGGCAAGTGCTCGATATGCAGCACTCAAGCAGCGACACGCCTTCTGGTGCCGGTATCTAAGGAAGGGACTGTGGACCTGCTGCAAGGGTTGGGCCTGCGCTCGAGTCGCCGGCAGGGAGAGTGGGGCCTCTTGTCGTCAGTTGTGGGTGAGGCGCTCAAGCGGGCCAGGGAAGGAGCGGTCGTGATGAAAACAACAACACACACAACACAGGTTATGGCGCGCACACGACGGCGAGAACGATCAGGTGGTGTGAGAGAGATTATGATGCACGCAGGGCCGCCGCACTATTATTGCTCGTCCAGGCGGATCCCTCGACCCACGGCCTGCACCGAACTGACAGCTTGGGGACAAGCTCGTACAGCTCCAGGTAGGTGCCCGACATCCATGGGCTCGCAGCGCACTCGCCATGCTGCCAGGGCGCGACAGGGATAGACGGCCAGGGAGCGTTGGCGAGCCCTGCGGCGTCGTAACCAGCCTCGACGACGTCTTAGCAGGCGGACACTCGATCACCATTCGCTCGTTCCAGGCCGTGCTCAAGAGGGAGGCCAGCCAATTCTCCCGGCCTCCGTTCCCTTGCGCGTCCACCTTCAGTGATTGAGCAGTTCCCCGGCCAGCCGACGTGAGGAATTTGGACATGCATGGCCTTGCTACGAGAGCTCGCGCTCCAGTTACCAGCCCTTTCCGAATGTGAGCGAAGACGCGCCGAGGACATGAGACCTCTGACAGCATCACCGTGACTCGAGCTGCCTGTCACAATTGCGGTTGCCCGCATGAAGGCCTGCGCAGCAAGCACACGCCTCGATCATGCAGGGTACCCGCGCGAGTTCTGGCTCCACCAACCCGGTCTCTCTTCATAGCCTCTATCTAAGCCGGAAAAGGCACGGCACTCGATCCCCGGTTGCCACGGCGGTGCGCCTCCAATCGATCCCCGGAACTTTCTCCTGCAACTACAATGCATTGTGCTCATTGGCTGTCACGCCGGTTTTCCGTAGAAAAGCCACCGCACGCTGTGTAATGTCGCATAATCCAAGGGGGTCGAAAGAAGCAAGTGGACGATAAGCCCGGGCCACCTCGCATCATCAACGTTAGATAGTTGGAATCAACAACGTCGATTCCCACCCAAAATCAGCTTGTTTGTTCTCAAATGATGTCACCCGGGGTCGCGCAACAAAATTTTAGCAATTAATACTATATAGTTGTGCTGTAAATTGACTTGTTGACACCTGGGGTTGCATACTTGGTTTTCTCGGTGGTCCGGGCTTATCGTCCAGAACCCCCTTCCCCTTCAAATCCACAGTCTGTCACACCATCACAGCAAAGTGTTTAGCAGAGGGCATCAGTTCACCAGACGTCATAGGCATATTCGGCAAGGGACATCTCGATGCGTGGAGATATGTCCACTTCGAACCCCGCTAGATACCGTAGTGCCTTTCCGTCCCCTTAAAAAGCTTTCAGGGATTCGCACTGGCCTACCGTCAGCCCGCCTTCGCTCGCCTTGCCAAACGGAACTCATGGGGGCCCAAGAAGTTGTGAACAATGGCAACACCGTAGTGTTACGGCATTAGGACGGTTGTTCCATGAACTTTCACCGGAAACCCCTCCGTATCTGAAGTGTGAGAGCCAGGGTTGACTTATGGCAAAAACATACATTGGCTGCATGGACGTTCATGCCGTTTTGCCAGAGCACACGCAGGGCACATCGATACCGTATAAATGAGATTTTTTGGCCAGCTAGCAGGGGGTTAAATGTGGAGAGACCTATCGTAGCTGTGTGTTGAGTGGGGACTGCTCTAGCCCAATCAATCAATCAGATCCGCTTCGTCCCGTACCCTGCTAGCTGGCGGCCAAAGAATCACATTTATACGGTATCTGGCGACACATCTTGGCTTGGTGAACGACGCCAGTCTTCGCTGGTGATCTGTTGTACAACGCAAGGTCCACAAGCAACAATCGCTCATTTTACCGTACAGTTGGGGCTTTGATAACGTTTTGCGCACTCATCTCTAGCAACATGACTCAATCGTCACTTCAGCCAGAACAAGAAAGTAATGCCTAAGGCCGAGAATGACTCGATTTCAAGGACTCTCTTGGGCGACGCCCACCACGAAGCCACACGAGCTTCTAGTGAACGCCATCAACGTTTGTGAATATCGTTATGCCAAGACTCTGGCCTTGAATACTCCAGCTCCTCGAAGCCCACAGATCTTTACGGCTGCACAGTATGACCCGTTGAAGCAGCACGACTGCATGTGAACTCTGAACGAAGCCCCGCGATGCGGGCGGAATGGGTACTGTATGTGTGTGTGTACACGGCGATCATATACCGACAAACTTCACAATTGTACAAGCGGCTCACCTCGAAAGCTTATCCTAAAAGAGACACGATCTGTGCCAAGGCGCCCCAATCTTTGAAAGCTCCGGCACATGCGCTTGCTTCAGCATCAACTGTGGAACTTGATTGCTTTTGGACTCCCTCTGAAAAATAGTTCACGCTCCATGCCGCAAGTGAGCTTGGCGAAATAGGTAGGCTGAGGATACCTGTGTTCAGGGCAAGTATAGCATACTGCACTGTTCATGAGAAATACTCGTCCATCGACCACTTACCCAAACTTCGGCCCTGGTGCCTACTTGCAGCAACTACGTCTTTTGACCCAGCCGGCAGTTCTGAACTCAATCCCGGATGACATGCAGACTTTCCATCTGACATATGATCGTCGCGTCCAATCAACATTCCGCTCTGCCCATGTCTGTCAAACGAGAGTTAAGCAAACCTAAACCTCGGCCCGCACATTCCATACGAGAAAGCTCGTATTGTTGAGGACTAGGTCGAATAGGAATACCAAACCTATCCTTTTGAGAAAAATGTATTACAAGGGGGGTGCCCGAGCGGACTGATATTTGCACTGAGCATCTGGTAATCTTTTACAAGGAAAAAGCCCTGGTGTGGCAAATTCGTATTGTCAGTCCACTTAGGCACCCCCCTTGTACCACCACAATTACTCCCATGTAAGTTTGAAGAAGCAAAATTGTAAACATCTTTAAGCCGCTTTAGGTCATACCAGCTTTCCTGGTTAATATCTAGAGTTCTTGGTTGGCGCTTAAGCTCAAAGAGGCAAATCACTATTCAGGTGTTTTCGAAAGTGTTGGCTGTATAGGTATTCAGGTGCGTTGAAGATCACGAACCTCTTCGTACCAGTGTCGACTCCGAAACCTGCGGAAAACTAACGGCACCGGGGCCAGTTCGGCACACAACCTCAGCGCCCGACTTTGCGAATTAGCACTTGCCAACGCCTTCAGTCGCGTCTGCAAAATATGCTCAAAGCCCTCTTCATTTTCTTCCGAGCTGAACAGACTGCAGGCTTTCACCTCAACGAACTGTGCATGCGAGGCGATGGAGACGGCACATCTTCCATGCGCGCCGTTCACGGGGCACTGCCCTAGCTGCCGCCAACAAATCGCCGACCGCTCAAATCCAATCTTCCCGGCTGCGCATCAACGTCTGCAGCGGTTCTCGTTAAGCATCGTGATTGGAAAGCAGCCGTTCAGAACCTCGCCCAAATTGTAGAGACATGGGGATCTTCTCCGGATCTGCTAAGTGCGAGCCTCAGGCCTTACCCCGTTGTACGATTTGCGCAGATTGGGTGGTCCTTCTTTAGGCCGCTTAATCCCTGTCTGAAACAGCTAGAAATTCTCCTCTTCCGCACTGGCGGCCTTGTTTTAAAGCGGAGGGTCTTTGGACGAATATCCAGGTTCAATTTACTCCGCTCAGCGAGTACGGACTTCGATATGCACACGGTGCTCCATTACACGTAATCCTCAGGGAACATGGAAGCCGCACGAGGTGTCGATCTACTTGCCAGAGCAATACTTCGCCGACAGCAAATTAAGACTATCGATAGATAGCACGTTGCGCTGGGCACAGGCGTTGTCGAATGCACTATTAACGGAACAACACTTGGGCCGGGTGCGACCTCGGAGCATTGCATCCCTGAGTCTGGTCTGCCTTCACCGTTGTGCTAACGGCGTGCACCATGAATCAAGAAAACACCACACATACTGTATACGAACTACACTCGGCGTCACATCGTTTATATCTTTATGCTGCACTTTATCGCAAACGCTGTGAACAGCTGAAAGTGAGATGGAACCTTGGCTGGCTGGTCACGCATAAATGTGCGTCTCGGAATTCAATTGCAAATGAAGGGCTGCAAATTTCACGACGCCATCGGAAGAGCTGAGAATCCTATCAACACCTATCCGGACTCCGGAGAACTCCTCTCACAGGCGCCCCTTGCATTCACGGCCTACCGACCGCTTCCGCGGCTGAACGTTCGCCGTCCAGAATCCTTCGTGCAAACACCAAGCTTCGCGTCTCAGGCGGCAAAGGTTAACGTCCACCCCGTTAAGAGTATAACGTCCACCCCATTAAGCAACTAACGCTGCATGCAGTAAAGCTGTGCGGAGACTTGGCTGGGCATGACGGAGTCTTGTTTTTTACTGTATTTCTATACAAAACGAGACAGTGTTGTGCCTACTAGTAGCCAAGCGTGGCACGAGCGCGTGACATACAGTAGAGCACTGTTACATACTTCGCCATTTTCCACGTCGCTGGCCTCATACAAAATAGGTAGCAGCTACGACAACGATAATAAGGTATAAGATGCGTGGTAGATAATAGTAGTAGTAGTAGTAGTGGTGGTGGTGGTGAGTTCGTTAAGGTGCAGAGTTTTCACTGCGCTAGCACAGCTGCGACCAATCATATCGCTTTGCTTATAAGCTTTAACCAGAAACACTAAAATATCTCGCGATACTCACAAGCACTCCTAATAACAATAACAACGACAACGACGACGACGACGACGACACTGCGATTGCAGCGTCTCTGACGCGTCTAAATCACCCTCTACTATGTCCTAAACTCTCGCTTCTACCATACTATCGCAAAAGGAGGCTAGACATAGGCAAGGCTGGGTACGACAACGCGACTGTTGACGCGTCGCGTTGTTAATAGGTCAACAAGTATCAAAATGCACAGTTAGCTTAAAAACATCAGCCAACACAGTTTCTCGTTAAAAACGTATATTATTTAACTGTTTTGGTATGGCCTGACGTGCCGCGCGCCCTTGGCTGCATTAGTTGCTTAACGGGGTGGACGTTAACCTTTGCCGTCTCAGGCGGCAAAGCGGCGCAACGGTGACAATCAAATCTCCGACGGTGCCGTAATTAAGGCTTGCTGGGTCTGAGACCCGTGCGCGAAGGATCGTGGGCCAGTGAACTGCGCCGCATTGGCACAACGACGGGGTTTTCCAATTGGTAAATCGAGCGAGTTCGAGATGCTTTGGGAGACGACTGCTCGATTGGGTTCTAGAGCCTTACGCAGGTATCATCTCATCCGAATGACAAGGCCGGCCGCGACTGAATGCAGAATCGATGTGCAATCCTCCGTCACCACCTTCGCTTCAACACTAGGATGCTTGGAGGACAGTCTCAATCCTAGCTTCGTGTGCCGAAAAGGCACACGGTGAGATCTCTACGAGTGGGATCTGCAGCCAAGAAGACCTTGCGTGCTCAAGTACAATGATAAGATACAGTAATGGTGCAAAGAGATCAGCGGTCGCGACATCGCCCCCTTTTCCTACTACCCTCGCTTGCGGCATGATCTACCTTGCAGCAATGGGGAACTGTAACCATCTTCAGTAGTGGGCTGAAAAGGTTTTCATGAGACACTCATCGTCCCAAATACTACTTCGAGACTCGGGAGTACGGCAACTATCTTCGAGTCCAGCTCTACTGTGTATACGTGTAAACTTGCGCAAGAACTGATAACAAGCCAAGTCCAAGACATGAAGTGTCCCGTAGAAGACAACAATGCTATATATCAGCGATGGACCCCAGGCTGCGGTGCGCATAAGGAACATGCTATAGGACCACTGATCGCGATGCAGTCGCTTGAGCGACATTCTTTTGAACCTCAATGCAACTCAATTTGAGACATGTCTCCAAGATAATCGTTCAGAAACTCTTCTCGACAGCACTGGCAGTTTGATAATCCGAGCTCGAACACCTGTTCACGAAGTCGATCTGTATGTCGGAAATACCATGTTCCACTACCTATAGGTCAGCATGGGTATAATACCGTCTCGCGACACCCGATGCACATCACCTCCCGGCAATCCCTTGAGATATGATTGGAGGAACAACTCCACCTAATTCATCTCGTACTTCATCATCTCCAAAAACTCCACGATGCTGCTATTCCTGGACCACATAAGATGAGTACAGTAGCTATTGCGGTAATAAGGGCATGGCTGCTGCCACAGACTGCCGGAAAAGGTAGTTTTTGTAGCGCCTCGTCGATGACTGCTATGAAGATCATATGCGTTGTATTGCAACTGCGACATTCACTCATCTCGGGAGTCTGATCCTGCGCCTGCTCCTGCACCCACAGTCTCCGTACTCATCTCTCGATGTCATATCAGCGAGCTGAACATGCCGGACGAGGGAGGTTGGGGGAGAGGTATGGAGAGCTGCTATGGAGATCATATCGTTTCGACTGCAGACTTTGTTACTCTTTCATCTTAACACTTGCTTCATCTCCGCCTCCTCGGCTGTCTTGTCCTTCTTCTACTGTCCTTCTAGCTGCTGCATATTACCGCAAGAGGAAGTTTCGAGCACCGCGTCTGCGACTGCTATGGAGATCTTATGGCTGCTATTGGAGCCTCCGGCACCACGAAATCCTCCACTTTTCTTAGCCCGGGGCCTCTTTCTATTCCTACCTCTACAGTTCTTCCAGCATCTCTCAAAAAGCCAGCCCGGCAATATCGACTCCTTACATTTGGACATTCACCAACTGATATCGAGAGCGGCTTCACAGAACACCACGCATGCTGCAAAAGCTATAAGCCCGGATACGGCCCTTTCAGCTTCGATTAACAGAAAGAGATGGAGCGGAGATTGGGTGGACCCCTTGAGCATTTCGTCCCACGACATGAGTCGCATGAGATGCCGAAAGAGGTAGGTTTTGTCGAAGTACGTACAGCTGCTATACATGATGTGGCTTACTCTGCAGCCTTCCCCAGGGCGGGCAAATCAGACCAGCTGTCTCTGCCGATTACTTTCCCAAGTCACACGCTATATCGTATCAGCCTAGGTGTATTTAGTTGCCCGGCACATGACTTTGCATATTGCCATGGTGGTTGCATATCATCAGTGGCAGACTCCCAATTAAACGAAAAAGTTCTCGCTTCATGCGGAGCAATACAGCCCTGGAGACGGAGAAGTGGACTTGAATAAGATCTGGCATTTCACACAGTATCTTGAGCTGTACAAGATGCTTCTTGAAGTATGCGTGAGCAATGCATACATCCCACTGTCAAAGTCACCTAGCTGCCCACATGTTGACACGATATGGTAGCCGATACACCAGAAGCGAATGGCAAGTCGCCGAGCTCAGCGACACGGCACCAAGCCCGTGGAGAAACAGGACCCAGACCGTGCGGAGACAGTTGTTCTACCAACATGTAGCGATACCGCAGAAACCTCTAGTCTAACATTACCCATTCAGTTTCGACTGGCTCCTAATGCTCCCAACGCACCGTTAAATTGCAACGATAATACCTGCGATGCAGATCACATCCGGAAAACCATGCATAGTCACAGCAGCAGCAAGAACACGACAGGTCAACATAAATGACCCGGGGACTAGGGAAAAATCACACAGCTCATCAGAGACACATGTATCCTCAGTCCAGAGTTAAACTCCACTGCCATGCACCCACACATCCACGCATACATGGCCAGGCACGTTACAAGACCGATGCAAATCTACCAGGCCGCATCGAGTAATCCGTAGCCAGCCCGCCTTAGATCTGACCTTGCTTTTGCGATCAGCATACAAACACGATGTCTTCCATGCTTTCCATCAGCATAGCTGGATGGCTCGTGGGCGCGGTGTCCGGGTTGGGCTGCTTTTGCAGAATAGATGCTGGTGCGCGTTTTTTGCACAATTGCTCTTCAGAACGCAGTGCAAGACGTGATGCGTGTGGCTTGACGCATGGGGGCCCGAATGAAGAGGGTTGTGCATGGGCGCGACCGTCGTTTTGCTTGCTTCTGCTGCTATTTGTTTGCAGTATACGATTTGGCACGGTCCCTCTACATGAATGTATCTTGAGCTATTCTTGCGCTGAGTGGTGACTTTGCTCCCACGGCCATGTTGTAGAGGTACAGGCCCCCTGCCACGTATAGCGAACTGATTTGGCGATGTCTAACGTGGGGTGAAGACGGAGCTTGGTCCCCTTTCTACGTGTCTGAGTTGGAGGCCTCAACAACAAATTCTGGCCATTCAGCCTTTGTCAGCCACCATGCGAAATACCAATTCCACTCGATAATCCCCAGCTTCCCGGCTTCCCGTGGCCAGCATCACTTGTGTGGCAACTTATGTGACGGCTTCTGCATGTAGCGGTTAGAGTTCGGCTTTCCAATGTGCCACGCCGCCGTCTATAGCTGCCATTGTTACACAGCAGACGCGCAGCCCCAACGGTGGGTCGCCAATAGTTACGGCGGTTATGCGTGGGCGTGCAGGGATCGGGCCGTGTCTGCATGCAAGCGAGCCGCATGTGAATGGGAGCGTGTAGCTTGGGCAGAAATCTATCGGTGGCTTGGTCGATAATGAGGCGAGACGTGGGCGCGATTGGCGCGGGTGTTCATGTGATGAGCTTGAACACTGCGACGTCCATCGTCCAAGCAGGAAATGATGCGCTGTTGCGCCGACGCAGCAACTGTGTTGCCAGTATCGAAAGACGCAATCATTGCATGTCCATCTCGTCGTCATCGTAGTCTCCTGCGGTGCCAGAGTATCCGTTCTCGGCCTCTTCAGCGTCCCGGTCTTTGCGTTGCTGCTCGCGTGAGGTAGCGATTTTTCTGCACTTTGTCAGCAAGTCTATCTGAAAGCCATTTCCTCCATGAGCGACGCACTTCAAGCCATCGATGACACCTGTGACGAAGGTTCTAGCCTCTCCGACCTCCATGCCTCCCACGCCGTTCATCTTGACTCCACCGCCTGCATCCAGCACCTCGACACCACTCCGTAGCTTCGCCATGCGCACTTCTCGTAGTCCTCTTAGTAGTTTGCGCACGTGGTCTGGTTCCTCAAAGTCGTCTGCTGCGGCTTCAAGCAGCATCTCGCCGAGTTCAAGCCAATGGTATGGTAGTGCGTCCGGCGCTGCGTCTGCTGTGGATGTTGGCAGGAACGGGGGCGAGGTGGGAAGCGTGTTGTCTGATGCTTGAGGTGGTAGTCGCGGAGGTGGAGAGAACGTATCTGCGTGCTCCGTCTCGTGGTCGAGGATTGCAGTGAGGGAATGCGTGTTCAGCCATGGTGGAGGGAGGATGTTGGCGCGGCGCTGGCGTTTGAGGAGGAGAGCGAGCCAGAGGGGAATGTTGCTTCTCTGCGGAGGATTGAGGGGTTTGAGGGGTCCCTAATTATGTGTGAATACCAGTCCGGCAGCACATGAGCGCATAGAACTATAGCCATGCATTTGAGTCGAGGGGTGCAGGAGGGGCACATACACCAAGAAGCTCAAGGCCTTCGAGTCTTTGGCGCGGCATGACAGTCACGAGCTCCATTTCGCACAGGAACGCGATCTCAGGAGGCGTGAGCCCCGGCGGGAGGGGCAATGCCATGATTGCGACACGTTCGAATGTCATCTCGAATTGTTTGGAGGGTGAACGAACCGCGGACGCGCCCGAGCAAGCTTTACCGAATTGGCGCTAGAGGCTCTCCCGTGGCGTCTGTCCTCTACTGATTGATTGATTGATGCCGTCACGTTGCAAGACCACCACCGTTCCTTCATTTTCTGTTTCTTGCTTCAGATGTACCAACAATGGCAGGAGCATGTTGCTTCGGCAGTCTTTTTGTCTCTCATCCTTGCGTGGACAGGTCTTGTTAATAAAGACGTGCCTGAACCCTACCTAGTAAGAGGAGGCTACCGAATGCATATGCGTGATATGTTACTAATCGTCACAGGACGAATTCTTCCACGTACCTCAGGCTCAGAAATACTGTCAAGGCGATTACACATGGGATCCTAAGATCACCACACCGCCAGGCTTGTACGACTGCAGCTCTCTGAATAAGACCAACTTGACCTGACCGAAGTAATGTAGATATCTTGTGGCTAAACTCTTCTCGCCAATCTTTGGATGCAGTACAAGAGCGCTGAGAACTCAGAATGCGTTCGCGCTTAGCTTCATCCTCTTCACACTCATTCAAATTCGGCGCCATGTCCGAGCACGGGCGGATCCCCAGCGTGTGGAGAAGTCTGCTCCTGGAGCAACAGAAAGACAAAAACAGAAAGAGCAGTCAGAAGGAGTCGTCGCTAGTCAGACACCTGCTTCAGATGCCCTGACTGCCTTCAACATCGCCTCATTCCCGCCGCTCTTCTTCTTCGGTGCTCTATATTACACAGATGTCATGTCGACCGCAGCGGTTCTCATGGGCTACCAGGCTCTTCTGGCTGCGACTAAGAAGTCACGAAGAAATGTCAGGGATGATCTTCTCGCTGTGATAATTGGTGTCGTGGCTTTGTTCTTTCGGCAAACCAACATCTTCTGGGTCGCTGTGTTTCCCGCAGCTGTTACGGTGGTTGAAGTACTGAAGAAGAATGGTACCACATCGGACAAATCGGCCAAACAGGGCTATATGGCCGTTATTCAAGAAAGCTGGTCTAGAGGAGCGGTTTACGATTGCCCTTTGCAAGACAGAGGAATTGACTTTTCTGGTATGTTTCCTGTACATTTAAGTAGCTTAGCTGACTCGAGATAGGTATTGTCCTGCTTTCGTTGACCACCGCTATTGCAGCACTGAGATCACCATTCACAATACTGAGGTCTATTGCTTCATATATCTTCCTTCTTATTCTTTTCGCTGGATTCGTAGTCTGGAATGGCAGTGTTGTCCTCGGTCAGTATCTTCATGCTCTTTCGATTCATAATCTAACGAAAATAGGCGACAAATCAGCGCACACCGCCACGATCCACACACCTCAGATGCTGTACATATGGCCATACATTGCATTCTTCTCGGCGCCCATACTACTCGGACCAGTGTTCTGCTATACCGCACCACTCTTGCCGACCCAAATGAGAGCCAAAATTGGCTTCGATCGAAAGACTGACGGCGCAGTCTATCCATCCCCGTTACAGGCCGTTCTCGTTATCTCTGCCGGCCTACTCGCAGTACACTTCAACACAATCGTCCACCCCTACACTCTCGCCGACAACCGACATTACGTATTCTATGTCTTCCGGCTCCTCCTCCGCCATCCCGCACTCAAGTACCTCGCTGTTCCAGTATACTATATCTGCTTCTGGCTCAGCATACAGTCCCTTGCATATCCAGCTGTCGACCCAAAAGAAATGAAGCAGACTGCGCACCCTGGATCGAATCCCGCTGTGACCAACAACCAAAAATCACCCGTTCAGATCAGCTTTGTCGTCATTTGGCTAGCAACTACAGCCCTCTCTGTCATAACAGCTCCGCTGGTTGAACCTCGCTACTTCATCATACCGTGGATTATATGGCGTCTGCATGTACCACATGCACCGTCCACATTCACAATTAGAAGCCGAACGTATTCTCTGGATATCCGTGTGGTTTTGGAAACGGTCTGGCTGCTTGTCATCAATCAGGCTCTGCAGTACTTGTTCCTCCACAGGACATTTACTTGGGCCAGCGAGCCAGGGAAAGTGCAGCGATTCTTGTGGTAGAGCGGGATTTGCGCGTTAGAGTGTTGTGGTTCTACGGATAGACTGGCAAGGAAACATGTCTATACTCCCTGCATTAATTAGAGCCTGCCACAGACGCAGCAGAGTCAAGAACGCTCTCGTCAGCTTGGGTTGACACAAGCGTGTACATGAAAGCACACATGGGTGACAGCAGTCTGTCTCGACCCAATACAGCCGTGTACACAGAGGGATCAGAAACACAACAAATACCCTGCCTGCACATAGTCTCACTGCTTTCTCTCGAAACCTCTGGAGAGATGACACATGGCCGGGAAACACACTGAAATTGACGACGGTTGGAACATTGATATGGAAGTTTGCGTGTTGTGGTAGCAAAGCTCCAGCAACTAGGTTGATATGAAAGTATAGCCATGCATCATGAGCCTTCAAACATTTTGACCAGCAGCCAAACATCGCAGTGACGCGTACAGTCATGGAAACCCATTCAGTGAGCGAACGTGAGAAGGGACTTTGAGCGTCATTAACGTTGACTACATTATGTCATGATATATGTAAACTGATGACCGAGAGATGTTCATGTACAAGACCCAAAAAACCGTAATGGGTCATTATCCGTCTAAACCAATGCCACGCTTGCTCATATTGATGCGATAACAATGGAATCTAACTCGCTCTAATGCGCTTCAAGATGCATGACCAATTTGGAGGATTGGGCAAAATCAAAAAACTCGAACCGTTCCTCGCGAAGCGACTAGCGACGCTTCCAGAACTTGACACCACGGGCCGGATGAGACTCCTTGGGCTCAGTCTCAGCTACAACAGAGTCGGCAGCACCATCGTGGACGCCCCTTGCGCCACCATCCATGGAGTAAGCCTTCTCGTTGCCCCTCTTGCGTCCAGTCTTGACATCTCGACGACTGGCACAGCAGCAACACAGTCCCATCTGCACCAACCACGCGAAGATGGTCATGGCACTCGCGACCCACATGAATGCGAACATGGTCGTGCCGATCTTGGCGCCAATGTTCAGTTCTGCTACACCACCGATAGTATTGCGGAAGATGATGAACATGACTGTTGCGAGGACCGAGGCGACAGTGACGAAGAGCGCGTTTAGGAAGGCGAGGATGGCGACAGGGAGAGCCAGCCAACGCGTGAAGACGGATATGGGCATGATGAAGATGAGGACAAATGAGAGGACGGTGCCGGTCAGGAAGAGGCCAAACATCCAGTGGGACACGCGACGAATAAGGCCGAGGATGTCGTTGATGTCAGCAGGCAGATTGACTATGACATGTTAGATTTGATATGGTGAACAGGGCTGAAATACTGACTCGATGCTCCAGCAAGCAGCTCGTTACGCAGAATCTCGACTGGATTGAACCAATACAGCGTCTCCGGCTTAGAGCAGTAGGTCACCCCCTCGCCCTTGTAGCCCTCGCAGAAGTTCCATAGGCCGACCTGGTAGAAATCGTGCAGACCCAGCGTTTGCGCAATTGTGTTGATCAGGGCGTAGTTGGGCACCGACGATGGGACAATATTGCTGAGATCGAGGCGGATGAAGTACCAATCGCGGAGCAGGTGCTTGTTGTATGTGCCGCTGATTTGCAGTAGAATGAGAAAGATGACAGCAACGAAGAGGAAGAAGGATGTGATGAGGGCCCAGGTCTTGCGGGTCCGCGTTGCCCTCTTGAGCTGCGGTTTCGTGAGATCAGGGTGGCTGTGCTCTACTGCTGTAGAAGCAGAGTTCTCGGATTTGCGGCGACCGAAGAAACGCATGGCTGGGCTGGTGTTCAGGATTCGGTGACGATGCAGCAATACCAGGAATGGTGTACAGTGAAAAGACGAACGAAGACTGTTGTTGTGAAACGGAATTGGTGTCGTGAATCCTGAATCCGGGGGCACCCAGCCTCATACGCGCGGTCGTTGGGGCGGTCACAATTTTTATGGAGATGCTCTTAGGCCAACAAGCTATGACGTGTGTGCCCCTAAGGAAGGAACTGCACGACGTCGACACGCAAGTCGCTGAGTGGTCGTAGCGATTTCCTGAGACCGAATCTGCGTCAACAGTTGGTTGACAAGTGCACCGGCGCACTCACAGAGGACGCTTGCTGAGCGTCGAGAGATGTTCCAGACTGACGCGTAAAGTTGAGGCTGGTGGTGACGTCGCATGTCTTTGTTTAGACATGACGGGTGCCGGCTATGCGTGTTGCCACAAGCAATTTTGCGTGTCAACAACATCGAATTGTCGTCTTCTGACACGGCCACGACGTGCAACGATATTGCCAGGATCTCCACAGGGAAAATGAAAGGGGATGCGGATGATCGACGCTGACAATGTACTTCAAGGCCGCAAAGCGGTCGCAAAGCGGAAAAATTGCAAGCGAGTGCACAAGGCTGACGAGGCTGCCGGGTCCTCCGGGCCTTACTTGCATCGTGAAAAGCCACTCGGCTCGAGCCGAGATGGAGTGAGATGCATTTAAGTTTTTGACGTATACACCCCGGTAGAGGTTGCTTTTTGTTTCCCTGGAGATGCCAGTAATTTGGGCCAGCAAGAATTTGCTAATTGTTTATAGTAAGCAGCAAGTGCAGGGCTGTGCATAGAAGTAGCAGGATTGTTGGAAAGTGGAATTGCACTGTCCTAATCAGGCTAGCACCACGTGACCGATAATCCTGTATTTAGCCCCTGAGTAGAGCAGACTCCAATCTACACACTTACATGCCATGACTGAGAGAGTCATTCTTTCTCAATAGGTTATGAGCCCGGGTTTACGCGCTTGCGTGTGCATTGTGAGTGTCCGGAGTGTCGTTTCTTCGATATGGGCAGCAAGCTGGTATATGCGTGTCTGCGCCAGAACAACCCAGGAGGTCGTCGCCTTCTATATTCTAAGACACTGGGCCGTCGCCCTGGCTGCCGCGAAGGGTATTAAGTCCTGAAGACACTGGGTCGTCGCCCTGGCTGCCGCGAAGGGTATTAAGTCCTGAAGACACTGGGTCGTCGCCCTGGCTGCCGGGAAGGGTATTAAGTCCTGAAGACACTGGGTCGTCGCCCTGGCTGCCGCGAAGGGTATTAAGTCCTGAAGACACTGGGTCGTCGCCCTGGCTGCCGCGAAGGGTATTAAGTCCGAAGAAAAATGGACTATCGTCCGGAGAAGCTGGGAGCGTCTCGAAGATACCTTGGGCGAGTTATACCCAATTCCGACGCGCGAGTCGAAGAGAGCAATGGTTGCTCTATCCCTTTTCAACCAACCTTTTGACAACGATTCGAA
Source organism: Lizonia empirigonia (assembly GCA_009982855.1). Lineage (NCBI taxonomy): Eukaryota > Fungi > Ascomycota > Dothideomycetes > Pseudoperisporiaceae > Lizonia > Lizonia empirigonia. Next base: position 413,974 of record JAADKA010000024.1, read on the forward strand.
TACCTACCTACCGACGGTAACCATCGATTCTTCCGAAAACGACTCGAATTGCCTGCCTATCGATGGTAACCTTTCGAGCCCTTCTTTTATACCGGTAGCTACAGTTCGACAGCTACTTTCGATTCCTCAAACTCGAAAACCTACCGTTTAACGGTGCTCGAGGTTTTTTACTCTCTCGAACTCTACCCACCTACCCCCCCGATTTCTCGATCGATTTTTTATCTTCTTTCCAAAGGATTTCGTCAAATAAACGCAAAGAAGCAAAGGCTTATATAACGATGGGGGAGAGTAAGGGTGTTAGGGTCTGGAGCCCCGAATAGGACACAGACAAGGAGGCAGGAGCGGAGGAACGGAGCGGGGACAACAAGAGAGGAGAGCGTACACAGCTAGAGTACTAGGAGTACCAAGCTGGGGGAGCGCTGAGACAGGAGAGCGTACACAGCTGGAGTACTGGGAGTACCAAGCTGGGGGAGCGCTGACTCTCACGTAGGAGTCGAGGGAGAGTCGGTATGTTGGTGATATCGATTCTACCTTGATTTTCAAACGCGAAAATTCTCTCGACCTTCTTTCTCGACCTTCTTTCTCGACTCTTCACTCGGCCGACACCTCACTTTACTTGAGGGACTCGCAACGTGACGGCCGCTACAGGGTGACAGGGAGGTTTCATTCTTGTTGACAAGGCACATAGAAGTCCGATTGGCTACGAGAGTAGCCAGATCAAGTCCTGGAGTTTTACTATTCTAGAGGGTGTTCTAGCAGTGGCTTGCCTTCTTAAGACAATTGCACTTCTGGGGGAGTGTTGGAAAGTGGAATTGCACTGTCCTAATCAGGCTAGCACCACGTGACCGATAATCCTGTATTTAGCCCCTGAGTAGAGCAGACTCCAATCTACACACTTACATGCCATGACTGAGAGAGTCATTCTTTCTCAATAAGGATATTATATAACGTACCTCACGGGCGAGCCGCTCACTTTTGCCAAGACCACACCAAACTTCAGTCAACCCGTGATGCCTCAACGCAAGAACGCAAGAAAGCACTCAAACGAAGCAGACATACAGCTTGCAGTCCAGGCTATCAAACGCGACGCGACGCTATCCCAAAGACGCGCTGCAAAGATCTACAGAGTGCCCCAAAAGACACTTAGTGACCGACTTGCTGGAGCCTCTCCACGACACGACTGTGCGCCCAATTTGATGAAGCTGACAAGCACTAAAGAGCTGGTAATCGTCCAGCACATATTAAAGCTAGACGAGCGAGGATACCCGCCCTGGCTCACTGATGTGGAGGATATGGCCAACTCTCTGCTCGCAGAGCGCAACCAACCACCTGTTGGCAAGAACTAGGCTGGCACGTTCGTGAAGCGTCGCCCAGAGCTCACAGTCAAGTTCAATCGAAAGTACGACTATAAGAGAGCCCTCTGTAAGGATCCTAAGGTAATTCAGGGTTGGTTCCGCCTAGTGGAGAATACCAAAGCCAAGTATAGCATCCTAGACGAAGACACCTACAACTTTAACGAGTCTGGCTTCATGATGGGCGTTATATCAATAGGTGCTGTTGTCACAGGCTCTGAGCGTCGCGGACGACCAAAGACAGTGCAACAGGGCGACCGAGAGTGGACCAGTATTATCAAAGGCATTAACGCGATGGGGTGGGCTATCCCACCATTCATTATCTTCTAAGGCAAATAAGGCCGCCACACGCCGTAAATCACACAAGAGGAAGCAGATCTAGAGAGAGGGGACTCTTACAGTTAGTGAGGGAGTGCGCTTGACTACTCTAAAGGAGTTTAATGCTTGTAGCGATAGGAAAAGAGCAAGCAACAAGGCACGCGTTAAACAGGGCACTCAGTCTTTGAGACGCTGCGGCACATGTAGTGAGGCAGGGCATAACGCGCGAACGTGCACGAATGATACGCAAGGTATTGTAGAGTAGATTCGTATACTGTAGCACACAATAGGACCTGTTTTCATACTATAGTGTTGTAAAGTAGTTGTGGTGTTCGTAAGGCTTGGCAAAAGTAAGCGGCTCGCCCGGGTAAGCGGCTCGCCCGTGAGGTACGTTAGCAAAATAATAAAGATGTTGGAAAGTGGAATTGCACTGTCCTAATCAGGCTAGCACCACGTGACCGATAATCCTGTATTTAGCCCCTGAGTAGAGCAGACTCCAATCTACACACTTACATGCCATGACTGAGAGAGTCATTCTTTCTCAATAAAAGATATTATAACGTACTCCACGGGCGAGCCGATCACTCTGCCAAGACCACACCAAACCTCCACCCTATTATGGCTCGCATTGGCCCATGTTAGCCTTGTATACAGTAGTACAGCACATAATATCATTCAGTAACACCTTCTGCAGCCTTCTTACACGTGCGCGAGTTATGCCCTACCTTGTGGCACTTTTTACAGCGTCTTTGGGTTGCCTCACCTCCTTCAACACGCACTCGCTTCCTTGCCTTCTTACCATCACCACGCGCCCCAAACTCATTTAGAGTAGTTAATCGAAGGCCTTCCTCAGCTGTTAGGACCCCCTCCTGCTGTAACTGCTTTCTTTTATGCGATTTACGTCGCGTGGCGGCCTCATTTGCTGCTCGAAGCCCAGTAATCTCCTTTTGAGCTAACACCAGCTTGTGCGCTACCATAGCTGCGCCTTTGGCAAGCTTTTCAAGGGCCTCAACCATTGAAATTGGTGAGCTGCTTGCATGCCTTTGAATCCTCTCTCGAACCAGCGTTGATTGCGACCCTAATTGCAGGGTATTGCTCGGGGTTTGGGACTGCCAGGGAGTATCTTCCACAGTAGGTAGCGGTGGGGTACGTAGGCGGACATCAAGACCCATTATGACCCGTTCTGGGTCAAAGGGGACTAATCCAGCGCCTCGGAAGCCTCCTTGGATATTGCTACAAGTAAATGTCTCCTTGTAGGCGCCTATAAAGCATGGTAGGAACCCAGTTTTAGTAATATGAGTAATGTAGTTGCGCATGAGATTCTCGGCTTGGCGCCCATACGCCTTCTTTAGAGGGGCAAAACAACCCACATCTAGTGGTTGTAAGAGGTGCGATGAGTGTGGAGGCATACACAGTGTAATAATGTTTGCTTCCTTGCAGTATTGTTGGAAGTCAAGGGAGTTGTGGCTCTCGTGGCCGTCAATAAGGAGCAGCCGGTACCCTCCTCGGGTGCGCCTCTTTGTATGGCCATCAAAGTGCTTCAACCAGTCCAGACCAAGCTTGTTGGTGGTCCATCCGTTCTCAGAGACTGCAATAATCCAGTCCTGGGGCAGATCAGGCTCTTTGTACCAGGCAGAGAGGTGGTAGCGGCCTTTGAAGATGATGAAGGGTGGAATGGCCCATCCCGTGCCATTGATGCCCTGTATGACCGTGGTCCACTCTCGATTGCCCTGCTGCACTGCCTTGGGCCGTCCTCGACGCTCTGAACCTGTGACAACTGCTCCTGTAGATATCTGGCCCATCATAAAGCCTGTCTCATCAAAGTTGTATGTGTCATCGTCCTGGATGCCATACTTGGCTTTGACATTCGCTACAAGCCTAAACCAGCCTTGTATAATCTCTGGATCCTCACAGAGGGCTCGCTTGTAGTCGTACTTGCGATTGAACATTACTTGGAGGTCAGGGCGGCGCTTGACAAACGTATTGGGCCAGTTTACGCCAACATGGCCCATATTGCGCTCAGCACGCAAAGAATTGGCCATATCAGCTACAGCAGCCAGCCGAGGGGCAAATCCTCGTGCATCTAGCTCAAGAATGTGCTCAGCAATCACATTCTCCTCAGTCTGATCCATAATCCGTTGATTCGGCGTACAATCAGCTCGTGCAGGTCGTCCTGTGTATCGATCGTGTAGTGTGGTGTAAGGCGCGTTATAGATAGCTGCAGCGCGTCGCAATGTAAGTGTCGCGTCTTGTTTAATTGCCTGGAGCGCAAGCTGTATCGCAGCTTCTTTTAAGGGCTTAGATTTGTGTTGTTGTTGAGGCATTGTGTGGTAAGGTAGAGGTTTGGTGTGGTCTTGGCAGAGTGATCGGCTCGCCCGTGTGATCGGCTCGCCCGTGGAGTAACGTACTCCACAAGCGAGCCGGTCACCCAAGCGAGCCGGTCACTCAATTTTACACCAAAAATTAAGATTTTTGCACCTTAATAACTCTACAACCAGATAATAGAATTATCTAAAACTTGAAATACTATGCTGCATCTACGTAAAGATCAATTCTATAGAAGCGCTAGGATCCTGTATCAGTCGCACCGGAGTTATTAAACAAAAATCAAAATACAGGGATTATTTTAGCGTACTTTCTAATAACTCTACACGCGTTAAGGATAGAGCTTAGATCTCCAGGGCAACTGATCTTGACATAGGTAAAGCATAGCATTTTGATTTTTAGACAATTCTATCATCTGGTTGTGGAGTTATTAAGGTGCAAAAATCTCAATTTTTGGTGTAAAATTAAGTGACCGGCTCGCTTGGGTGACCGGCTCGCTTGTGGAGTACGTTACAGCGAGACTATGCAAAGGATTTAGTCTTGCATTCCCTTGCCTGCATCGTGATCGATCGATCGGTCTGTCACATTGATCCCGGTAGTTTTCTTGTAACAACTTTACTTCGTGATGTTACTGTGCTCATGCTAACCCACAGGGGCCAGGTCGAAATACATCCAAAATAATGTAGAGGGATGATCGTGAAGCTTGAAAGAGTCAAGACACGAGACGAAGTTGCGCTAATTCCAGGGTCCACGGCCACGCGCTCCTCCAAGCGAACTTCGTCATTGCATGTGAACAACATCACGCTGAGAAAAGTTGCTGCCTGCCAACCACCCCGCTATTCATATGTAGGCCTTCAGCCTTTACAAACCCCAAGTTTGGAATCTGACAGCGCTCCGCGCATCAAAATGGCGGCAACACGCCTCCGCAAAACCTTCCACTACCCAGACTCTTCAGACGACGAAGACACAGTAGAAGCTGGCATGGATGCACAAGGTACTCCCCTACTTCTACTTCCCCCACATCTTGATTTTCATCTAACAACGTCTAAAAGACCAAGCGCAACTCCTCTCGACCCTCCAATCTCACGATACATCCTCGACACGCATTTACACGCTCCTGCTCCTCATTTTCCCTGCATCGATAGCCCTGCTCACTCTACCCGGGCTTCTCAGCCCAGCCACCGTTGTACAAAGTCTCCTCGCGCTCGCCAGTCTCGCCGCAAGCGCATATACGCTATATTTCTTGCCCCTGCCCCCGCGCAGCGTGGGTATGATCGTCGAGGGACAGGCTGGCAAAGGGAAGGGCAGGAACGTGGGCGGATACGGGCTCAACACGCGCACACCTAGCTCAGTGCAGGCACGAATGCAGGTCCCTTGGCTATCGGATGAGCTTCAAGATGTCCTGGCGCAGTACATCGTGCCCGCCAACGGGGCGGTGTGTGGGTTACTGGCGCTGCTTGAGCTGGTGCAGGGTAGAGAATGGAGAGAGGGCATGATGATTGGAGGAGGGTATATATCTGGGCTGGTGTTGACAGTTGTGCTGTGGGCGAGGAGGGAATTGAGGGTGGTAGACATGAGCGAGCTGGAAAGGTTAGGATCTAAGTCATGAGCTCAATACCCCAAGGCGTAATGAATCATGAACTTTCGCTTTATGTTCAACCAGTGCAGTTGCTGAAGTGAATGGTATATTACATACGAAAGATGACCATAGCGGTCTAGGTATCGCGCGTGAAAACATCGAACTCCTTTGACACCGAACATCTCATCATCGTCACAAATTTTCTAAGGATACGAGCTCAGACTTGTATTGGTGCCATCCTAAAGCATCATGCTCTTTCTTCGACTGGCTATCCTCTCGGCCCGAAGTGTGCTCGTCGCAGTTGTTCTCTCAGCATCAGCTGCCACGGCACCATCAATCTTCGTTGCCGTGGACAATGGTGCAGAAGCCTTCTTCGCATTCAATCGTGCGGCAGAAGTGCTTTTTGCCAGGCTCGTAGTGCCAGTACTCTTAATTGGCCCGCTCCCTGTGCGCTTGTGCAGAGACGGCAGTGTGCCTTCTGGCTTCTCAGACTCGTTGGCAGCTAGTGCGGGTACGGACGAGTGTCTTCGAGCGTTGCGCGCCACTTTGGCAAGGTCGGTGGTGCGTGGGCGCACAGCGTCGACAGGTGAGGACTCTGTGAAGTCGAAGATGGCAAGGTTGTCCCTCTCGGTCTCCTCTTCTTTCATGGCGGGCCCTTGTGGTACGCTTGATGCACCTGGCCCAGACGTCAATTCGTCCGAGGTTTTTGCGACAAAATTCGAGGACACTCTTCGTCTGACCGTACTTGTCTCTTCAATCAGGGCTGAGATTGCTTTGGAAGTTGTCGATGTGTCTGCCTGGATTGGCCCAGGTGGTGACGCGTTTTCTCGCCTATCGAGCTTTTGTCGAAGTGGGCTTCCAATCTCGACCTCTTCTTCTCCCGCCTCACGTTTAATCGCCATTTTTCCCGTTGTCAAAGGCGCCAGCTTTACTTCCACGCTCGTCCTCCTGTCGGTTTGGGGCACAATAGCGTCAGCCATTTTGCCATCGCGACGCATTTTGGCAGCTAAACTAGGCTCTTTGTAGCTGACTTGTGGACGTGCTCGTCGTGATGGTCGTCCAGCCTGTCCTGTCTGATTTCCTGAGCTTACGTCGCCTGGTGGTGGGGTATCCTTGTTGTCCGGCCGCGACGATGAAGGCTCTGTCGATGGTGGAGAGAAGACAGTGTCAGCAGCTGGCGTTTTTGGAGGAAGAGAGTCCAGATTGATCTCAGCAATGGCAGGCTCGGGGGCTGATAGCATTGGGACCTCAGGTGGTGTAATGGTTCGAGTGATTTCACCACGTTGACGTCCGCGAAGATTCACACTGGGCAGCTTTTTCTTTTGTGGCTTGTCTTGGTCTTTTGTAGACGAGCGCTGTTTCTTTGGCGACAGCACTGGATCGGTGTTGACAGGTTCTGAGAATATTAGATTCCATTTGTTTTTGAAGAGTAGGCTGAGCTTACTGCTACTCAGGACTGGCCGCGCTGGTGAGATTGCTCTGGGCTCCTCGTCCGTTGCGTTTGTCTCCGCCTCTTGCACGCTTCTGCGATTGAAGTTGAACTGTTCATCTTGTGCCTCTAGTCGGTCCTCGTCTTCCTGCACACTGAACTTCCTCTTAGCTCCAGTGCGCACAGGCTTTGCTATCTTCTCCTTGGTCTCTTCTGGTGACTCGAACACAGATATACGACGTATGTTTAGCTTGGGCCCACTCTCTCTTCGCTTCTTTCGTGTCTCTAGGTTCATCGGTAACGCGGGCTCGTCTTCTGCCGCCACATCTTCCATCTGCTCGTCTTGCACTGGGTTGGGGTCGAATGCGATCGGCTCGTCAGCTTCAAAGCTTGAAGTGGGCGGCGGTCCAAGATCGGGCGACTGACTCTCAGGATCTTCGAGCATGTTGCGGATCTCATCTGAGTTCATGGTACGTCGTGGGTAGTCTTTGCCCTCGTCGATGGTGGGCATCATCCTATCCTCCACTTCCTGTATACACAGTCCGCTCCTGAAGGTCCTCTCTTGTGGTCGGTGCCTTGCCAACTGTTGGCTCTTGCGCCGTTTCTCGCTCTGCTTTGGCTGTCCCAGCGACGCGACCAAGCTCCCAAGCTCCTGCATTTTGGCTTCCAACTGCGACTTGACTGCATCGATGCTTTCGAATGAAAGACTGCCAGAGTGCTTGTCGACTGTGTGCTGCAGGTGCATTGCGCGTTCGCGGAGGGCAAGGTTCTCGGCGAGGAGGCGTGAGCAGTCGCTCTCGAGGACACGGATGCGCATAGATTGCTGCGAGTTGTTCCTGAAGTGCAGTCAGTAAATATGTCGTAGCATTGGCTCCATTTCACAGCGTACTTTGCAAGCTCGCGGTTCTGGCGCAGAAAGCGCCGCTTGACAACGTCAATGTTGTCTGCCGACGGCTGCAGAGCAACCGGCGGCTCGTTCAAGCGCGCCATGAGCGCTGGATAGGTATGTGAAGGCTGAGGATAGAGTGCGATGCGTGTGCGGAGGCGGCGCGGCGACGGTCTAGGACATGTGTCGTTCGTTGTTTCCGTGTGGTCTCCGTCATAGTCGAAAAGCTGCGGGCGTTGTTTACCTAGCAACGGTGGGCCTAGCCGCTTGTGCTGCCGGCTCCACTTTTGCGACCCGTCAACACGTGAGGGGTCAAGGCGACCAGTTTCGCAGGTTCGCGTCGACAGCAGTGTCAACGAGCGTCATACAAATCCAGATTCCAATCCACCCACTATGTCCAGCTTCTCTCGTCCTTTGCCGTCGCATTTGCGTGGCCAGTCGATGGGGGCGTCGCAACAGTTCTCATTCCTGCAGCAGAAGATCGCTGATAAGAAAACGGAGCTCGCAAACCTCAAGGACTTGCAGGCGCTAAGTGGTGGCCTCGCAGATCAGATGCAAATGCTGGCCGACAAGCTGCAAACTCTCTCGGATGGCACAGAAGGTAAGCTACGCTGGTAATGTGGTATACCGCAAACAGAAGCAAGTCATGTGGCTATGCTAATACTTTGTCCCAGCTGTTGCAGCAGTGCTCTCGAACTGGCACAACGTGCTCCGTGCTATCAACATGGCTTCCAGTAAGTTCTCGGTCTCGTGAACCAAGTGCACTATAGATCTGACCAGAATAGCCATCATGCCCAGACCCAAAGATGACGACGATGCAGAGGCGAAGCAAGATCTGGAGCCACCATTACCGCAGACTCTTGTTCGAATCCCGACTCAACATGCGCCTGCTGTCATCGAGCAGGCCACCGTTGGAGCAGCAGCAGCCGCCGCCGCAGAATGAATTTTCGGGTTAGGCGACAGGGCTACTCGTGAAGACGAAGAAGATGAAGAGTCAACCAAACTGAGCCAAAGGCAGGTGCGCACAGTCTTGCAAAGACAAAGTAGCAACCATGTCGGTCCGCGGATAAGTCCATCATGACATCTGTGTGATATAAATCTACGCAGTAGCAGCACGATGAGTGGTCAGCAGGGAGTCAACCCGAACAAGAGTGCTACTCAAAGACATAAAGTAAGATCTTGAGTGGCTGCTGTGGCTGGGTGGCATTAGCAGGTAGATCTGAGAAGCAAGAATGCAATGAAAGAGAATTCAACGGTATCGCGTGCATGCTCTAGGTTACTGGATCTTGGTGTGACATCAGCCTCGAGTCCTGAGCGCTGACAATTGGAGTCTAGCGCGTGCCAAGCTTCTCGCGAAATTCTTCAAAACTCTCGAATTCGACGCGTGCTTCTTCTCCTCAACATATTGTCAACGGTCTCCTATAACCCTAAGGTTATTCCCAACTACATGGAAAATGCCTTAATTCCAGGAGAACCCAGAGGAATTGCACAGCCGTTCTAATCCTGAAGTTCGCTCGCGTCGACTTTCGAGTCGGTATCGGAGCTCCGGGTTCGCTTTAGGCCAACATACTCTTTCGTCCTTTTTCATCTATTGTGATTGCATCTATTTACAGTCCGAAATTAATGGAGTACGAAGGACGTGCCTGCCTTGTTCCGAGAGGGCGTTGCATCCTTGTCGTTGAAGCTGAAAGGAACATGGTATTGCTTCCTGCGATGTCAGGATGCGACCTGCCTTTTGATTGTCTCGACTGAAGCACAAGCCACCAGACGCACGACAGAGGAAGTGTCTTGCAAAACCAGGTGGCTGGAGGCGAGTACTTCAGAGTTGACAGGCCCTGCAGCTTCCTGAGTACGCTGCGGTTATCCCCGCATTTCTGGCCAGTATGGGATGTGGACCCCGGAAGAAGCAGGACACACGACGTCGTGGCAGCGCAAGATGCACAAGCATCGGCTGACGAGCAGCGGCCACCAACTCACTATGGTTTTCGCGCTGCGATTGGCTGCTTGTGAACGCCTCAGACGATTGATTCGCTAACCATGCCACCAACTTGGCCTCTATGCTGGCCCACCAGCTTGAGATTCAAGCCCTAGTCACCAGTTGGATCGACCTCGTATCCCCTATGCGATCATGGACCAAGTGCTATTGGTGCAGATGTCTCACAGCCAGCAGCGTGGCTTAAGTGGAGTGTATTCAGCGGGCACCAGGCGCGACGCGCAACGGTCAGTAATCGACAGATCTCCCCGAAAGCGCTGCGAATGGCAGATGAGTTTCGCGTCCGCATCCTTCAGCCCTGCCACGGCTGGCTCTGAAACTTGCAAATTAATATCTCAACGAGGAGCTCCTCCTTTCTGTTACTCTCGACTGTCTACCACGTCCACAACGTCCACACCATCCACCGCATGCCTACACATGCCACAGCGTCATGAATGCATACTATGGCACGTCTCCGACGATGCCTGTTTGTAGCATTTAGTCTCTTCGAGCTCTCTTTTCAGAAAGACCCCATCGTTGACTTGTAGGTAACCATGATCCAGTGTTGCTTGGTTTGGGACCGATGAGTGATTGCGCCAACACCTCTGACACCTCCCGATGTCGTCAGACCCTCATTAATCGCAGTGCGAATACGGTTTCAACGTTGCGCTCGAGTCTTAATATCCAGTCACCGCCTGCGTTTCAGCGCAACCAATGAGCATACTGCGCAAATCGCTAATACGTTGAAAACAGCTGCCGAAGATGGGGTCACCAAACGGCACAGGTCAACGGGAGGTTGTACATTGATGGTGGCATGGAAGATTGGGACCCCGAAAGCACCAATTACACAAGTGAGGCAGCACTCATTTTCATGTACCAACTATGCTAACGCTTGTGTAGATACATGGTTACTGTTCAGCGATCTCAACGCCTCAACCCCAGGACTGGGCCAGCCTCCGCAATATGCAAATCTTTCCAAGCCTGCTGACATACCAAGTGTGTCGGGCGGCATCCTTTGGCCCGACGAAGCCAACAAATGCTTCTACCAATTCGGAGGAGAGTTTACGAACGGATCGGCCGGCGAATTCAACATGCACACCTACGATGTGCTCCTCGACCAGTGGAACGTGACTGAGAACAAGGCCGCTGGCGTCTTCGCAACGCAGCGAGCAGCTTATGGTGCCGGTACCCATATCGAGGGCTTGGGCTTAGGGTTCTACTTAGGAGGCTGGATGAGCAATAAAACAAGCCCAGATTGGACGGGCCCTCCAGTCGCAACGGCCGATCTTGTTCGCTTCGAGTACAGCACAGGACACTTGTCCAATACTACCGGCCCTGACGATGTGGGCAGAGCGGAAGGACAGATGGTCTATCTGCCAGTGTCAGACAGTGGTCTGCTCGTCTACTTTGGTGGCATTGAAGACCAGCTTCAAAATGGAAACGCCGTACCGGTGAGTCGTACCAAATCAAATACCCGATGAATTAGCATTTACTGACGCGTTTACACCAGGCAAACATGAGTGTACGAATAGGGCCCAACACTAGACTATCTGTATTCGTTGCTGATCCACTGATAGATAATCCATATGTACGATGTCGCTTCCTCAAAATGGTACACCCAAACTGCCACTGGCAGCGTTCCTGCTGCGCGTCGGCAGTTCTGTGCAGGCGCCACTTGGGCCGACGATCTGTCGTCATACAATATGTAAGTGTATTCAGGTCGTCGTATCTTCAATTAATGCTGACAACATGACAGTTACTTATACGGCGGATACGGTTTCGGAGACCCGCTCGCGTTCGATGATGTCTACATCCTTTCGGTGCCGTCATTCACGTGGATCAAAGCGTTCCCCGCCGACAACAGCACCGACAACAGCACCGCAAAGTATTCGCATGGAGGCTGTAGCGCAAATGTAGTCGCCAGAGACCAGATGATAATCATTGGAGGGTGGTTTCCTGAATCTGACCAGTGCGACTCCCCCGAGGTACAAGGGCAGCATAACATGAATCTAGGCTTCAACGGTGAAAAGCAAGCTGTATGGGACAAATACAATCCAACGCTTTCCACTTACTTTGTGCCAACACCTGTCATATCCGCGATCGGAGGAGGGTACGTTTTACAGTTCTTCCATTTCGACATAACTCGACTGATCGTGACATAGACCTACCGGTGGAGCTACCGTAACAGCTCCAAGCTCTTGGGACAATCCTGACTTAGCTGTATATTACACACTAAAGGCTCCTTCGATCAGCAGAACAGCAACACGTACACTGCCTTCGAGCACCGGTAGCCTATCGCCGCAAGGTTCCCAGAAAAGCAAAGTCGGCGCAATCGCAGGTGGCGTTGTGGGAGGTCTTGCTGGGCTCATTGCCCTACTATGCCTCATACTTTTCTGCCTTCATCGCCGGAAGAAGGGCAACAAAGAGAAGGAAGAACAGCCGAGCGTACCACCTCCAGTCGAATTGGATGTCACTACTCCACCGCAAGAGATGCCGACCCCTGGGATGGGTAAGTATATGCGGTTGCAGGAACACAGCCCCCCCTATTCTAGGGTCACAACATTGCACTCGCCCTACTCTCCGTACGCACAGCAGTCATCGGTGTCCGCATCGCCACATCCCACCCCTTATGGCTCTCCGCACGACGCTAGTTTTGCACAACCGGTATACCCTCAAACCACCCATACTCGACCACCTTCCTGGGAGCACGCACAGTATTCCACTGTAGACTCCCGACATTCGCAACAAGGCCGTCCTTCGCCAACACCGCCTTCTCATCTCTCGTATGCTCCTCCCCAGGAGGCGCAGCTCTACTATCCACCACCGCGAGGACTCAGCTATCAGACACCTAGTGCCCCTCCAGGTGGCCATGCTGGTTACGAGCCTGTGCAACATGCCGACATTGCGTCTCCGCCACAAGCGCCGGTCAGTACGATGCCCACCCCGACTCAGTTCTACGCTCGACTGGCTCCGACCGGTAGTGAAGTCGGACGCAGTAACATGCAGCCACCGCCGGACGATGGGGTGTATGGAGGTAGTCTGGAGCCTCAGAGACGGCCCAAATATGGGCGGTTCGTCGAGGTTGATCATACATAGGTGCACAAAAAGTGCGGGTACATAGACGGCGTTTTGGCATTTGCGACCCCGCATAGTATTTGGATTGCGCAAAGTTAGTGATACCCAGCGCTTCCATGAACACGGAGATGCAATTTAGAGTAAAAAGTATTAGTAATACTGTGGGACTCTGTGAAATCTTGAAGAGGTGCGGTGAGCTCACAGCCTTGAGCGTGGGTCTGTGATGCTAGCGCCGTAGCTGTTCTTGGACCAGCAGCTCCAACGCGACTCTCTTCAACACGAACGTGCTCGCCAGCCAGCGCCAATCCTCACACAGAGCTTTGAGACGACAAGCAGCCGGCCGAATAGCCTCGCATCGGACCTACCCTGCCAAGCACCCTCCATCCACCAGCCTCCCTTGTCCTCGGTGCCCGCACCTTCGCTCCGCCGCCGACGTGCCCCACCATTGTCTTCTTGCACCTCTCTGCAGGCACCCAACCCAAGCGTGCCAACTTCGCACGCCTCTCCACGCCGGCCACAACCACCACGAAACAGCCCACGGCTGCCGCAGAGCCTCTTGGTGCCGCCGCCACACCATCCATTCCAACAGGGAGCTGTCCCCTCGGCGAAGCAGCCCGCCATGTCTATGTCTATTGAAGAGCTCGACGCCACAGTGCGCGCCTTCTATGAGGGTCGCGGCGACACAGTATGTTCTCACACGGCCTTCTGCAGCCGACAGGACGCCATCGGAGCTAACAATACCTTCTTTGCAGCAAAAGCAAGCGCAGGCGACGCTGAACCAGGTACGCTGGACCTCCCCACTGCGCTCGCCGCCTGGCCCGCTAACCGTGCAACAGTTCAAAGAGAACCCAGATGCTTGGCTCCTCGTCGATAAGATCCTCTCGGATGCGCAGTATCCACAAACCAAGTGTATGTCTCTGTCGTCTGAAAAGTGGTGGTTGGGAACGTTACTAAGACAACATAGACCTCGGCCTGCAGGTGCTTGACAATGTGATCATGACAAGATGGAAGGTCCTTCCTCGCGACCAGTGTCAGGGTACGTCGCTCGTTCATGCTAACATAAGCTCTGCTGACGCTTGTAGGCATTCGCAACTTCATCGTCAACTTCATCATCCAGCTCTCCAACGATGACGATCGCCGCCGCTCCGAACGCACCCTGCTGAACAAGCTCAATCTCGTCCTCGTCTCCGTACTGAAGCAGGAGTGGCCCCATAACTGGCCAACGTTCATAAACGAGATCATCTCATCATGCCACAGCGGGCTCGGCATATGCGAAAACAACATGGTTATCCTGAGACTGCTTTCGGAAGAAGTCTTTGACTACTCGGAGGAGCAAATGACATCGACGAAGCGGAGGGAGCTCAAGCAGAGCATGTGCGACGAGTTCACCTCGATTTACCAGCTCTGCTCCGAGGTTCTGCGCACAGCTACTGAAGCATCCCTGATCAAGGCGACCCTCGAGACATTGCTGCGCTTCCTCAACTGGATTCCTCTGGGCTACATTTTCGAGACACCGCCCAGCGGCCAGAGCCTCATCGAGACACTGCGCAGTCGATTTCTCGAAGTGCCCGAGTTTCGCAACATCACATTGAAGTGCTTGACTGAGATCGCAGGTCTCCACACGGAACCGGCTTACGACGACAAGCTCGTCCAAATGTTCACAGAAACCTTGACAGCGATTTCGAAGATCATTCCTTTGTCTTTGGATCTCAAGCAAACGTATGCATCGAGCAACAGCAGAGATCAGGAGTTTGTGCTCAACCTTGCACTTTTCCTGACAAACTTCTTCACGTCGCACTTGGCCGTCATCGAGAACCTCATGAACAAGGACTTCCTCACACACGGCCACTTCTACCTCATCCGCATCAGCCAGATCGACGACCGCGAGATCTTCAAGATTTGTCTGGAGTACTGGACCAAGCTTGTTTCCGAGCTGTACGATGAGATGCAGGCGCTTCCGATCACCGACATGAACCCTCTTCTGAACATGGGCATTACCACCGGCGGCAACCGCGACCCTTCGATGATGGCCAACTACCCTCTGCGCAAGAACAAATATACCGAGATTTTGTCGAACCTGCGAACGGTGATGATTGAGAAGATGGTCAGGCCTGAGGAGGTACTTATCGTCGAGAATGATGAGGGTGAAATAGTTCGTGAATTCGTCAAGGAGAGCGACACGATCCAGCTCTACAAGTCCACTCGCGAGTGTCTGGTCTTCCTGACGCATCTGGATGTCAACGACACCGAACAAATCATGTCCGAGAAGTTGGCCCGCCAAGTCGATGGCTCAGAGTGGTCATGGGCAAACTGCAATACTCTTTGCTGGGCTATTGGTTCCATCTCTGGTGCCATGAACGAAGAGACAGAAAAGCGCTTCTTGGTCACCGTTATCAAAGATCTCCTTGGTCTTACTGAGATGAAGCGAGGCAAGGATAACAAGGCCGTTGTTGCGAGTAACATCATGTACATTGTTGGCCAGTACCCGCGGTTCCTCAAGGCCCATTGGAAGTTCCTCAAGACTGTGGTCAACAAGCTTTTCGAGTTCATGCACGAGACGCACGAGGGTGTTCAGGACATGGCTTGCGACACATTCATCAAGATTGCGAACAAGTGTCGGCGACACTTCGTCGCACTTCAGCCTGGCGAGAACGAGCCGTTTATCGACGAAATTGTACGGAACCTGCGAAAGATCACTGCCGATCTCTCTCCTCAGCAAGTGCACACTTTTTACGAGGCCTGTGGGTACATGATCAGCGCACAAGGACAGAAAGGAATGCAGGAGCGTTTGATCCACGACTTGATGGCACTTCCCAACTCAGCCGTAAGTATTGTGGTTGTGTG
Source organism: Lizonia empirigonia (assembly GCA_009982855.1). NCBI lineage: Eukaryota > Fungi > Ascomycota > Dothideomycetes > Pseudoperisporiaceae > Lizonia > Lizonia empirigonia. The sequence continues at coordinate 429,754 of JAADKA010000024.1, forward strand.
CTGCTGAGTGTTACTGACGGGGAACAGTGGGACAACATTATCGCTCAAGCCAACCAAAACCCCGCCTGCTTGCAGGACTCGGAGGTCATTAAGATCGTCGGAAACATCATGAAGACTAATGTTGCAGCCTGCGGCTCAATCGGATCCTACTTCTACCCTCAGATTGGGCGCATTTACTTCGACATGCTGACAATGTACCGCGCCAGCTCGCAGCTGATTGATGAGGCTGTCCAGCGTGAGGGCAATATCGCGACAAAAATGCCCAAGGTCCGCGGTCTACGCACTATCAAGAAGGAAATCCTCAAGCTGATCAACACCTACGTTGAGAAGGCTGATGATCTGGAGATGATCCACAACAACATCGTGCCCAAGCTGCTCGAGGCTGTTCTGATTGACTACAAGAACAACGTGCCCGATGCTCGTGAGGCCGAGGTACTGAACGTCATGACGACGATCATCAACAAGCTACATGTACGTTGGACCCCCAAAACGAGCAAACACTTTGTTGGTCTTGCCCCGCTTCAATCGGGTTATATGCTAACCTTTCATAGAGCATGATGGAGGATCAAATTATCAACATCATGGACAGCGTTTTCGAATGCACGCTGGACATGATCAACAAGGACTTCTCCGAGTACCCTGAGCACCGCGTCGAGTTCTTTAAGCTTCTCCGGACCATCAATCTGCGTTGCTTCCCAGCCCTGCTGCGTCTGGATGCTCGTTCATTCAAGTTCGTCATCGACTCTTGCATGTGGGCCAGCAAGCATGACAATCGTGAAGTGGAGAGCGCCGGTCTTTCCATGTGCTTCGAGTTGGTCTCTAACATGTCTGAGACGGACCAGCAGACATGCAACGCATTCTTCCAGACGTTCTTTACGACCATTTTGCAGGACGTTTTCTTCGTCGTCACCGACAGCGATCACAAGGCTGGGTTCAAGTCGCAAGCCATGCTGTTGGCCAAGATGTTCTGGCTGGTCGATTCGGACAAGCTCCTGGGCCCCATCTACACGTCACCAGACATGGCTCCAGCGGGCACACCTAACCGCGAATTCCTGCGGAACTTCGTCGGCAATCTGTTGGCGACCGCCTTCCCCAACCTACAAACCGCCCAAATCGCGTCGTTCATTGACGGCCTCTTCGCTACAAACTCCGACCTCAACCGCTTCAAGGTCATCCTGCGTGATTTCCTCATCTCGCTGAAGGAGTTCTCCGGTGACAATGCTGAGTTGTTCGCAGAAGAGCGTGAACAGGCAGCCACAGCAGCGAAGAACGAGGAGCGCGAGCGCGCTATGAAAGTCGGTGGTCTTCTGAAGCCGTCTGAGATGGACGATGATGAGTTGTGACACAATGTTGAGCTGAACGCAAATGTAGCGACGCGCACACCTTTCGATCGCAACTTTACTTCAACTCAAGAAGTTCACTCAAACAACGCCGACGATTGGTGGGCTGATTGCCTGTGAGCATGACCGCTAGAGAGTTGATGGCCTCTTTGCATCGGCCGAGGCGACCGCGTAACGTTGTCGATGTTCCACCAAGGGTCTTGACAGATCCAGCGGTCTAATACCTAGTAGACTTTTCTGTTTTCCGTTTGGCATGCAGCAAGTAGCGGGGTTGGAGGACTTGGTCTTGATTTCCGTATACGATAAAAGCATAGGAATGGAGCGGATGTTGCAGGGCATTCTAGATACCTGCCTGAGGGCGATAAATCGAATGAAGCAAACATAAGTAAGGAATGATATGGAGCCACACCCGAGTTGAGTTGATGCAAGCTCATTTGTTGTGCCGCACATCACTTCACATTCTGCGGAAATGTATTTGCGTATTCTCATTCAAGGCTGTGATCGACGCGGTGGCTGAGAGCTTCTATACATGCACGAAGTGAGCAGTAGTGGAACGGCCCGCTGCCTAATTTCTTGATGGTATGCGGCGCTGGAGTAGGAAGCATGACGGCATTGTCTGCCGACATGTATGTTCACTCTCGAAGGTCAATGTCCTTTCCGAGATACACTACAGCCACTCATGCAAGGTACAAACAAGACCGCAAAATCCTCCAAAAGTACATGAGAGAATCAAGGCTGACTCTGCCTCTTCTCCTACACACAACACAAGGAATAAAGGCTACTCTAGCCTTTATAACAAGCACAAAGATAGGCACTCGCAAGTGGCATCTCAACCAGCACGTAGAGGAATAACTTTCCTTTATATCTCTTTACTGCGCAGCAACTTTGTTTCTTAACAACCTTGCTTAGGGCTAAAGCCCTCACCATCTCTTGTATTTTGATAGAAACACTCCCTGCAAAAACACCCTTTGTATTACCAGAGCAGCTTAGCTGCTCTCGTCTTCCATAGTCTTCGACTCACATAGGACGTTAAACTAATCAATCAATCAATCAAGCCACTCATGCATGACTAGTGACTTTCCAGGACCAGTTCCAGGACCAGTTCGTCCCATATATGCGGGGCCATGTTCGCTATGGATCTCCTGGCGTGCTGACCGAATATCGCATTCAGGGAGCATTTCGCCCAAGATCGAGGCCGTACCGGCAGCTGGATCCTGTCCTTTCCGTTTGTTTCCCACTCAATTGTGCGTAATCCTCTGTTTGGGACCCAGCAGACTAGAGCTACGGTTACAGTCGTGGTGGGCCGGGCTGCCTTGCAGGGCTGCCATCTGATGCCGTGCGCAAATGCTTCTTTTGACGATGGTTGCCGGCTGAATTGCTGCATGCAGGCTAGCCACGGCCCAATGGAGGCGTTCAGCCACATTATGTAACCCGCACGAATGCCACCAACCATGGCCACAGATGGAAGGTAAAGAAACCCACACTTTGACTTCTGCAATTAGTGCTATCTCGCATCGAACGCAGCGGAACACTGCATCCCGACCCCCTGCCCCTGCGCGGTGGACTCGCTGGACGCCTTTCTGCGCACTCTTCTACGAGCACGCCTGGGCCCCGTGCTCGCACCGCGCGCTCCCATTGGCCGTTTGCGGTGTGCACTCGAACGACTGTGAGAACAACATCTCAGCGGCCAGCATGCACAACCTCGTGGCCCTCTTATAACGTGCCGCCGGCACGACAGTAAAGCCTGGCCCCTCATTCGTCATCTGGCGGAGCTTAGCTAATTCTGTCGGTACCACCAGCACCACGCGAGCTTCTGGAGAGCTCCGTCCGACCTAAGGTGGCGCCCTGCTGCAGGCTTGAGGTGACTTCACTTCTTGAAACTTCTACCAACAACGCACGTTCGCCTGGCTAGGGGTCTCTAAGGAGCAGCACCGTGCTCACTGCGAATTCTTTGCTTTTGCCTGTCCCCGCTGCCGCATAGACGTCTGCCAACACCCGCACCGTCACACGTTGGCTCGTTACTCACCCTGTATGGGCAGACCTGCACCCAGACCATTCCGGCATTTCCTCGCTTGTGCAGTACACGCGCATCGCCGTTGAGGCCTCGGGTTCACCGCTGCAGAATTATCTCAGCCGCTCATCATCATGTATGTCATGCCCCTCGTATGGACACCCTTCAGCTTCGTCCCCGTGGCATTGTGAGGAAGACTGTGTCAAGCACGAGCTTGACATCCAAAGATGAAACCACTGACTCAGCTCGCTTTTCTAGGAAGTTCGGCAAGCACATTCAGAAGCGGCAGCTGGAGATTCCAGAATATGCCGCCAGCTTTGTTGACTACAAGGCTCTCAAGAAGGTGAATTGGAGTCAGATGGACTTCCTATGTATGTATGCTGATATATCCGTAGCTCATCAAGAAGCTCAGTAGTACGCCGGTGATACCTGCACTGAGTGACAGCAACCATGGTCACGAATCACTAGATCCGCAAACGTCTCTGCAGGCGAACAAGGCCACATTCTTCTTTAGAGTGGTATGCATATGATGTGTCTTGCGCTTGAAGGCCTTACTCATAGTATTAGGAACGAGAACTGGAGAAGGTCAACACATTTTACCTACAGAAGGAAGCCGAGCTGCGCCTACGACTAACCACGCTCCTGGACAAGAAGCGGGTCATGCAACAGCATCCGCAATCGGTCTCCAAGACATCTTCTCGGTATATTGCGCTCGAAGAAGGCCTAAAACAGTTTAGCACAGACCTTAACAAGCTTGAGGTGATTGGTCTCCGAATCTTTAGGTTGTGGAGCTAACCTGTACTAGCAATTTGTAGAAGTGAACGAAACCGCGTTCTCGAAGATACTGAAGAAGGTTTGCACTACCCTCCCACAACCTACCCGACAATGACTAACATTAACAGTGGGACAAAACGTCGAAGGTCTGCTACCATCTGATATGATATAGCTGGTGACACTGACCAAGTCACAGTCCCGAGAAAAGCAGCTCTACTTATCGAGAGCTGTCGAGGTGCAGCCGTGCTTCAACCGCGAAGTCATCAGCACTCTATCTGATCAGGCGACACAAGCCATTCTCGACTTCTCTGAGTGGGCTGAGGGTGAGGGCGTACAAGCACCACAGCCGACCGCAGAACCAAGAATATTCGAACCTCTGATCGAAGCAAATCTTGAGCTTGACAACCAGTTCATTCAAGCCATCAACATATCGAACACATCTAAGATCCAGGAGTGTATCACACGGTTGTCGAATCTTCCCGACGCCAGAGAGCACGTCTCACGGGCTTTCCTGAGCACAGTCGCAGAGGCACCAGAAGCAGCACTACAGATCGTGCTTGACTCTAACCTCGTTAACCTGAACCAAGAGGATGAGATCAACGAGCGCAACTGCCTCCACAAGGCGGCTATCAGCGGGCGACTCGAAATTGTTAGGCTTGGGCTTTCGAACAACGTCGATGTACACGCAACAGATGTGTACGGGCGGATTCCTCTACACTATGCTTCCATGCATGGTTACGTTGAGCTCGTCCAAGCATTAATTGACGCCGCTCCCGACACAGTAAACTTCCGCGACCAGGACAGCTTCACGCCACTAATACACGCAATTGTGCGTTCGCAGTTGCCATGCGTCCAAATACTTCTGGCGAGAGGCGCCGATATGAGCCGTATTGGCCCCGGCGAGCACATCCCGCTCAACCTCTGCTGTCAGTACGCCTCGCTGGAGATCATGGAGCTGCTTCTACAGCGATCAGCAGAGATGCTTCCAGATGCGGAAGGTCTGTATCCACAGCATCTTGTAGCTCGCTCCGGGAAGACGCCCCAGATGCTGCTTTTGTTGCAGAAGTATGGAGCCGACCTCAACCAGCCGGACAAGCTCTATCAGTGGACGCCGCTATTCCATGCAGCAAGCGAAGGACATGTTGATTGTCTCAAGACACTTCTTGAATGTGGAGTCGACGTAGACATTATTGATGAGAAGAGCTTGTCTGCCATGTACTACGCGACTTGGGAAGGACATCTTGAATGCATGAGGCTACTTGCTTCGGTGGGCCGTGGGGTAGGCTTGAAGACACAGAACCAGGTATCGCCGCGGATAAACACCCTCCAGCCAATGTCTAGTACTGCTCCTGGACCCATGGACCTCGAGCTAGGCGACCCGGACGGTATCCCCGAGTTTATCCTCCCGCCACCCATTATACCCTTCCGCAGATACGGCCATAACTTCCTGGACGCTAAGACTTTCGTTGTCATCAGCTTCGAGAAGGTTGGCAAAGATGCGATACGGTTCTACAACGACCAGAAGTATCCAGCGGCAAGGCTCACAATATCCTCGAAAAGCTCAGATCTCATACCCAGGAATATACTCCTACCAGTTCAGGACGAGTTCAAGGTCATCTCATTCCAGATCGAGAACCTTGAGGCTTTCTCCATCGATTTTGATGTGTACCCAACTATCGGATCGAAGGTTATTGCGCGCAGCGTAGCATCTCGAAAGGTGTTCACGGAGCGTTCAAAGAGCACTGGAAGATGGCATTTGGAGCTCTTTGATCCTCGATTACGAGCGATTGGCCAGATTGCCTTTGACTTCCAAGTCGTCAAACCTTTCCACGGTATCCCACTCGAGATCACACATTTTGCCACATACTGGAAGGCTACAAGTCAGGATGACAACCAGCCGCATACCCTGATCACCGGTTCTAGTCTGTCCGGTGAATATGTGCGCTTGTTTGTGCAGCTCACAGCCGACGGCATTCCGGTGTTGTACCCAAGGTGGAAGATTAACCATGCAGGGCTTGAAGTGCCAGTTAACATCCTGACATACTCACAGCTTGCGGCTATCGGCACACAACAGAACGCAACTACCGCGGCCCAGCTTTCGAGCTTGAAGAGTGCCACCTCAAACGACATCTCCCATATCTACCAAGCACTCGCATCGTCTTTCATTACATTGAAGGAAGCACTGTCTTTGCTGCCGGCTCACATCCACGTGGAGTTGCATGTGCTGTTCCCCTCGAGACTCGAGGAAGAACGACTCAAGCTTGGCCCTACACATGACATGAACGAGTTCGCAGATAAGATACTGTCGGTCGTGTTCGAGCATGCAAGAGCTCTGAGGGAACAGGGTGCTGGCGAGATTGACGGCACATTACGAAGTGTGGTGTTCACTTCCTTTAACCAGGACATTTGCACCGTCATCAACTGGAAACAACCCAATTGTCAGTCCCAACTAAGATTTAGAGCTTAAACAGCTTGCTAACATGATCAGATCCGGTATTCCTCTGCAATGAGCTCGGCGCGGACAGCGCCCAACCCCCCTCGGGCCGAACGCACACGATCCAAAGCAGCGGCCGCACGACGATATCGGTTAAGGAAGCAGTGCAAATCGCACGAGACAACAACTTCATGGGCTTGATCTGCAGCTCGCGCCTGCTCGACCTCGCTCCAGCACTAATTGAGTCGATCAAGACGGCTGGCCTCGTCCTTGTTTCGGACATCACCGACTCGGTTGCGGACAACGGAATGCAGGCGAATCTACACGTTGCGCAGCCCAGGAGACATACGACGCCGGATGGGGTTGACGGTTTTTTGAGAGGGAACGGGGTGCTCTGCTTTAATGAGACGGTCGACATGTAGGATTTGTCGGATTGTCGAGCTGAGCTGCAGGCTATGGAAGAATGATGTCGCGAGACAGACGGGAGGATAGGGGATATATGGCAGACGAAAAGTTTGTTCATTGCCTGGCAGGAACAAAACCACGCTGTTACGCAGATCATGAAAGCGACAGATATCATAAACATGGGTGGTGATTGTTTGTTACTTTAGATTCGTCTTCTGTGGATGAAACCCTCAGCATACGGTATGGACCAATAGATTAGACCAAGTTGTCACGAGCAGCAAGATGTAAATCGAACTTGGAAACATGGATTCCCGCGTTTCGCAGTGCAGAGACAGATGGCTGGGTGATGCTGTGCGACCATGTCGAGTACGCCACTCATGCCCGAGGGTCTGGATGATGCAGGGATCCCGATGTGTGATAGCGGCTATGCTTCGAGAAAATGTCGGAGGGTAATGACGACGACGTCAACACGTCAATTCAGCCCCTTCGCTTGTACAACTGTCTTTCTCTTTGTCGCGTTCAAGCGGCAGACGTCTCCTCAAAATACCATGATCGTGTGAAGTCTGTCATGTCTGCTTCCCACCTCTCCCCCATTCTGCGCGGTAGCTCGCTCCTCGCTCGTCGCAGCGGAACAGTGCCATGGACGTGTCGAACATGTCTCCAGTCGCAGCGCCAGACGCTCCTGCAGCAGCGGAATACGTTTGCGAGTAGATTGGATGCGGCGACATGGCCAGTGGCCAAGAACAGCAAGAGAAGACGGCGATTGCTGGTGCTCGGCGCAGGAATAGCGCTCGGCGCTACAGTCGTCACAGTCAATGACGAGGCGAAGCATGCATGGGCGGCGGCGCAGAGAACGTCGAGGGTCGCAACTACACTAGCATTGAACATCAAGGAGTAGGATCTCGTGACATGCGGCATGTCAACTCGGACTGACGCTGCGACAGCTACCGCGACACGCTCAGGCACGACGCCGACGCCGACTACCAGGACCAGCTTAAAGCATGCCACCTGCGCTGCGCGAAACGGACGCTCCGCACGCTGGAGAGCAACGGCTCCATCTTCATCAAGCTGGGTCAGCACCTCAGCAGCATGAACTACCTCCTGCCCAACGAGTGGTGCGACACCTTCATCCCGCTGCAGGACAAGTGCCCCGTCTCGTCGTTCGAATCGATCAAGGAAATGGTGCGCAAAGACACGGGCCGCGAGCTGTCCGACTTCTTCTCTGAGTTCGACGAGCGTCCGATCGGCGCGGCGAGTCTCGCACAGGTGCATCGCGCAACCATCCGCGAGACGGGCCAGAAAGTCGCCGTCAAGGTCCAGCACCCTGCGCTTGACGAGTGGGCCAAGCTTGACCTCGCCCTGACGAGCTTCACCTTCCGCACGCTCAAGCGCTGGTTCCCCGAATATGACCTGACCTGGCTGTCTGAGGAAATGGAGGCGAGTCTCCCCCAGGAGCTCGACTTTGCCCTCGAAGGCTCCAACGCAACACGTGCACGCGCCTACTTCTCCCATGTCCCCTCCTCTCCTGTCGTCATCCCGCAGGTCCTGTGGGCGCGGCGCCGCATCCTCGTCATGGACTTCATATCCGGCGCGCGGCCCGACGACCTCGCCTACCTGGATGCGCACGGTATCGACCGCGATGAAGTCTCTGCCGCCCTCGCGAGGATCTTCAACGAGATGATCTTCGGTCGCGACGCCCCGCTGCATTGCGACCCGCACGGCGGTAACATTGCCGTCCGCCACAATCCCAACCGCTGGGGCAAGGCGAATTTTGACATCATTTTGTACGACCACGGACTCTACCGCGACATCCCCATGACCCTGCGCCGCGCGTATGCGAAGCTCTGGCTCGCGGTGCTGGATGCGGATGAGCCCAAGATGAGGAAGTATGCGTACGAGACGGCAGGGATAGGGGAGGAGCACTTCCCTCTCTTCGCGTCTGCGATTACAGGGAGGGACTACACGGTGTTGACAAGGAAGGATGCAGGCGTCGCGACGGCGCGGACGAGCGAGGAGAAGAAGGTGATTGGTGATGCGCTAGGCGATGGGCTGTTGGAAAACCTGATTCAGCTACTGGGAAGCGTCCCCAGGGTAATTCTACTGATTCTCAAAACCAACGATCTGAGTAAGTCACTATCCCTCCATTCCCTCCACCGGCCTTGTCACATCGTACGGAATACTCATACCTCACAGCGCGAAGCCTAGATGAAGGCCTGCACACGCAGCAAGGTCCCATGCGCACATTCCTCATCCTTGCGCGCTACGCCTCCCGAACCGTCTACGAGGAAAGCCTCGAGCAGATCCAGGCCCACGGCAGCTTGTTGTGGCCGCGCAATTTGTTCGCCTGGCTGGCGGCCTGGAGCAGGCACTTCAGGGTCGAGATGCAGTTGAGCTCGTATGAGACTTTTCTGAAACTGAGAGCGCTGGCGGGGCTGAAGCAGATCAATGTCGCGAACAGCTTTAGGGAGTAGGTGGGGTGGAGGAGAAGAAGTATGAAGGTGCGGTTGGAGTGTACGATGGCGATGGCGTTGCTGTATACCCTGGTGTTCTGGTGCATGGTATTTCAGACACATGGATCTGGAGCTTTGACAGTGTTGGCATGGAGATTGTAGTGGGAGTGTTTGCGCAGATGTATATTACGGCGTCTCTTGAGATGCTCGGTGGACGGTGGTGTTGTCTGAACTGTACATCACGTGACAGGGAAGCTTGGAAAGAAAGCATGTTGAGTAAAGAGATAACCGCTCGCGTGTCAAGAGCGTAGTTGGCCTGGATGCTCAAGTAGACGACTTTGGGAGATGATATTTATAAGTCATCAAGTTGAATTGTGTCAAAAAATCATAGGCAGCTGTCGAAAATTGCATACGGATACTCCTAGTGTGTTTGAGCATGTGTTTACGAAGCGTTTGGAGGCTGCATGAGGCCGCAGAACAAGACGTGAAAGCGAGAGCGAAGAGTCTCGACTTGGCAGCAAGATGTGAGAGGGCTGGAAATGTTTCAACTAGAAGTCGGTCGACTGCGAGACACGCCCTTCCAGCGTGAGGCTCGTCTCTGACTCTGCTCTCGTATTCTGCCGCGGCATCGCAGGCCGCAGTGTCGTCGACCAAGCTCAAAGCGTTCGCGGGGCATGTTGCGCGCCAAGGCACAAGCACGAACTCCAGGCGTAGCTTCCAGAGCCAGGACCGCCGTACCCGTCCTGCCGCCTCGAAGCCTCGAAGCCTCGAAGGGCCGTCCAGATTCCTCAGCGATTGCAGCCGGTTGAATAAGCAGGCGTACTTTGTTGGTCACGGCAGCGTCCAGCGTCCGGCATTTGCATCCAGCATCAGCATCCAGCAGCATAGCGGTGGCGTCCAGTCCCGCCCTGCACCGCGCGTGCACAGCCTCCCACTGCACGCTCGCCCGTCACGCTCGCCGTCGCAACAACCAGCCTGTTCTGCCGTCCCAGCCAACTGCACCAGCGCTGATAGCGGCCTTGTACACCGGCGAGCTCTGAGAGCCGCCTCGTTGTTCTTGTCGCACCTTCCACTCTCGCCCAGCAGCCGCCGTCTGCCTGCGCACCAGCACCATCGTCATCATCATGGACGGAGCTGGCCAGCCCAACCTGCGCATCACCAGTGCGTCCCCCGAGCACCCCTTCCCTGCGCCCACGCAGCCCCCCCCCCCCCGAGCAGTCGCCCAGAACTAACACGATGCAGTCATCGCCGCCGATGGCCTCTACAAGCGCGATGTCTTCCGTACGTACCTGGTATCGAGTCAAGCAGTGACATGACGCTCACACATGGCGTGCAGGCTTCCCGGACCCCTTCGCCGTGGCCACCATCAATGGCGAGCAGACCCGCACCACCAGCGTCATTAAGAAGACGCTGAACCCCTACTGGAATGAGAGCTTCGACATGTACGTCACCCCACGCCCGCACGCACACCGATACTGATGCATGCCTCAGGCGCGTGAACGAGGAGAGCGTTCTCGCCGTTCAGATCTTTGACCAGAAGAAGTTCAAGAAGAAGGACCAGGGCTTCCTCGGCGTCATAAACGTCCGCATAGGCTCTGTGATTGACCTCGATGCGGGCGGCGATGGTACCCTTTTCTGTGTCCCTCTCGCACGACCGAGATGCTGACGTGGTTTTAGAAATGCTCACCCGCGACTTGAAGAAGTCCAACGACAACATGGTCGTCCATGGCAAGCTCATCCTCAACCTCTCCACGAACCTGCAGGCACCCATCAGCAACCAAGCTGGAGCCGCACCACCCCGACCCTCCCCCTCCAACCACCCCTCTGTCAACGGCGCCACGATGGCTGGAGCCTCGACTCCGCAGCAGTCGACGCAGAGCCTCAACCCCAACATGTACCCCGGCCAGCGACCGACATCGACCGCCCGGTCCTCATCTCAGCGGCTCAGCCAAACCGGTCCTACAGGTCCACCCAACACGGCGCCCCCGCCTTCAGCCAACGGTGCACCGGCAGCAGGAGCGAGCCAGAACCCCGGGTATAGTGCGTTTGAAGACGCACAGGGAAGGCTTCCCAATGGATGGGAGCGTCGTGAGGATCATTTGGGTCGCACATACTACGTCGATCACAACACGAGGCAAACGACCTGGATCAGGCCTGGCGCGGGCTTCAACGAGACAGACAACAGGAATGCTGTCGCAGCATCGACCCAGCAGGAACGTGTGCGCCATCAGAACCGTATGCTGCCTGAGGACCGTACTGGAACCAACTCCCCTACTCTGGCCGAACGACAGCCATCCCCACCAAATGCATCTGCCAACGCTGCGAGCATGATGGCGACTGGTGCCACTACCGCCGGAACAGGAGAGCTTCCCTCAGGTTGGGAGCAGCGACATACACCCGAGGGACGACCGTACTTTGTGGATCACAACACACGCACAACTACCTGGGTGGACCCCCGCCGACAGCAGTATATTAGGATGTACGGTGGCCAGGCGGCGAACGGAAGCACCATCCAGCAACAGCCCGTATCTCAGCTCGGTCCTCTACCATCAGGGTGGGAAATGCGCCTCACAAACACCGCAAGAGTGTACTTTGTGGACCACAACACGAAGACGACAACTTGGGACGACCCGCGATTGCCATCTTCCCTGGACCAGAACGTGCCGCAATACAAGCGTGATTTCCGTCGCAAGCTGATTTACTTCCGCTCGCAACCTGCGCTGCGAATTGTAAGCGGACAGTGCCACGTCAAGGTCAGGCGAACCCATATTTTCGAGGATTCGTACCACGAGATTATGCGACAATCTGCTGCGGATCTGAAGAAGCGACTGATGATCAAGTTTGACGGAGAAGACGGTCTGGATTACGGAGGTCTTTCCCGCGAATTCTTCTTCCTGCTTTCCCACGAGATGTTCAATCCCTTCTACTGCCTCTTCGAGTACTCTGCACACGACAACTACACTCTGCAGATCAACCCCCATTCCGGTATTAACCCCGAGCATTTGAACTACTTCAAGTTCATTGGACGTGTGGTTGGTCTGTCCATCTTTCATCGCCGTTTCCTGGACGCTTTCTTCATCGGTGCGTTCTATAAGATGATTCTCAGGAAGAAGGTGGCTCTGCAGGATATGGAGGGTGTCGACGCTGATTTCCATCGCAACTTGGAATGGATGTTGAACAACGACATCACCGATGCGCTGGAACTCACCTTTGCTACGGATGACGAGAGATTTGGAGAGACTGTTAGCATTGAGTTGAAGCCAGGTGGTGACGACATTGAGGTCACAAACGAGAACAAGGGTGAATACGTCGAGTAAGTGACCTGAAATGCGGTTCTTGATTACACAGCTAACATGGACAGGCTGATCACGGAATGGCGCATTCAGAAACGAGTCGAGGAGCAATTCAACGCCTTCCTCAGCGGATTCAACGAGCTCATTCCTCAGGATCTAGTTAACGTCTTCGACGAGCGCGAGCTTGAACTGCTCATTGGAGGTATTGCTGACATCGACGTCGAAGACTGGAAGAAGCACACCGACTACCGCGGATACACCGAGAATGATGAGGTCATCCAGAACTTCTGGAAGTGCATCCGCAGCTGGGACGCCGAGCAGAAATCGCGTCTGCTTCAATTCGCTACCGGTACCTCGCGTATCCCCGTCAACGGCTTCAAGGATCTGCAGGGTAGTGATGGGCCAAGAAGATTTACGATTGAAAAGGCTGGTGAACCTAATCAGTTGCCCAAGTCGCACACATGGTATGTCTACTCACTCGCTAACAATATGCAATTGCTGACTCAGATTTAGTTTCAACCGACTCGATCTGCCCGCGTATAAAACATTTGAGGCACTCAACCAGAAGCTCACAATTGCTGTCGAGGAGACTGTTGGTTTTGGACAAGAGTAGAGGGTGTTGAAGAGGGAGCTGCGTCAGTGTATAAAACGAGGAGCGTGGCAGGGAGCTCCTGTACGCCATACATATTCTTTCCTCAGCTGGCATGAGCATCTCGAGGCTGCGGACGCGGGAAGGGACTCTTGGCGTTGGAATCGAGTGTGATTAGGATAGCGCTTTCCATTAGAGCGCTCAGCAATGTGAACTATCAAAGACCCCACAGGACGCGCACGTGTGCCACGCCATGTCGGGTGCGAAAAGTGCGAAACCGGCGGAGCTACTGTTGAATTTGAGCCTCTGACGCAATCCGTCTTACGCGGCCGACGACAATGGTCTCGTGCTTGGACCATCAAATAATGTACATGCTGGGCCTTTAGTAGGTACTCGTGCTCGCAGCAGTTTTCGCAAGAGTTGTTTATTTTGCTTTGATAATTGTTTTCTTCCTTTTTCCTCCACGAGATTGCATACTCACGCGAACGTTACGTTTGTTCTGCTCTACCTAGTCTAATTTCTCTGCTGGATACTTACTCCCGGGAGAAAGAGAAGGGGAAAGGGAATGCACGTCCAGATCTCGCCTCAAGACAAATACGAGGCCGAGGCGGCTGGAATGGGGGAAGGAGCAGGAAAGCGGTGCGGGATGCGGGGTGCGGTGCTGGAGGCGCTGGGTGGTGAGGTGAGGCTGGGAGCTCCGTGGGGAGATGGGATGGGGGGTTTGGCTGTTCGAGGGGGAAGGCAAGAGGCTCCGGTTGAAGAGGCGATGCGCGACGATGCCGCTGAAGAAACGACGCTCGACTCCCCACTCGAGTCCTCGATACTGGACTCACCCCTTGGCTCCTTGACGCTTGACTCCCCGCTGCAATCCACGCCGCTCAAAACCCCCCTGCTGAGATACTACGCCCAGTTCCCCGCCGCCGGGGAGCCAAACACGCCGATCGATGCGGGGCACGCAGCGCGGCAGCCCGAAGCAGGAGCGCGCAGGATTCTGGGGCGAGTCAGGGGCCTGCTGAGACCTGGGAAGCGTGCATGAAGAGGAGGCTGTGCGAGGGCGAGCAGACATGTCACGGACTGGGTGAGACTTTACTGAGCAAGGCACAGAATTGGCAATATGATGATTCCTACGTCTCTCCACTGCGGTCACACGTCGATTATGGATTAGGTATTGCTTGTCCAAACACACACGCTCCTCCTCTCGATCCGTCTAGAACAGCCCTGCGGCTGCGAACAGCGCGACGACGGCGGCGCCTGCGGGCGTGGTGAGCGACGAGGCGGCGCCGGTCGGGAAGGCGGATGCCGCGGCGCTGGAGCTCGATGAAGTGCCGGAGCCTGTGGCGGATGCCGAGGCGCTGGTTGGCGACGCCGTGGTCGCGGTTTTGGCGACGCTGGCGACGCTTGCGGCGGATGAGGAGGCGGCGGCGCGCAGGCTGATGGGGGGTTAGTGAGTGTGGTTTGTAAGAGTTGGGGGGTTTGGTGTTGGTGTGTCATCACACCACCACGTCACACCACATTGTATACCGCCCGAGAAAGAGAAAGAGAGGGACTCACGGCTGCGCAGCAGTGCAGTATTGAGTGACTTGGTTCTGCACCGGGGGCTTCTCATTGCTGTCAGGGCAGTTGTTGTAGCACGTCAAGACATCGGTGTAGACGTCGCAAAGGCAGATCCAGTCGTTGCTGTTCTTCTGGCAGCCTGCAATGCGGTCCTGGTAGCCGCTGACACACGCATCGACAATGTTCTGCGCATTGCACTTGTCGTCGGACGCGGCAAGGGCGGTCGAGCACAGGGCGAAGACGGCAGCGAGAAGGGCAGTGGCATGCATTGTAACGGGATGAATTGGATTAGGGGGGGGGCTAGAAAGAGAATGGGAAGTGTGATTAAAGTGTGTATAGCGAATGTGTACAAGGCCCAAAGCGAGTGATGGGTTCTCGAGAAGGAGATGCGGAATGCAAAAGCGGAGGAGAAGAAAGAAAGACTACGCCTAACCAGACCTCACATATCTCCCTCGGCCACTCACCCATCCCTTCCCTTCCCCAGTGCTGGTGGCACCTCGAGCCCGAGCCAAGCCAGAATAAAACATTGCAACCCTTCGCACGCGCCTCCGCGCCGTCCCAGCGCTGCCGCACTGAGCCCCCGCTTGCCCGCCCACGGTTAGAGGGAGTGGTGCATTCCCCGAAGCGGCATGGCGCACCCGGGACGCCCCCTAACATTAACGAGCAATGCATCGGAGTCTGCAGCTTTTTGCATCGAGCTTTCCAGACACCTCTGTGCTTGAGGTGGGCAAGGTTACGCTGAGTGCAGGGCGAGGGGGGTGTGGAAGGTCGTGGATGGCCCGCGAGGGTTCGATGTCGTAAAGAAGGGCTTTGCGACGATGCCGGGGCGCGAGGGCAGTGTGGAATGGAAAGGAGCGCGCAATAGACGAGGGTTGTTCTGGTTCGCGTGACGGGGTTCCGCGATTGGTCGAGAGGGGTGATGTGCACAAGGGGCAGATTGGGCGGGTGGTTAATGCTCGGATATGCACCGTGCAGTCGTCAACAGCTCAAATTTGGTCGAAAATTGAGTGATTGGGTTGTTGCTCGCTGCTGCCTCATCTGGAAGTCTAGTCCATGAGTGTCATTTAAGAGTGTATCCTGGCGTCCCGAGGTCGGCCTCCGGTGAGTGGTGCTATCACATGAAGGACCAGAGATCTATAGTATGATATGCATTGTATGAGTGATGAGCCGGGATGGCTCGGAGCTAGTGCTAAAGAGTGTGACCAATGGCAAGCCACGCTACAGGTGCCGGCGTTCTGATCATTTCAGGCCTCCCATCGCGTCCGGCATTATCGAGGACAACTTGAGACTCTTGAGTAAATCTAGCACACCAAAGACACCACACAAAGCTATCAGCAGTACTATGTTAACGAATGAGTTGAGAGAAGAGAGCTGCAGGTAGGCACAAATTCGCTGCCAACCAATCCTCTATTCTTGCTGTGATGCTGATGCACATCACGGTCAACAATCAAACCCAGCTGATTGAATTGATTGAATTGATTGAATTGATTGAGAATTCCCAGTTTGACTAAATCAAACCTTTCTTCAGTATTTCTCAATCAAATCAAGCCGCCGTAATGGAATTGATTGACTTAGTTTGATAAATTGATTCGCTTGAAAGTATCTCGGATGCGGCTGTTGATAGAGCAGTCTTGAGGTCGACCGCGACTTAGCGATACCTTTCTGGTGTTGTTGTTAGTCAGCCGCGCCAGCATCACGCGTCAACGCGTATACTTATCTATTAGTTAGGCTATCGTTGCAGCTCAACACCTTACCTTTGTGACCTCTAGCTTACTTCATCAGCTCTTATGATACGTCAGTCCTTCTTCAAAACTCCGAAACGTGCGGCGGAGAGCGCTGAGGCAGCTGAAAGTAGCCCAATGCCTGACAAACGTCAGCGAACGCTCACTGAGTGGACGCGTCAATCAGCAACTGGGCCGCCATCACCGTCTGCAACCCAGCCCGGGGCAATCAGCCGACGCGCTTGGAGATTTTCAAGGCGATGCGAACTGTCTGCCGTAGCCACACAGGAGGAGCCGGAGACGCTGACTTGGGGGACTCATCTGCGCGATAGCGAGCTAGAGAGCGCCATTATGCCGCCATCTGAAGGCTCCCAGGCTGCTACTGAGGCATCCGCTGAGGTTGTTGTTGAGCCAGCTGTTGCTGCCGCTGCCGCTGCCGCTGGCGACCGGACATTTGCAGATAGCTTTGACGGCATAGATTGGGCGCGATTGCCTGGCTTCAAAGAGCCTGCGGCGCCGCATTTGCGGAAAAAGAGCTGGATTTTTCGATATGGCTATCGCGTTGTTTTGAAGTCTGAACCTCAGCGCACCTTCTTCATTTGCAAGTACTGTCATCAGCGGCGTGTTATTGACACAGGAGGCCCTGGGAAGTACGAAGTTACTAGAGCAACAAGCTCTGCGATAGCACATTTGAGCACTTCAACGCCTGGCCATGGCCACACTGAAACTGGGAAGAGCGCGCTGCCAGCAGCCGGCGGCAGCCTGGTTGCTGATTTGATAGAGAGAGGCAGTGCGCTCCGCAAGCAGCAATTTGACATCCATGGCTTCCGGACAGCAGTTCTACGCTTCCTTACTGAAGGCAACTTTCCGCTGAGCGAAATTGAGACTCCAGCTTTCCGCAGGATGCTGCATGCGGCGAACCCAGAGGCAGAGCGAGCGCTGCGGAAGATTTGTGAGAGCATATCAAGGCTCGTGTTGAAGCTCTTTACATACATGAAGCCGCTGTTACGGCGCAATTCGCGTAGTACTCTCTGTCTACGAATATTACTCACTGAGTATGAACAGCTAGCAACTACGTACGAAGCCGTTAATTTTAACGGGCACAACGCGCCTGAAGACCCCTTGCAACCAGCCTCCGAGCTGCCGCCAACAAGCTGTATGGGTATTACAAGAAGCTCGATGAGTCGCCATACTACTCCACCGCTACGCTGCTACACCCACACTACAAGAAATACTGCGAGGTATCGTGGCGAGACAATGGGCTCTGCTTTGAGCACGCAATGTCAGCTTTCCGGCAGATTTGGGCAGAGTATTAGCCAGCTGTAGAGCCTGTCTTGGCAGGTCGCTCTTCAGGTAACACCCATGATGATGCTATAGAGGCGATTATGAGCCAGGAAGCAAGCGCAACACCAGGAGCGGAGGTGCTTGATGAGTACGACCACTGGCGGCAGCTTGAGCCTTGCTGGCAGCGCGAGTACTCTGAGGATAAGAAGACGGAGTCACCAGTGAATAAAGCATTGGCAGTGGCTGTAGTCTCGCTACCCAAACCTCTCGCAATTGGCATCGACGTGCTTACTACGTCCACCTCCAGCCGCGACTGTGAACGTATATTTCACTGATCTTAGCGATCTATTACGATCTATTAGAGCCCAAAAGTCGTGAGGCTGGTGCGGAGTTACTAGCGGTGCTCAAATGTATGAAAGATTGGCAAAAGAATGGCATAAAAACTCTAGCAATGGTAGAGACTGAGCGCATAACTGACGCGGAGTTTGACGCTGAATTTGGATTGCACGACTAGGGCATTATCGCTAGCTAATCGCTGTACAAAGTCTTCCTATAACTACTTTCTCAATCGACTTGTCAATCTACATTCAATCCAGTTGCTCTGAAAAGCTGTCAATCAATTCAATCAATCCAATCAAGAAACAACACCGACAATTCACTCTCAGTTCAATCTGGCTACGTCAATTTGATTGAAGTGGTTGTTGACGACTATGCTGATGCATAATAGTCAGGAAGAATACGACTGTATGCAGATCAACACGAATTGCGAACGAAAAGCAAGATGACACCACCACTGCGCCCATGAAAACGGCCCTTCGACCTGGAGCACGGTACCGACCAGGCACCGCCGCGCTGGCTGCTATCTGCCAACGTCAGCAACCCGCCGACCTTTCTGATACGCAAAGTCGAGTTTCCACGCGTGGCACATGACCTCATATGGCTCGACAAGTATATAGGAGAGATCGACAGTAACATACACGTGCAATGACAGTGGAGGAGAGGGTTTTACAAGCAGGCGAGAGATCTGGTCATACTCATCGATCGGAGTATAAGCAAGATCGTCGATACAATTAGCCTTGTAGACTAGAGATTTACGCTGCGTGAACATCTAGTAACTGATTGGACACTACAAAAAGGCTCATTTCAATTAAGTTTTGACGTGGGGTTTAGCCTGTGTACATCTTATCAGAGAATAGAAGGCAAGCACAACGTTCTCGCTAGTTACAATACTAAAGAGCTGATATGTATACACTTTACCTTATACTAAGAGTTTCCTGGAGCTAGAGTAGCTACAAGCTGTAGACTCTTTACTGCTTTGCTGGTGTTTACCAACGGTAACAGGGGTTGGGAGCAATCGGTGGTGCGCACAGGCCACAACTCAATTTCTCACTCCAGTCCTTCCAACGTAGAGAAGAGGAGAAGACAGAGATGTATCTTGATTGCAATAAGCACTGGTTTGACATGCATCATTATATTGACAGCGTATGCAAATCCATGCCCTGGACGAAACGGTCTCCACGGTCCGTTCTGTCGCACAGCCAGCGTAACCAGCCTAACCACATGGTGCGGTACATGCAATGCAGGGCGAACGTGGCTATACATTGGGTTAAGGAGCTGATCATTGATCAGCATGGTGCTTTGGCTCGAGAGACTTTGTTTGGCGACTGGCGTTGCGGCTCGTTACGAAAACCGATCATTGAGACAATTTCGGCGGCATTCGAGCTCCGCCACAAGCAGGCGAGCGGCGGGCACATGGACTCGCTGCTTCTCGAGTCGGCGCACAAGTCCCCAGGCCTCCCACGAAGGCTGAACCTCCAAGCAGCGTAGTCAGCCTTGCCCAGACACACGTGAGGCTCTGTGATACGATGCACATGACTGAAGGTTTCCAAACCGTTGGTGATTAGCGTTCACCGGATCGGCGACCAACGAGATTCGTTCAGTGGTGAGCCGCTATCGCTTGCCATCCCCCGCAATCGCGATCCACAGGGTTGGGCACTTGAGACGCCCGCTCGCGTTATCTAGCAGACCTGCGCCTAGCTCTGCCAGCGACGGCAGAGACAGCGGCAGGGATGGCCAGGGCGTCTGGGGAAAGCTGGGGGCTGCGCGGCTCTTGAGATGGGCTGAAATGAGGGTAACGGTGCGGAGAAGATGGGCTGCACTGAGCTCCACAGCAGCGGACATGATCGCGCAGAGGGGATCTGCGACAGTTCCAGCCTTTACGAAGTCAAGCACCGCGGACAGAAGCGCGGGTAGAGTCAGACCGAATTGACTGAAATGTCACCTCCGTGACCGGCCGAGCGTGGCAGAATGCATGACGGAATGGCGTGCCACCTCCACATCGAACACTGGCAGTCACTCTGCCAATAGCCACACTTGGCTTGCACGCCGGCCCAAGGCCAGCCCGTATTGCTATCGACTACTCTGCCGCAGCATGTCTCTCTCTCCACCCTTTCCTCGCCAACCTGCAGCTGAACAGTGCGGTATTTCTGGGGTTGTCAGACCCTTTCACCGCAACGGCCCTCGACAAATCCCGCATTCACACTGTCGCCCTCCCAGCGCGCCCCTCCTGAATCGTTCTGCTAACTGAACATGCTGTGGCCTAAATTTGCGCTTCCACGACGACCGCGACCGAGATAGCACGCGGCTCCTTGAACGCACCATCATCTGCCTAAACTCGCATTCAGTGCATGGCACGATACCACCGGCGCACAGATGGATTCGCCGGTCTCCAGCGATGACTTCCCTTTACGAGGACCCGCAGTGAGGGCTACGTCGGCTGCGACACTGGTGCTATGCTCCGTCTTCGTCATCCTCAGATTGATGTCGAGGTTCTTCGTAGTGAAAAAGCCGGGATGGGACGACTATACCATGATCGCAGCGTGGCTGCTAGCATTCGGCGCATCCTTCTCCATCATCTTCGGCACCACCAGAGGGCTCGGGCGCCATCAAGACCACATCCCCGACCAATGGCTGGGACCCATGCAGCAGTCTGCGTACGCCTTTTCGGTGCTCTACAACCCCGCGTTGATGGCTACCAAGACCTCGATCCTGATCTTCTACCTTTCCCTGTCAGAGACGCAAAAGATATTCAGATGGGCAACCATTTCGACTCTGGTTGTCGTCAACGTCGGCGGACTGGCGTTGACTATACTCAACATCGTCCAATGCCGACCTATCAGCGCTGCTTGGATGCATCCAGTCCCAGCTACGGCACACTGCACCAATATCGTTACTATCTATCTCTCCTCTGCGCCGCTTAACATCATCACAGACCTAGCTATTCTTTTCCTTCCTATGCCCATTCTCACGAGCATGCGACTGCCGAAGAAGCAGAAGATTATCCTGGTCATCACATTCGGATTTGGTATCTTCGTGGCTATTGTCGATGTCATCCGTATCGCATACCTTCAGGACGCACAACGAGCCACCCTTCTCGCCGCACAAGCCGATCACGCTGAGAGTGGCACGAACCAAAGGAACACGAGTGACTTCTCGTGGTATGCGTCGCTCTCCTTCATGTGGAGCATGGTGGAGATCAACGTGGGCATCATGTGCGGCTGCGTCCCTGCTATGAAGCCACTCGCCCGACGATTCCTTCCGAGCTGGGTCATTGATCACACTACATCACGCGGAAATTCTGGCACACAAGCAAGCGACGAAGCACAGTTCCACCCAGACATCATGGAGTATTCGCACCGTCGATCTGATCAGGAATCTCCGCCCGACTCACCCCTAACTAAGCCCCCAATAGCTCAACAGGCTTTGCGTGGCAACAATGAGCCGCTCGGCATGATGGACTTCCTGACTTTGCCTGACATGGACGACTTCCCGCGAATGAACCGCACAACTACCACATTCACCATTTCACCAACGACGCGGAGCGCAAGGCATGGCTCGATGACATTCTTTGACTTCGTCGAAACCGGACAGAAGAAAAACATCACTTTGAGGACTAACCGCGAATCAGTGTATCCCGTGTTGATGGTCACTGTCCTCTTCTTCATTTGGGGTTTCGCTTATGGCTTCCTGGATGTTCTTAACTCCAGGTTCCAGGAGATTGCAAACATGAGCGACTGGCAGACGGTTGGACAACACAGCGCCTACTACTTCGGCTACCTTATTGGTCCACTGACCTTTGGCCGGATCGTCTTCCAAGTCTGGGGTTTCAAGGTTTGCTACATGGTTGGGCTTGTGGTATACGCCTGTGGAGCCCTGGTATTCTGGCCATCTGCTGTCTTGACCAGCTTCCCGGCGTTCTTGGTGTCGAATTTCATCGTGGGCGCCGGTCTATCGACTCTGGAGCTTGCCGCGAATCCTTTCATTGCTCTTTGTGGCCCACCTGAGTACGCTGAGGTACGCCTGAACCTCTCACAAGGTGTGCAGGCGATCGGCACCATTGTCTCTCCGCTTCTCGCTAAGAAAGTTCTCTTCATCGCCAGTGCCTCCAACCTGATCGACGTCCAATGGACCTACCTGGGCATTTCTTTCTCCAGCATCGCCCTGGCCGTCATTTACTTCTACGTACCACTGCCCGAAGCCACCAACGAGGAACTTGAAACTGCTAGCAGACGATTGCCTGTCCCTAGAGACAGTGTTGTTAAGGTTGGCCCATGGCCTGTAAGAGTCATCTGGATCTATCTGGGACTCGCCGTCTTCTCTCAGTTTTGCTATGTTGGTGGCCAGGAGTCGACGTCAACCTCTTATGACGAGTACCTTGCACAAGTCAAGCCTTCAGTGGACTCTGTCTCACACCAAGCGATCGGTCATACTGCGTTCGCTGTCTCTCGATTTCTGGCAGCTTTCATCGACATCTGGGTAAAGCCACGCTTTAGCCTCCTGTTCTTCTACCTCGGTGCTATCGCGTTCTCTGCTGCAGCGATGAACACCACAGGCTCTGTTGGCGCCGCCATGCTTGTGATGATCATGTTCTTCGAAGGTCCCTTGTTCCCGCAGATCTTCGCTCAGGGCATTCGTGGAATGGGAAAGCACACCAAGGATGCTTCAGTGCTCCTGACAGCAGCGATTGGTGGCGGCGCAGTTTTCCCACCGATGTTGTTCGCGGCACTCAAGATCCACGACGCGCGATTCGCTTTCTGTGTCGTCGTCGCTGCGTACGCCGCAGGAACACTCTTCCCCATCTGGCTCAATGCTGTGCCTGTCGCAAGACAACTATCGGACCCTCGCCGAGATGAGCAAGCAAGGCGCGAATCCGCGGCAGAGGAAAAGCGGAGAGGGACCGCGGGCCAGGTCAAGCCCAGGACTTGGAGCAAGGTGAAGAAGCGGCTGAGCTTCGGCAGCCGCGAGAAGGACAATCTGCCTTCTATAGAGCACAGGGAGCGACGCAGCTGGCCAGGAGGGCTGGCAGGAAACATGTACAATAAAGCGGATGGGTTGCGCGTTTGAAATTAAATCACCACCGTTAAGACGGATGTTGCCCTCAGAAAACCTGCGTTCGATCCGATCTGATCACTAACCAAAGAGCTCTAGTGTAGCTCGACAAATGCGTGCATGGCTTGTGAGGGATTAAGATATGCCTTCTGAGGCCGATTTAGACCCGCGCCTTAGAGGGATATTAGGCGACATACTTGCCTATGAAGCGCCGCCTGGCTTCGTACATAACCTATTGACCAACTCCAAGGGACGTCCTTAACTCACACCGCGTCATGCACAAATCAGAAGATCAGATCAAACGGAGGGCAGTAACGGTCCGGCTCTTCAATCCCAATAATGCCAGGAAATGCCTTTCGAGGATCCAATGCGCCTTTCCCCGAGCTATTGCACGCAAGCGATCCAGAGACTTTTTCCATAGAAAGATAGCAGAGCTTACCCATGCATGCCGGCAATCATAACAAAGTGCGGTACTAGGAAGTCACGCTGGCAGGAATCATGTTGGCAGGCGCTGATGCCGTCACGAATCTTTACCAGAATTAGTACAAAGGACTTGCAGCGCCGGTCAGAATTGGGCAGATGCAAGCCAAGACACAAGAGGATATTACGGTAAGTCTGGAGATTTAAATGCTGGTCCTGGATCACTCTGCAGAACATTAGCGGCTGAATCCAAGCGCTGCAGAGTCACTGTATTCGGAACCCAGTACTATATAAAAGGACTGACTGAGTTTGAAACAAGAGCCTGGCCATAGCCGCACTGACAACACGGCTTTCCCAAGACTGTTCTCGAGGTCAGTGGTACTTTGCCCTCCAGCGCTTGTGTTGTTCCGCCTCCTGCTGTTTTGTTCCTACAAGCTACTAGATCTTTAGTTCGGATAGTAGCATGCCTGCCATGACTTTCCAGGGCCCCGTGAATTCCCAATCAATGTCTCGAAAAGCTTACTTCAGCTTTCCAATCGAAAACGCGCCATGCTTTCTCCTTGACCACAACTCACAGTGGACATTTTAAGAATCAACAACGAATTCCATAGACACAAGCCTCAGTTGGGTACCGGATAATAACTTCCTCGCAAAGCTTTTGGGGAATCCAATACAGACAGCTATATCCTCCGACAACATCCTCTTTAGATCTGCCGATCCAACACAAATAATTAGTCATCCTAGGAGCGTCACATGACTTCTGCCTTCACCGTTCATCCTGAGTTTTGACAACGCCACACTTATCATTACCAGGATACCAGTTCCCTTTCTTAGTATTGCATACCCATATCATATTGTGCAACCCATGGTATTTTGTCAGGCAATCACACCGAAGTTCCAATGCTGTTTGAACGGCGCCGGCCCCTTGGCCGCACCAAAACCATCCTCCGTCAGGCTCATGGAGAGGTCTCAAAAAGATTGATATGTTTGCACTGGATAGACGCTTGGTCTGGGTCGCTACGGCGTCAATGTATCAGATAAGCAGCTTGTAATCTGACTTGCTGGACCCTTGGGCTACTGATGCCTGGATATTAAAGCAAGTAGAGGCCTGTTTTCTATCCCGTATCGATCCCTTCATTTTGGAAGAATATAGATCGGTAATCACAGTGAGAAATTTTGTTCCATGTTCTGTACTTCTATCAATTACAACACCTCCCAAGCTTTATCGTTTTCCCTTCCGCTTTGAGATCCTTCCAGTTCAAGTGCTACCAATATTTGCTGTATGTATATCCTCCTAGTGTTCCAGTATAAGTGTCAAAGCCACCTGTTAGCAGGCAGAGGTTAGATATGTTGACCAGGAGAATAGCAGAGGGGGGATGGATAGTCATTGTCAAGACAGTAGAGATAGTTTGACCGCTAGTGTTCGAAGTAGGTACAACATAGAAATAGGATGTCGGTTTTTCTTAGGAACTCCTGAGCAGGTTGTTATGAACCAGTACTGTTGGAAGCCGGTATCCAGAGGGCAGATCATGTGATCTCTAGCCTCTTCACTTATATGTTACTTCTCCCGGCTATCTAGTCCATCACTCAATCAATCACTTACTTCATCAACATTCAATAAGTACCCCTTTACTAAGCCTGGCCGTTGTGAACCTGGCTAGTCCAAAATCAGAACGTCCGTGTGACTAGGTACTGTGGAAGTCATCCTGTGCACTGGTACACTAGCAGGTGCAAATTGCGCCATTCATAGAAATACCTTAGTGACATCGCGATTGTCCCCTAGATGGCAATAGCCGCCGCAGCCACAATAATATAGGTCGCTTATGAAACTGTCAAGCCCGTGCCCTACGTACTGGCACATGGGCACTTGATTGCAAAGCGTTTAGACTCCAGCCGGGGGCAGATGTTGCATCGGCCGCGGCGTTTGAGCCCTGAATTGGATTCTGGAGCAGCCGCAGCGGCAGCGAAGAGCATTTAGAGGAGGGTAGCAGCGGATGGTTTCATGGCAACAATTTCTTTAGATTGCTTTATATTAGTCTAAGTTTTCATTTTAAGAGAGTTAGGCTGTTGAGAGATCTTACAATACTATGCAATTATCAAAAAAGATAACGTATTCTATCAGCGAGTGGCGCGCATCAGCGAGTGTCGCAGAATCTCTTGGCAGTACCAACTCATTCTACTACTCTTCAATTTCATCGCTATCAACCTAGAGCTCTGTGCATATAGAGCTCAACTCTGATCCAAAATTCTCTTCTGTATCCTTTTTGCACGTGCGAGCGTTGTGCCCAGTCCCACCACAGTTTCCACAGCGCCGTAGACCTGGTTGGGCTGTTCCTTGATCACCACGACCACGAGCCTTCTTCGATCGGCTAGCCGTTATAGAAGCCTCTCCAGCTACCTGAGATGCTGCCTGACCATACTCTATAGTACCACCCTGCTGGATATACTTCCGTTTGCGAGTTTTTCTTTTAGTGATTACTGCTAATTGTTCTTCAAGCTCTTTGTTCCGAGCAGCCAGAAGCGCGTTTTGGTGAAGCATCAGCTCAGCACCCTTTACAAGCTGGGAGAAGCCAGCCTGAGCTGTAATAGGTGACTGAGTGAAGTAGTTGCTTACTAGCTTTGACTGGGATCTAAACTCGTGCGTATTGCTTGGTGTCTTTGATTGCCACAGTGTTTCTTGTAGTAGAGGTGGAGGTGGGGTACGCAGCCGCACTTCAAGGCGATCCAACACTATCTGCGCGTTGATAGGGACTAATCCAGATGCCTCAAAAGCCTTTCGACAGTTCTTCTCTGTAAACACGTCGAAAAACGCGTCTTTAAAGGCTGGTAAGAAGCCTTCTTTGTTGATATGGAAGACGCGTCGACATGCCAAGACTCTAACGCGTTCAGAGTATCTCCTCTTTAACGGTGAGAAGCAGACCACATCGAGTGGCTGGAGGATGTGCGATGAGTGAGGTGGCATGCAGAGAGTAAGGATCTTGTGTTCAAGGCAGTAGTCCTTGAAATCCTGGTTGAGATGGCTCTCATGGCCATCTAGAATGAGTAGCCTGTACACCCCCACCTTGCGCGTCTTTGTATGCGCGTTAAATGCTTCAACCACTCTAGACCAAGAGCGTTGTTAGTCCAGCCATTCTCAGAGACTGAGACCTTCCAATTATGCGGGATATCTGCCTCCTCATACCAGGCAGAGATGTGGACGCGCCCTTTATAGATGATGAAAGGTGGGGTTGCATACCCAGCAGCGCAGATACTCTGGATGACTGTAACCCACTCGCGATCGCCTGGCTGAATAAGATTTGGTCGAGCACGTCTCTCTGCGGCTGTAACCACTTTCATTAAGCCAATAACGCCCATCTGAAAGCCTGTCTCATCGAAGTTGTGCACGTCATCGTCGTGGATGCCGTACTTGGCTTTGGTGTCCTCCACCAGCTTAAACCACGCGCTAATTATCTCTGGGTCCTCCTGGAGTATTCTCTGGTGATCCTTTGCTCGATTGAACGCCATCTTGAGCTCATCTGATCGCGTTACGAATCTCTCAGCCCAGCATTTGCCAACTGGCTCACCACCACGTACACCCAGTAGTTTATCAGCCATATCTGCTACCTCGCACAGCCGGGGCGCAAATCCTCGTGAGTCAAGGTCGAGGATATATCGGACAATCGTCTTCTCTTCAGTCGCAGTAAGCTTTTGGTTGTTGGGGGTGCAATCGCGTCGTGCAGAAATTCCTTGTACGCGTCGGTTGAGGGTCCTTGGGCGAACGTTGAAGGCGTCAGCAGCAGCTTTTTGCGTTCGGAATTGGCCAGATTGGAAAGCTGCAAGTGAAAGTTCAACTGCACCTTCATGATAGACTGAGTTCACGGTGTTTGATGAAGACATGTTGTGTTGAAGGTAGATGGTGGTTGCCAAGAGAATTCTGCGACACTCGCTGATGCGCGCCACTCGCTGATGGAATACGTTAACGAAGCTTTTATAAACAGTGTGTTTTAATGCTTTCTTTAAACAAAAAACCTAGCGTCTCACTTCACAGAAGGTGTTATAGGAGCTGACATACACACAAGACAGTTAGGAAAGATTATCAGAGAAATCTTCTTTACTGGGAAGCCCGATACCGTAACTAATCAATGAACGGGCCACCTCAACGAACGGGTCACCCCACCAACTTTCTCACCTCCACGGAAGTGAGGCTACACCACCACGTAGAGTAATTATTATTATACAAGAAGCTGTCAGAATATAATATTAACTATTGCGAAACTTTTGGCTATCTCAGTTTTTCTGTAGGACGTGTGACGCGGCCACTACGGGTCTCAACTCCTCGGGGTGCGGAGCTGGGCTCATGAGCCACCTGTGGACGACGCCTCGCTGCACCACCACCACCTTTTGATATTTTTGACCGCGGCTTCTTTGAGGTCTTCTTCCTTGCCTGTTTAGGCAATTTGGATACTTTCTGCGCGTTCTTAAGCTCTCTCACGCGCTCCTTCTCAGCCTTCCGAGCCTGCTTTTCACGCTCTTCTTGGGCCCTCTTTTGAGCAGTCTCCTCACGCCTCCGCGCAGCCTTCTCAGCATTATCTGCCTTAGTCTTCTCTCTTAGAAGCTTGTTGTTATACCGTAGTTGCTTCTGATCTGCCTTTGCTGCCTCTTCTGCCATCTCCTGCTTCTCCGCATCCCTCATACGTCGATCAGCACGTGCCTTGGATAGAGGATCATAGAAGACTGCCCCCCCTTGTACATTAGGGTCGCGCGGTGACAGTGGTAATACCTTCTTCTTCTTACTCCGCTTCTTCTTGGCCTGTATAGCCTGTTCAAGGTCTGATATCCTGTGATCCTTAAGCCCATTCTGCACATGAAGCTGATGTATAGCCTGTAGGGCTTCATTGGCTGCCTTTTGATCCCCATACCTCACTGCTCGGTCAAAATTTGACCTACAACGTCGCCAATTAGGTGAGGAGACAGCAGGCTGAGGCTCAGTTTGCTTAGGAGGCGTCACAGGTGGTGGTGGTATTGACTTTTTGAAGCGATCGAGTATGACGTCAGGTTCAAGTGGGTTGGTTGGTTGGTTGGTATTCGATTTTCGTCCATAGGATGGGGATTAAGTCCACCATCACCGCCTCCCGAAGGGCATATAGGACGTGCTAAGCTATGGAATTACAGTGCTGCCACACTACCTTAGAAAGCATTTCTTGCCTGCGCGGGTATTGCTACCATTTCAGAACTACAGCTCCCCTTCCAATTGGGGAGACTGAGCAGTGTGTGTACATCAGGGTGGTTCCCTTGTGTGTATTCAGAGGCGGTTTGAGTGCCATGAGAGAGAGTAGGAAAGAGTAGGTGGGTGTGAAGAGCCGGTGCCCTGCCGAATCGAAGCCGTGGCTCTGCGCGAGGAGAGCCTTTGTACTAGGCTTGGCCATGCCTGTGTCTGAGGAGATAGGTGTAGTAGGTAGGCAGAGCCAGGCCTGTCCTTCTTCTTTATCCCCAAGGGTCGTGAAATCTAAGGCCATGCTGGCTGCCTTGTTTGCGTGTTGTGTCAGGTCTGGGACGCTGACAGTCGGTCTTCAGAGAGCTGAAAGCAGCTCTCATCGTTGTGGGTGTGGAGAGCCGGTGCTCTGTCGAATTGCGCCGTAGCTCTTCGCGTGGAGAGCCTTGCGGTAGGCCTGGCGATGCCCTTATACTGCAAGAACAAGGAGTGGCAAAACTGTCTCCTTGTCTTGGTGGTGGTTGTGGCCTTCGACCGAACGTGAAAATCTGAGTAGCGCACGGGCCATTTTGAAGAGAATTCAGCTCAGCGAAGAGCTGAAAGACAAAAGAGGGCAGCGCGCCTGCCACAACGCCTGCAGCGGGGAGAGGACGTTGGGAAACAGATTTAAGAAGGCATTTGAGTCGTGTTTGAACGAAAAATCGATGGAAATCGACCTTTCGCTGACCTGGAAAAGTTGATGTTCGGTGAGGTTCAAGTGGGTGGATACCTGTGGATTCAAAGGCACTCAACACCAACGTTTCTGTGAAGGTATTGATCCAGGCAGGCCAGAATAGACTTATGAAGTCTGCCTTTTGTACTGGGAGCCATCCCTCCGTTGTGTGGTTGTGATAGATAAGCTCTTTTGAGTAATTTTGACTCAGGGGCTTGAAGCATGATACATCTAGGGGTTGCAGCGTATGGGTCGCGTGTGGGGGGTATACCAGCACCACAATTCGATTGTCATCGCAGTAATCGATGAAGGCCTTTGTCACGTGGCTGCCGTGGCCGTCTAGGATAAGTAATCTGTACTTTCTCCGAGCTTTCCTCTTAGTGGCGGGATCAAACACCTGCTTAAGCCAGGCAACGCCGAGATCGTCGTTCGTCCAGCCACTGGGTGATACTGAGAAGTATATAGAGTGAGTCTCTGGGTCAATATCATGTACCCAGTTGGATTGCACCTGATCTCCGGCTGCGGAGAAGATCACCGCAGGGGGGAGGGTAGTACCGTCAGCACATATACACCCTATAACGGTTATCCACTCCCGATTGGCATCGTGACTAGCTTGTTTGAAGCGCCTCTCCTTGTAGAGTACCTTATCAAATACTCTTTTAGTCTTACCAATTACCCCAATCATAAATCCCTTCTCGTCCATATTGTAGGTATTCTCAGGATCCACCTTAAACTCTGCAACTTTCCTGGCTAGAAGACCGAAATATAGACGGT
The DNA here is from genome assembly GCA_009982855.1 of Lizonia empirigonia. Taxonomy (NCBI): domain Eukaryota; kingdom Fungi; phylum Ascomycota; class Dothideomycetes; family Pseudoperisporiaceae; genus Lizonia; species Lizonia empirigonia. Next base: position 460,094 of record JAADKA010000024.1, read on the forward strand.
ATCTTCCACCATTATCAGCCTCATGACGACTGCTTTCCATGGGGGTGGTCCAGGCAGTGATAAGGGTGTCGTTGTGACGGTGAATGAGCCTAGAAACCCATGCCTCAGAAGGCTCCCATTGGCACAAGGGAGTCGCGAAATTGATAATCATCTGCCGCGTAGGTGGACAGTGTTTCTTAGTGAGGCTTCTGATGTATTGTACAAGCTCCAGCTCATCGCGTTGAGATAGTAGTCGGCGTTGATCATGAGCCCCTGCACGGGTCGTTCTCCGACCCTGGTGTTGTTCCGTCAAAGTAGTGCAGGAACAACGATGTTTTTTGGCAAGACTTCGGTACGAAAAAGATTCTCCAGGTCCCAGAGACTTTATCTCTGCAAGGGCTTCTTCAACAGTCATCGTGGTGGTGAGTTGGTGTGGGGGTCAAAGTAAGTGTGAAAGTTGGTGGGGTGACCCGTTCATTGATTAGTCACGGTAGTTGCACACAACCTTGGAATGCTCTCCCTGTACCGACTTCCCAAACTACCTACCCACGATTCACCCCGTTATATTTTCCACGTTATCGTGTAAAAGTGAGGTGGCTTGATATGCTTATACAGAAACCAGTCGCTGATTGACTTCTCTTCCTTCAGAGTTGAAAAACCACCTGTGTAAGAAGACATGAGACGTACTTTGACACCACCCGCTCCAACCTTGTCCACACCTGATATCTAAAGTTAGTAGTGTACAGGCTATGTAATTTGGGAAATTCTAAATTAAAAGGTAGCCTCGCCTTCTGAAATTGCAACTGCGTTGTTGCTGCTGCGCCAGATCTGCAAAACCTTGGCTTTCCTTGCAGAACACACCGCCCACGCTCAGCACTACCATAAATCTTGCCGCTGTTGATACCTATTTAGTAGATCTAACGAAGCCTGCAGACGTTGGAAAGTCGGGATCAGCCCTACACGTGACAAGATAACAAAACACTATGAATGATAATATAACGTTAGGTCTTAGCTCGTGTTCACCAGGTCAGAGGTGGACGCTGCCACATGCCCGCTGCCTCTCAGGGCCTGACATAGGAGGCTTCATATAGACTATGCATAGAAAATTTAGATATATCTTATAATTTCCAAGACCTATGTAATCGGTAAAGACATTGTAAACCCCAGGTTTGTCTAGCTTGTTCATCTACAGAGCCATCCCTATCCCCAAGCAGCGTGAATTTTGAATTGCTCTGCAATTTCTAGAGCCGGCTTTAGAGAGACTATCTGCTTGGGCAAAAGGGATTGACATCTAGCACTTGGCCTTCTGTAGGAATTCGTCAGTTCCTAGAAGATCTTGTTGTAGGTTTAGGATTTCTTACGCAATGTTTGAGGCACTTAAGCTGCTCAAGGGCAAGGATAGTTGAGTTGCAAGTAACATCGCACTTTGTAACAAGCAAAATTAGCAAGGCTACTCAATTTTAGACCAGTGAGGTTCAACTTACAGCAGCATCGCAGATTTTGTGGGCGACGCTATGAGTGGCGAACTTTTCATCAGCCTCCTCCTCGACAGCGCGAACCTTGAGAGGCTTTATGTAGTAGACAAGTCAGTCAATTGGTACTTATTCGTGAGCATTGAGGTTCTTTTGCATACCGGTGCATCGCAAGCCGCCTTGCAAGCTGCCCTGGCAACACCAAGAGTAATAGCAGTCTGCATAAGGTGTGGTCAGCAATTTGCATTCAAGCATGGGACTCAGAACTACCCACGCAAGCGACCTTGCAAACTTCCTGGCAGACCTTGAGCTTAGTGCCGGTCAGAGTACCACAGGTACGCTTGGAGAGCACATTGGGTGCAAGACTTTCTGCATTGGTTACTGGTGCTGGGGCGGCAGAGACTGCCAAGGCAGCGGAGAGGATCAGGGCAATGATGCTGAACTGCATTTCAATGATTGGAACAAGAGCCTGCTTGTAGGTGGAAAGGTTTGGTGATTGAATGGGTAGTGATAGTGCTGTGGGAGTTGGATTCTGTAGAAGAAAGGGTGTTATTTATACAATTCTTGGGGCACTTTTATCTCCGATTAGCGTTCGGATTAGATTGTCCACTATCACTGAAAGACCGAGTTCAGTACCAAACGGCCCTTCACGCGATGTAGTAGTACGTAGATGCGTCCCGAGGTCGTGTCAATCACCTGATCACTGAGAATACATAGGAAGTTGGTGTCATGTATGGCTGGATTAGGAAAGCAGCGCGTACGAAGTATTGCCTGAATTGCTACGTCTCATACCCCAGGCTGAAAAGAGTGTGACATGTCTGACAGGGCAAACAGCCCACATCACCTCAACGGCCGCGTCTCGGACCCCAGGATGAAAGGAGTGTGACATATCTTGGGGAGATTGCAATTTGTCATTTCATCGATCAAGTCTGCCATACTAAGTTGAGGAAGGGTTTCACTACCCAGCTTAGTAGCGCCGTAATGGTGCAGGGCTGCAAGCCTGACTTTTCATCAGCGTTCAAGTTGTGACATATCACTCCGCCGACAAACTGCGCTGGCTTTATGCCCTGACCCACCCGGTGGTATTACAAACTCGGCGATACTGTTAGATCTAGCCATCATAAGGAGAAGGCGATTTACCAAAAGCTTTACCAGCTACCATCAAGAAAGTAGCCTGGCAATATGGTCATGCATCTAGTCCGTAGAAATGAAGCTCTCGGGCGTCTCTAGATTATAGAACATGCCTCGGAATTTCCATGATCTGGTACCAATGAAGATACCAGTATCAATCATCTCCAATGTTTGAATATCTATACGAGCTCACATAAGCCCCTTAGGCTTAGCGCCACATGCACACTTGCCGAGGATATCATGTCGATCAGACTGCCTATTCACGTCTCTGATTATGAAGCACTGCTAGCCCATGCCGTAGAAATTTTGAATGAGTCCGGAGAGAGAACTCGTCCGCAAATACTCGAGTATCCAAGCTCCTGAACGCTTGTTCGTTCTCCTTCAGGCGAGACAAGTCCCTGAGAGTGAGGACCGATATAAGGCCATTGATCTCTGGATACAATTCGAAAAGCCTGCCTTGTGATTTAGAGATCAAAACTACACAAGGCGTGTATTTGCCAGAAGAGAATATGATTTTTAGTTCTATGGCAGATATCCTCGATTTTGTCTTTGTGATTCGTGGCTGCACTTCTTGGACGGTTGGAAGAAGCTTCACGCGGCAAAAGCTTGGTTACCATAAAAGAGCTTACCCAACCGCTGGAAACGGCCCGTGTAATCGCGCTGAAGGTGTAAGCGGGGGAGCAGATATACCACGCATTGCAGTAGTTGAAACATACTAAGAGGACCCACATTGCTACAGGTAGTTAACACTAGGCACGACTCATCCCTCGGCTAGATATACGAAGAAGCTCGTTTCTTTTGGCCAATTAATAGGAACACCCTAATAACAGCTTATCCTATTACGCATAACGCTACAACCACACAATGTATTTAATTAGTATAAATAAGCATAGATAGTAAGAAATTACTTCTGCTATAACTTTGTATAAGTACTTTAAAATATTCTGTTGCGTAGACAGAAAAAGAGCAAGCTAAAGTAAGGTAGGTGTTTTAGTGTTTTTTAGAGTAATCGGCCAAAAAAACGAGCTTCTTCGTACTCGGCCAAATTAGATTCCTGCGCTCGCGGGGAACATATCATGAGACAGACATAGCCTGAACCCATGCCATCCAGTCGTTCATTCACATGTTCACGCCACCGTGTTAGAGTAGGCCCTTTTCAGGCTCGGGAACCAGCTGGAATTGCCTCAAAGCTATATAATGCTTGTCACGATGCTGGCTACCTCTCTACTTCTACTCTGTTCCTTATCGTCTTTCTGGGTCTTTCGGGTTTTCAGGAAATCCGTCAATTACTTCTGTCTGTGCAAATTATCAATTACAACCTGCAAACCAAGCCACTTTCCCAGGCGTACCGACCAAGGTTTGCGATGCCGCGAGATGAAGCAGTTCGGTCTCTGCGCCTTTCTCAGGGAATTTTCACAGTAGTTAACCTTGGACTTGCAAGCTATCGTAAGCCAATAAGCCTCGTCAAATTTCCTCAATCACCTGCAGCACTGAACTTTGAGATAGTGGTCCATGATTTAGCTCAAGCCAACCAGCGGCATGTCACTAGCAGTGTAGCAATCTCCCTTGTTGCTGCTTGCGTCTCTGCTATAAGTGTAATGTCTGCTCCTGGTGCAGGCGGCCTTCCAAGGAAATGTATGTATAGAACTTCGTTGCTAAGATAAAGCTGAATGTACGTAGCACAGAAACTATACGCCGCCTTTGCAGTTGACTGGGTCGCGGCTTTCTTCAACATGGTGGCCCTCGTCTCCCTTGCTGTCTTTGTAACGAAGTCCCAGTACTGCCAAGTAACCAAATGCTCAGTGGCCAAGGCAAACACCGTGTTTACCGCGTTCAATTTCGCAAATTGGGCAGCGACAGCAACGGTGCTAGGTATTCAAACTTCAAAGTTAACTAACAAGCCCACGGAAGCATTGCCTGTCATGGCCAAGGCACCAAATTAGATGGATCGAATATATGGGCACTGCCGCGAAAGGTTCACAAGGATGATTACGGTATGAAGCGCCAACAAGTGGGGGAAGGGGGGAAGGAGGCGCTTGGTCTTGGTTCTTTTATGCTCGTTATTTTCTTGAGATGGCCCCTTTCCTGCAGCGTTTTACACGTTACTTGATGTTATGTTTTACCTTAGGTCGAACAATGTCAGCTTATTGTCAGGTTTTCTAGTTTCCTTGTACTCGCATTACGAATCCCCTTACCTCTTTCGCATTGTTGTGTTCTTAGGTACAAAGAGAATGATTTGTGCTTGTAGTACATTACTCTTACGTATCCAATCTGTTTAGTGGTAACTCGAGGTGTTGATCAATGCCCTTTTTCGAAGAGTGATAATTCCCTCATACGACCCGTCACTTGGTGGGGCCCGTTGGTCGCGAAGGCGCACATGTTGTATGACTTTCCATTGTCGAAGTAAGGTCCGGCGAGGAAGGTCCGGCGAGGAGTACTTCCTGTGTTAAGTAGAATACGAGATAAAACCTTTGGGGGTGTCCGTCGATGAGTTCCACGATATAACGGCGGTTTTCTTCGAGAATCTGACCTGTCGGTCCTTTTAGCACGGCGGTGGCGTGGGGCGTGCCCAGGGGATAGGTTCTGGCGACGAGACTGGAGTGGATACAGCTGATCGCTGCTCCGGATTCAACCATTGCGATGTAGGCTTTCCCTTCGATACTCTGACTGGGATCGAGAAAACGTTCGAGTCCGTGTCAAGGCCCTGTAAGGTGATCATGTTGACAGCTTTGATTTTTAACCAACACTTGTCCGCGCTGTGACCGCTCTTACTGCATTCCTCGCACTTCTGTGACTTTTATTTTTTCTTCTACTCTTAAGTATGCTTCTTTGTATCAATTCCGCATTGGAACTCGGCGATCAGATCATCACTTCAGGAGATATTGGTGCAGAGGCCTGCATAGTAATCGTCGATCTTACCAACTAGGAAGGTGGTGAGTGCGGAGGTCCTTTCGGAACTTCTGTACTATGGTATCATGCGTAAGTTTTGTGAGTGGAGATGCACGGTGGGGGTGCTTGGCGGATGATGCGGAACCTCTCTATCGTCCAAATTACATCAAATCCTACCTAATTCTGTATACAATACAATGTTAACCTGTTTCGAGAAGCATCTCTGTGTGCCCCCCAGAATGTCTACTACTCGTCCATTTCATCCATCTCATCTATCCTATCCATCTCATGTATCCCATCGATCAACCGTCCTAAAATGGCTACTCCTTATCCATCAACACCACCCCATAGTCAGCATTTATCACGGGACCAGCGCCTGCAGGTACAGACTCTACGGCTAGCTGGTCATACGTACAGATATATCGCCAACCTCCTCCACGCCACCGAGCGACAAGTTGAGTGGGCAGCTACTAGTGTTTCTGTCACTCCAAAACGACGTAGTGGTCGCCCACGTATCCTTACAGATGCCCAAGTAGACGAGCTTGAGGCGTACGTCCGATCATCACGACGTACACGTCAGATGAGCTGGCATCAACTTGCGTACGGTCCCTTTGACGCATGGGGGGTGTCAGAGTACGTGATACGCCGTGCCTTGACTGCTAGAGGATACACACGCCGCATTGCCCGAGCCAAGCCACCTCTCACCCAACTCCATAAGGACTTGCGCCTTGCCTGGGCTCGTGAGCATGTCAACTGGGAGCCTTGGCAGTGGTGGAGGATCCTCTGGAGTGACGAGACGTGGGTAACTGGAGGGCGGCACCGTCGAGTATGGGTAACAAGGAAGACTGGAGAGGAGTTAGATCCTACCTGTACTGTTGACAAGGTACCAAGAAAGCGTGGCTGGATGTTCTGGGCCTGCTTTTCTGGTACTACAAAAGGTCCCTCCCTTTTTGGGAGAAAGAGTGGAAGACTATCAACAAAGAGAGGTACTGTGAAAGGATTGTACCACTTATTCATGGGTGGCTACGCCTTAATCCAGACCTTGAGTTTATGCAGGATTCAGCCCCAGGTCATTCTGCAAGGCTGACCCTTTCTGAGCTACAAGAAAGAGGGATAACGCCTATATACTGGCCTCCATTTTCACCAGACCTCAGTCCAATTGAGCCAGTCTGGGATGAGATGAAAGACTATATTGAGAATCACTATCCTGACCTGCCTAGAGGGAGGCAGTACACGTACGATCAACTCAGGGGGGTTATACAAGAGGCATGGGACTCAATTACCCCTGAGTTTCTTCAGGGCCTCATTGAGACTATGCCAGCTCGTTGCCAGGCAGTCATTGACGCTCAAGGTGGTCACACAAAGTACTAAGATTGTATGTAAAGTATGACAAAGCCAAGATTTGGCCACCCCGAATAATACAGCCGAACATCTCCACCGTGCCGCCCCACTCACAAAACTTACGCATGATGCCATAGTATGGTGACGGTGTTTCTGGCCAGATCTGGCCAATTAAGGTTTTCGATTGATTTCCTAAATGAAGCATGCGGCCCGTCCTGTCTGATGAAGTGACGCCATGCGGCGTCACCGGATCTAGGTCTCGACTTGCTCGTTAAGGGTGAACTTCGCAGTGATTGCTGCTAAGAAGGCCCGATAGTCCGTAAACATCATGACATTAGTCGTGTGTTGCTAGATAAACCAGTCACGGGGAGCGTGTCTGAATCGAGTGCACTGATAGGCACAGTCCTGGACGTCGGTGTCCATTGCCGATTCAGTGATGACTTCTCGAACATGTATAACTATAGCGTTGCCAGCTTACCGTGACTAACGTGTTCCACCACCGAGTGCACGGCCCCACCGAATGCACGAACTTGGCACCCACGCCCACCACAAATATGAGGCTGTACAGCCACCCACAATAGCTATTATCACAGGATTTTGTAGTGTTGAGTTTCTGTAATATAGAGGAGTATATTAGGAGCCTTATATTACATAAGGAGCTTTGTGGGTGGCCTGATTGGCCGGCCGCGTCGGGTGAGCTGGGGAGCAGCCTTATTAACAACATGAGCAATCTCATCTACTACAACGATCTCCGTAGCTTTAGCAGGCTTGAGACTTTGCCTCTTGCCCTTTTGGGATAATTTGATATCGCTTTGGAGTTGTTTGTGAAGCTGCTTAGCCATCTTATCTTCCTCGCGCTGAAGGGCTTTCTCAGCAGCCAAGCGCTCTCTCTCCTCCTTCGCTGCAACTCGTTTCAGACGACGTTCTTCAAGAAGCTGAGCCTTGACAAGCTTCTGCTGCTCACGAAGCTTGTTTGCCTCACTTTTTTGGTGTTGTAGCTCCTGCTCTTTAAGGTCCTTTTGCTCCTGGCGGTGACGCGCTTCTGCTACCTTATTCGGCGACCACAATATTGCTCCTCCATCATATTGAGTGGGCGGCTCGAGTAATAGCGCTTTGCCCCGCTGCCTACGCTTCTTCTCATTGGCCAGGGCGTATCTGAGGTTGTTGTTCTCGTGTTGTAGCAGCTGGTTTTTGGCTGAGATCGTGTGGATCGTTCGGCTGAGCTTCTTGGAGTTGTGATCGTAAATATCATCCACTGCCTGCCGCAGCAATCGCTCAATTTTTCGCCAATCGCTAGCGCTCAATACTGAGCTTGTGGAGCCGCTCGAGTTTGGCCTAGAGTTGTCTGTTTGCGTTGTTTTGAATCGCTCTAAGATGACGCTCGGATTGCATGGGTTGGTTGGTTGGTTGGTATTCATTTTTCGTCTGTTGATGGGGATTAAGTCCACCATCTCGCCTCCCGAAGGGCATATACGACGTGCTAAGCTATGGAATTACAGTGCTAACACACTACCTTAGAAAGCATTTCTTGCCTGCGCGGGTATTGCTACCATTTCAGAACTACAGCTCCCCTTCCAGTTGGGGAGGCTGAGCGATGTATGTACATTAGGGTGATTTCCTTGCATTCTGAGGCATCTGTGTGCCGAGAGAGAGAGAGAGAGAGAGAGAGAGAGAGAGAGAGAGAGAGAGAGAGAGAGAGAGAGAGAGAGTGTGTGTGTGTGTGTGTTGGGGGAGGTGGGGGTGTCGCAGCCATTGTGCTGGACCTAGTTCTGCTAGGTGCTGCATTGCTTGCTGCTGTTGCAAGACTGCAAGAGCTAGCGGGGGCAGATCCTGGTGTAGTACTGTGTGAGTCTAACAAAGGCTTCAAGGGCCTCTGGATCTCCTACTAGTGTTGCAGTATACGCTAGGCCATCAGCCTGGCTGGATGGTGGTATAGGCGGTCGTAGTGGCCATCTGCTAAAGGTCCCTAGGGTCTTGCGGCAAAGCGCGAGGTGCTCTGGTGTCTTGTCCTGTCTGCATGAGCAAATGAGGTTTGCATCCTTGTGGTTGTACTTTCGGTGGTACCAGGCGAAATCCCCGTGTCTGGTCCGGATAGAAAGTAGTCTGGCTAGGACATCTCTTGGTAGGTCTAGCTCTTTTGGACCGCTGTGTGGTGCATAGTCTAACTCCCAGCTCTTGTACCATTTTGAGAGCTTGGTCTTCTTGTCAGACCACCAGGTCTGTTGTGTGTGTCGTAATGTCTTGCGGGCTATTGTCTTGATGCCTGAGAGTGTAGGTATAGAGGCTTTTCCAGTCGGGGGTGATGGGTGCTGGGCTTCTAAGTTGGCTAGCCTGTCTGCTGCCTCATTTCCTCCAATGCCTAGGTGTCCCGGGGCCCATTTGATAGAGACGTCGTGTGTCTCCATGGCACCGTGGCACTCCAGGAAGGCCCATTGAGAGGTAGGGGGTGCGTCGCCCCTGAGGCACCATATCACTGAGGTGCTGTCTATGCACAGCCAGATTCGACGGGTGCGGAGCGCTGGTTGCCTTATAGTGTGCTGGAGGCCTCTCCACGCTCCGATTGCCTCAGCGTCAAAGACGTGCGAGGTAGAGTGGAGTGAGCCGCGTCCAGTCTGCAGTTGCTTTCTGTTCTGATAGACTGCAAAGCCGTAGGTAACCCGCTTTTCTCCTTCTTTTGTGTACTGTTCAGAGCCATCTGAGAAGATAGTGACATCTAGTGGCGAGAGCTGGGCCCACCATTCATTGAAAGCCGTGGCTGCAGTCTTCTTGTCCATGCCAAGCGTTGGGTCTGTTCGGCAGCTGGCCGAGTAGTGAGGGGCTGTTAGTGTCGTCCTAGGGATCTCTGGTAGAAGAGATGCCATCTGTTGGACTTTAGTCTTGACTCGCTGGGGTTGTCCGGTTTTTACGCCCCTGTTCACTACATGTACTACTGTGCGCCTAGTGAGAGGGTGGTCTGCATCTGTGGTGCACAGATGAGTTGCGAATCTGAGTTTAGCTTCCTCTAGAGCTACTGCTGCCGATAGCAGTCCGGCGTCTCGGAAGAGTGCAGCTGTAGGGGTTGTTCTCCACGCTGGTAGGATGCCTCTTGCTGCTATAGCCAGTGTCTTGTCTATAGCAGCTATGTGCCATCCAACGTAAGCGCTGACCTCTTGTGGCCTGCCTGGTCCCAGTGTACGTGGCAGTTTAGTGCGGCCTCTGTACCAGCATTCAGTCCCATACAGGAGTGAGGGGTACACACAGGCAATAGTAGCCCTGCGGAGGGAGCTGGCTGGTGGTCCATAGGTAGTCCTAGCTAGACTGCGAATATGACAGGCTACCTTAGCAGCTTTTGCAGTGCGCATGGCTACATGTCGTCTAAAAGTGAGTCTGCGGTCAAACCACACTCCTAACCAACGCAGGGCTGGCTGGCTGTGCTCTCCACCTGGGAGGATAGGGTGGACGGTGAGCTGCTCATCTACCACACAGGGAGGGGAATACGTGCTCCGCTGTCTGGTCAGGTGTATCATTTCCTGCTTTTCTGGGGCAAAGGTGACCTTGTTGGCCTCGCCCCATGCTCTGATCTGCCTCAGGTCTGATGCTAGGAGCTCGACGTTGTTGTCCATAGAGTGGGAGGCCCGGTAGAGACATATGTCGTCTGCATATCCAAATCTCCGTTCTGTATCCATGGATAGTAGCTCGGCTAGATACAATGTGTACAGGACAGGAGAGAGAGGCGAGCCTTGGGGTGTGCCACAGGCGACAGGGTAGCTAGGAGTAGTGATCTGTCCAAGGCGGACTTGAACCCTCCGGTCAGTAAGGAATGAGTCTACAAAGAGTATGTCCTTTGTGGCCAGCCCTGTTGGGCCATCCGGTGTAGCAGACGGTTCTTGAGGAGGGCATCAAAGGCGCCTTGGACATCTAGGGTAACCATAGTGACATGCTTTCCAAGTATCCATGCTGCTTCAGTGTCGTGGGTGAACGCTGCAGTGAGGTCTGCTGCAGAGCGTTTTGGGAGGGCGCCGCCATGCTGGGGGCTGAGGATCTTGTGTGTCATGGCGGTCCATGCAATTCGTCTAGCCACTGTTCGTTCAAGTCCTTTTCCAATGCAAGAGAGAAGCGCTATAGGTCTCCAGGAGCGAGGTGACGTTCGGTCTGTCTTCCCCGTCTTAGGTATCATTGCTACCTCTGCGAGCTTCCATTGTGCTGGGAAGTGGTTAAGCTCAAGGCATCGCTGGAAGATTCTTCGCACGAGTTCCCCAACCTGAGCCCAGCAGGCACGGAGTAGTCGCACAGTAGAACGATCAGTGCCTGGTGAGGTGCTTGAGACCCCTATCGTGTTTCGTTCAGTTTCCTCCAGTGAGATGTGTGTGCTCCACGGGAGGGTGTCTGCATTCTCCTGGTCTGGGTAGTGCCTGAGGTCATCCTCTGCTGTGTACCGGTTGAGGACTTCTTCTCTAAGAGCCTCTGCCTTTTCTAGGGGGTCTGATATTGTCATGTTATTCACTACCAGAGGAGTGTCCTGGTTCTCTGGTGTAAGCTTGTGCCAGGCAATGATCTTGAACAGGTCCTTGTCATCTTTGGCATTGTCGATGACATGCCTCCAGTACTGTCTCTTAGCCTGTCTGACTGTAGTCTTAAAGGCCTGTCTCACCTCTAGTAGACTGCCAGAGCAGAGCTGTCTAGCGCGTTTGTAGGCTTGGTAGGCAGTCTTGCACTCCCTGGTCCACCATGGTGCAGCGCGGCCTTCCTTGCGGTCGAGCTTGCCTGCTGCCTGAACAGAGTGCTGTACGGTGTCTGTGAGCAGCGCGACGCATTCATCTAGCTGTGCCGCATCCTGCGTTGCAAGCGGGTCTGGGATGTTTTGGACACCTATTTCTACCAGCCCACTGAACCTAGGTAGGCTTGCCTCTGGGACTCTGTAGTGGTACTGTTCTAGATGCGGAGTGCCTGGAGTGGAGATAGGGACAGAGGTTACTATTGTCTCATGGTCTGAGCCGCTGTGCATGCTAGCATCAACAGCAGACTGGGCAAATGGTACGTTAGAGAAGGTAAGGTCAAGGACATGGCCGGCGCAGTGTGTTGGCTGTCCTGGCACACCAATGTAGTCCATAGAGGCGCTAGCAGCCCATCTAGCTAGCTCCACACCTCCGTTGGCTGCAGTGACAGTAGGCTCAAAGGATTCATGTCTAGCGTTAAAGTCTCCTCCTACAAGACAGAGTTGAGGGGGTATAAGATGTGTGACGTATTGGATAACATGCGGGGTGTGTGGCTGTCTGTAGCAGTTGAGTATCGCGACTCCATTCACCACAGCCCATAGCATGTCTGGGTGGCTGAGGCTCTCTCTAGCCTGGTATCGTAGATGGCGTCCTTTGCGGATGTAGGTCATCACCCTAGGGTGGGCTGAGCCTGGTGCGTTAGGAGTGTCCCAGGTGCTGATAGGCGCGAGGTGTATGAAGCCAGGGTGGGTGGAAGTTCTGGAGTTGGCACATGTGAAGGGCTCTTGAACACACACAACATCTATGCCTTTCTGAAAGGCCACCTCCAGTATTGTGATGTGCCGGGGTGAGCATCTGCTAACATTGGCCCAGCATACGCGGAGTGGTTTGCTCTGCAAGCTGGGCTGTGGATGCCTGTTACAGGCTGGGGTATTGTAAGGGTGTTCTAGCATGTCGACGGAAGATCATCGCTCATGCTGGCGTCTTCCCTCTCTGAGGTGGACGGGTCAGTGTGGATAGTTGATTGTGGACGAATGCTGCCGGCAGACAGTTGTCCTACATTCAGGCTTCTCTGGCCTGTGGCGGCCCGCCTCGGTCTCTTTTCTCTGCCGGTGGAAGCGGAGGATGCATAGGAGGCAGTGGTTGTAGGAAGTGAATCCCTGCCGTCTCCTCCTTGCCTCTGGGTGGAAGGGTGTGGAGGCACTGTCTCCGATGCCTCTCGAGGAGTAGTCTCAGGCTGAAGTGTAGCCTGTCTAAGGGTCTCTTCAACTGTCCTGTATAGGTGCTGCTGTGCTATTTTGCCTGCGCGACGGATAGCTTTCATCTCAGTCTTTGTGGGCTTGATTATGTGTCCATGTACCCGGCGAGGGGCTGCAGGGCAGTTGGCGTGGCTAGCTGGGTGTGGTCCATGACAGTTGGCGCACACGGCTTTGTGGGGGCAATTATCCCCATACTGTCCTTGGTGTCTATCTGTGCGGTCTCCGCAGTGTACGCAGCGGGCTACCTGGGTGCATCGGGCAGCGTTACAGTAGCCCTGGCAGCCTGGGTTGTGTCGCTGTATGGTTGGGTGTTTGTGGATCTCCTTTGAAAATTGGCTAGTGCCAAAGAGCCGGAAGGAGCGGACCGGCTCCTTGTATGAGACAATCCAGGTGGTGAGGCCATTCTGGTTCGCCCCATGCCGTGAGGTCCTGCAGCTGACCGGCTGCTTGCCTATTTGTGAGAAAACCTCTTCCTCTATTAGCTGGGTAGTAGTCGGTAGGTCTATGCCGTCCAGGGTCCGGAAAGAGCTGGGTACTCCTTGTACTGCGTATTTGATCCAGCGTTCGGGGATCCTCACCGCGTCTCCGTCTAGCGCTCTTACTAGAAGTTCCTGGTTTTCTTGAGTTAGAAGTCGGTCCCGGATGATCTGATTAGCTGGGGTAATCGCCCAGCCTGTGTTGATGGGTGATGCCGTGGGTATGTCTTTAAGGGTGAGTCCTTCTATGCTCTTGCATATTGCCTGCCTTACTGCAAAGGGTGAGGGTTGTTGCAGTCGCATCGCCGGGTTGGAGATGGCTATGAAGATTCGACTGTCTTCTTTTGGCTTAGCCGGCGGGCTAGGCCGAGACCTAGCAGGGTTCAGGGGTCGGCTGCCACCCCTATTTGAGATCTGGGAGTCTCTGGCTACGTCCGCCCAAGAGCGGCATCCTGACTCTTGGCTCCTGGGGTTGCTGTGACTGGTGTCGCTGCTCCAGCGGAAGCTAGGAGGAGAGTTGCTTGGGGAGAGGGAGGTCAACGCCCGTATAACTTTCTGCTGTAGCTCCTCTGCAATCTTGACTTCTTGCGGGTTAGTGTAGCTCTCTGCATGTTGATCTACAGCTGCTGCAAAGGCAGTAGCAATGGTGTTCCAGAGCTGGGCAATTTTCTGCGTCTTAGTGATGTGGCGTTGAACGGCATCAGAGACTCGAGGTTTGGGAGCGCCCCCACCGGGGTTCTGGCTGCTCAGAAGGGGTGCGTGATGGTGCACGTTCTCCTGGGGCCGTCTTGGGGCGCGTGCATAAAGCTGCTGAGGGATCTCATAGTCTGGGGACCCTGTGTGCTGGGAGGAGGGAGACTCTGCCATCCTGACAAGCTCCTTTGCGCGGCTGCGCGGGGGGCTAGGTGGACGTTAGAGGTACTCCCAGAATCAGCGCAGTGAGCTTGTTCAGTTGCTGGGACTTTTAGGGCCTCGGGAGGGTGGCCCAAAAGTCAAAAGATTGTCGGATTGCATGGGGAGATGCCTGTTGCTTCGAAAGACTTCAGGATAAGCTTTTCTGTGAACGAGGAGTGCCACGCGGCATTAAATAACCGGAAAAAGTTGCGTTTGGTGATGCTCGTGAGGCCCTGGGCTTGATCGAGAAAGTGAGCGAGCTCAGCTTTGTACGCAGCTGCGAGCGGGGCAAACATGACGACGTCGAGCGGCTGAAGCGTGTGAGTACTATGAGGCGGATAGATCATTAGCAAGATCTTATTGGCATGGCAATACTTAATAAAATCCATAGTAACGTGTGAGCCATGGCCATCTAGGATGAGCAGCCGCCATGACGTGCGCGCCTTCTTCTTTGTCTCGCGATCAAACACCTGCTCGAGCCAGGCAAGCCCAATATCGTGACTTGTCCATCCTGAAGGTGAGCTTGTAAAGAAAGCGCGGTGTTGTTCTGGGTTGAAGTCCTGCAACCAGGTATCCTGGATGGCTCCAGATTGAGCCTGGTAGATGAGCGCAGGCGTGAGCGACGTGCCATCAGCACAGATGCAAGCTATAGTGGTAATCCACTCACGATTTCCATCCTGTACGATGTGCCGCAGCTTCCCTTCCTCAAAAGTGCTCTTGGAGAACACCCGCTTCATCTTTGAGAGCATGCCGATAAGGAAACCCTTCTCATCCATATTGTATATATGCCGGTTTTCAACGCCGTATTGCTCGATTTTTCGTTTGAGAAGCTCGAAGTATAGCGAATACTTCAAAGCTGAGTCAGCTTTGAAGCGGTTGCGATCAAGGCCGGATGCCCAGTGAGAGATGAGATCGATCTCGTGTCGGCGCACAAAGCGGTCGGCCCAGTTTTTCCCCACATCTTTCTGAGAAATCTGGCTCGCGAAATTACGTATCATTTGCTTGGATGGAGGCAGCCCGCGGCTCACAAGGGTGTGTATATATCGTACAAGCTCCGATTCTTGCGTGGTGTTGAGCAATCGGCCATTTGGGAGCTGGGCTGCACGCGCTCGTGTGACCCCTCGGTGGCGTCGCGATAAAGTAGATCGGTCGCAATTATACTTTGCAGCTATTTCTGAATATTTAAAATCATCGTTAAGGCTCAGCGATTCCAATTCTGCAAGCGCAGCCTCGATACCTGCCATAGTGGTTGAGATATATTTGATTGAAAACCATGGGAAAAACGGTGTTGCGTGCATTCGGTGGGGTCGTGCACTCGGTGGTGGAACACGTTAATCAATGAACGGGCCACCTCAATGAACGGGCCACCTCAATGAACGGGTCACCCCACCAACTTTCACACTTACTTTGACCCCCACACCAACTCACCACCACGATGACTGTTGAAGAAGCCCTTGCAGAGATAAAGTCTCTGGGACCTGGAGAATCTTTTTCGTACCGAAATCTTGCCAAAAAACATCGTTGTTCCCGCACTACTTTGACGGAACAACACCAGGGTCGGAGAACGACCCGTGCAGGGGCTCATGATCAGGTTCCATCACAGCGATGCAAATCTCACCTGCTCATGCGGGCGCGACAAGATGCCAGAGCACCTTGCGCTCTGCCGCAAGACCCTAGGGGCCTTTGGCCGGTGGCCACTTCGACCTTCCATACCACCATCCAGCCGGAGCGATGGCCTAGCTTATACTGCCGTGCTGATTGGGGATCCAGAGGCCTTCGAAGCCTTCACCCAACTCACACAGTACTACACCAAGGTCTGCCCCCGGTAGCTTACCCTGTGTTGCAACAGCAGCAAATAACCCTACTCTTTCCCCTACTTTCTTCCTCTAACTCTCCTCCTTACTCTCCTTCTCTCCCTCCCACTCTTACGGCACTTAACTGCCTCTGAACACACACAAGGGACTCACCCTGATGTACTCATACGGCTCAGTCTCTCCAACTGGAAGGGGAGCTGTAGCTTGAAATGGTAGCAATACCCGCGTACGCAAGAAATGCTTTCTAAGGTAGTGTAGCAGCACTGTAATTCCTTAGCTTAGCACGTCCTATATGCCCTTCGGGAGGCGGTGATGGTGGACTTAATCCTCATCAACAGACGAAAAATGAATACCAACCAACCAACCAACCAACCTTTCCAGCCAGAGGTGATACTTAAACGATTCAATCAGCCAGCTCAATCAGGCCAATCAAGTGATAGCGACTCCTCAGCCTCGAGCGCCTCTGATTGGAGGAAGATCAGGCAGCTCATCGATCACGCTGTGGCTGATAGAGACCAGAGAAAGATCTCAAAGCTTAACCAAACGATCCACCGACTCTCGATCAGATCAGTACTAGCTGAGCATGAGAACGTGAGACTCAAAGAGGCTCTTATCAACGAGAGGCAGCGTAGAAAGCGAGGTAAGGCTCTGCCTCTAGAGGCAGAGGAAGAGTATCACGGTGGGGCTGTATTCTGGTCCCCAAGGAAGGTGAAGGAGGCACGTGATCGTCAGCTCCAACAAGGGCTGGAAGAAGAAGAACTACAACACCAGAGAGCTGAGGCAGCTCGCATACGTGAGGAGCAAAGGCAGGAGAAGCTCCAGGCAGTTCAACAGAGGCGTGCAGCAAGGGCAGCAGCTCGATTAATGAGGCAGGAGGAGAAGGCTCGTGAGGCTGCAGATCGAGCGTCACGAGCCGCAGCTCGTAGAGCTCAACAACGACTCCAACAAGCTCAAAAAACTTCCCAAAAGAGTAAGAAACGCAGCCTCAAGGCTTCTATCAAGGCAGCTTCAAAAAAGAGAGCCGCTGCGCAGCCTCAGGGTGGTGGTAAGGCCTCAGGTGCTGCAGCAGGCCCACCACCATCTCAATCACGACACGGCCGAGCAATCAAGCTCCCATCAAAGTATAGATAGCTACATATATCAATTAAGGCCTATAGAACTCAACACTAAAAAAATATCGCGATAATAGCGATCGTGCGTGGCTCAATAGCCTCAAATTGAGCTGCTGTTTTGATGTTGGTGAGCGGGCATTGACCCGTCCCGGGCGTTGAGGGGTACCGTGTCCGTGCACTCAATGCGCAGATTCACTCAATGCGCGCCGAACACCATTTCACTCAACCAAAAATGAAGCTATTAAGCCACCAACAAAAGCTAATATCACAGGATTTTGTAGTGTAGTACTATAGTAATGCTTGCGATCAATTTGTGCTACTTATATTTACTTGGAAGTGTGACGTTGCGGTCGCGGCGGGTGGTGACGGGTGGGGGAGCTGAGGGTACCTCTGCGGCTCTATCACCACCCACATCATCCCTATCACATTTCTGACGCCTGATTGGCTGGATATGGCCTTGTGAGGCCTTCCTCTTTCCCTTTTGGGATAATTGTATAGCTTTTTCACCGTCGCGGGCTTCTTTTTGACGCTGTTTTTCAGCTGCCTGTTCAGCCTTGGCAGCTACTCTCTCCTCTCTCTCTCTCTCTCTCGCGCAGCACGCTTCTCCTGAGCTTCTCTCTCTCTCTCAAGCTTCTGAGCGTGCCTCTGCTCCTTCAACATCAACTTTCTGTGCTCTTCTTCTCTCTTTTCATGTCGTTTGACTCTTAAATGGTGGCGAGCTTCCCTCATCTTCTTAGGGGAGTACCAAGCAGCTCCCCCGTGGTCAGGGTGAAGGTCTAGAGTACTACTCTTCTTCTTATGCTTCTTCTGAGTCTTCAGTACCTCCTTGAGGCCTGAATTTTCGTGGTGGAGTAGTGAGTTTTTGATTGTCAAGTGGTGGAGAGACCGTCTGATCTTTTTGGTATCTTTACTGCCTTCATCCTTGGTGATACCACGTACCAGAGTATCTATTTTCAACCAATCGTCGCCGGAGTATACTGAAGTACTGCTATCGTCACTGTGGGAGCTCTCAGGGGTATCCTTCTTGAATCGGCGGAGGATGACGTTGGCTCGGAGGGGTTGGTTGGTTGGTTGGTATTCATTTTACGTCTAGTTGATGAGGATTAAGTCCACCATCTCGCCTCCCGAAGGGCATATACGACGTGCTAAGCTATGGAATTACAGTGCTAACACACTACCTTAGAAAGCATTTCTTGCCTGCGCGGGTATTGCTACCATTTCAAGCTACAGCTCCCCGTCCAGTTAGGGAGACTAAGCAGTGTGTGTACATTAGGGTGGGACCCTTGTGTGTGTTCAGAGGCAGTTTAGTGCCGTGAGAGAAAGAAAAGGAAAGAGTAGGTGGGTGTAGAGAGCCGGTGCTCTGTCGAATCGGAGCCGTGGTTCTGCGCGAGGAGAGCCTTTGTGCTGGGCCTGGCGATGCCTGTGTCTGAGGAGATAGGTGTAGTAGGAAGGCAGAGCCAGGCCTGTCCATCTTCTTTATCTCTAGAAGTCGTGAAATATAAGGCCATGCTGGCTGCCTTTGGCTCGGAGGGGTTGGTTGGTTGGTTGGTATTCGATTTTCGTCCATAGGATGGGGATTAAGTCCACCATCACCGCCTCCCGAAGGGCATATAGGACGTGCTAAGCTAAGGAATTACAGTGCTGCTACACTACCTTAGAAAGCATTTCTTGCGTACGCGGGTATTGCTACCATTTCAAGCTACAGCTCCCCTTCCAGTTGGAGAGACTGAGCCGTATGAGTACATCAGGGTGAGTCCCTTGTGTGTGTTCAGAGGCAGTTAAGTGCCGTAAGAGTGGGAGGGAGAGAAGGAGAGTAAGGAGGAGAGTTAGAGGAAGAAAGTAGGGGAAAGAGTAGGGTTATTTGCTGCTGTTGCAACACAGGGTAAGCTACCGGGGGCAGACCTTGGTGTAGTACTGTGTGAGTTGGGTGAAGGCTTCGAAGGCCTCTGGATCCCCAATCAGCACGGCAGTATAAGCTAGGCCATCGCTCCGGCTGGATGGTGGTATGGAAGGTCGAAGTGGCCACCGGCCAAAGGCCCCTAGGGTCTTGCGGCAGAGCGCAAGGTGCTCTGGCATCTTGTCGCGCCCGCATGAGCAGGTGAGATTTGCATCGCTGTGATGGAACCTCTGGTGATACCATGCAAAGTCTCCATGCATAGATCGGATAGAGAGTAGTCTAGCTAAGGTGGCTCTTGGTAAGTCTAGCTCCGTTGGACCGCTGCGTGGTGCATAGTCCAGGTCCCAGCTCTTGTACCATTTTGAGAGCTTAGTCTTCTTGTCAGACCACCAGGTCTGTTGTGTGTGCTGTAGTGTCTTGCGGGCTATTGTCTTGATGCCTGAGAGTGTAGGCATAGCAGCTTTTCCAGTTGGGGGTGATGGGTGCTGGGCTTCTAGGTTGGCTAGTCTGTCTGCTGCCTTATTTCCTTCGATGCCTAGGTGTCCAGGGGCCCATTTGATAGAGATGTCGTGTGTCTCCATGGCACCGTGGCACTCCAGGAAGGCCCACTGAGAGGTAGGGGGTGCGTCGCCCCTGAGGCACCATATCACTGAGGTGCTGTCTATGCACAGCCAGATTCGGCGAGTGTTGAGAGCTGGTTGTCTTATGGTGTGCTGGAGGCCCCTCCATACCCCTACTGCTTCCGCGTCGAAGACGTGTGAGGGTGAAGTGACCCACGTCCAGTGTGAAGTTGTTTTCCGTCCTGATACACTGCAAAGCCGTAGGTCACGCGCTTCTCCTTCCCCTTTGTGTATTGTTCAGAGCCGTCTGAGAAGATAATCACGTATAGTGGTGGGAGGTGGGCCCACCATTCTTCAAAAGCCTTCGCTGCGGTCTTTTTGTCTATGCCCATCGTTGGGTCTGTTTGGCAGCCAGGCGAGTAGTGAGGGGCTGTCAGTAGTGTCCTAGGTATCTCAGGCAGAAGAGATCCTAGATACTGGACTTTGGTCCGCATTCGTTGCAGCTTTCCAGCTGTCCTGCCTATGCTCATCCTGATGGCTGCCATGCGGCCGGCAAGTGGGTGTTCTCCATCTATTGTGCGTAGATGTGTCGCAAAGCGGAGTTTGGCTTCTTCTAGCGCCGTAGCAGCTGAGGGAAGTCCGGCGTCTCGGAAGAGAGTAGCAGTAGGGGTTGTTCGCCACACTGGGAGGATGCCTCTTGCTGCTATAGCCAGTGTTTTGTCCATGACAGCTATGTGCCACCCGACATAGGTGCTGACTTCGGCTGGTCTGCCAGGTTTGAGTGTGCGTGGAGGTTTAGTACGGCCTCTGCACCAGCACTCGGCCCCATACAGAAGGGACGGGTATACGCAGGCGATGGTGGCCTTGCGGAGGGAGCTGGCTGGTGGTCCGTAGGCCGTGTTTGCTAGGCTGCGGATGTGATAGGCTACCTTGGCCGCTTTTGCGTTTTGTGTGGCTACATGCCGCTTAAAGGTAAGTTTGCGGTCGAACCAGACCCCTAGCCATCGGAGGGCTGGCTGGGTTCTTGACCCACTTGGCAAGATTGGATTAATTGTAAGCTGCTCGTCTACTACACAGGGCGACGCGTAGCTGCTCTTTTGTCGAGTGACGTGGATCATTTCTTGTTTTTCCGGGGCAAAGGTGACCTTGTTAGCTGTGCCCCATGCTCTGATCTGGCGTAGGTCTGCTGCTAGGAGCTCGACGTTCTCGTCTAGGGAGTGTGAGGCCTGGTATAAGCATATGTCATCTGCGTATCCGAATCTCCTCTTTGTGTCCATAGACAGCAGCTCTGCCAGGTACAGTGTGTACAGGACTGGGGAGAGGGGTGAGCCCTGCGGTGTGCCGCAGGCGACTGGGTAGCTAGGGGTAGTGACTTGGCCTAGGCGGACTTGGACCCTTCGATCAGTGAGGAAAGAGTTAACAAAGAGGATAGCCCTTTGTGGCCATCCCTGTTGGGCCATTCGGTGCAGCAGGCGGTTCTTGAGGAGAGCGTCAAAGGCGCCTTGCACATCTAAGGTGACCATTGTGACATGCTGGCATTTTGCCCACGCAGCCTCTGTGTCGTGAGTAAACGCTGCAGTAAGATCTACAGCAGAGCGCTTTGGGAGGGCGCCTCCATGTTGGGGGCTGAGGATCTTGTAGGTCATAGCAGTCCAAGCTATTCGTCTCGCCACTGTTCTTTCAAGTCCTTTCCCAACGCAGGAGAGGAGCGCGATAGGTCTCCATGATCGAGGCGACGTCCGATCTGTCTTCCCTGCCTTGGGTATCATCGCTACCTCTGCGAGCTTCCATTGTGCTGGAAAATGGTTGAGTTCGAGGCACCGCTGGAAGATCCTCCGTATGAGCTCTCCAACCTGGGCCCAGCAGGCGCGGAGCAATCGCACTGTAGAGCGGTCAGTGCCTGGGGAGGTGCTAGAGACCCCTATTGTGTTTCGTTCAGTTTCCTCTAGTGAGATGTGTGTGCTCCATGGGAGGGTATCTGCATTCTCCTGGTCTGGGCAGTATCCGAGGTCATCCTCTGCTGTGTACCGGTTGAGGACTTGCTCTCGAAGGGCCTCTGCCTTCTCTAGGGGGTCTGATATTGTCCTGTTATCCACGATGAGAGGAGTGTCCTGGTGGTCTGGTGTAAGCTTGTGCCAGGCGATAACCTTAAACAGATCCTTGCCATCCTTAGCATTGTTAATAACATGTCTCCAGTATTGCCTTTTAGCCTGTCGGACTGTCGTCTTGAAAGCTCGTGTTTCTTCTAACAGGGCGCCGCTAGAGCAGTGTTGTCTAGCGTGTTTGTAGGCTTGGTAGGCTGTCTTGCACTCCCTAGTCCACCACGGCGCAGCGCGTCCTTGCTTGCGATCTGGCTTGCCTGCCGTTTGTATAGAATGTTGAACTGCCTTTGTCAGCAGCGTGACGCAGTTGTCTAGTTGTGCTGCATCTTGTGCCCTAAGCGGGTCTGGGATGTTCTGGACGCCTATCTCTACTAGCCCAGTGAACTTGGGTAGGCTTGTCTCTGGGACTCTGTAGTGATACTGGTCTAGGTGCGGAGTACCGGGTGTGGAAGTAGAGACAGAGGTTACTATTGTCTCGTGGTCTGACCCGCTGTGCATGCTAGCATCTACAGCAGACTGGGCGAATGGGACGTTAGAGAAGGTAAGATCAATGACATGTCCAGCACAGTGTGTTGGCTGTCCTGGCACGCCGACATAGTTCATAGAGGCGGCAGCAGCCCACCTGGCGAGCTCTATGCCGCCGCTAGCTGCGGAAACAGTGGGTTCAAAGGATTCGTGTCTGACGTTAAAGTCCCCTCCTATAACGCAGTGTTGGGGGGTGTAAGGTGCGTGACGTATTGAAGTACGTCAGGGATAAGTGGCTGTCTGTAGCAGTTTAGTATTGAGACTCCGTTCACGACAGCCCACAGCAGGTCTGGGTGATTAAGGCTTTCTCTGGTCTGGAGTTTCAGGTGGTACCCTTTGCGGATATAGGTCATCACCCTAGGGCGGGCTGAGCCTAGTGCGCTAGGAGCGTCCCAGGTGCTAATAGGTGCGAGGTATCTGAAGCCTGGGTGGGTAGAGGTCCTTGAGTTAGCACAAGTAAAAGGCTCTTGGACGCATACGACGTCCATGCCTTTCTGGAAGGACACTTCTAGTATTGTAATGTGGCAAGGAGAGCTCCTGCCGACGTTGGCCCAGCATATGCGGAGCTGCTTTCTCTGCTGGCTAGGCTGTTGTTGCCTGTTGTAGGCAGAGGGTGCGTGTGGGTGTCCTAGCATGTAGATGGTGGATCGTCGCTCATGCTGGTGTCCTCCTTCTCTAAGGTGGAGGGATCAGTGTAGATGGTTGATTGTGGGAGCAGACTGTTAGCAGACATGTCCCTTACATTCAGGTTCGTACGGCCTGCAGCAGCCCGTCTTGGTCTCTTTTCTCTACCAGTAGTGGGTAAGGATGCTTGAGAGGCGCTGCTTGTTCCAGTTGTAGCTGCCCTGCTATCCTCCTCCGGGGCTTGCCTCCGGGGAGGAGATTGGGGGGCCGGTATCTCCTGGGCGGCCTCTAGGGGGGTATCCTCATGCTGCGGTGTTGCCTGGTTAAGGGTCTCTTCCACTGTCCTGTAGAGATGCTGGTATGTCGCTCTGCCTGCGCGGCGGATAACGTTTAGTTCAGTCTTAGTGGGCTTAATTATGTGTCCATGCACCCGGCGAGGGGCCACAGGGCAGTTGGAGTGACTACTTGGGTGCGGACCATGGCAGTTAACACACTTGGCTTTATGATGACAGTCGTCCCCATAGAGTCCTTGGTGTCTATCTGTGCGGTCCCCACAGTGTGCACAGCGGGCTACTCGCGTGCAGCGGGCGGCGTTGCAGTATTGTTGGCAGCCTGGGTTGTGTCGCTGGATAGTAGGGTGTTTGTGGATTTCTTTAGAGAATTGGCTAGTGCCAAAGAGCTGGAATGAGCGGACTGGCTCCTTGTATGATATGATCCAGGTAGTAAGGCCATTCTGGTTGGCCCCGTGTCGTGAGGTTCTGCAGCTAACTGGCTGCTTGCCTGTTTGTGAGCAGACCTCCTCCTCTACCAGCTGGGTGGTAGTAGGTAGTTCAGTACCGTCTAGAGTCCGGAAAGAGCTGGGTACTCCTTGTATAGCGTAGTTGATCCAGCGTTCTGGGATCCTGATTGCATCTCCGCCTAGCGCTTTTACTACAAGCTCCTGATTTTCTTGGGTCAGAAGTCGGTCCCTAATTGTTTTACTCGCTGGCGTGATTGCCCAGCCAGTGTTGATTGGCGATGCAGTGGGGATGTCTTGAAGGGTGATTCCTTCTATGCTCCTGCATACTGCTTGTCTTACCACAAAGGGAGAGGGTCGTTGCAGTCGCACTCCTGGGTCAGAGATTGTGATGAAGATTCGGGTGTCTTCTTTTGGCTTAGGGAGCGGGCCGGGCCGGGACCTAGCAGGGTTCAGGGGCCTGCCGCTACCCCTATTCTTTGGCAACGAGATTTGGGGGTCTCTGGCTACGTCCGCCCAAGAGCGGCGTCCTGACTCTTGGCTCCTGGGGTCGCTGTGATTGGTGTCACTGCTCCAGCGGGAGCTGGGGGGTGAGTTGCTTGGGGAGAGGGAGGTTAGAGCCTGAATGACTTTCTGCTGCAGCTCCGCGGCGATCCTGGCTTGCTGGGGGTCGGCGTAGCCCTCTGCGTGCTGATCTACAGCTGCGGCGAAGGCAGTGATGATAGTGTTCCGAAGCTGGACAATTTGCTGAGTCTCAGTGATGTAGCGTTGGACGGCATCAGAGACTCGGGGTCCGGGGACCTCGTATGCTGAGAAGTAGGAGACTCAGCCATCCTAACCAGCTCCTTTGCGCGTCAGCGCAGGGGGCTAGGCGGACGTTAGAGGTACTCCCAGAGTGGCCGCAGTGAGCCGGATCAGTTGCTGGGATTTTTGGGGCCTCTGTGAAGGAGACCCAAAAATTAAGAGATTGGTGTTCGGTGTGTGGCTGGAGAGGTTGGTTGGTTGGTTGGTATTCGATTTTCGTCCATAGGATGGGGATTAAGTCCACCATCACCGCCTCCCGAAGGGCATATAGGACGTGCTAAGCTATGGAATTACAGTGCTGACACACTACCTTAGAAAGCATTTCTTGCCTGCGCGGGTATTGCTACCATTTCAGAGCTACAGCTCCCCTTCCAATTGGGGAGACTGAGCAGTGTGTGTACATTAGGGTGGGACCCTTGTGTGTGTTCAGAGGCATTTTAGTGCCGTGAGAGAAAGAAAAGGAAAGAGTAGGTAGGTGTGGAGAGCCGGTGCCCTGCCGAATCGAAGCCGTGGCTCTGCGCGAGGAGAGCCTTTGTACTAGGCTTGGCCATGCCTGTGTCTGAGGAGATAGGTGTAGTAGGTAGGCAGAGCCAGGCCTGTCCTTCTTCTTTATCCCCAAGGGTCGTGAAATCTAAGGCCATGCTGGCTGCCTTGTTTGCGTGTTGTGTCAGGTCTGGGACGCTGACAGTCGGTCTTCAGAGAGCTGAAAGCAGCTCTCATCGTTGTGGGTGTGGAGAGCCGGTGCTCTGTCGAATTGCGCCGTAGCTCTTCGCGTGGAGAGCCTTGCGGTAGGCCTGGCGATGCCCTTATACTGCAAGAACAAGGAGTGGCAAAACTGTCTCCTTGTCTTGGTGGTGGTTGTGGCCTTCGACCGAACGTGAAAATCTGAGTAGCGCACGGGCCATTTTGAAGAGAATTCAGCTCAGCGAAGAGCTGAAAGACAAAAGAGGGCAGCGCGCCTGCCACAACGCCTGCAGCGGGGAGAGGACGTTGGGAAACAGATTTAAGAAGGCATTTGAGTCGTGTTTGAACGAAAAATCGATGGAAATCGACCTTTCGCTGACCTGGAAAAGTTGATGTTCGGTGTGGCTGGAGAGGTGAGAGGCCAGTTGCCTCAAAGGCCTTGAGTATAGTATCCTTCTTGAACGAGGCCTCCCAGGCAGCCATAAACATAGGATAGAAGTCTCTTTTACTCATAGATGTGAGCCCTTGGCACCTCTCCATGAACGCAGCTACCTGGTTTGAGTAGGCTGATGAGAATGGCTTGAACATAACGACGTCAAGCGGCTGGAGGGTGTGAGTTGAATGAGGGGGGTATACTGCAAGGAGGATTCTATTCCGATCGCAGTACTCGATAAAATCCATCGTGAGGTGAGATCCATGGCCATCAAGGATGAGTAATCGATAGCTCCGCCCTGCCTTCTCCTTCGTAGATCGATCAAACACTTGTTTGAGCCAGGATAGTCCTATCGTTGTTCGTCCAGCCAGAAGGTGAGGAGGATATATATACTCGATTCTCAGGCCTTAGGGCCTGTAGCCAGGTGTCCTGTATCGAGCCTGAGGCTGATTGATATATAAGGCTTGGCTCGAGGGCTGATCCATCAGCGCATATGCAGGCCAGCAGCGTTATCCACTCCCGATTGCCATCCTGGATATGAGCCTTGATCTTCCCTTCTTCATATAACCTCCTGCTGAACACTCGCTTTGAGCGAGTAAGTATCCCTAGCATGCAGTCCTTCTCATCCATATTGTACATATTGCAAGGCTCTACATCGTACTGGCTGAGCTTGCTGCGTAGAAGCTCGAAGTAGAGGCTATACTTTGACTGAGAGTCAGCCTGGTGGCGTAAGTGATCGATCCCAGCCGCCCAGCGTGAGATGAGATCAACCTGGTATCGCTCAATATATCGATCAACCCAGTGTACGCCGAGCTCCTTTCCGGCTATCGATGAGGCAAAGCGTCGTATCATAGGCCGTGTAGGAGGTAGGCCTTGCTTTGTAAGGCGCTCGATATAGTGTAGGAGCTCCTTCTCCTGTTGGGGGTGGAGAGCGCGTCGATTTTGAGCCTCGATATCGCGTGAGGATGAAATGCCCTGGTGCCTTCGCGCGAGTGTTGACAACTACGATCACAGTGATACTCTGCTGCAATTTTACGATAACTAAACTTTTGTCCTGGTTCTAGCGATTTGATTGCTGCAAGCGCAGCCTCAATTGAGCTCATATTGATAGAGATATCGCGTGTTGAAGTTTAGTTGAAGTTTTGGTGGGGTGGCTCGTTGGGCCGTCCGGCTCGTTGGGCCGTCACGCACGGTACCGTGTCCGTGCACACAATGCACGCGCATCACCAAAACGGGCTACACAAAATTAAGGCTGTAGAGCCACACACACAAGTAATTATTACAAGAAAACTTAGCACAGTACTCTATAGACCTATGCAACAAACTTTCTCACCAATACTTTCTTGGCCGAAGGATTTTGCGGCCGCGAGTGTTGGTTCGGTGTGGAGGTGTAGGCGTGCGCGCTATGCGTGAGGCACCACCCACATCATCCTCAGCACTACGTTTCTGCTTCTTCCTTGGTGCTGCTTTCTCTAGAGCCTTGCGCTTGCCTATAGAGGGCTTTTTTATAGCTTTTTGAGAGTCGCAAGCTTGCCTTTGGCGCTCTCTCTCTGCCTTGCGTTCAGCGACTTCCTTAGCCTTCTCTGCCTTCAGCTGTTCGCGCTCTACCTTCTCCTTCGCACGTGCATCACGCTTCTCCTGCGCAATCTTCTTATTGTATAGCTTATTAGCCTTAGCAAGCTCCTTCATGTCAGCCTTTTCCTTCTTGTCTGCCTCTTGCTCCTCCCTTGCAAGCCTCATGCGGGTCTTGGCTTCTCTGAATGACCAGGGAGTCCACATCATCAAAGGCCCCCAGTACTCATAGTGTTGCAGCAGGTCTAGAGACTTGCCCTTCATCCCTCTCCTTTTCTTAACAGTAAGAGCGTCAAGCAGGCCCTCATTTTCACTCTGCAGAAGGGTGTTCTGTATAGCCATGTGGTGGAGCGATTGCCGAACAATAGATGCGTCCTTCTCTGAGGCACCACTCAACGCGCGCTTTATAACTGTATTCAGCTTCTGCCATGCCTCACCGCCATATGTAGGAGCTTCCTCTGAAGCGTTGCTAGACGTATCTGAGTCGTCGTTGGTGAAGCGATCGAGTATAACGTTTGGGTTAAAGGGGTGTACACCTGCTGCCTTGAACGAGCTGAAGATATCCTTCGCAGTAAAGCTGCTTGCCCAAGCATCCCAGAACAGGCCAAAGAAGTCGGCTTTAGTTACAGGCACCAGGCCTTGATGCTTGTAAAGGCGTGTTGCGAGCTTCTTTGAGTATGCTGTGCTGAGTGGCTTAAACATTACTACATCGAGCGGCTGCAGCGTGTGGGTGCTGTGAGGTGGATAGATACCTAATAGTATCTTGTGCCTGTGGCAATACTCTAGAAATTCTTCTGTTAGGTGGCTCCCATGGCCATCCACAAGCAATAGGCGGTATTTCCTCCGAGCTTTGGCTGCTGTAAAGCGGTCAAACACCTGCTGAAGCCAGGCAAGACCTAGTCCATCGTTCGACCAGCCACTGCCTAATACTCCAAAAAAGGCCATATGTTCTCCCACCTTCACATCCTCAACCCAGGTGTCTTGTATGTTCTTTGAGTCGGCTGCATATATGAGAGCTGGCGGCAACGCTGTACCATCAGCGCATATACACGCCAACAGGCTTATCCATTCACGATTGCCGTCTTGCAGCATCTGCTTAAACTGCTTCTTCTTAAACAGCCTCTTACTAAAGATCCTCTTCTGTCTGCCAACGACTCCAATCATGAAGCCTTTCTCGTCCATATTGTACGTATGCTCTGGCTCCACTTCGTAGAAATCGATTTTGCTGCCCAGCTGTTCAAAATACACCTTGTACTCATCGCCAGAGTCAGCAGCGTGGCGTTGTCGATCCATAGAAGTACTCCATTGGGATGTAAGCTCATTTTGGTGTCGGTGGAGGAAGCGAGTAACCCAGCTCTCAGAGACAGAGTGTCTAGCGATATCAGACGCGTAATTCTGCACCATCTCTCTTGTAGGAGGTAGCTTTCGCTCTGTCAGCCCCTCTATATACTTTACAAGCTCTGCCTCCTGTTCTGGTTGAAGATTGCGACGTGCTAAGCCTGCCTCCGCGCGCGACCCGCTGACACCTCGGTGCTTGCGCGACAACGTTGAGCGATCAACACCATGATTTTTAGCTATTGTTGCGTAGCAAACTTCTTCGCTAGAGTCAAGAGCATCTAGCTCTGCAAGGGCGTCTTCCATAGTCGTCGTGGCGTTGAGTTGTGGGGTGTGCGAAGTTGGGACGAAATCGCGATCGCGTGCATTGGCTGACGGCGTGCATTGAGTGCACGGACACGGTATACGAAGAAGCTCGTTTTTTTTGAAGAATCAAGTGTCGCGCATGGGCCGCGAACATGATTTCCGTTCACAACGCTTAACGTAGTTTATAAGCGAGCGGGCCAACATAAGCGAGCGGGCCACCTAGCAGAGTTAGGATAATTGCAATGCATATACCGCGACACTACTATTACTTACTACAATTTGCAGGCAGTGGAAATACTGTCTAGACTCGTCGCTTTTAGATAAATCTACAATTTTAACTGCGCAGGTGCGAGCGTTGTGGCTAGTCTCTCCACAACGTCCACAGCGCCGCTGCGTGCGCACCCTCTTTCCAGGCTCTTCACCTCCCTCCTGCTCACCACCCTCCCTTTCAGCTATCAAATCAGCTACCTCACCTACTGTGAGGGCCTCATTTGTCCGAATGTACTTCCTCTTTCAACACCTAACCTCTGTTGCTACCTCTACTGCCTTTCGAAGCCCTGCCATTTCTTGTCGCATTAACACTGTTTCATGCCCCATCAATGCAACCCCTTTATTAAGCTGCTCAGCTGCCCTAAGAAGTGGAGAAGGTGGAGAATATCTGTGCAGCCGTACACGCTCGCAAAGCAAGGTTGATTGGGCCTCTACCTCACGAAGGTTGCTTGGTGTTTTGGATTCCCATAGGGTGTCCTCTGGCTTAGGCGGTGTTGGCGTACGAAGGACCACATCAAGCTTTGAAATCACTGCTTCTGGGTTGTGTGGGACCAGTTCAGCACCCCTGAAGCTTGCGCAGATATTCTCCTTTGTAATTGCCTTTTTTAAAGCTACTTTAAAGGCTGGTAGGAAGGCCTCCTTCTTAATCTGCTTGGTGCCGTACCGTGCCAAGCCACTGATCTCATCTCCATATGCCCGCTTCAAGGGCGAAAAACAACCCACATCAAGTGGCTGCAGCAGGTGCGACGAGTGAGCAGGCATACAGAGAACAATAATCTTCTCCTCCTCGCAGTATTTGTGAAATTCATGTGAGTTGTGGCTCTCGTGGCCATGCACAATTAGCAGTCTGTGTGCACCCACACTACGTGCCTTTGTATGGGTATTAAAGTGCTTTAACCAGGCGAGACCAAGCTTATTTAACGTCCAGCCATTGGGATTGACCTCAATAACCCAGTCCCGGGGTAGATTGTGGAGCCAGGAGGTAATAAGGACCTTGCCAGGGAAGATTAAGAAGGGTGGTAGAGCCCATCCCTTTGCGTTGACTCCTTGGATATCTGTAACCCACTCACGGTTCCCTGGCTGTATTCCCTTTGGGTTTCCTCGCTTTTCAGACCCTGTAAAGACCATTTGACCCTTGATTACCCCCATTATAAACCCTGTCTCATCAAAGTTGTATGTGTCTTCATCTGTGATGCCGTACTTGGCCTTAGTGTTGGCAACTAGCTCAAACCAGGGCGTTATAACGCGTGGGTCTTCGTTGAGGGCTCGCTGGCGATCGTATAGACGACTCCTTCGAAGCCTAACCTCAGGCGTACGCTTCTTGAAGTTGTCCACCCAGCACTTGCCAACAGGCTCTCCACCACGCTCTGCAAGCAGATCGTTGGCTATATCTCGCACCATATCCCTTGTAGCGTCTATCCCTCGCTGGTCAAGGTCAAGTATACGTCGGACAAGCGCCTCCTCCTCTAGCTTGCTCAGTTTCTTTGAATTGGGCTCACGATCGCGTCGAGGGAGGGCTCCTTGGCGTCGTCGTTGGAGGGTAGTTCGAGGTACGCTGAAGGCTGCAACAACGCGTCTTTCGCTCTCGTCGCGATCTTCAATTGTAGCTTGGATAGCAAGCTGTAATGTGCCTTCAGTGTAGGACAGTTGCGCGTTGCGTTGTGGTGGCATTGTGGCATAAGCCAAGTTTAGGGTACATTTTACGAAGTTGGCCCGCTTGCTTATATTGGCCCGCTCGCTTATAAACTACGTTATAGTAATCCTCACCAAAACAGTGAATATCACGCATTTATAACCTTGTATAAGCTTGTACTGCTTATACTTGAACCTTTTGCAACGCGCAAATAGTGTTGCAGGCATTATTGTGAAAGTTTTGCTATAACGTACCTCACAAGCGAGCTGGCCACACAAGCGAGCTGGCCACCTGCGCCAAGACCCCACCAAACATACTATTGCGCATAGTATAATCGCGATGAGCCAACAACCAGACAATCTACTACCTTCAAAAGATGCTCGACTACAGCTTGCTCTTGAGGCTATCAAACGCGACGCGACGCTATCCCAGAGACGTGCTGCAGCTATCTACAACGTCTCTCGAGCAACACTCAGTAATCGCCTTGCTGGAACACCTTATCGACGCGATTGCACGCCCAACTCAATAAATCTCCTTAAGACAGAAGAGGATGTAGTTACTCAGCATACCCTTGACCTCGACGCGCGAGGATTTCCGCCCCGGCTTGCTGCTGTGAAGGATATGGCTGATTCTTTGCTGGCTGAGCGTCACCGTGATCCTGTTGGCCAGAACTGGGCTGCAAACTTTGTCAAACGTCGCCCTGAGCTCAAGGTCAAATTCAATCGCAAATATGACTATAAGAGAGCTCTCTGCGAGGATCCTGAGATTATACAAGGCTGATTTCGGCTTGTAGAGAACATGAAGGCTAAGTATGGTATCCTTGATGACGAAACCTACAACTTTGACGAGGCTGGCTTCATGATGGGCATGATATCAACTGGAGCAGTAGTCACTAGTTCTGAGCGTCGAGGACGGCCAAAGAGCGTTCAGCAGGGCAATTGAGAGTGGACTACAGTGATCCAAGGGATCAATGCGATAGGCTGGTCGATCCCACCCTTCATCATCTTCCAGGGCTACTATCACCTCTCTGTCTGGTACAAGGAGGATAACCTGTCTCGCGACTGGGTTATTGCAGTCTCTGAGAACGGCTGGACAACAAATAAGCTTGGCCTGCAGTGGTTGAAGCACTTTGACGAGCATACAAAGAGGAGGGTTATAGGCGCTCATCGGCTGCTCATTATCGACGGCCATGAGAGCCACGACTCGCTCAATTTCCAGCAGTACTGCAAGGATCACAAGATCATCACTCTCTGCATGCCTCCTCACTCGTCGCACCTCCTGCAGCCTCTTGATGTGGGGTGTTTCTCGCCTTTGAAGACGGCGTATGGCCGCCAAGCCGAGGATCTGATGCGCAACAAGATCACCCATATCACTAAACTGGAGTTCCTACCGTGCTTTAAAGGCGCTTTTGACGCTGCGATCACAAAGGCTAATATACAAGGAGGCTTTCGAGGCGCTGGCTTAGTCCCATTTGATCCAGAGGCGGTGATATCGACGCTTGACGTACGGCTGCGCACTCCACCACTACCTACGATTGAGGACGTTCCCTGGCAGTCGCAAACTCCAAGCAATACCCTGGAATTTAGGTCGCAATCGAAGCTGATTCAAGAGAGGATTCAGAGACACGTAGATAGCTCTCCAACTTCAATGGTAGAGGCCCTTACAAAGTTCACAAAGGGAGCTGAGATGATGGCGCACTCTATGGTGTTAATGACTAATCGCAACGCTGAGCTCCAAGCCGCCAACGAGGTCTCAAGTAGGCGTAGATCATATAAAAGGAAGCGCGTGCAGCAGCAAGGGACCTTGACGATTGAGGAGGGCGTACGACTGACGACCCTTAAGGAGTTTGAGGCGCGTAGTGATGGGAAGAAGGCAAAGAAGAGGGTGCGCGTTGAGGCAGGTGAGCCTAGCCAACGACGCTGTGGACGCTGCGGCGAGGCAGGGCATAACGCACGTACGTGTAAGCAAGAAGTATTAGTAGATTCTGAGTAGAATAGCCTATTACGATTCTTAATTACTATCCTTGACGGTGCTCTACGGTCGTGCACAGTACTGATTTTGGTAGGGTCTTGGCGCAGGTGGCCAGCTCGCTTGTGTGGCCAGCTCGCTTGTGAGGTACGTTATACAATCGGGTGCCAAAAGTCTGTTCGCGTTGACGCATGGACCACCACAACCACATTTGATTACCAACTTCAAAGCAGTATAACTCTCTACTACATAGACCAAATAAGACAATTAGGGTTGCAAATTAATCGCATTACGCTTAGTATCTAGTCTGGTAGCCCTTTGCACGTCGCACAGCGTCTAGGCGTCGTGGCATAGACCTAATAAGGCGTTTGATCAGTGCGTCAGGTATAGCAGCCCATGCCTCAATCAACCCCAATTCGAACGCCTCCCACTCAGCTAGAGAGTCTCCCATATAGTCAAATTCAGGATGCAGCTCATGGAGCTTCTTTTTAAGTGCCCACCACATGTGTTCAATAGGGTTAAGGTCAGGTGAGTATGGTGGCCATTTGATCGTAGCAACACCATGAACCTCTAGCCACTCCTTCGAGACCTGGGAAGTGTGGATAGGTGCGTTATCCTGCATAAACCACTCGCCTGGCCTGTAGCTGTCCTGGAGACCTTCCTCAAGTGCTCGTATGTAGCTCTGAGCTGTGTATCCATTGCGTTTGGCTGATGTGTCGCGATTCATAATTACTAGACGACTACGCCTTGCTCGGCCACCTGGAGTCATCCATATTGAGCCCCATACCATACGAGCAGGTTGGCGAGCAGTGGTGACCTCCTCAACCATCTCGTGCGACCATTTATCCTCAGGTAGTCGCCATACCCAGGGCGTGTTGTGGCCAGATCCACGAGCAACGCTGCACTCGTCACTGAACCTGATAGTACGCCTCCCAAAATCAAACCCCAGCCATTCATTAGTAAGATTGAGGCGTTCCGCAGCTGTGTTCTTGTTGATTTTTGGCCTACGTCTCGCTCTGAACTTGCGGTATCCCTCGTCAGCCATTGCGCGCTGCACAGTACGCTTAGAAACGCTGGGGTAGGTAGTATTGGCGTCCCACAGTCCAGCCTCCTCCATAAGCTTGTGGTACTCAATACCTGGGTTTTTCCGAGCAATCCGTAGCAGCCGGCGATGGTCTCTACTAGTCAATGTAGGTGGCCGGCCTGTCCGAGGCTGCGTTGTGGTGCTGCAGCTGGTTGTCCATCGGAGTACTGTTTTCTGTACGCACCGCTGCGAGCAGTCCAGCGCGTCAGCAACTTCGCTTGTCGACACACCAGCCTCAACCTGGGCTAAGCAGTATATCCGTTGGGCTTCTGACAATTCACCTCCGCGCACTCGATTTGATGGAATTTTAGTGC
This sequence comes from Lizonia empirigonia, assembly GCA_009982855.1. NCBI lineage: Eukaryota > Fungi > Ascomycota > Dothideomycetes > Pseudoperisporiaceae > Lizonia > Lizonia empirigonia. The sequence goes on from JAADKA010000024.1 coordinate 494,002, forward strand.
TAAAAGCTCTCATATTGATGTAGTCGTGTGTAGTTGAAGAAGATACCCCTCTTTAGAGTTCGCGTTGTTGAAATGGTCTGTGCACACGCGCGAACAGACTAAAGTCCTAGTACAGTAGCTTTCAAAGTATGGGTGTGTTGGGGAACGATCGCGCTCGAGCCACTGATTCCTAAAAAAACGAGCTTCTTCGTATGTTTAGGATTATTTTAGAAGCATAAGAGTGCAGTGAAAGCAAACTGGCTTCCTGCAAGTGACATTTAAATTACTACCTGCAATCCGGGTTCTATAGGTATAGAATTGCTCTAGAACTTAGACTACAGCTTGAACGCATACCAAGGTACGCTCTGCGGTTCTGGTTAGGTTTGGCATAGCTACTTGGAAACAATCTAACATCTTACATTAAAAGTCTGTTTTAGCAAACGCTTGCTGATGGTGCTTGAGATCTTGAGACTTGGCTGGCACATAAGCAACAGAATCTTGTCTGCTGTCGTCAATTGATCTGCTGGAGGCATCACATACTTGACCAGGACAGGAATGGTATGGCACCGAAGTTGTAGAGCAGATCTGCAAGTCTGATATCAGCTGCTCGGGGATGAGAAGTGTCAGAGCTTTCTGCTGCAAAGATGGGGACTGGGAGAAGGGCACAGACCAGAGTCATCGGACGAAGTAATGAGCGCGTCTCCAAGTATGCATCTCTGTAGTAGTGCCAAACTTTTTAGTGACGTTCAAAGTCCCATCAACCGCCCCGCAGGCGTCACCCGAGACGACAGAAGTAAATATCGGAATGGGCTTATTTGACAGACGATGCAAAGGCTCGTTACTGCAGGCAAACATCACTGTGTTAGTACGACCCAGTATGACCGCACACCACTGCAACGATGATGTGCCCCTACTTTGACATACTCTACGAAACAGCGCCGCACGCCGTAAAGGACATCTCGAGTTCACTTCCGAGTACCGCTGTTTCCTTCCGCTGGTAAGTCTAGAGGGTGGTGTACGGAATCAGTGTGCGCCTTACGTGTAGTTCGTATCCTGAGTCTTGCTTACTACCCCATGACGATTTGAACACGTACTTCCCACCAAGATGACGACATCCATTACGTTCGCTGGCATTTCCCCACCATTTGCACCCAGTCTTTCAGTGCAGTCCTTGAAAGACAGCAAATTGGGAGTTGTTTGCCGTTCTGTCATTGATGCGCCGAGATCGCAACAGGCTGACTCCCATCCATAGACGACGGTCCCGGGCCGGCTTACTCGCGCATGTTCCTTCGCTGCCATCGCTTTTTTGCACACCTCAACTACTTCACTGTGTGAGATGATCGGGTCAGCACGTGACCGTGCAATCGCGTGGTTCCAAGGTTCTTAGGAAGAAGTTTGCAACATTGATAGAGCGCATCCTTCTTTTTGACCTGCCCAAAGTAGATCGATGGCTGAGCATACGATGTTGTTGCGACAATCTTATGTCAGACCAAGGCCATCATACGAAGAAGCTCGTTTTTTATGAGGAACCAACTAAGGTGCACGAGCCACCCCATGAATCCTTAGGAGGAGCGCGCACTGCAACTACGCACGCAATAACGCTTATTTTAGTATAATTAATTATAAGATATTAAATAAGCTTATACTACATATCTAGAAAAATTTATAGCATTTAATAGGTGTTGTAGGTGTTGTTATAGTAAATTTGCTAGATACACTTTGATAGGGAACGATCACGCACTAGCTGTTTGAGTCCTTATAAAAAACGAGCTTCTTCGTACTGGAGGAAGAGAGCATTCGATGTGCATTATGTGGTATCCACCCATTGTGCTTTTGGCCCTAGCTCGTACGTAAAGTTCGCGTTTTACCGTGTCTGTTCCTAAGGCTTTGGGTAGGTATTCTGTTCGCGGCGCATCGTGCGCAGGTCGAGTCACATTCGGCCCGTTTCCTTGGTTTGCCACACACCCGCCAATCCCACAAGATCTGATTCAATGGGGGTTTCCGTGAGTATCGACATTGCGAAAGCAGCGTCTGAGGTTACAAGCATATTCATGAAGTCGCACAAGACTTACAACGCTGCATGTTCCCATTTTGCTCACATTCCCCCTCCCCCCACAACTGCCGTGTCCAAATCGGTCTACTGTCGTATACTAGCTTGACTTTTGACAAGGAACCCAACTGTGGGCACGATTTGCAAGGGTCTAGCGCTCAACGTCACCTGCACCAGATTTTGGCGAGCAAGGCAGCCTTAAGAGATCATATCTCGACCGATGGGTGCCCACAACCCGAACCTGTAACTAGCAAAAGTGCATATATCGGCAAACATGTCAGGTGTCCTTTGCGCATGGGCTGCGGACCTGCCGGCTTCCTCTGAACAGTGGTATGAAGACGAGTACATCCCCGAGATGATGTCACGTCATTCTCGCAGAGCTTTACTTAGCGACATCATCGAAACGCCTTTCGATAAAGACTTGGAAGGCGTAGCAACCAAAGACGCGCCATGGAAGACCCTCACAGTTTACGACATTGACGACGTACAGAAGATGACAGATGCGACATATGACGAGAACAATCATCCACCGACAGATGGGCCGTTGAGAGGCGCGCGATTCGATGTCAGAACATACGAAGAGATCAAGAGATGGCAAACAGAAGAATGGAATGGCGGTCCGTCTTTCCCATCATGACTAATGGGAAGAATGTTGTTCTTACAATGAAACAGATGGTGCGGATGTAGCATCAATCCTGCTTTCCGAGTGGCAGCCTAACCCAGGGCTTGCAGACAAGATTGTGGATTTCTACGATTCTGAAATTGGGCCTCTGTTGTCAACGGCACCTGAGGTCATGCGTTTGCGATGGTTCAAGATCCACAATGCGACCGTACTGAAAGGAAACACATATACGACATTGAAGAGCGAGGAACTGCATACATACCTTACAATTATAGAGATGGACAGTGAAGAGTGGCCGTGGAATTAGATACTTGCGTTGAACGATCTACCTCAGTGGGTGGAGTATTTTGAGGAACAGAGGGCCGTGGTGAGTGTAGTAACTGGGTTTTGTGTACGAGACGTACGCTAACTTTAGGTAGAAGTGGCAGGCTAGCCACTATGTGGTGAAAAGAAGTTACCCTGATGTCCAGGGTGATGAAAGGAGTAATGCATGAACAAAGGGCCTGCGTATGACGAGACGGCTCTAGGTTAGGCAACTTAGTATTTGGTCTAACATGGAGGAAGTACAAGCACATTACATGTCAAAAGAAGCCAATCCATAGCTGAGAGCATCGGGGGGAGGTAGCTAGATTCGGCATTAAGTGCTGATTACGTTCCTGTCAGTCACATTAATTTCACTCGCTCTTACTGACTCCACGGGGAAGAAAATTGCGCGGTATCCGTTGCCTGTAAGAGCAAGTGCTTGTTTCACCCGCAAGCCACCCGTCATGCAACTCTGAAGCCGGGCCCCAGGTACCTCGATGCCCCCTCGAAGGCAGGCCAGAAACGGGGATTGTTGGACGTGCAAACTCCGTCGCAGAAAATATGATGAAGTTCATCCGATATGTAGTGACTGCTATGCCCTCGTAGTCGATTGCAAGTATGGGCCGAAGCCCCTCTGGATGGATGGCGGTGTGCGACAGAAAGCGAAGACTGAGAAACCCAAAAAGGAGATTAAGTTGAACACAGCACACAAAAGAGAGATGGCACTCGTTCCCAGGAGCCCAACAACATATCCTGGTAAAGACCATCTCAACGTCCTATCCAATATGTCGATTGCGAGCAATACATTGGACACCCAGGTCATGGCTTCTCCCAACCCGGGCGGCCAGAAATCAATGTCCGGAAGCGCCATAACAGCCAACCACGAGTCTAATTTAATTGCCTCATTACCCTGGAGTCATCAACAGCACGAACGCTCAGACACACTACAACAGGCTTCTGCCAGTGAGATGGACTTCGTCATGAAGTATCTCGATTTCGTCTTCCCCACCTTGTATCCATTCTATCAGTCACACATGTTCGAAACAGGTCGAAGTTGGTTGCTGATGTTGTTGAGAAAGAGCAAGATAGCCCATCACGCTACTCTCGGTCTGTCATGTTACTACTTCACCATGGCACTCACCGATGCCGAAAGTGGCAATGAACATGCAGAGTGCAAACAACTGCGCTGGGAAGAAGTTGAGCAAGAGACTGAAAAGTGCTTCGAAAGCCTGCGGGTCGATTTCTTAGCGCTAGACCTTGTTACCAGAAGCTTACCCATAACAACCCTAGAAAGGGTAGAGCTCATGAACGGCATCACCCAGGTCATCATCTTTGAGATGCTAATGGGCAAGTCTGCTCCCTGTGACTCACATCTTCCTGCTGCAACAACCTTGTTTGAGGAAATCATGGCCAACCCTGAATCCCGCTCAGTCTATCGAAACCAACCGCAGTCAAAGTTTGCTTCTGTGCTTCTGGGAATTGGGGAGCCTCTGTGGACCAACCCGGGGCCCAGCAATCATATATAGTCTCCTGAGCAGGCTGGCTTCAAGTTCTGTGCCGGCTTGTTGATTTTCATCGATGTTATCGCACACACTACCATTCGGAAAACATTGCGACTTCGACGATTCCACTCTGAGGTCCTTGCACAAGCCGATGATGGTTCTCTTGCTCTAGGCGACGCTGAACTCCGGCTTTCGAGTATCGTTGGCTGCCCCAACTGGGTGGTCAGGTCGATTGCCGAAACATCTACCGTCACCTCGCTAAGGCAGGTCAATTCGCCTACCCACGACCAGTCTTCCAAGCCTATCCTAGGCGATGATGTGAACACTGATCTGACAGACCAAATTTTGAAGACCCAGAAAACCCTCTATGCTAGCGAGACATCATACCCAGCCTATCAGAGTCCATTCGACCGCGCTTCACTGGAATTAGGTCCGAAGCCTTCAACCTCTTCTGTACTCGCACTCATATGGGGTCTTTCAGCACGTTTATATTAATTGACCGTACTCACTGGTTGGGAACCTCAAAATCCCAAGCTCAGAGCCGATGTTGCTCAGGTCATTGAACTACTCCAATTCGTGCCGCCCAATCAGCTGCGCACCCTAGCCTGGCCGGTGTGCGTTGCTGGCTGCTTAGCTCTCGAGACTGAAGAGCCGTCTTTTACTTCCCTTTTCTTGAGTCTAGGCAGAACTCAAACGGCTGGGGCGCTGAACGACGCTCGACAGATGATGCAACTGTTTTGGCAAAATAGGCCGGCAAATGACTCCAGACACTGGGACCTTTCATCTTGTTTCTCCATCCACGGCGTTCCGGTATTACTTGTCTAAGCAGAATAATCTATTCGTTTGGACTACATTGCGCCGTTACTCTCAGCTCACTCACACGCATGGGTGCCATGAACCCCCGACAACTAATGTTCATTTGCCCTTCCAAGCTCCAACAATCTCTTTGACGCTCCTTGTCTTGACCTCCGGAAACTTCTCGTTCGGAGATCCCTCAGTCGGATAGTACATGATGCCAGTAACTGCCCATAAACCAAATTTGGACAAAAGGTCCGCCAGAAGTGGCTTGGGGAAGAATTGGTACAGATACGGGTGGGTAGGCAATTCTGTGATTTCACTGTTCCGAAGCTTCTCAACCGAGTCATAAGTGATCTTGAACTTATCACCTGAATATTGTTAGCTTTTCTCTTGAAAGTATATTTGGCACGAACCAGTCGCTTCTTCGGCAAGCTTCACGATATCACTTATCGTTGCCTGGTCGCTGTAGCAGTGCAAAACCTCATCCCACTCGGGCAAGCTCAGTGCTGCGACAACGAACTTCCCTACGTCCTTGGTGTAGCTGAAGTTGATCATTTCATCACCAGTTGCACCTGGGATAGCTGCTGTCCTATGGGCTATGTCCACGAAGACCACAAGAGGACTAAGGTAGGACTCGACATGCGGCATGCCGTAGTAGTCGAGGAATAATCCATTATGTATTTGAGTCCACTCGAGGTTGGTCTTGCGAAGGGCTTCAACGCTCTGATCGCGAAGAATATTCGGTAGGATGCGCAGAGATCTGGAAGCGATGTCGTTAGGAAAGGCCTCAAAGGGTCTTGAAATCGAAAATGGGCCTCTTAAATCACTCACTCATCTTCTGGCGTCTTGTCGCCCCAGTTGCTCTGCACGAAACGCTTCGTGGAGGATGATTTCGCAGCAGCAGCTATGACGTTGCGTTCTGACTGCGCTGCATTAGGATCATACATGACAATGGTAGAGATGACAGTATGGACTTCATGCTCTTCGAGGGTATAGGCAAGCTTGTCAACATCGTTATAGTCGACAGCGAAAGTTGGGACAGTACTGTCGCCTTCAGGGACCTAAGAAAGTCAGCATTATTTATGGCAAAACTAGCCATAGCGTGGCTTCCTGCCTTTCGAGTAAGCACAATCACTTCGTGCTTTCCGTCTTCTTTGAAAGCATCAAACATAGTCTTTCCCACACTTCCAGTCCCCCCGACGATTGCAACGACGACCATTGTGAGGTTCGGTGAGTGGCTAGTGTAAACGAAGTGTCTGCGGTTTGCAAGAAGCTGATGATGATGATTGATGCAACAAAGCTTTTTCACTACCAGATGGCGTGAGGAAGAATAGATTTATTCATGATGTTGGTGATGCTGATGTGAAAGTACTTGTCATCGAAGTCGCTGTCTACTTTATAGATGTTTCAATCACCCTTTCGGAGCAACTGTTGCACCGCTGCGAGACAATTTGTAAGTGGCATGTGCTTTGAGGGAGCAATACCACGGACGTATCATGACATCCGTAGTCGATCTGTATCGCTTTTTGGATGCACTCAGCTTGGATGACAAGGCTTGCGACTGGCTGGCAACTGCGGTTGGATTTTAGTGCATGCACTTACGTCGATTGGAACACCCGCGCGGGCTTCTCAATACGGCATCATGGCACCCACTTCTTTAGCTATTATGCTCGTCAATTATCGAGACAAGCTCTGACCTACGTGGAACGGAGACTACAGAGTCTGCTCGTGCATCATGCAGGCGCATTTCTAATACCCCATTCCCCCAGCGCGGCAGTTCGGGTCAGTGGAGTCACCGAGTCTCACAACTCTCATGACGCAAGACGCCCTGCCCCATTGTATGTTATTAGACATCGTCGGTGGCACTCATATACCATTAGTTACACTCAACCTGGGCTCAATTGTGCCGTGGCTTGCTCAAAGCGATCCGCATTGTCTCTTCTCTCCAGGACTTCCCCTTACTCGTGTCCAGCACCCCGCCTACGTGGCTTCGGGAATAAAGTGGAAGTCGCAGCCCATCTACTCCATGTTTCATAACATTCAGTCAGTATCAAAGTAGCAGTTGGTTGAATATAAAAAGCTAGAGACGTCAAGCAGCATGCAAGTGCATGACCTTTGTGACAACACCACTGTAGTCAGGAGTCTTACAAATGCTACATCACGATCTAACAAACGCCGAGATACCTATTCCTGAGACCCGCAAGTAATACAATGCCAATTGACTTGGAAAACATATCAGTACAGCGGTGCGCCGTAATACCTCAGTAGTGCAAGCCAATCCGAGCTCCTCCTCGTCATCTCGCAGCACTCTAATACTGTCCACTATAGACGAAAGAACAATACACATCAGAAAAAGAACACCATTCTATCGAAATCCAAGATATTGGTTAAATCAACCTAAAAACACTGCTATAGAGATTAGCAGAACTAGCTGTACCTATCGACACCGCAGGCAGCGCGATGCCGGGACCACAGCGCGAGGGAGAAGGGGGCTGCCAACCAGACGCGGTGCCAGCGCGTCCAGCCGGGGATGCCCCCAACGCCACGCAGGGAGCAACAGGGGAACCTGAACAGCAGAACAGGATACAGGGGAACACAGAGAGGGAGATCCTACAATGGCTGAAAGAAACACAGAGGACGGGAGCAGAAGGGCTCCGCAAGGCCACCACTGTCCAGGACGCGACGCGGGTCGCCCACGACCTCCTGGCGGCGGTTCGCCGAGTGGAAAAAATTTTCACCGACAAGTCGAAGAGCACCACCACGGCGACAGGAGGAAGGAACGACGAGACTGGGGCACTGCAGGCAGTGCTGAGGAGGCTCGACGCCATGGAAAAGAGAATGGGAGGGGCCCCGGCCCGAGAACAAGGGGAACAGAAAGGGCCGCGCACCTGGAGCCAGGTGGCGGCCAAGGGCACAAACCAGCCGGCGAAGATTGAGCTGAGGATGGAGGGAATGGAGGGGGCAGAAAGAGAGTCCCCACAGGCCCAATTGGAGCGTATCCGGGTGGCGATACCGGACGCTCGCGCGATCATCACCCACCCAAGGTCCGTGCACAAGGTGTCGGTGGTGGTCAGGGACGCGGCCCGCCGCGACCAGATCATCCAAACGGGCCTACAGGGCGCCGAGGGCATGAAGCTCATCCGGAAACCACACCTGGTCATGGTGTCAGGCATCCCGCTAAACACACCAGTCAGAAATAGCAAGTGCGCAGAAAACGACGAATGGATCAACCAGGCCCATACGAGGAACCCGAACATCAGGATTGAAAGAGTCGCATGGCTCTACTCAGACAAAAACCTCACTTCCAGGAGGGAAGGAGGCAAGCAAAAGAAGGGGTCCCTCCTGATGAACGTAGGAACGGAAGAGAACCAGAAAAAACTGGTCAAATCAGGCTTCCTGATGGGAGCCGAGTGGCATCCAGTCCAGCTCTGGGACGTGTCGCTGACAGACGGCCAGTGTTTCAAATGCTGGAAGTGGGGACACACCCAATCCGTATGCAACGCCCCCAAGGAAGTGTGCGGCCACTGCGCTGAGGACCACGCCACCAGGGGATGCAAGAACACCGAAGACGCGAAGGCCAGCTGTGCGTGCTGTAAACAGAAGGGTCACAAGGCATGGATGACACGGCAGTGCAGGGCCTACCAGGCGTTCCGAAGCAAGAACGAGGAGACCAAGAAGGGGCTCCAGTGGCAAACCCTCCAGATCCAATCCAACCATGGAGCCGGAGGAGCCAGTACAACCCACAGCCTCGGAGGCTCCACCATCGCCAGCCGAGCAGGGTCGAGCCGGGGAGACGACGCAGAATGGGCCACCATCCCCGTCGCAGGAAGTAACAAGAGGAGGATCGCAGTTGGCCGCCCCACCCACATGAGCCGGGCGGCCAACGCCCCAGGCCAACAACGAATCTTTACCTTCCGCGCGGAGGCCGAGGACAGCAACACGCAGACTGAGGATGTGATCCGATCCACTCAATGAGTGGTCTGAACATCATCCAATACAACTGCGGAAACGCGAATGGAGGAGCGGCGAGGCCATTCCTGGACTCGATCGACCCGGCCTCGTTCCCGGTGATCGCCATCCAGGAACCCATGGTTGGAGAGAACGCGAGGGGAAGACATACTGCCCCAAGAACTATCGACTGAGTCGGACCCTACACCAAGGAATGAAGGTAGTGTTCCTAGTGTATGACCAGATCCCGCAGACAGAGATCGAAGGCACTGTCGCCACAGACCTCACAGAGGGGATCCGTATAAGAACGCAGGGAACATGGACCCACCTGATCAACGTGTACAGCCCACCCATAGGAGCGGGTAGGGAAACAGCGGAGGACATCGAAGCATGGCCAGACATCGAGAACCTCCTCCACGGAACCCACCCAACAACTGCAACACTAGTGATCGGGGACTTCAACGCGCACCACCCAGAGTGGACGGGAAAGGCTGCGCCCGGGGAACCGCAGGCGGAACGCCTAAGGGCAAATATGGTCAAATGGGGGCTCCGCCTCCTTAACGAACCAGGAGTACCAACATGGAGGAGGGGACCCCTCCACACAGTCATCGACCTGGGATTCGCCAGCAGGGCGACAGCAGACAGAATCATAATGTACCGGCCAAGGGAAGACTGGGCTATTACCCGCGACCACATCCCCATCGAAATCCGCATAGGCACAGGACCGATAGCCAGGAAGACGAACAAACGTTTCGCCCTGAAAAAAGCTGACTGGGACAAGATCAAGGTTGCGGTGGACCACGGGGAGTGGGCCCAGGCCACAGGCAGGTGGGCACTCGAGGGACTGATCAAACAGGTCGGAACTGCCCTGGAGAACCACTGCCCAAGGAAAAGGATTAGTGACAAGGCCAGACCAGACTGGTCCCCAGAAGCCACAGAAATCCTGGGAGAGATCAAAAGGGCAAGAAGGGCCTTCCAACGGGACCACACCGAGGACAGCGAAAGGAACTGGAAGTCACTCCGCAACCAGCTCAAGCGCACCCTGCGGTCGAACGCAAGGACGCGGTGGAGGAAAGTCGTGGCAGACCTGACAAATGACGACAACGAGGCCAACGCCCACAACAAGGGTCTGTGGAACCTGTCGAAATGGAGTAGAAAGGTTGAAGGCGGACAGGGGCAGTCAGTGAACGTACCCCCACTCCGAAGGCACGAACAAGACGAAGCGGAGACCTCAAACGGCGCAAAGGCCCAAATCCTGGGAGAACGGTTCTTCCCGGCGAGCGGGGCGGCGGACCTATCAGACATCGACCCGAACCAGACGCACCCACGCTTCGACTTATCACCAGAGATATCCCCAGACGAGCTCACGGAGGTTATAGCCATGCTTCCCAACAACAAGGCCCCAGGCCCTGACCAGATCCAAAACGAAGTGTGGAAGGTCCTTAAAGAAGACATAGCAGACAGCGCCGCTGCCGCGATTACTCAAATGCTCAGGGACGGAGACGTCCCCATGTGCCTAAAGGAGTCAACCACAGTGGTACTTAGGAAGGAGAAGAAAAAGGACTACTCTCTCCCAGGCAGCTACCGGCCTATCGCCCTCGAAAACACGATGGCAAAAATCGTCGAAAAAATTGTCGCAAACAAGATCACAGCCGCGATGGAAGACAGGGAGCTCACACCCTGGAACCAAATGGGAGCCCGCAAGAACAGGTCCACACTCACGGCGATGGAACTACTCACAGGCACAGTAACCACGGCGTGGGGTGCGGGGCAACCAGTGGTCTCGGTACTGGCGCTAGACCTAGCAGGAGCCTTCGACAACGTAGCCCACGACCGACTCACGTGGGTCCTCCGACGGAAGGGATTCCCAGAGTGGATAGTAGTATATGTGGAGGCGTTCCTCAAGAACAGACGGACGAAGATAAGCTTTAACGACTTCGACAGCCCATGGATAGAGACCAATACTGGCATTCCCCAGGGATCGACTCTCTCACCAATACTCTTCCTCCTCTTCATATCCGACCTCCTCCAGGACCTGGGTACAGTCCAAGACAAATGTCTGGGATTCGGGTTTGTAGACGACACCAACATCATGGCGTGGGGACCGTCTGCCGCGGACAACTGCCGGAGGCTCGCCACTGCCCACACGCGGTGCGAGCAGTGGGCATCGCGCTTCGGAGCTAGGTTTGCGCCGGAGAAATACCAACTAATGCACCTCACGAGGAGACGGAACAGGGGGGGAGACCTCCTCTCCACGGTCACGGTAGGAGACCAGCCAGCGGAGTTGGTCACATCTATGAGAGTGTTAGGAGTGTGGGTGGACCCTAAATTCTCATGGAAGACCCACATTCAGAAGGCAGCGGCGAAGGGGGAGGCAGCATTCCAAGCCATGTCCAGAATCACGGCGTCGTCATGGGGACCGTCAGTACGCAAATCGAGACTGATCTACACAGCGGTCACGAGGCCAATCATGGTGTACGGCTCCCAGATATGGTCCGCTGGCAAGGGAGGTACCGGAATCCGTGAGACAGCGCTTCAAAAACTCCTCATCGTCCAGAACAAATGCCTACGGAAGACACTTGGGGCTTATAAGAGGACGCCAATAGCAGCAATCGAGAAGGAAAGTGGCACACCACCACTGGCCCTGTACATCAGGACAGTGGCACTACAGTGGGCAGTCACAACAGCGAACCACTCAGTCACTAGGCAAATCAAGACAGCACTAGAGGAGGTGTGGCAGTCCGCCAGGACAGGAGGACAAGCAGCGAGAAGGGGCAGACCAGCCAGACACATCGCCCAGCCAGCGACGGACATAGAAGGTGTGCGCCGGGCCGGCGACACGATCGTGGAGGAAAGAGAGACCCAACGCCAGGCCTCGCTGGCCAGCACGGGAAAAGAGGGCAGGACCCGCGGCCGGCAGATCCAATCCAGGAGCAAAGTCAAGGAGATAGCCCGTGACCTCACAGAGAAATGGAAGGAGAGGTGGGAACGCGCGGCAGCGAAGCAACGCAGATCGGCACCTACATGGAAAGAGGGCTGGGAGTTCCAACCCCTCCACCTGTACGACGACGTCCCTAAACACGTGGCTACAGCGATCGTGCTACTCCGCACGGAAGTACTGGGACTTAAGGCATGGTTAGCGGGCATAGGGGTGCCAGGTGCCGACCCAGCCTGCACATGCGGTCACTCGAGGCAGACCCTCACACACATCCTCTCGTTTTGCCCGGACCAGAAGGAGGCGAGGCTCAAACTGATGGAGAGGGCAGGCACGACGGACCTTCCCCGACTACTCCGTGACTGGGAGAAAGTCGCGGCGGCAGGGAGATGGCTACTGGACACGGGGCTACTAGAGCAGTTCAGAGTAGCCCTTGAGGTAGAACAGACTAATACCGGGGGGTGGTCCCCGTTTGCAGCTATAGGCTAAGAACCACACAAGCCCTTCTGCTCCCCTACAACAGGGCAGCACCGACGAGGAAGGAGCGGAACTTGCACGGAGAAACGCAGCGAGGGAAGAGGCAGGGGTGTTTAGCTCGACTAGAGCATGTTGGCCCTGTACACGGAGACGAGAACATAGTGTTTATAGACCCGAAAGGGAACCAGGTAGCACTCTAAATTAAATTATTATTAATACTGTCCACTCTCCAGATTCACCAATGGGGCGTGCTTTACTATTCAAGACCAGGGACTTCCTATTGAAGATGCCAAGCTGCATAAGCTTCTCCAACCCAGCATAATTGTCTTTCCGGATCGCGTTGAGGATTGATGGAAGCTGAGGTCGTTGCAGAGAGCACCCTGCATCCCACTGATACACCATGTCGATAAGTTCGGCGTACCGAAACTTGGTTTCAACATCCTTATCAGTGTCCATACAAAGTAAGATTGAGTCGTAAGCGGGTGGCAAGGCTGCAATCTCGCCACGGCTTGCTGCTGCCGAAATGAAATCAAGTAAGATGCGCACATTGTTCTTGTTGTTGCGTCTGATGGCAATGTTGAGTGCCTCGTAGGTCAGTTCTGGAGCCAAGGGGAGCATCTCGAGCAGCATTGCTGTCGCTGCTTCTCCGGTCTCACTCACGGCGAATTGCAAGATATTCATGTCCTCGATAGCAGGATCTCGAGGGTGTGCGCCGGACCGCAACAGCACTCTCGCAACTTCCAGCCTGTCTAACGCGAGTGCAACAACAAACGGCAAAGCCTTGGTTTCCCTTTTGTTGCGTCTAAACGAGATCTCTTCCCTGACCAATGCTGGCTTGTGTTGAAGGATAAGTTCAACAGCTTGAGCCGCATCTGCCGAGATGGCTCGGCCAAGTGCCGTCCTTTGACCCATATCAGTTGGCGTGCGCTGAGCGAGACCGAAGTCAAAGCCCCTATCGACGAACAAATGAAGTATACGAAGCGCATCTTCGGGTCTCTTTTGCCACGTCTCTTTGGTCAATGCATTGACCGGTGATACGAAGCGGGTCTTCTTCTCTTGGTATTGTTGGATGTCGTCCTCCTTTTCGTAGTCTTCAGGATCACCCTTGAGGGCCAACATCTGTTCTACTGTATCAGCCCAGCCAGCACTTGCAAAGCAAGCAAGAGCGGAGATTTCATATGTCGTCTGCCATGGTCGATACTGATAGTTTGCGGATTGTAGCTCGCTTTTGCTATCAAACAAGCCTGACACAAGAGCGGCGGGGTCGAAACTTGAACTGCCCATGATAAACTTCATAACACTCATTCCGTCCTCGACGTTCTCCCATCGTGATATTCCGTCCAGAACGCTAGATTTTGGCAAGCGAACCTCGTTTTGAGCCCAGTAATGCTGCGTATCTTCAATCTCCCTGGGCCATTGCTCAGTCATAGGGTTGGCACCGTGTGATGCAATAAGACAGCTGGCGAGCTCTGCATGTCCCTTGTAGGTAGCTGACAAGAGCGCGTAATCAGTAGGAGTATATCTAACCTTCAGCCGGATATCCCCGTATTTGGCACCATTACGCAGCAGAAAGTCGAGTATTCTCGCATGTCCTGCCGCAGTTGCTTTGGCCAGTGCCTCATGCTTAGACCGCTTTGTTCTGCTCGCGGGGTCCGCTCCCATCGACACAACAGCTTTGACTAAGGATAGGCGGCCCTCTTGTGCAACTTCTTCAAGCACCGCGTTGAGCACTTCTAGGGATGCTCCTCCTGCGGCGGTGCTTGGAGTGCTTGACCTCTTCAAAGAAAAGCCAATCTTGATTGACGAGCTTGCAGAAGCTTTTTTGCTCGATGGTATCTCCCTTTTCTCGCTACGCCGCGCAATTTCGGCTTTGGCCTGGGTCGAGGTCATGTCGGGCGCCTCGTTCTCATAGGCACCCGTAGTGAAGGCAGCGACTAAGAACCTGGGTTTGGAGAATAGACTGCTCGGAGAGCTAGCCGAAGGCGAGCGCATTTGCCCTGAATCAACACTACTGCTTTTCGTACTGCTCACGGTGCCCATGCGAGACAGTGTCACCGGCGGAAGACTGATTGGGCTCATCGGCAATCGAAGAGGCGCAGGCTGCCCACCAAGGTTGAGGGAGAGCATCGAATCACGAATTCCACTTTCGAAACTCCCTGCGTTGGACATTGGCGGTGTGAGTGGCATCTTTGCTGCTCGTTGGAACTCCAAAGGTCGAGGAGTATCTGGGCTCGAACGCTGTCGTGGTACCAGCGTAGGTGCCTGTGATGTAGAATACGGGCTGCTCTGGGGTACATGATACCCAGAATAAAGCGGCGTTGGTAGAGTATTGGGCAAAGATATTGCATGACCCATAGGTGGCCTTGGGAAACGCCCTTCGAGTATTGCGTCTGATGAGCAGCCGAGTGACGAGGTCCGCGGCGGAACCTCGTCCACAAGTTGAAGACCTTCGGCATGTCTTCTATACTGCGGTACGTGAGCAGCTAAGTCATAGGAGGCGTTGGCAAATTTAGAAGTTGTTGGTCGTTGATCCATTGATGGCGATGGTGGAGACGCATCCAGCTCTTGGACAGTCATTGTTGCCAGTTTCGCGGGCCTGTGGTCCCACTGCAGACCTCCGTATAGGGTAGCGTATTCGTCTAAGCCATCCGAAAAACCACTCTCCGAATGCTGGGTCATACTTTGCTGCTGTATGTTGAGTGTCGCGTGTTGCACGCTCTCCGGGAACTTGGTCGTCAAGGGTGGAATTATCAGGCAGGAGAGAGGTGAAGCGGGGTGGAATTTGCGGCCCAGTCGTTATTAATTGCCCT
This sequence comes from Lizonia empirigonia, assembly GCA_009982855.1. Lineage (NCBI taxonomy): Eukaryota > Fungi > Ascomycota > Dothideomycetes > Pseudoperisporiaceae > Lizonia > Lizonia empirigonia. The sequence continues at coordinate 509,426 of JAADKA010000024.1, forward strand.
TCTGACGGTCACTATACGGCTGAAAGGCCGTATCGAGACGGATGCTAAGTAGACCAAGAGCTCAGAGCTGCAGTCGTTCATCGAAACGCGCCTGTCTGGCGCGGCACAGGGATGAGCTTCCATCCTGAGCTGACCGACAGCAGAAACAGAGATGGACGCGAATTTACGCGATCTAGTCCTTTTTGCTACCACGGTCAATGTCGTGAGCGGGTGATGTGGAAGAGAATTGCTAAGGATTACTGAGAAGAGGGATGGTCCTCCACGTGGTGGTTTGATTGGCCGTTTCCACCGCCTGGCAGCGACGCCTCCAAATTCATCCTCTCATCATCCACTGGCTTCGAAATGTTGTCGCATCCATAACGTGTTACTCCTTCTCTTTGAGGGCATTGTCTCCATACTCCAGTCTCGAGGAAGATATAATCGCTGGCTCCTGGCCCTACGACCACGTGACGCCGCAAGTCGGCACAAATCGTCATCCCGAGATCCTTCACTGAGCAAAACCGCAACGATGGCTTACTCAAATGGTGACATATACTGCACCTAGCGTGGATATACGATCAGTTAATACTTGAAACCGAGTTGAGATGTTGGAATTTTTTGATGATGAAATGAACGAGAGTAAACGGGCAATGCCTGGAAGATTTGAGGGTAGCGGGGTGACAGGATGACCGCCTTTCTGGACCTCATGAACAGTGCAGTGTTGCTGCCCAAAGACTTAAGATTCTGGCGAGTGATAGGCGAGCCAGAGACGTTTTGAATGATGTGACAACATAGTATCGAACCTTTCGAGATCCTTTGCAGCATGGTGTTGAAGGACGGACATGTGGAGGCGGGAGTAGCCGCGCGCCCGAGTGCATCATATCTACCCCGCTTTTGTTTCACTCAATTCCAGATATCCTTCCCGCTTCAGGAACAGCGGCGCCACGTCATTGATAGTCTTCTACTTAGTCCTCGGTTACACGTACATACATAATCTTATCTGAGCCCTGGATCGCGGGGAGCTTTGGTTTAGCACCTGTCTTCCACTTCCAACATCCACTCAAAACACCCAATCTACAACACAATCATGGCAGATGACAAGAAACGACAGGCAAAGCGCGTAGCTGCAGAAAATGGCGTGTAAGTATTCTATCTTCACAACGACTCAAAAGCTCATAATAGGCACAGAGTGAACCCCTCCGGCGCAATCGTAATGGCGGCCGCCCCCTTGTACCTCGCCCTGGTGCCTCTGACCTCTTATCTCACGAACCCCAACTCCATCTGCCAATCTCTGACCCATGCTCTAATCAAGTTGCTACCCGGCGTCGGCGTCTCGTCCATCACATCTGGGCGCGCAATCCCCGCGCTTTCGGCTTTGTACTTGTTCTGGACGTTCGGCGCATCAGGAGCGGCTTCTGCTGCTGGACAGGCTATGGCGCGTGAGGAGGGTCTTGACAATGATCACCCACGAAAATATGTCGGCGATCTGGATGGTTTGCCGCTTAGATTGAGAAGTGCGCATTATGCGCTTATGGAGAACTTCCCTGGTGTGTATCGTGCTCCTTGCACCCTTTGTTCCAGAGTAGCAGAAAGGAGAGGCTAACTGGTGTTCTGTAGCCTTTGCGCTCGCGGCAGCTCTTGCTCAGGTGCTGGCACCCAACGATGCGCAGATTGTAAATCTGCTTGGCTTCCATGTCATGGCGAAGCTGTTCGTGCATTACCCGGCGTACTTGGGCAACATTGCCTTACCGAGAACGCTGGCGCACGTCAGCGCAACAAGTGCCTTAATCAATGTGTGCTGGAGACTCGCCGCTGGAGCTTAAGCCACGGGGTAAATCTTGTGGTTGGGAGAACCAAAGACCAGTGATGCTTAATTGAGAGGCTGCGAAGTGAGAGAAGTCGGTTTCGTGCCTATGGTGTTCAGGAGTTGACACAAATCGCCCTGAACTAATCCTTTCATTAACGCACTGTACTCAACCTGCCAATCGTCTACTACTACAAACTCTAGTTGCAACATAGCAGTTTATCATTCGCCAAATCATTCGCTCCGATGCTCAATGTCTCCTTGAAGATCAACTGCACTCCGTTCGCTGAATCAGCTACGCCGTTGTTCCAAGCCCAATGGTATGCGGATCGCTCGTCAACACAAAGCCAAAGAATGGTCAGTCAGCCGCAAAGAGTGCATCAGGAGAGAGCACTTGTGTGTCCAACAATGGCATCAGTGACGCACGAGTCGAAAGAAGTCGAAACCCATACAAACCTCAAACAGTACAAACCAGGCACCACCACACCACACAAAACCCACCATCCCCATCATTCCCAGACCAAAACCACGTTCATTAGCGCATCTTTAGCCCTTCGTGTTGCAGGCCTCAACAACCTCGCCCCACAACGACCAAAACCCACCCGTGACATACGCCAAGCCACCGTCTCGTCGCCGCCCCGTATCCCAATCACCCGTTACAACCGGGCTGGAGTCTAAATACAGGAATGTAAATTTCTGGAAGAGGGAAAGGGCTCACTGATCTCGTTTCGGCGGAACGGTGTCCGAGGCATCGATTGGTACATGAAGAGTTCGCTGGTGAGGCGCATGATGTGGAGAATGGCAAATTGGCGAGCGATCGCAGGTCAGTTGCAGTACTGCTGAGGCGTAGCCGGCGAAAGTACAGATCGTGATGGAGAGACATGAAACAAAGTGTGGGAAAATGCTTTTCTGTCTATCTGCCTACCTAACTGCGCTGGAAGGTCCATGTGTGTAATTCATGCTACCAGCCGTTGTATACTGATCTGCTATCTCGCAACAGTGTCACCTAAATAACTAGTTTAAAGAATGATGTGTGGGTTGAGATGTAATGAGATGGTAGGTGGTGTCGGATTCTTGTGGTCAGAAGATGGATCGCTGAAAGCAAAACCAACGCCGAGGCGATGCATAAGAAGGTCGATGATAATTACAAGTGATAAGGTGTGTGTGCGACAAGTCCAAGTTCCAACTCTTCCAGAAGCGTTATGGCAGGCCAACAGCCGCACATATCCAATGTCGAGATCGAGAAGTAGATTGAATGCTCGAGCGGAGCATGCGAGGAACGTCTTGGCAATGGGTGATTACTCGTTAAGTAAATAAGCTTCGTTCTGCAACGCCCTTGCCAATGCAGGCTCGCATGTCCTGTCACAACATCATGTCGTACATCGGATGAGCCAAGAGCAGAGGCAAGGGCCTGCATGGTCTCATCCAACTCGTCCCTGCAGCTGAAGAAAAGGCGATGCAATAGATCGACGGAAACTCAAGACTCCCAAACGCCACCGTTTGGATATATGGTGTAAATCAGAGAGCGAAAATGAGGAGACTGTACAGAGCGATAATGATAGTCTGCTTAGAAGTTCTGCGCGATGCCAGAGTTTCCTTGTTGCGGGAAGACCGAGGGGTTCTCGATCCTCGTGTTGCGGCGCGCTGACACGTCTCGGATGACGGGCTGCTGACCAGCACCGTACGGGTCGTTGTTTCCATATGGGCCTGACTGGTAGTAGCCTTGGTTGTCATAGTACTCGTTGGGGTTGTTCATGCCCACGCCAGGGTATTCGCCTGAGGCGTCTGATCGATTGGCGGCAGAATAAGAGGATGATGCGTTGGAAGGTCCGCGTTGTACGCCAGCCTGATTCTGTGTTGAGTTGGGAGCAGCATCTCCAATAGCGCCGGCGCCAAGCGCGCCCAGGCCATCAGAGTCCATTGTCTCGCGACGGCCAGTCATCAGGGGGTCGTTCGATCCTTCCGAGTAGGCTGCGCCGGTGGGGAATGCGGTGTGTTGTAACCACCAGGGTTGCTGTTGCTGTCGGAGTAGGTCATACCGCTGGTAAGAGTGGTGGAAGCCTTGCGGTTGGAGCTGGTTGCAGTGTTGCCCCAGCCCCGATAGCCACCCGTGGAGTCTTCAGCCATCTCGGACCCCATGCCTACCGCGGGAAGCGTAGGGTCGTGGTTGGGGTTGAAGCCGTACTCTTCCACCTCCTTTCTCCGTTCTTCCTCATTGTTCTGACGAGCTTTGCGTTTCCTCCACAGGATGATACCTGCCAAAAGTAGCAGGGCAACGACAACGACGGGGACTACGACAGCAATGGCAGTCTTGCCGCCAGTGCTGAGCCCTTTCTGGGTAGTGCCGTCGGCGGGCTGGGGTGAAGAGGTATTTGCGCTGGATGAGCCGCGGGAGCTGGCACTAGTTGCGAGGCCGCCGGCTCCAGATGTGGCGGAAGAGGCTTCACGCGTGATAACAGAGGTGACGATGATAGGGGTTGGCGTCTCTCCGGGGCTGGTTGTGGAAGGAACGACGGTGACGAGTGAGATCAGAACCTCAGTCGAAGGCGCCGCAGACGGGGCAGTGGTCACCTGGGTGATAACAGGTACAGATGCAGCACTCGATGGCGTGGGTGCGGCCGAGGATGGTACGGGCGCGGTGGAAGATGCTGGTGGTGCCGATGAAACTTCAGGCGCAGACGACGCTGGCGCAGACGACGCTGGCGCAGACGAAGAGGCAGGCGGTGCAGCAGACGAGGCAGGTGGAGCTGCTGATGAGGGGGCCGGTGTCGAAGACGCAGGAGCTGCAGAGCTCACGGGCACTGCGGATGAGACCTCGGGCGCTGCTGAGGAGGGCGTGTTAGGAGCCGCTGAGGACGCAACGGAAGGAGTAGACGGCTCAGGCGCTGCAGACGAGGGCGGTGCCGACGATGGGGCTGCCGACGATGTTACAGGCTGGGACGAGGCGGCAACAGAGGGTGAAGCAGGAGAGGAGGAAGCAGCCAACGGTTGGGTTGGTGCTGATGAAGGAGAAAGAAGAGAGTTGAACGTACTGGCAGCAGCAGAGCTCACCGACGACATGGTGGTAGTTGCGAGGCACGCAGGCGGCTAGGCACAGAAGTATAAAGTCGCCGAGAGACAGTCGCAGTCAACTCAATGCAATTGGGATGAGGATGTTAGTGTGTCGCGGATGTCGGCAGTACAGGTTTCTTGGTTCGTGCCAGTGTTCCCTATGCACGCTCGGCGGGTGATGCGCGGGTCCACTGTTACTGTTCGTGCGGCGACAGGCGGTGGGACAACACGAGTGATGATGTATGGCTCGGGCAGGGCCAGGAAAATCGGGAAAATCGGGGAGGCGTGCCCTGGGAGGTGAGTGGAGGAGAGCGGGCGAAAGAGGAGGTGTTGCAGAGGAGAGTGGGCGATCTAAGCTCTGTTGATCTGAAGGGTTGAGGGCTTCCTAATCTGGCTAGGGCTGAGGTTGTCGAAGCACGGAAGCTCCCAGGTGTGCCAACGATGCCAATGGGCGCCCAATTATCGAGGCAATTTGCGACAGACACGGTCCAACTGGGACGAGCAGAGCTGCAGAGGGCTGCGCTGCTTTTCAGCGCCTGCGGCCAAGGCGCACGCTGGCATTTGGCTGGCAGCGGCACCCCTAGACAGACACCAGCGTCGAAAAGCGGAGACGCTGAGCCCGATGGCAATTAGCAGCCTCTGTTTTGGGGAGGTCCAAGTGCGCTTACGCCCCGCTTAAGGGAGAGCGGTGGCTGCGTGCAGCGTCTCAGAGGGAGCACCAACATCTCACCGAGCACCTCCACGCCCAAGGGGGAACAAACACCTGGCAGGCCGCTCACGATGCAGCCGTCGTGGTACAAGATTCACGCAGGAGTGCGCAGAGTGCCTGCACCATGCCCGCGCCCGTCTTCGGAGCTCGTTCTCGTGACATCCCGGTCTTCAATAGCATCACCCTTCGCGAGCTGCTCGTTTTCGATGTGTCCGGACGTCGCTGATTGGCCACTCGGCCGTCTATAATTAAGCTCTCAGAGTCGCCTTGGGACGTTACAGACCCGTCGTGTTTCTGCGCCGCTACCCAGAAATAAATCGCACCACCAGCGACTACTCGTATCTGGAGATGCAAAGAAATCTCATCTAGCGACTGCCATGCCGCTGCCAAATTACAACCAACGCAACATTCGACAGGTGTTCGCGTTTTCGCGTGTTCAGATGCATTAATTAAGCCTTTTCCCCAATGATGCCCAGAATGCCCTGCATGGTCCCGGCTTCCAGCACCGACATGTCTTGCAAGGAGCGCAAACCATGCTGCAGGATCGCTTAATATTTGATTATCGTCAAGGGCCTGCCGCAAAACAATTCGCTGCGCACGAACCCAATACACACAGTCTCCGAGCTGTCATCCTGAGTGTGCTCAAAAGTACCCTCACAGTGCTCCTCGGCTGAACCAGCGGTTGCCGCTACTGCAGCAATCGTTGTTCTCACATGTTAACATTTAGCGTACCTTACTTCGGTCTACAGCGCCAGTCACAACAGGCCTGGAATTACAGCCTTTCGATTTCCCACCTTGTCCTTGCCAAACTTATCCACATACCACCGCTTGCCCTGCAGCGCGCGGGGCAACATCGTGCTAATTTCGTTGACGAGAAATGTGCGAGCCGGCTGGCACTTCAGGCCACCAATCATCCACCATCCCGCCCACTCGATCCATTCGCAGAAGTAGTGTGCGTATAAGATGTACTTGAACAGCCCATTCTTCGGGAGCATGTAAACTTTATCCACGCCCTCGACGGGCTTGTTCTGCTCTGCTGCATCTTTTCGCTGTCTGCGGTCTGCTGCTCGCCTGATTTCGCGCAGGTCGTCATCGTGAAACATGTTGCCGAGCAATCCCCAACACCACACTACGAGTCCAAGGAAGCTCCATCCTGCGCGGCCTTGCCAGTCGTACAAGGTTGTTGGTCCGTAGCCTGAGAGATACCCGCCGATTGAGATGGCATTGGTAACTTGAAAGGCGAGCATCATCAAGCAGACGAGCGGGCTCATGGGCGACATGCTTGGATTAAGAAACAGCGGCGATATGATGGCGCGGTAGACGTAGTGTATCACCTGAAGGTTCAATTAGCGATGTTCTGTGATCCCTCAAGCATCCCAACTTACGAAACACGCAACCATCGTCCAGTTGCCCCATGGCAGCTGCTCAATGCCCTGCTCCTTGGGCAGCGTGAAGAAGATGTACAGCAGGGTGATGGGGCCTGCAGACTCCATAGTCGCCCAGCCTATCTTGCCGGGAACATTCCACCATGCTTCTGTCGAGGTCTTGCCTTGCGGGTACCAGTCAATAACCCATTGAAATGCTGTGATCTGCAGGCACATCTGTGAGCTGGCTTATTGCTGGACACGCGCTGGTCGACTCACCAGAGGGAAGAACTGCCAAACATAGCTGATCCATTCCCAGTTCTCACGCGACGGAGGAAGCCAATTCTCTACGATAGCCATGTCGTTCCTTTAGGTCGTTTCGTTCAGCCCACAGAGTAGCAAAATTAAACGCAGGAACAGATGCAGTGCGCTTCCAGATGCTTGCGAACATTACATCGACGAGTGATGAGGTCATGGCGAGCTACTTTAGTGCCAAGCTTGGACGCGTTCAAGCGCTAAATTGTTCATGCCTGCCTCTGACCTGCTAATATAAAAATATCCTAAGTATTAAGTAACGTATTCTATCAGCGAGTGGCGCGCATCAGCGAGTGTCGCAGAATCTCTTGGCAGTACCAGCTCATTCTACTACTCTTCAATTTCATCACTATCAACCTAGAGCTCTGTGCATATAGAGCTCAACTCTGATTCAAAATTCTCTTCTGTATCCTTTTTGCACGTGCGAGCGTTGTGCCCAGTCCCACCACAGTTTCCACAGCGCCGTAGACCTGGTTGGGCTGTTCCTTGATCACCACGACCACGGGCCTTCTTCGATCGGCTAGCCGTTATAGAAGCCTCTCCAGCTACCTGAGATGCTGCCTGACCATACTCTATAGTACCACCCTGCTGGATATACTTCCGTTTGCGAGTTTTTCTTTTAGTGATTACTGCTAATTGTTCTTCAAGCTCTTTGTTCCGAGCAGCCAGAAGCGCGTTTTGGTGAAGCATCAGCTCAGCACCCTTTACAAGCTGGGAGAAGCCAGCCTGAGCTGTAATAGGTGACTGAGTGAAGTAGTTGCTTACTAGCTTTGACTGGGATCTAAACTCGTGCGTATTGCTTGGTGTCTTTGATTGCCACAGTGTTTCTTGTAGTAGAGGTGGAGGTGGGGTACGCAGCCGCACTTCAAGGCGATCCAACACTATCTGCGCGTTGATAGGGACTAATCCAGATGCCTCAAAAGCCTTTCGACAGTTCTTCTCTGTAAACACGTCGAAAAACGCGTCTTTAAAGGCTGGTAAGAAGCCTTCTTTGTTGATATGGAAGACGCGTCGACATGCCAAGACTCTAACGCGTTCAGAGTATCTCCTCTTTAACGGTGAGAAGCAGACCACATCGAGTGGCTGGAGGATGTGCGATGAGTGAGGTGGCATGCAGAGAGTAAGGATCTTGTGTTCAAGGCAGTAGTCCTTGAAATCCTGGTTGAGATGGCTCTCATGGCCATCTAGAATGAGTAGCCTGTACACCCCACCTTGCGCGTCTTTGTATGCGCGTTAAATGCTTCAACCACTCTAGACCAAGAGCGTTGTTAGTCCAGCCATTCTCAGAGACTGAGACCTTCCAATTACGCGGGATATCTGCCTCCTCATACCAGGCAGAGATGTGGACGCGCCCTTTATAGATGATGAAAGGTGGGGTTGCATACCCAGCAGCGCAGATACTCTGGATGACTGTAACCCACTCGCGATCGCCTGGCTGAATAAGATTTGGTCGAGCACGTCTCTCTGCGGCTGTAACCACTTTCATTAAGCCAATAACGCCCATCTGAAAGCCTGTCTCATCGAAGTTGTGCACGTCATCGTCGTGGATGCCGTACTTGGCTTTGGTGTCCTCCACCAGCTTAAACCACGCACTAATTATCTCTGGGTCCTCCTGGAGTATTCTCTGGTGATCCTTTGCTCGATTGAACGCCATCTTGAGCTCATCTGATCGCGTTACGAATCTCTCAGCCCAGCATTTGCCAACTGGCTCACCACCACGTACACCCAGTAGTTTATCAGCCATATCTGCTACCTCGCACAGCCGGGGCGCAAATCCTCGTGAGTCAAGGTCGAGGGTATATCGGACAATCGTCTTCTCTTCAGTCGCAGTAAGCTTTTGGTTGTTGGGGGTGCAATCGCGTCGTGCAGAAATTCCTTGTACGCGTCGGTTGAGGGTCCTTGGGCGAACGTTGAAGGCGTCAGCAGCAGCTTTTTGCGTTCGGAATTGGCCAGATTGGAAAGCTGCAAGTGAAAGTTCAACTGCACCTTCATGATAGACTGAGTTCACGGTGTTTGATGAAGACATGTTGTGTTGAAGGTAGATGGTGGTTGCCAAGAGAATTCTGCGACACTCGCTGATGCGCGCCACTCGCTGATGGAATACGTTATCTAACATGTTTAGAACATAATAGAGCCTCTTTGCCAAAGTTTGGTCAGGTAGGAGTTCTGTTGGTCGGGTGGGTGTGGCTGAGCCTTGGCATGGTCGGGTCCGATTCTCCGTTGGTGGGCTGTGCCGCAACCTGCTCTGACCTCGCTTCTGAAGTTCTACTCCACTGAAGCAAAATTATACCCCGCTCATCCGCTTTCGCCAGTCGGTATTTTTGTTACAAGAGGGGATGCAGTCTGGCAAAGCCTATGCAGCGATTGAAGCTCAATCAGGTCTTATCCTATTGATCATCACCAAATTTCATCAACCAATCCAGTCGCTTTAGCTCACTTGGGAGAGCGCCAGACTGAAGTTCAGTCATTAAATCTGGAGGTACTGTGTTCGATCCACAGAAGCGACACTAGCTTCGGTGCCCAGCTCGCCTGGGATCCCTCAACTCTTTTTTGGCCTTGTTTCCTCGCCTCGAACCTATCTATGTAAGGGCAGCGCTTTATTTTGTCGCTCCTCCTGCCTCTGTCCTGCTTTCCTTGAGCCACGTTCTGCGCAAATTCCGTCACCTTGGGGATGCTCTCATTTTTGTCCTAGTACCATGGCCCGTGACTTTGACAACGCATATGCTGGTCTGAGCAGTCGACATTGGTTTTGACTAAAGATTATTTCTTCCTCCTCTCTACTTGCACATGCTCAACAATCCTGCAATTATAGTGCAACGCTAAGCCCCAGACCTTACCCTCAATGGAATATCACCTTAAGCTGTCATAAAGATACCCTCGACGCCTACGTTCATTGGCAGTACTACCCGAACGTTCTGCACGAACCTTGGAAGTCTTGCTGAGATCGGTCGAAGCTTCCTGGGGTATAGACAGCGCCATGCCCTGGAAGTCGCGCAGCGGTACAATATCCTCTAGAAAGGGCTTGAACTTTGGCGTTGAAAGTAGAGTGTGCAACGCCAGTGACATTTAACCCCTTTCCTGGCGTGCCGTACGATAAACCGCTCTCCATCTCAAGTTAGAGACCCGTCCAGAGCTAAGCCGTAAAGGCGACCATACCAGGAAGAGCCAGGATGAACCGCTCACGGACGGGGATCCTACTATGACTGTTTTTCGTCCGGCATACCTACACAGCGCATCTAACTTGCCTCCAGACAAGCAGGTCCAAGATCCTTTGCCTTTCCTGTACTCCTCACCCCTGTCCCCCTTCCAACCCCCCGAGAAAGCGCACACCGTGTTCCAGGACCTCAGCACCATGCCGACCACATACTCCCAGCCCTGAAACCAGGCCCGTGGAGTCAACCACACGTCACCGGTAAGCGAAACCGTCCCGCCGGGCAGTCATAGCCGGGTGATAGTGTGGGCAACAGCATGTATTTCAGGACTGTGAGACTACACTGCTCAAGTCCCTGTAGCATGCTACACCACAAGTGCGCCCGCGTCGAGGGCCAGCAGCACGGGGTACGCGATGAATGAGCAGGGACATGCGCGCATTGTCGACATACCAGGACTTCATTCCGGAAGAAGAAAGGGGGTGGTAGGGCGTCGTGCAACACTCGGAATCAATTGCAAGAGGTAAGTCGATTCAACTGAAAATTGCGAGCTACCTACAATACCATGTAACGTATTCCATCAGCGAGTGGCGCGCATCAGCGAGTGTCGCAGAATTCTCTTGGCAACCACCATCTACCTTCAACACAACATGTCTTCATCAAACACCGTGAACTCAGTCTATCATGAAGGTGCAGTTGAACTTTCACTTGCAGCTTTCCAATCTGGCCAATTCCGAACGCAAAAAGCTGCTGCTGACGCCTTCAACGTTCGCCCAAGGACCCTCAACCGACGCGTACAAGGAATTTCTGCACGACGCGATTGCACCCCAACAACCAAAAGCTTACTGCGACTGAAGAGAAGACGATTGTCCGATATACCCTCGACCTTGACTCACGAGGATTTGCGCCCCGGCTGTGCGAGGTAGCAGATATGGCTGATAAACTACTGGGTGTACGTGGTGGTGAGCCAGTTGGCAAATGCTGGGCTGAGAGATTCGTAACGCGATCAGATGAGCTCAAGATGGCGTTCAATCGAGCAAAGGATCACCAGAGAATACTCCAGGAGGACCCAGAGATAATTAGTGCGTGGTTTAAGCTGGTGGAGGACACCAAAGCCAAGTACGGCATCCACGACGATGACGTGCACAACTTCGATGAGACAGGCTTTCAGATGGGCGTTATTGGCTTAATGAAAGTGGTTACAGCCGCAGAGAGACGTGCTCGACCAAATCTTATTCAGCCAGGCGATCGCGAGTGGGTTACAGTCATCCAGAGTATCTGCGCTGCTGGGTATGCAACCCCACCTTTCATCATCTATAAAGGGCGCGTCCACATCTCTGCCTGGTATGAGGAGGCAGATATCCCGCGTAATTGGAAGGTCTCAGTCTCTGAGAATGGCTGGACTAACAACGCTCTTGGTCTAGAGTGGTTGAAGCATTTAACGCGCATACAAAGACGCGCAAGGTGGGGGTGTACAGGCTACTCATTCTAGATGGCCATGAGAGCCATCTCAACCAGGATTTCAAGGACTACTGCCTTGAACACAAGATCCTTACTCTCTGCATGCCACCTCACTCATCGCACATCCTCCAGCCACTCGATGTGGTCTGCTTCTCACCGTTAAAGAGGAGATACTCTGAACGCGTTAGAGTCTTGGCATGTCGACGCGTCTTCCATATCAACAAAGAAGGCTTCTTACCAGCCTTTAAAGACGCGTTTTTCGACGTGTTTACAGAGAAGAACTGTCGAAAGGCTTTTGAGGCATCTGGATTAGTCCCTATCAACGCGCAGATAGTGTTGGATCGCCTTGAAGTGCGGCTGCGTACCCCACCTCCACCTCTACTACAAGAAACACTGTGGCAATCAAAGACACCAAGCAATACGCACGAGTTTAGATCCCAGTCAAAGCTAGTAAGCAACTACTTCACTCAGTCACCTATTACAGCTCAGGCTGGCTTCTCCCAGCTTGTAAAGGGTGCTGAGCTGATGCTTCACCAAAACGCGCTTCTGGCTGCTCGGAACAAAGAGCTTGAAGAACAATTAGCAGTAATCACTAAAAGAAAAACTCGCAAACGGAAGTATATCCAGCAGGGTGGTACTATAGAGTATGGTCAGGCAGCATCTCAGGTAGCTGGAGAGGCTTCTATAACGGCTAGCCGATCGAAGAAGGCCCGTGGTCGTGGTGATCAAGGAACAGCCCAACCAGGTCTACGGCGCTGTGGAAACTGTGGTGGGACTGGGCACAACGCTCGCACGTGCAAAAAGGATACAGAAGAGAATTTTGAATCAGAGTTGAGCTCTATATGCACAGAGCTCTAGGTTGATAGTGATGAAATTGAAGAGTAGTAGAATGAGCTGGTACTGCCAAGAGATTCTGCGACACTCGCTGATGCGCGCCACTCGCTGATAGAATACGTTACCTACAAAGGCGAACGAAAACAAATCTGAGAAGACTCGGCAGTGAGCCAGCGGTGGGATAATGGCCAGAAACAGAATTCGTAGACTGGAGGAGCCTCGTGGGCAAAGATTTTATTTTCAACTGTTTGAATTCGTGTTTATTCTGTAGATAACTATGTATAATTACGCATTGATACAACATGCCCAGCAGACACAGCAATGCAATGCCACTCGCGCGCAAAAAAAGCAAGGATATCCAACCGCGCCCAAAACAAGAAGAACCCAACACCGCCGGCCCAAATCGAGGCCTGGAGTTGCCACCCAGCACTGCGCATCAAATTCTCAAAACCCACAATAGCAGCAGAACATCGAGGCCCAGCAGCGCAAGCACAATACTCAGAATAACGCCCTGGTGCACCCAGCCCAATCTCTCTCTCCGCGTCTTCATGCTGATGACAGCAACGATGCACAAAACAAGCGTGCACACGGCACCAAACAACACGCCGGCATCCACGGCTCCCCGCTCCTTCTTGCGGCTCGTCATCGTCATCAAGCCGAGGATGAAGTCGATGGCGAACGCAGCAGCCAGGCAGGTGCAGTAGAAGCGGAACTTTGTCCTCTCGCGCTCGCGCTCGCGGATCTGTAGTTCGGTGAGCAAGGAGCGACGCTCCTGCAGGGCTTCGGCATCTTGGTGTGGATTCATCTGGCCGCGGAAAAGGCTGCTGAAGTAGCCTTCGTGAGCGCTTCCGTTCTGGGAGGTCAGGGTGCCGTAGTTGGGTCGTTGATTCCAGCCCAAAGGGCTCTCGGACCCAGAATCTTCCTCATCGGTTGTGCCGTCCTCGACGGCGGAGAGGAGGGAGTGCTCCTCGGCCTGGAGCCGCATGCCAAACATCTTCTTTGTTTTCTTGGTCCATGCTTCGAGCATTTCCTGTCCAGGGAACTTGACTGAGGCATTGGGATCGACGTAGATGTAGTAGCCTTCATCTTCGTCTTCAGGGTGGTCGTATTCATTCCAGTAGCGTTGCGACTCAGGTTCCTCTCGAACAATAGGAGGAGGGTATTCAGAAAATGGCTTGCGGTGCTTTTTTCTGAAAGCCTGCAGTGAAGGAGGATCTACAAACTCCTGTGCCGAGGTTGCGGATGACCCGCCATTACGGACTGTCGAAGGACTGAGCTGGCCGTCGAAGGACGTATTAGACGTTGAGGTCATCGGTGGGGAGGATTGCGTATTCGAGCCGCTAATGCTGCCTCTGTTTTTACGGCTACGCCGCTTGACTGGCTCTGGCAGCTTGCGGATATCTTTGTCAAGGATACAAATCCAATGAGGCGCGGACATAGAACTCGGTTTACAGCAAGTCCATACAGCATGAGCCTCAATAGAGAAGCCACGAACACGTTCGACCTAGACACGTTTCGTCAGATTTTGTCAAGTAGGATGATGATGCCTGAACGTACCAGGTGACTTCGGTCAAGCGTCTGTATGAGGGATGCAGCTTGGGTACCCTCACGTCGAACCTCTAGGATAGCATGAGGAAATTTAGTAGAATCTGAGGACGCGGACAATGCCCAGTCGTCATGGGCAAGGTCTCTAACCAAGGAACCCTTCATGAACACGTCACGATCCAGTGTGGCCCAGATGCCCCCCGAGAAGTTATTGTGGAGTCCAACAAACCTAGTACGCTTTGCGCCGACGCCAGCAATCGGTGAGATCTCTTTGTGCTCTTTTAGCCATTGTCTAATGGTCTGAGATTCCTCTTCGCCGTCATCGAACGACCCTGTCCGATCCACAAAGCGAATGTTCTGCTTGTCGGGCAGCGGCTTTGAGGTATCCAAAAATGCTTCAGTGAATCTGCGCTTCAACTTCACTATCCTGATATCCCCGGCCGACTGTGTGTGCGGGCCCGTGGCTGTATAGACTACGATTGTAGCCTCAGCAGCCGTAGAGAAGCGAACGTTTGCAGCTGCCTTGATTCCGACGTTGCCCTTAGTTTCCTCGCTTGAGCCGATTGTACTGGCGTTTTGCTTGATAGCGAATGCTTCCGCATGGTCCAGAACCTGAAGACCGACATTGTCTTCATTACCAAAGTACCGATCCGTGTTGGCGCTTGAGGATTGGCGGCGGCGAGGTGTTGCATGGGCTGATGATCTCCGCGAAGACAATTTGCTGCTCTTGGTGTGAAGGCGCATGTGCTGGAGCAACAAAACTTGAACCTCGACTACATGGTCAGGATGTACCCAATATGTTGCTTTGTGGCCATTTGTTCCCAAAGGAACAGTGGATAGGGCTAAATCAAAGTCCAATTGATCATCGTGCTCAAGGGCTTTAGAGATGCGTGCGGCTGGCAATTGGGCGTCCACATCCTTCGTGTGAGCGGCGGCTGCGTTGTCGCCGTCAAAAACTGAGCGAAGGGCGCCGAGGACATAAATATATTGATCGAGGAGGTATCCTAGATTTAGCTGGAAGAGGCTGTCTGAACGACTACTGATCTCATCTTTGAAAGTGCGAGAGAGCTCTCTGTCCTTGGTCCAGCGCTTGTACTTCTTAAGTATTTTGGCGAAACCAGTCCGCTGAACGACTACGAAGCGTGACAATGAGCGGATCTCCTCGGCAGTCCTGCAGCGGGTTAGTGCTGGTTGCTGCGCGCCTTGCGATTCAGTTTGCGTACCTTGCAACGTCTGCATCTATCTTCGCATATCTCTCGACTGTCCTGGCGGGCAGGCGTGCGTCGTGCGGCCGTTTAGAGCGCAATTGCTCCAGGCTCTTGCTGATATGGTCCAGCCGCCGTTCAATCTCCCCGCTCTTGCTCCGGACGAACAGGTTTATGCGGTCGTGCTGCGCTTGTAGGACGCGGAGGAAGGTCTCGCTGAAGGCTTTCTCTGTGCTGCCGGTGCCTTGGCCGGGAATCGATACGGCTTTGTTCGTGCCGGAGGTTGTCTGGTGCTTGATGAGGTCTTTGAGGTAGTCATAATCGATGTTGACTGGGTGCGCAGTGCTGTTAGCTGGATTGGACCAAGTGTCGTCGATACGACGTCACTCACAGTGACCCCATTCAGGAATGCTCCTCTGGCGCAATGTATCGCCGTATTTCATGTCCTATAGCAATGTAGAAATGCAGATATTAAGACGCTGGTCCAGTGAGTCTTTGTGCGAGGTTACACAAGTGAATGGATGAAGCTGAGGATCTGTGGCGCCAACGTCAGATAACGGCGCTCGGCTCTCGAGATATGAGTCGTCTGGACCATTCGCATCCGGGCCCGTTGCTGTGGACGTACGCTACCGCAATGAGCCGGTCGATGGTTGAGGGAAAACAGAATGTCGGAGTACTCACCGGCCAGTGCGACTGGGAGCGTGAAGCCAGGATGCAACCGGTCTTCCAAGGTTGGGCGTTGCGGCGGAATTCCGAAAACGCGTGATGTAATCGCGAACAGCTATGCAGAGGGAAGAATGGAGTGGCACGGCGCAGATACGCCTTGTTAAGTGCATGGCAGCGGAAGGAGCGATACTTGATGGCCTGGCTCCTGCCGCGCCGTGGAGCCAAAGTTCCTGGTGCAAGGTCAACGCACGCGGAGCATTCCTGCTAGAGCGTTCGGGCTCAATTGCAGGTTTCCGTTGACTGCGGCACTGGAGCCGAACGTATCGCAATGCGCATTTCACAGCTCGAACCTGGCTAAGGTTGATGCTAGAGCAGAGCCAGGGTCTGCAGACGCAGGATCATGTTGCAGCGTCAATAATTACTTGCAACTTTCTCAGCCCCCTGGCACAGCAAGAGTCAGGACGCAATCATCGTGAACACAAAGACGAATCAGTAAAACAAGATCCACTTCAGTAGCCAAATCAATCGACGCGCGGAGGATTAGAGTAGGTAGGCATGCTGTGAGAGATCGCACACGTACAACCCTGCAGCAGGTTTAGATCGGGCAGAAGCAGCCTCATCAGGAAGACCTGCCGCCCCACTGACGGCAGCATCCTGCGCCCACATGCGGGTGGCTTGTATGGAGGAAATACTCTTTTCCTCGTTTTGCGCTCACATCGACCAACCACGATGGGCACGCTGCATGCAGGACCTCGATGGAGAACTTCAGGGTCGCGGAAGGGGGGCCGGCCAGTGGACCACACTCGTACCAGGACCCACACTCTACGATGCAGAACGTGGTGTTGAGCGTCCTTGGTAGGATAGACGTGACATGGTCCAGACGCTGGTAGTACTTGCAGCTGCGTTCGTGTAGAGCTTTCACCATCCCAGCAGATACGGTACTGTCTCGAAAATTTTGGTTTGACAGCTGCTTTTCAGTCACTTGTGATGTGGTAGACCCTGCAGCGGGAAGCAGCTGGGGCTGCTTTACTCGCGAAGATGATGTAAAAGGCTGTTGGGCGGTGCCTTATTTAAATAGTTGACTGTAGGAGACATGGTTTGCAGATCTGTGTCAACTTGTGGAAGGCCCTGAGCTTGTTCGTTGACGGTTTGTAGATCCATGTCAACTTGTAGAAGACGCTGAGCTTGACAATTGACGATTCAGCAGCGCCAAGGCAGTGAAGCTTTGGACCCGGATTGCTAACCATTGGCGATCATGCTTGAATCCATTCTCGTCCGCGGAGTTGCCGGTGCGGCAAGAACTCGAGTGGGCACCTGCCGTTGTCTTGCAGGCGCCTGCAGAAGCGTGCAGGCATCGCGAGACTGGCCAGATCGAACCTAGATCAACATGTTACTCGCCTCACTTGATTGGCTGGATCGTCAGGCCTTTGTATTGCATCTCCAGAATTCTATGTCTGCTTGCGCTTGCTGACATCCGCGCTCTGTTGTTGCAGCTACGGTGTGTATGTGGAGTCTGGCGGTTTCTTCATTATGTTTGTCGTATTAGGTGTACCATCACTCTCTGGGTCGTCTGTCATCACTGACAGAGCAACGACTGACTTTGACAACAAGGTTCATCCTCACACTGTTGATCGTGAAAGCGACACACTGCTCGCACCTTGTGGGTCCTGACGTCCTGACCCCGAATCGAGGAGCATGTCCTCGACTCCACGTGGAGTATGAATGACTCAGGGACCAAAGAGTACTAGAACAATATCACATGCAACGCTCGCACCAATCTCGCAATACAACGCAAATACGGGTACTGGAACGTAAGGCAGAGATGGCACTATTTCATTGACCCGCTCATCGTATTGGAGACTGCAGGGGATCCAATTTACAATACCACCTCACAAACGGCAAACGCCAGATCCGCCTAGATTACACGCAAATATCGAGACATGTCCACAACAATGATATTGGCCCTCATTCCACTCTCTGCTAGAGCGTTCAACCGGGAGGCAACAAGCTGGTATCGACAATGTCTTCTGCCTCCTTCTCGCCAACGTCCTCAGAGCCGTGGATGGGGGAACGGGGAAGAGCCATGAGACCTGGTTGATGTCAGTTTGTGTAATTGCAAGAGCGTGTAAGCTACTCACCAGTTCGTGCAGACTCCAAGATACCGAATGGGGCAATGAGCTTCATGAAGGAGTCGATTCTGTCTGACTTGGCAGAGAGCTCAACGATGCAGTTGTTGGTGCTGATGTCGAGGACCTTGCCCTTGAACTGGTGGGTCATGAAGGTGATAGCTCGCAAGTGTTCGTGCTTGTGACGGAGCGCTTGACTGACAGCGAGGTTGCTGGGGTGGTAGTCTTTCCTCAGCGAGTCCCGGGCTGCCTCTTCTGCAAAAGCTTGACGCTCCTCCTCGGTCAGATCCTCCTCGTTGAAGTTCTCCAGCTCCGGGTTGGAAGCCATGTCGCGGTGGTGGGCAAGGAGCTCCTCGAAGTACTCGGGACCGAGGATAGAGATCTTGGCGAGAAGCAGTTCACGCTGAACAAGAGGGGACTGTGTGTAGTCGAGAACGGCCCAGACAGGAACGAGATCCTCGAGCTGGCGGCGGGCCTGCTCTACGACACCTTCCTGTCCCTGCAGGACGATGGTCATGCGAGAGAGGTCATCGACTTCGGTGTTGCAGACGACCAGACTGTCAATGTTGAAGCCGCGGGCAGCCAAGATGCCAGAGACGCGGGAGAGCACACCGGGCTCGTTCTGGACCAAGCAGTTGAGGATGTGGCGCTTGTGAGGCTTCTGGGACGGCAGGGGGGTTTCGTAGAGAATGCTGCTGACAGCGGCGGGCGCAGACCAGGCAGGAGGACGGTCTTCGGTCGGGAGAGGCGCAATGCGGCGGTGCAGCGCCTTGTATGCGAGCGCCTGCGTGGACGACGACTGCGAGCTCGAGGCCCGTTGCTGCTGGCGCACCGCTCCGGCGCATTGCCGGCCGAGCAAGCTGCGCACAGGCAGCAGAGCCCGCTGTGAAGCCATCGGGATTCAATTAGCCTTGGTGAAGGTAACTGAGTGACGACGTCGGGGTGCGGGTGTGAGGCGGAGTGCTTGGTGCTGGGGAATGGGTGGAAAGCTTCCCCAGAGTGAATGCCCAGAATTTCTGACTCCCGCTCCGATGACCGGCCAGACGTGATTGGCAGGTGCAGCCGAGGCGCCAAAAACTGCTGTCTGCTGTGGCCCGCGGGCGCTGCCGCCGCACCACCAATTCACCACCTCTTCCACGACACCCGCGCGCAAACATGTCAGACGAACGCCGCCCCCGATCGCGCTTCGACAGCGACGAGCCTGAACGCCCTACACGCTCGCGTTTCGATACAGACCGTCGCTCGAGATCGCCGTCGCGGAAGGAGCCCGGGTCGCATCGTGAACGCAGCCCAGTTACTCGCGAGGCTACAGACAGCCCGTCAAATGCGAGCGCGAACACCAAGAACAAGGCAGCTGCGGCGGCGGCGGCTGCGGCTGCGAGGATCAACGCGCAGATCCAAGCGAAGAAGGGCATCCAGCATGCCGACGTGCCGCCTATCCGCTCTGTACGATTTTCTACTGTCCTCTGGCTGCGCCCTTACTGACACCCCCCACAGGCGCTCACTCCTCCAGTCGTCAAGTCGCCGTCTGCCAATACCGGCCAAGCTGTCTCCAGCGAAATCTACCAACAAGATGGTGACTACATCAAAGACATTGAAATCAACGATCTTAGAAATCGCTATACTCTGACTAAAGGAGCCGTACAAAAAAGGGTAAATTACTTCTGTCATTCACTGATCGTTTAGGATCCATGTCCTCTTGAAGCTGCTGCGGCGCTGCTGCATTTTGACAGTGTCGCAGAGCTCGAGTGGTGCACGCTGTTTGCGCATTTCTCCGTATGGAGATCTGAAGCTTACTTGATCTTCTAGCTGCCCCACACCACATTTATCAAATGCTGACCTCGATGTGACATCTAGATCAAAGACGAAACTGGCGCCGGTACGCAACCCGAAAACATTAGTCTGACTACGTTAGGATGTTCTGCTTATACATATGCAAGATGTCACCACTCGAGGAGAATACTACCCTGACAAGAGCATGGCCACTGCTGCTGTAAGTCTCGACCATGACCTTATCCAGTGGTCACTACTGACAGTCCAAGAACCCACCTCTCTATCTCCGCGTCACTAGCACGTCGAAAGAAGGACTCGACACGGCTTGCAAGATGATCGAAGAAATGCTGACACAGGAATTGCCCAATCTGGTAGACGAGCGTCGCTTCCGTCGCCGTGAGCCTGAGAACTTTGAGCGCGACGAATTCGGCCGTGTACGTACTCTCACGTGCGTGGTTGTACATAACTGACATGACGCAGCGTAAATGGCCCGAGGAAAAACTCTCAGTAGGTTTGGAGCCCATCAGTGGATTCAACTTGCGCGCACAGGTTGTTGGTCGTGGTGGCGACAACGTCAAGTACATCCAACAAGAGACCAGCTGCAAGGTTCAGATCAAGGGTCGTGGATCAGGCTTCATGGAGCCCCAGTCCGGCCAAGAGAGCGAAGAGCCCATGTATCTTCACATTGCGTAAGTTGAAGTTTCCTACTCCTGCAAGCTGTGCTGACCGACACCAGTGGACCTCGCCCAGAAGGTGTGGCCAAGGCTAAAGAGCTTTGCAACGAGCTGCTTGAGAAGGTGAAGGCTGATTACCAGGCGTTTAAGGACCGCCCGCCGCCAAACCGTTACGGTGATCGAGACAGCTATGGTGGGGGACGAGGTTACGGCGATCGCAGCGAAAGGGGCGAAAGGGGCGAAAGGGGCGACCGTGGTGATCGCGATCGAAGCCAGAGCTACGGATACGGAGGTGGTGGAGGTGGCTATGGCGGCGGCGGTTATGGTTCACAGAACGGCGCTGCGGACATGCCGGCTGTTCCTGTTGGCGCCGCAGATGCGAACGGACAAGCTGCTGACTACAACGCTCAATATGCCCAGTGGGCCGCTTACTATGCCAGCAATCCAGCCGAGGATCCGTATGCTGCCTACGGCGGCTTTGCAGCAGTCATGGTCCAGTACTCGCAGGGCTACGGACAGTACTATGGTCAAGCGTATCCGGCCGGACAGACGCAATCCCCTGCACCTGGCGCCGGGGCTGCGGCACCACCCCCTCCCCCAGCAGAGCCTGCAGGTTATGGAGCTCCTCCCCCTCCTCCACCACCGCCTGCTGGATCACCAGGAGCCGGCTACGGTGCAGTTCCTCCTCCACCTGGCTTGTAAGTGTTGTGGCCTCAAGCGTCTTACCGATTGTACAGATGATATATTCTTCGCATGGTCGCAGTTCGGATCGCTGTCCTTGTATTGCTTGGGCTTCGACAGCAGTCTCAGCGGGTATCATGGCCGTCGTTGCACTGAGATGGTGAAATTGGCTTTCTTCTTAACGAGCTGTAATATAAACTTATTGAAAGACAAGATCAAAAACGAATCTTATGGAAAAGCCCTGCTCTACAATACTAACCCGCGCCAAACTTAGCAGCCACTTTCGACGCTGGTGGATCCTATGCTGTTCGCTGACTTCCACGCGGCGTGTGGTTGGCCGAAATACGTGCAGTGGCTCGCCCGAGCGACACCGGACGTCGAGGTCCTCGGGACTTTTTTGTGTCCAATGCGCCTCTGACTCTGGCACCGCGCCAACGCCACAGACAACCCTCCAAGATGCGGTCACAAGTACTGAGAGCCGGGCAGGCTGCCACATGCAGAGTAAGTGTTGAATCAACGCAATTGGAGCTCCTTGTTGAACGCAACTGCATTCGAAGAAACTCGGTGCCACCGTTGAAGACGACCAAGACACAGTACAGAAGCCTAACATTCACAGCCTCACCTCCACCCCTCCCGCCTCCCCACACACGCACGAACCCTCGCAACCTCGACCTCGATCCCCCATGCCCGCAACGTCGACCTCGCCTCGCGCACGCCGCCGTACGCAAAGCTCCTTGGCCGCCTCAGCGAAGTGCGCCGCGTGCTGGGCCCGACCCGCGCCCTGACGCTCGCCGAGAAGATCCTGTACGCGCATTTGGAGTCGCCCGAGGAGTCGCTGCTGAGCGGCACGAACAATGGCCGCGATATTCGCGGGCAGGCGAATCTGAAGCTCAAGCCTGATCGCGTCGCTATGCAGGATGCGAGTGCCCAGATGGCGCTGCTGCAGTTTATGAGCTGTGGGTTGCCGACTACGGCGGTGCCGGCGAGTATTCACTGTGATCATCTTATTGTGGTGAGTGCTTGAACTTTCGGACTGTGGGGTTGGTGCCAAGGACGTGGGCCGGAGGAAGTTGCTCAGCTGCATTGGACGAGTCCGAGGGAATTGCCAGCTACGGCAAACCCATGTCTGGGACATATCAGCTGCATGACTTCTTTCGGACTTGCATTTGGCGCGGCTTTGGAGGACATTCCGCTGACATGACATATCTAGGGCGAGACTGGTGCCGAGGCCGATTTGCCCAAGTCGATTGCGAACAACTCTGAGATCTTTGACTTCCTCGAGTCGGCCGCGAAGAAGTATGGTATTGAGTTCTGGCCCCCGGGCGCTGGTATCATCCATCAGTCTGTCCTTGAAAATTACTCGGCTGTAAGTCTACTTACCAGGTTATTGAGTTGAGAATTAGTAGACTGACTGCCTCCAGCCTGGACTTATGATGCTTGGTACCGACAGTCATTCCGTCAATGCTGGTGGTCTGGGCGCGATCGTCATTGGTGTCGGTGGTGCCGATGCTGTCGATGCTCTCGTTGACGCGCCGTGGGAGCTCAAGGCACCGAAGATTTTGGGTGTTAAGCTCACAGGTGAATTGAGTGGATGGGCGTCTCCCAAGGATGTCATCTTGAACCTGGCTGGCCAGCTCACAGTTCGCGTGAGTATTCATCAACAAGTACTGGAAACCTCCACGCTAACGTTTCTCAGGGAGGCACTGGCTACATCATCGAGTACTTCGGTCCTGGAATCCAGTCCCTCAGTGCAACGGGCATGGCCACAATATGTAACATGGGCGCCGAGGTGGGCGCTACGACATCGTTGTTCCCCTTCTCCCAGGCTCACATCCCTTACCTTCACGCAACACACCGTGGACCGATCGCCGAAGCTGCACAGAAGATCGCACAGTCGCCCATGGAACGCAACCTCCTGCAAGCCGATCCCGAAGCCGCGTACGACAAGGTTATCGAGATCAACCTCTCTACTCTGGAGCCCCACATCAACGGTCCGTTCACCCCTGATCTCTCTACGCCCTTGTCCAAGTTCAAGTCGGTTGTCGAAGAGAAGGGGTGGCCGCAGACCTTCGGCGCAGGTCTCATTGGCAGCTGCACAAACAGCTCGTACCAGGACATGCAACGCTCAGAAGACATCGTCAAGCAGGCAACGGCTGCTGGACTGAAGCCCAAGGCCAACTTCTTCATCACACCCGGCAGTGAGCAGATCAGGGCGACTTTGGAGAGGGACGACACAATCCAGACCTTCGAGACTGCTGGTGGAACTGTTCTCGCCAACGCCTGTGGGTAAGCAATTATATTCTGATCATATCTTCTGAGGCATCCGCTAACTTGACGTTGACCTTGCATTGGCCAGTGGACTCGAACCGACGAGGTTAAGAAGGGCGAGTCGAATGCCATCTTCACCTCCTACAACCGTAACTTCCCTGGCCGTAACGATGGAAACCGCGCTACCATGAACTTCCTCGCCTCTCCTGAGCTCATCACGGCTTTGGCCTACTCTGGATCCACCACATTCAACCCCATGACCGACAGCCTCCAGACGCCATCCGGCGAGTCGTTCAAGTTTGCACCACCCAAGGGTGTTGACCTGCCAGCCGCAGGTTTTGAAGATGGCAGGACCGAGTTCATGCCTACTCCCGGTGTGCCTGACCCCAGCGTGGAGGTGCAGGTCAGCCCCTCGTCTTCGCGCCTGGCTCTCCTCGAGCCCTTCTCCCCGTTCCCTACCTCTGAGCTGAAGGGGTTGAAGGTGCTCTTCAAGGTCAAGGGTCAGTGCACAACAGATACCATCTCGGCCGCGGGCCCCTGGCTCAAGTACAAGGGCCACCTGCCCAACATTTCTGAAAACACACTGATCGGCGCCGTCAACGCCGCAACGGACGAAGTCAACGTCGCCTACGACACGGACGGCTCCAAGACGTCGATCCCCGAGCTTGCCAAGCGCTGGAAAGAGCAGGGTACCGAGTGGCTTGTGGTGGCCGAGCACAACTACGGTGAAGGGTCTGCGCGCGAGCACGCAGCTCTGCAGCCGCGGTACCTGGGCGGGCGCATCATCCTCACCAAGTCGTTTGCACGCATCCACGAGACGAACCTGAAGAAGCAGGGCATGGTCCCTCTGACGTTCGCCAACGAGTCCGACTACGACCTCATGGACGCGTGCGACGAGGTGTCGACACGCGGCCTGCTCGAGACGCTGCAGAACGGCGGCAAGGGCGAGATCGAGCTCGTCGTCACCAAGAAGGACGGCAAGCAGATCGTCGTCAAGACCAAGCACACGCTCACCAAGGACCAGAGCGCGTTCGTGCTCGCAGGCAGTGCGCTGAACTTGCTGGCTGCAAAGGCCGCCGAGGCCAGGGAGGAGGTTACACGCGCCAACGAGCTGTCCGATTGAGTCTCGTGCTGAACATGTCGCGAAATCGTGCGGGTTGTGTTTGTGGGATAAAAGTATGGCGCAGGCGGTGTTTGTATATATGTAGCGCTTACCGTTGAATTGAATGTTGATACCCAGGGTCTGACGTGCGCGATTATCACATCGATATCATGTTGCTCATTTCGCACAACGATGCACAAAAGGCACTATCACACATCCAAGCGGCGGACGTCTGTTTTCTTACTTGAGTGAGTTCTATCGGGGGCCCAAGGGACCGTGTTCAGTCACAATTCCCACACTACGCCTCTGCACAGTTGAATTCCTGCGTCTGGAAACATGGTGTGTGCGTCGTGTCCGCCCGTATACGCAACCACGGAATGGCCGCTGTCGTCGACAGATGGGTTGGGAGTTGCCTTTTCCGTGCTGCGGGTGGAGAGGCTGCATGGTTGGCGTGGTGGTGTACCACGGTTGGAGATGGGTCACGAGTCGTTGGCAGGTATTGCGCTGGACCCTTGGGGTGTGCAGACTGGTGGACGTCAACTGCGAAGATGGGCAATGGACCTATGCGTCATGGTCTGCTGGAAGATGCCTGATGCGGGAGTGCTTGCGATGAGCGGTGGTCTACATGTTGCAAATACATAATACGTTGCTGCGACGAGTGGATTCGGTGTCTTGACGGCGGGCTGGCCGCTGGTGTCGCGCCTGTCTGTGGCGACCTCGGGACGCTTCGTGGGTCACATGTGGTCAGGAACAGTCGTGGGCGGTGCAGGCAGATGGTCTCGCACGCTCTGGGACGCAACTTTCCCACCTCCTTGTCGCGCTCGTCGCCAGCAATGCCGCCATGAGCCTGATCTCCTCCTTCTTCATCGACCCCGTAGTCAGGGCCGGCCGCCGCTTCTCCGGTGCTGGAGCTGCAGCGGTGCCGTCAGCAGCCGGTGACGCAGCGGTGCTGCCGCTGTCACATGCCAATCCGGATCCCAGCAGAGTGATGACCGCGACGACACCAGAGGCAGAGGCAGAGGCAGAGGAGGCGGGCGAGGGCGAGGGCGAGGACGGCGGCGCCATGACGGCCACGGCGCCAATCGCCATGCCCGTCGACGCAGCTAGCATGTCGTCGAACCCGTCCCGCGCCCTCGCCCTCGACCCGCCCGTCTCCAGCGCGCCCGCTGCCTCGCCGTCTCCCGCGACTCCCGCAGCCCAGAATGCCGCCATGTCCGAGTCGCTGCCCGCCGATGACGGCTTCACCCACCTGCGCGCCCGCATCCACGAGATCCGCGCCCTCGACGTGCCCGAGCACGAGCGCGCCCACCGCATCCACGGCCTGATGATGGAGCGCTACACGCACATGCGCCCCACCTCCCCGAGCAGCTTCGTCTCCCACGACCGCCCCTTCACCCCCAACTCGGTGCCCTCCGTCTTCTCCGACGCCCGCCCCTCCTCGCCCCTCTCCGCCGCGTCCGACGTCGACTCCGACAACCCGTACCGCCTGCGCCCCGGCGACGCCAGCCCGACCTACCGCACCCTCGAGCACCACAACGACGACGACGACGAGGAGCACGCAGACGAGGAGCCCGTCCTGGGCTGCCAACACTACCGTCGCAATGTCAAGGTCCAGTGCTACGAGTGCCGCCACTGGTACACGTGCCGCCACTGCCACGACGCCGTCGAGGACCACGCCCTGAACCGCAAGGCCACCCAGAATATGCTGTGCATGGCCTGCGCCACCCCACAGCCCGCCTCCGACACGTGCTCCAAGTGCGCCACCGAGGCCGCCTGCTACTACTGCGACATCTGCAAGCTCTGGGACAACAATCCGCGCAAGAAGATCTATCACTGCCCGACTGCGGCATCTGCAGACGAGGCGCGGGGCTGGGCAAGGACTACACGCACTGTCAGGTAAGTCTCCGCGAGCCAGACACTGGGCCATTTCTCACCCAACACAGAGATGCAACGTCTGCATTACCATATCCCATGCAGATTCCCACGTGTGCATACCGCGTGCCACCGACTCGGGCTGTCCCATATGCACCGACTACCTCTTCACCTCGTCCGCAGCGGTCGTCTCGATGCCGTGCGGGCACTACATGCACAAGCAATGCTACACACTGTACATGGAAACTGCATACAAGTGTCCTATCTGCAAGAAGAGTGCCGTCAAGATGGACTTGCAATGGCGCAAGCTGACGTCGGCCATCGAGAGCCAGCCCATGCCTGAGCAATTTGCAAACACCAGAGCCATCGTCCAGTGCAACGACTGCCGGAGAAAGTCTTCGGTCAAGTACCATTGGCTTGGCAACCAGTGCGAGAACTGCGACTCATACAACACCAACGAGCTGCGCATCTTGAACGGGCCGGACAGCGAAGAAGCTGCCAATACAATCCTGGACGCCGATGCAAACTCCGGCGCGAGATCACCAGCCAGCGTCAGCTCTCCTCAATCGCAAGCGCTTCGATCACCGCGGTACTACTTCCAGCCAGATGAACCAGAAGAGACGTGGCTGCCGGGTCAGCTACCCTCGTTCCCGTTCCAGATGCCACAGTTCCCCGGCCGACCGCGCATGCCGGATATGCCGCAGATGCCCCGCATGCCTGGCTTTCCCTCTTTACCACAGTTTCCCCTATTCCCCACGATGCCTCGGATGCCGCAAATGCCTCAGATGCGCCGCGACGCTGAGGAAATGCTCGAGCGCTTCCGGCGGTCCATGAACGCCTACCTAAACCCTACCGGCGAAGTGCGCGACGAACACGTCCCCTTCATCGACCTCGGAGGCGACGACAGGCGCGAGACAACCGAGGCCACAGACGGCACGCAGGTCAAGGGCCCTACCTGCCACAGTACTACCTCGAACGCTTCTCGCAAGCGCTCACGCGCTTCCGCAACGAGCTCAACCCCGGCATGGACGAGATTCCCGATCTGGATCTTGCCGACGCCCAACACCCTGACGCTCTGCATCTCCTCGGCCACACTGGTCTGGAACACCCGCGCCGCGTCGACGACGATGCAGAGGAGCCGTCCGACGACGCGAGCAGCAGCGACGAGAGCAACCACGAAGACGACGACGACGATGACGATGACGACGATGACGACGAACGAAAGGGGCAGAAGAGAAAGACGGATTGGGATCTCCCGGGGCATTTGTAGACGTTGGATCAAAAGGCTTGATGGCCGGTTGGCGTTTGGGTGGGATTATGGTGCATGGATCATGGCGTTGGGGTGGATTTGAAGCATCCCTAGAGAAAATTATATTTGTATTCTTTGATACGTGATGCTTTGGTGTTCAATGCGTTGGTGGGAGGCGGTTGTGGTGTTGAAGAAAGTGGCCCGTGCGGCGTATGATCAAAACGCTTTCTACTCACCTTGACTGGTTGGAGTTGTAGTTGGAATGAAGGTGCATAAACCGCGGCATTGTGGTTGACATAAAGGATACCTTGAGAAAATTGTACCTGTATTCTTTGATACTGAATGCGTTGACATTCAATGCGGTGATAGAAAAGGTGTCTGGTGTTGAAGAAAGCGGCCCGTGCGACGCCCCTAGCGGCGCCAAGCGCTACGCGAACCCACGCAAATCGATTTTCGTGATGCACGGCGACAAGTTGACTTTTACGCTCTCAATCTCATCGTCGACTAACCTACAGCCGATCTCCGTCAGTACGTACTCGACAGCGACGCTGCAGTTGTAGTGCTGCAGTTCACTGCAATTGTATTATTACGGTTCACTGCAATTGCAGCCGCCGCAGTCTCCGCAATCGCACCCTCGCACCGACCTGTGCTAACATTCTGCAGCAATGTCCTCCACCAAGAAGGCCTCCGGCAAGACCCAGCGCAGCGCCATCGCTGACGTTGTCGCCCGCGAATACACGATCCACCTCCACAAGCGCGTATGTTGATTCAGTTTGTTGAAGTCCATATATGGCCGGCGCCGCTGCGGCAGCCGCTCGACCAGACCGATCACGCTGGTTCGAGTGGCTGCCGCGGCGGCGCGGGTATCGGGCGGAAGACTGAAGGAGAACATGGCTGATTGGGTTACAGGTCCACGGCGTCAGCTTCAAGAAGAGGGCTCCCCGCGCCATCAAGGAGATCCGTGCGTTTGCTGAGAAGGCCATGGTACGTTGACACCGCACTTGGGTGCTTGCGTGGGGAGAGTAAATGCTAATATTGCCCAGGGTACCTCGGACGTCCGCCTCGACCCCCAATTGAACAAGAAGGTCTGGGAGTCTGGCATCAAGGGCGTGCCATTCCGTCTGCGCGTGCGCATCTCGCGTAAGCGCAATGACGAGGAGGGCGCCAAGGAGAAGCTGTACTCGTACGTCCAGGCCGTCAACGTCAAGGACCCCAAGGGCCTGCACACCCAGGTCGTCGAGGACGCTTAGATGTAGACGCGTCGACGTGGTTTGAGACGATGATGCATAGCTGAAAAAAGCATGGCGTTCCGGCGGGTGGCCCAGTAGCTAGTTTTTGCAGCGAACGGCTGGTGAAATGATACCAAATGATATTCATGCCCGCCATGTTGGATCGCGACTCTTGGTTTTGTGTGGCCATGTTACTCGAAAAACTTCAAGTATTACGCATGTGACTTGACCTGCTCAATTTCAATATATTTTCCGCTATCTTGTTCAGCGCTCCAAAAGCAGGCGCAACAGTTCTACTTTAGTTACCCTGTGCCATGTGATATAAATATTACTTTGAAAAACTCCAAGTCCTATCTACATCACCGAGCCTATGTCTGCCCTTCCATTTTCCACTGTCATGTTCACCACTCCCACCACGCTCAGCCTACCAGGAATAGTCTAAAATTTATTCTACTGCGCGTCGTGTTGTAAGTTGTCACTCAAAAAAAAACCCGGCCACGTGCTGGGCTGTGGGAGATGCGCAGGACAGGCGCACGGGCCATGGCTCAGGCGAGCGGCGAGGCTTGGCGGCGGAATATTGACGGCTTTGGGGGTGGTGGGGGAGTGGGATGGAGACTGGTGGGGGAGTGGGATGGAGACTGGTGGGGGAGTGGGACGGAGACTGGTGGTGGTCGAGGGAGTAACAGAGAAAGGGCAAGGGAGAGCGTGTGAATGAGGGCAGGCTGTGAAAGTGGGGAATTCATCACGATGAATGCTGGATAGATCTGCATCAAACAAGCGCTACTACACTCCAAGCACCTCCCCAACACCACCAACCGCCCTGCGAAATGACACGCCGCAAGCTTCTCCATGTCTGGTCCCTCCATGACGGCGTCGCCATGTACTTCTCCACCGCTTCTCCACCGCCGCGCAGCACGGAGGCGACCAGGAGGCTCTGCTGGCCTGCCGGCATTCCGACGTGGGGGCAACCGACGATCAGCGGGTCTGCGACTTGGAGTCTGCTATTGCTTTACGAGCTGCACACACAGCATTGGGGCTTGCGCTGAGCAGGTGGACGCGCCAGCATCGGCGTGCAGATGACTCCACGGCCGCAATTCCACGGGTCTGCCGCTGGGAAACTCTGTGTAGCAAGGCCAGACGCAGCACAATGTCTGCGTTGCGGCGCCCCGGCCTAGCAAGGACCGAAGTGGGTCAGCTCAGCACTCCGACGCCAACGCGCACGTCATCGTCGTCGAGCCGGCGTTCAAAGCTTTGCGCGACCCCGTCTCCATATCTGCTGCCCGTCCGCCGCGCCGCACTTGCCCGGAAAAATCTCCTGTTGCCTGCGTCGCCGTGTGTGTGTGCTGGGAGCGAAATTGAGAGGTATGTTGCGCTGCTGCGGCGGGGGTGCGGGGCCCCAAGGCCCTGAGGGCGCGTGAGGGAAGAGAGTTTTTTGGGCGCCGAGGTGTTGTGCGCGGCCGGCTGACTGGTTGGTGCAGGTTTGAGCTTTTTGGATTGCGGATTTGATTTATTTTTGGACGAGTACGACTTTGATCTTGACTTGGATCTCGACTTCGACACGACGGCGGACCACAGCCCCCGCACCCTAATATCCGACTCACACCACAGCACGCCAATTGATAGCGCATCATGGCTGCACGCCGCTCGAGTCGCTTCCTGAAGCCGCTGGCCTACGCCGCGGGCGCCGGTCTGGCTGGCAGCGCCGCCCTCTACACCGTCGTCCGCCCGCGCGACATCCCCGGCACAGAAGCTGCAGCGGTGCCGCCGCCAACGTACGGCGAGGGCGGCGTCTTCAACCCGCCCAAGTTCCCCAACGTCATCTCGCGAGACGAGCAGATTGCCAAGCTGAAGGCGAGCGGCGGCGTCGTTGCGCAGGTCGCCGACAAGGCGAAGCACCTGCTCACCGGGAGCGCCGCGCCGCCCGACGTCAAGCCTGAGCAGGAGGAGTACGATTTGCTGGTCATTGGCGGCGGTGCGACGGGCGCCGGCATTGCGCTCGATGCCGTCACACGAGGGCTGAAGGTGGCCATGGTCGAGCGGGATGACTTCAGCAGCGGCACGAGCAGCAAGAGCACGAAGCTGGTGCATGGCGGTGTCAGATACCTCGAGAAGGCCGTATGGAATCTCGACTACAACCAGTGAGTGAGACAGACGGCCACGGGCCTTGCAATTGCTAATCAACGTGTAGATACGCCCTCGTCGTCGAAGCCCTCCGCGAACGCCGCTACTTCTTGGACACGGCGCCGCATCTCTCACAATGGCTGCCCATCATGATCCCCATCCAGAAATGGTGGCAGGCTCCGTACTTCTGGGCGGGCACAAAGTTCTACGACTTCCTCGCCGGCTCGGAGAACATCGAGAGCTCGTACTACATGACCAAGAGCAAGGCGCTGGATGCTTTCCCCATGCTGAAGAAGGAGGGTCTTTTCGGCGCCCTGGTCTACTACGACGGCGCGCACAACGACTCCCGCATGAACGTCTCGCTGGCTATGACTGCAGCCTTGTACGGCGCGACTGTTGTGAGCCATCTGGAGGTTACCAGCCTCACAAAAGACGCCAACGGCAAGCTGAACGGCGCCGTGGCAAAGGATCTGGTCGTAGAGCTGGACGGCAAGAAGGGTGAGGAGTTCACAATCAAGGCCAAGGGCATCATCAACGCGACTGGACCCTTCACCGACTCGATCCGCAAGATGGACGACCAGAAGGTCCAGGAGATTGTGGCTCCCAGCTCCGGCGTCCACGTCATCCTACCCGGCTACTTCAGCCCGGCCAATATGGGCCTTATCGACCCCAACACCTCTGACGGGCGCGTCATCTTCTTCCTGCCCTGGCAGGGCAACACAATTGCCGGCACCACAGACACTGCTTGTGACGTCAAGCAGAACCCCGTTGCCGGCGAGGACGAGATCGAGTGGATCCTGAAGGAAGTCAAGCGCTACCTGCAGCCTGAGATCAACGTCAGGCGAGGCGATGTGCTGGCGGCGTGGTCTGGTATCCGTCCCCTCGTCCGCGATCCGAGCAAGGACAAGTCGGAAGGACTCGTGCGCAACCATCTCGTGACCATGTCCGAGTCTGGTCTGCTCACCTGCTCGGGAGGAAAGTGGACGACGTACCGCCAGATGGCTGAGGAGACTGTCGACGAAGCCATCAAGGAGTTCAAGCTGACCCCCAAGGCCCTCTCAGACGCCCCTCTCGTCAGTGGAACACAGGTCAAGGACGAAGCTCCTCTCGACGGCACCTGCCAGACCCACCGCGTCCGCCTCGTTGGCGCCCACGGCTTCTCCAAGACGCTCTTCATCAACCTCGTCCAGCACTACGGCATCGACACCGAGGTAGCCAAGTACCTCTGCCAGGCGTACGGCGACCGCGCGTGGACCGTGGCCGCACTCTGCGAACCCACCGAGACGCGCTTCCCCGTGCGCGGCAAGAAGATCTCCGAACTCTACCCCTACGTCGACGGCGAAGTCCGCTACGCCGTGCGCCACGAGTACGCGCAAACCGCCACCGACGTAATCGCCCGCCGCATGCGCCTCGCCTTCCTCAACGCCCAGGCCTCGCTCGAAGCCCTCCCGCGCGTTATCGACATCATGGCGAAGGAACTCTCGTGGGACGCCGCACGCAAGGACACCGAGTTCTGCAACGGCGTCGCGTTTTTGGGCTCCATGGGCTTGCCGAAGAATAAGCTGGGCCTGTCGCGTAAGGATGTCGAGCAAGGCAAGGTCGGCGCGTATGCGGATGAGGAGTATCAGCTTTATGCGAGACATGGTGAGTCTTCTTCTTCTTCTTCTTCTTCTTCTTCTTCTTCTTCTTCTTCTTCTCCTTCTGACCTGCTGCATTGTGCGCACCTGTTTGAGCTGGGGATCGCGCTAAATCGTGGCGTCGCAGATAAGCCGCAGGAGCTGCTGGAGAGCGATTCGAAGTATGTCAAGGGCCAGAATCCCGTCGTCGGGAGGGATGCCGAGGCGAATAAGTAGACGTCGAGATAGACGTCGAGAAGTAGATGTCTGAGAAGTAGACGTCGAAAAGTGCTTGCACACCCAGGTGCAGCGTTGTGGTTGAATACGCATCTTGTATATATTTCTTGTTTACTACGTATTATACACCTCTTCCTACTCCTGTATGTTTCGTCCTGGTGTGCTGTGTGCGTGTAGGAGGGGGGGGAGGCTGAATATGATGGATATTAGGAAGAAGAGGAGGAGGATTTGTAGCTAATGGCAGATAAGTGCGGTTTATTCGTGGTGTAGACGAGGGATTAGAGTAGAGTGCGATGCATTGGTTGTAGAGATGTTAGCAGGCTACAGTAGCTATAGTAAGTATAACTAAGATGTTTATGTTCACTTTTCTTTTGTGTGGTGTGTTTGTGTGTTTGTGCTTAGGGTGCAGGCTAGGGGTAGGGAATAGATAAGGATAGTAGTTAGGGGGGGGTAGATAAACGTGTAACGTAAAGCACCACCGAGCCGGCAACACCACCGAGCCGGCAACTTTTTCTTGGCATTGCGAACACCACGTACAAACAACAATGGCTCAACAACGCAAAGCTAAGCTACTCCAGCAAGAAGGCAGGATAGACCTCGCACTCCAGGCGTACGAATCAGGTCAATTTAAGAGCGTGCATCTTGCTGCTCTAGCATACAACGTCCCACATCAACGGCTCTCTGATCGGCAGAACAAAATCACCTTCCGGCTGTCTGCTACGCCCAACGGCCGAAAGCTCTCTGCGACAGAAGAGCAAACGATCGTACGATACATCCTTGACCTTGATTCGCGTGGATTTGCCCCCCGGCTGTGTGAGGTGGCAGATATTGCAGATAAACTGTTGGCTGTACGTGGTTGGTTGGTTGGTTGGTATTCGATTTTCGTCCATAGGATGGGGATTAAGTCCACCATCACCGCCTCCCGAAGGGCATATAGGACGTGCTAAGCTATGGAATTACAGTGCTGCCACACTACCTTAGAAAGCATTTCTTGCCTGCGCGGGTATTGCTACCATTTCAGAACTACAGCTCCCCTTCCAATTGGGGAGACTGAGCAGTGTGTGTACATCAGGGTGGTTCCCTTGTGTGTATTCAGAGGCGGTTTGAGTGCCATGAGAGAGAGTAGGAAAGAGTAGGTGGGTGTGAAGAGCCGGTGCCCTGCCGAATCGAAGCCGTGGCTCTGCGCGAGGAGAGCCTTTGTACTAGGCTTGGCCATGCCTGTGTCTGAGGAGATAGGTGTAGTAGGTAGGCAGAGCCAGGCCTGTCCTTCTTCTTTATCCCCAAGGGTCGTGAAATCTAAGGCCATGCTGGCTGCCTTGTTTGCGTGTTGTGTCAGGTCTGGGACGCTGACAGTCGGTCTTCAGAGAGCTGAAAGCAGCTCTCATCGTTGTGGGTGTGGAGAGCCGGTGCTCTGTCGAATTGCGCCGTAGCTCTTCGCGTGGAGAGCCTTGCGGTAGGCCTGGCGATGCCCTTATACTGCAAGAACAAGGAGTGGCAAAACTGTCTCCTTGTCTTGGTGGTGGTTGTGGCCTTCGACCGAACGTGAAAATCTGAGTAGCGCACGGGCCATTTTGAAGAGAATTCAGCTCAGCGAAGAGCTGAAAGACAAAAGAGGGCAGCGCGCCTGCCACAACGCCTGCAGCGGGGAGAGGACGCGGCTGTACGTGGTGGGACACCTATTGGCAAGAACTGGGCTGAGCGATTTGTGTCGCGTACGGAAGAACTCAAGATGGCTTTCAATCGCGCAAGGGACCGTCAGAGAATACTCCAGGAAGATCCAGAGGTTATCAGCGCGTGGTTCAAGCTCGTACAGGAGACAAAAGACAAGTATGGGGTCCTAGATGAGGACATCCACAACTTTGATGAGACCGGCTTCCAGATGGGAGTTATTGGCTCAATGAAGGTTATTACAGGCTCAGAGAGGCGTACAAGACCAAACCTTATTCAGCCAGGCGATCGGGAGTGGGTTACAGTTATCCAGAGCATCTGCGCTGCTGGGTATGCTATCCCACCCTTCATTATCTACAAGAGGCGTGTCCACATCTCTGCCTGGTATGAGGAGACTAATATACCGTACGACTGGAAGCTCTCTGTCTCTGAGAACGGATGGACAAACAACGCGCTTGGTCTTGAGTGGTTGAAGCATTTTGACGTGCATACAAGAGCGCGTCAGAAGGGGTTGTACAGGCTGCTTATCTTGGACGGCCATGAGAGCCATCTCAACCAGACTTTTAAGGACTACTGCCTGGAGAACAGAATCTTAACCCTCTGTATGCCTCCTCACTCATCACACATACTTCAGCCACTTGATGTGGTGTACTGCAAGAAGGCCTTTCAGGCATCAGGACTAGTGCCTACTGACGCGCAGGTAGTCATTGATCGGCTTGAAGTGCGATTTCATACCCCTCCACCAGTACCTCTACTAGAAACACCATGGCAATCCCAAACACCAAGCAATACGTACGAATTTGGGTCGCAGTCAAAGCTTGTAAGCGAGCGCTTCGTACGGTCACCAACATCTGCTCAGGAAGGGTTCTCAAAGCTAGTAAAAGGAGCTGAGGAGATGCTGCATGAAAATGTTCTTATTAAGGCTCGTGTACGAGAGCTTGAGGAGCAATTAGCAGAGGTTACTAAGCGCAAAGGGCGTAAAAGAAAGCAGATTCAGTATGGTGGGACAATAGAGTATGGTGCTGCAGCGTTGTCTGTAGCTGAGAGCGCAGCTGCAGCTCGTACGGTGTCAAAGAGAGCGCGCAGTGGTAGTGGTCAAGAAAGAGCCCAGCCAGGTCAACGGCACTGTGGCAACTGTGGAAAGACTGGGCACAACGCTCGTACGTGCCAAAAAGATGCAGAAGAAGATTCTGCATCTAATACAAGTGCGTCGTACGCGGGTTCTGCAGAGGGTAGTAAGTAATTGCTTGTTTTGTACATGGTGTTCGCAATGCCAAGGAAAAGTTGCCGGCTCGGTGGTGTTGCCGGCTCGGTGGTGCTTTACGTTAATGTTGTTAAAATACTTGTCTTAACATGGTCACACTCCTAAAGTCCCACTCCAATCACAAGACAAAATCAACAAGACACAAAAAAGCAAAAGCAACTAACGAATTACACCCACCAACATAACCACACCCTTCAACAATTCCCCACCCCACACCCCAAAACAAAGCCTACCTCCATCTACTCGCTACAAGCCATGCCCACACACCCACAGCACCGCGCGCTGCTGCATCGACCAGTCCCGACCAAGCGGACAACGAGGAGCCGGTCGGTTAGCGGGGCGCGCCGCAGCACTAGTGCATCCAGCCGTGAGCGCCGCACTTGGGATACTATATGTATAGCAGGAGCGTTATCCGCTGTCGTTGCAAGCGGCTTGTACACAGAACAAATACCACACACCACTACACATTCCACACAGTCCACACCACACCACCACACACCACCACACACGCACGCACCATGCCCCCCACAATCCACCACGCGCACACCACGCCCCTCAACCCACCCTCCGCCTCCCCCGCGCTCACCCGCGCCCACGCCTGGGCCGGGCTGCAGGCCAAGGTGCGGCGCGCGCAGGACTTCGTGCCCGTGATTGCGCAGTGCCGCGTCGTGGAGGAGCGGGCGGACGGCGCCGTGGTGCGGGATGTTGTTTTTCGGCCGGAGGGCGAGGAAGAGGGGGGGGAGGGGAGGTGTGTTAGGGAGGTGGTTAGGGAGGGGGGGTGTTGGGTGAGTTTTTTTTTTGATGGGCTTCTTGAGGGGACGGGCGTGGCTGACGGCGACGGCTCAGATCGATTTCGAGCAGGAGGACGGCTCGCACATACGGAATGTGCTGAGTGAGGGGCCCGGCGGCGCGGAGGATTTGTATTTGACGTATTTGTTTGAGGTGAGGCTGCCGGGGGTTGTGGAGGGGAGTGACGAGTATGAGCGCGAGGTGCGGCGGGTCAAGGGGGTGAGTTCTGAGTTCGGCGTGCGTGGTGCTGGGAGCTAATGAGCGTAGATGGCGAAGATGGCCGTGGAGAAGAGCATTGAGACGATCCGGGACATGGTGAGGGATGGGAGGATCGGGGGGTGAGTGCGGCTTGAGGTAAGAGTGGTGAATGAGATGAGAAGAGTGCACATACTGACTGTCGAAATCGCCGTCAATGCATTAGAATGGAGACGCAAACACTGGCAGTTCCATTAATACGCTGTGATACACCGTCCATGCGATACTCTAATTCGTACAAAGCCCACTCACCGACGCAGACATCCGTCTACCACATCCTCTCCCAGCACCGCCTCCATACGGGCATCTCAGCAAGCCTCGCCTTGACATTCTCCTCAATGCCGCCCTCCTCCCACTCTCTGCACTCGTCGTCAATCGTCGCCTTGCCGCTCACAAAGTCGGCCTCGCGCGGATCCACAAAGCGCGTGCGCTTGAACAGCTTCCAGAAGATAAAGACGAAGATGGAGAACCACACGCCAAAGTAGCTCGTGATGAAGCCCTGCACGCTGAACGGCACAAGCGTGTCGTACCCGATGAAGATGATCATCAACACGCCGAGCACCAGCGCCAAGTACGCCGTGTACGGCGTGAACGGGGCCGTGTAGGGCAGCAGACTGGCGTCGAACTTCTGCGCAACCCGCGCCCGGTGCCAGCCAATGTACGTCCACAGCATGCCGACGTAGGTGCAGACCAGCGCGCACGTCGTCAGGCCGACGAACCAGTAGAACACCTCAACCGCGTTGTTGCTGCTGACCAGGAACGTCAGACACGTGATGAGCGACACGAAGCCCACGGCGTACACGGGCACGCCGGCCTTGGTGCAGGTGAGGAAGAACTTGGGCGCCTGGCCGTCGCGCGCCAGACCGTACAGCGTGCGGCTCGAGGCGTAGAGGTAAGCGTTTCCGCAGGACCAGCCGGAGAGCAGGATCAGAAAGTTGATCAGCCCGGGCAGCCCCTTGATGCCCAGGTTGGTGATGCCGACGACCCACGGCGAGGCCGCGGCGCCGGGCGCGCTGCTGTCAATGGCGCCCAGCAGCCGCGAGTCGCGGCTCGAGCAGATGATGCCGACGGCCAGCACGCCCAAGACGTAGAAGCCCACCAGCCGGTAGAAGATGAGCTTGGCCACGCGCGGGATCGTGCGCCGCGGGTTCTGGATCTCGCCGGCCGCAAGGCAGATCATGTCTGGCCCCGCGATGGTGAAGGCGGCGTAGATGCACACGGACCAGAATCCGCAGAAGCGGCCCGTCGCGCCCTCGGCGTAGTAGGCGTGGATTGCGTTGCCGCCGGTCCAGTAGCGGAAGCCGTAGCGGTCGTTGTGCGGGTTGCCGCCGAGCATCGTGATCAAGGTCAGCAGGACCAGGCCGACGAGGAGGAGGACCTTTGTGCTGGCCATGACAAACTCGGACTCGCCGTACCACCTGACGGCCACGACGTTGAGGAAGACGCACACAACCATGGTCATGGCGATCCACACGGCGGGATTGACGTCCGTGTTCCAGTACTGCATGACGGTTGCGACGGCGCTGTACTCGGTGCACACCAGCATCACGCCGGCGAACAAGTACGTCCACCCCATGGCAAACCCCAGCGCCGGATCCACGAAGCGCGCCGCGAGCTCGAAGATGGCCCCGCGCAGCGGCAGGTATGCGCACATTTCTGCCACGCACAGGTAGCACGGCCACACGAAGAGCGCGCCCCAGAACAGGTAGCCCAGCACGAGGCTCAGCGGGCCGGCTTTGGAGAGCGACGACCCGATGCCCACGAAGAGTCCCGTGCCGATGGAGCCTGGCGTGTTAGCACGATAGGATTGATTCTTGGAGCGGGTGGCATATTACCTCCAATAGCCATAAGCTGCACATGTCGCGGCGACAAGCCCCTCTTCGTCTGCCCATACTTTGCCAGCTCTGCCGCGGTGAAGTGTTGATTATCCAGCTCCCCCGTCTTCACATCGTCATACTGCGAGCCGACGTCTGTCTTGTCGGCCGTGGCGATTTCCGGATCCGCACCCATTCTGCAACAAATCTCACTGCAACAAATACCACTGCAAAATATCCACTGCAAAATATCCACTGCAAGACAGGATAAACAACACACCACAACAAGCACAACAACTCCCCCCACCCCGCCCAAGGCACCTCCTCTTTATACACCCCAGCACTCACCTTCCAAGCCCCGACGTCGCCCGCGCCGCGCCGCCAAGAGATACAGCGGAACGATAAGCCAATCTGATCCTCGCAGTCAGCCCACCGCGATAGCAATAACGGCGCTAGAACGTCCGCGGAAGCCACGCCCGACCACGCCAAACCAAACCACACCAAACCACGCCAGACGACGCCACCAGCGAGCGCCCGACCACGCCAGTCGCCAAACCACACCCGTTCGCCCTGCCCTACACCCGTTCAAAACCCCGCTCCCACCCCAGCGTCGGCCCACCTGCCGCCCCGGAACGGGCTCCGGAACGGTGCGAGGGGCGTGCGCGGGAAAAGAAGGGTGTGTTAGGTTATGTAGCTTATCGCGGGGAGGGGGAGACGCGGTATACGCGGGCCAATCGTTGGGGCGGCGTGGGGGTGTTGGGGCTTGGAGGGGGTGCTAGGGGGGTTAGAGGAGCCAGGGGAGGGGGGTGTAGTGGAGTGTGGTGTGGTGTTCGCCAGGGGGGGGGGGTTAGATGTAATGTGATAGTTATGCTTTAGGTAATATATTGTATATAACTGTTGAAGTCGTACTTTAGTCAAAGACCGTATTACGAGCACTGATTCTATTGGTTCTCGGGGATGAGTAAGGTATCTGGATCGGTAGGGTTATCACCTAAGCAAAGCTCGTGATGATAGGGGTTGCACTGAGTAGTATAGATGGTACTATCTGGCTCGAGGGCAGGTTGAGATTCCAAAGACAAACGTGATTGACGAGGTTGAACACGAACTATAAGAGTTGTGTTCCTACTGTTTATATACATAAGGAATATGCACTGCCACTATAGTTTTACGTACCACCTGTTAGAACTCAAGGTGGTCCATCCATCGCTTGATGGTCAAGCCATCTCGCCAAGCCTGAGGTGGTTTGTTCTTGGCGTGATGGTTGCAGTGTCACGTGACCCCTGACACGCTGTCATCCGAGGCGCTGTCGTCCGAAGCTCTGCCCCGCTTCCTATCAGTGCCTGTCCATTCGAAGATCGTAACAATAACTATGTTTTCTAGTTTAAATATTAACTCTACTGCAATTATTAATTATTAGCTACTAGTCTTGCAATTAATAGATAATAAGAAGAAAGGCTAGTTAGTTAGATAGGCAAAAGATATACTATATATAGAAGGAAGGAAGGTGTAAGGATTTAGTCTTAGGTTTAGGTGTGACGGATCGAACCCACGACCTCTGGGTTAGTGTTCCCGCACGGGCCTACCAGCCACGTGCTAAGCCACAGGCTTAGTCATCCCCACCAAATATTACGTGTTTCACCACCTTCCCGGCCACACCACCATCCCGTCCACCCCACCAAAACCGGCTCCATTTGGCGTGCAATTACTCCACAACCACGCAGTCAAATTTAGTGAGGATTGCAAGCAAGATAGATTAGATAGCTCTATATTGAGTCCTATTGTGGCCTTGCACCTGGCATTTGCTACACGTTGGTGGTGCTCGCTGACGTCGTGGGGCAGCGTTAACCTGGGCCTCCTCTTCAACCACATTATTAGCCTGTAATATCAACAATTGAGCTTCCTCAACCTGTAGAGCTCCCCCACGTGCTATATACTGTCTACGCCTTTGACGTTTATGTTGTTGACGTTGATTTGAGGCACGTAGCTTAGCATTCTCTTGAGTTAGGATTGTTGCTGACTGCATTGCAAGCTGACAACCCTTAACAAGCTGAGATATAGCTTGACTAGTTGGACTCTGTGACTGTCGCTGAAGGAGGTCTTGCACAAGACGAGCCTGCTTCTGTAATTGATTAACTGTATGTGGTGTCTCTGCTGTCCATTCGTTATCTGTAGGTGTCTTTGGTGGTGATGGTGTCCTGACTACTACAGTCAGATTAGATAGGACACGCTCTGGACTATGTGGGATAAGTCCTGTCGCCTGGAAACCAGCCTTGATATTCTGCTCTGACAGTGTTGTCAGCCTGACCTGTGGGTATATCCTTAGGAATTCAGGCTTGTCAACGTGGAAGACTCTTTGGCGGGCAAGCTCTGCTACCTGGTGTCCATACGCTGTCTTAAGAGGAGAGAAGCAGCCAACGTCAAGTGGCTGAAGAAGGTGTGAGGTGTGAGGAGGCATACAGAGAGTAATAATCAGGTTGTCTGCACAGTACTGATCAAACTCAGGTGTAGCATGGCTGCTGTGACCATCAAGGATAAGGAGCCGACGAGCCCCTGACGAGCGAGTCTGTGTATGTCTGTTGAAGTGCTTTATCCAGTCAAGACCTAGCTCATCTGTTGTCCAGCCGTTGTCGCTGACTGCAAGAGTCCAGGTAAGTGGTAGGTCCTTATACCAGCTAGCTTGGTGGAGCTTCCCTGATAGTATAATAAACGGTGGGATAGACCAACCTGACGCGTTGATACACTCAATCGTCGTCACCCACTCGCGATTGCCTGGCTGAATAACAGTAGCACGACCAACTGTGTCAGAGCTAGTGACGACCTTAGACGTTGAGGCGACACCCATCATAAACCCAGTCTCATCAAAGTTGTAGATGTCCTCATCAGGTATCCCATACATGACGCGTGTCTCCTCTACTAGCCTAAACCATGCGCCAATCCTAATAGGATCCTCACAGCGAGCACGCTGTGAATGGAATTTCCTATTCCACTTGGTCTTGAGTGTAGGCTGGGTGTTGACAAATCGTGACACCCAGTTCTTGCCGACAGGTGGTGGAGGTGGATTTTGGCCGCGGCTAGCGAGTAGAGTGTCCGCCATACGTCGCACGTCAATAATCTGGGGGGGAAAGCCACGTCGGTCAAGGTCTAGGATCCAGTCTACAAGAGACTGCTCCTCATTTGTCTGTAGCTTTCGCTGGTGGAGGTGGGCAACAGCTTTTGGCTGTGAGCCGGAGAGGCGGTCGCGGAGCGTTGTTCGTGGAACATTGTAGAGGTTTGAAGCCCTGCGTTGAGACTTGACGCGTCTATCTTGATAGGCCTGTGCAGCAAGTAGAAGTCTGCCTTCTTTTTGAGGCAATTGAGGCTGTGGTTGTTGAGTCATTGGGGTTGACGTGGGCGCGACGCGTAGGATTTTGGTGGGGTGGACGGGATGGTGGTGTGGCCGGGAAGGTGGTGAAACAACGTTTGTCGTAAGGCTGCCCCTCCGGAGCTCCTTACGCAGTATCTCACTTTGTAGAGGCAATCAACCTACTAGCTACCACATTGTGTGCCCGTGTTACGTCCCCTTTCATAGGTAGTAGAGTGTTGGGCAGAAGGAAAAGATTGTATAGGTATCAAGGTAGGAGTGATTTGATATAACGTACCCCACGGGCGAGTCGGCCACACGGGCGAGTCGGCCACTGTGCCAAGACCCTACCAAAATCTACTATCACGAACAGTAGAAAACGGTCCTTAACGGTCCTTAACGGTTCTGTACAGTACTGCATAGTAGTCTATATTAATTAGAGACTATTTCTACTTCTTGTTTACAGGTGCGCGAATTGTGCCCAGCCTCACCGCAGCGTCCACAGCGCCTTTGAGTCAGCTCGCTGCCCTCAGCGCGCGCGCTCTTCTTTGCCTTCTTCCCATCACTGCGCGCTGCAAACTCCTTCAAGGTAGTTAAGCGCACGCCCTCTTCAGCTGTAAGAGTACCCTCAGCCTGTATGCGCTTTCTCTTGCGTGATTTTCGACGTGAGGCGGCCTCGTTAGCCGCCTGAAGCTCCTTAACTTGGTTGCTCATCAACACCAAGGAATGCGTCATCATCTCTGCGCCTTTAGCAAGCTTTTCAACCGCCTCAACCATATGGGTAGGCGAACTATCAACGTGCCTCTAAATCCTCTCTCGAATCAGCGTCGATTGCGACCCAAATTCTAGGGTATTGCTTGGGGTTTTAGGCACCTAGGGCGCGACGTCGGTGGTGGGTGGTGTGGGTGTACGCAGGCGGACGTCAAGCTTCGATATCACCGCCTCCGCGTCAAGTGGGACCAAGCCAGCGCCTTGAAAGCCTCCTTGGATATTGCTTTTAGTAATTGAGTCCTTAAAAGCAGCGATAAAGCAAGGCAGAAACTCAAGTTTGGTGATGTGGTTAATCCTGTTGCGCATCAGGTTCTTGGCTTGGCGCCCATACGCCTTCTTCAACGGCGAGAAACAACCCACATTAAGAGGCTGCAGGAGGTGCGACGAGTGAGGCGGCATGCAGAGAGTGATAATCTTGTTCTCCTTGCAGTACTGCTGGAAATCAAGCGAGTCGTGGCTCTCGTGGCCGTCGATAATGAGCAAACGTACTGTGCTAACAGTACGTTTCTTTGTATAGGCGTTAAAGTGCTTTAACTACGCTAGGCCAAGTTTATTTGTTGTCTAGCCGTTCTTAGAGACTGCAATAACCCAGTTACTAGGTAGATTATCTTCCTTGTACTAGGCGGAGAGGTGGTTCTTGCCCTGGAAGATCACGAAAGGCGGGATCGCCCACCTAGTCGCGTTGATGCTTTGGATAACGGTAGTCCA
Organism: Lizonia empirigonia; assembly: GCA_009982855.1. Lineage (NCBI taxonomy): Eukaryota > Fungi > Ascomycota > Dothideomycetes > Pseudoperisporiaceae > Lizonia > Lizonia empirigonia. Next base: position 553,065 of record JAADKA010000024.1, read on the forward strand.
CTCTCGATTACCCTGCTGTACCGTCTTCGGCCGTCCTCGACGCTCAGAGCCTGTAACTACTGCTCCAGTCGATATCATGCCCATCATGAAGCCAGACTCGTCAAAGTTGTAGGTATCCTCGTCAAGGATACCGTGCTTGGCCTTTGTATTCTCTACAAGTCGAAACCAGCCTCGTATAACCTCAGGATCCTCGCAGAGGGCTCTCTTGTAGTCGTACTTGCGATTGAACTTGACTTTAAGCTCAGGGCGACGTTTAACGAAGGTTGCAGCCCAGTTGACGCCTACCGACGGTTGGCCACGCTCTTTGCGCAGTAGATCAGCCATATCCTTGACAGCAGCAAGCCGTGGCGGAAATCCTCGCGCGTCAAGATCAATTATATGCTGAACAATCACGGCCTCCTCTATTAGACGAAGGTTTGCTGAGTTGGGCGCGCAATCGCGTCGAAACTGCTTTCCAGCGCGTCGATCGCCGAGTGTTGTTCGAGAGACGTTGTAGATAGCTGCCGCGCGTCGCTGAGATAGTGTCGCGTCTTGTTTGATAGCCTGAAGCGCAAGCTGTAATCGAGCCTCCTTTGAAGCTGGTAGCTCGTTTAGTGGTTGATTCATCACGTTTCTACTGTTCGTGATAGTAGATTTTGGTGGGGTCTTGGCACAGTGGCCGACTCGCCCGTGGGGTACGTTAGTACTCCTGTCTTCTCTTTTCTTTTCTTTTCTTTTCCTTATATCTTTCCTCTCTCTTTTCCTTTCTTCTTCCCTCTCTTCTTTTCTGTATGTAAATACTTAGTTCCGTGCTATAATAAGAACTAAGAGTATATTGGTATGTGTAATTATATGCCTCGCATAAACGAGTCTTTATATCTTTTACGCCCCCCCCCCGCGGGGCACATCCAGCTAGCTGACTATTATACAACCCCCCCCCTTAACACACACACCCACCTCCACCCCTCTACACCCGCCTACTCACCCCCTCCCCCCCGCTCTCCCGCCCACCCGTGCTTCCCCGCCCGCCCGTCCTCATCCCATACTCATGCTCACGATAATTAACAACGCTGGGGCGGCCCGGGTGTTTATACCCCGGGTGCTCTCTTGCGCGGGGCGCAGACCAGGCGCGGGTGCGGCGGTCGTGGGGGAACTGGGGGGTCTTGGAGCGCCCGGGTTCGGGGTGGTGGGCGTAGTGCATGTGGAGCTTGGGGGATTGGGTGTCGGCGGGTGTGTCTTGGGGCGCTGGGGGGCGGCTTGGGGAGGCGACACCGGGCTCGGCTTGCGTAGAGGAGGGCTGGAAGGGTCGCCAGATGGGCTGGAAGGGGTGGTCTGTCTGCTGCTTGAGCGGGATGCGGTCTTCGTGGGCTTTTTTGAAGAACTTGACAGTCTGCAAGCCTCTTTCTGGCGTGAAGGACACTATTCCCTCCTTGTGTCTCTTCGCCTCTTTTTCTGCTCTGCGGCGCTCTGCACGCTTTTCGGCGCGCTCCTTCAACTGGGCGCGCCTCTCTGCCTTCTTGGCGCGGGCTTCAGCGGCAAGTCGTAGGCCCGCATCACGGGCGGCGAGATCCGCTTCCGCCTTCTCAGCCTTTGCGATTGCGGCCGCTATCTGCTGCGGCGTCGCGTACTTTTCTGCGAAGCGTTGCTCGTCGCGCTTAAAGAGCTCTAGTGCACTCAGTGGTTCTCCATCGGTAGAGAGGTCCACCGCTGTGGGCCCTGCGAGGCGTTGCTCTTCAATCTCCAGACCCTGGACCTCGCGGTTGACGGCGTCGATCTCGTCTTGCAATCTCTTCTGTTCCTCCTGCTCGGGAGACGCTCCGCTAAGACCGTCCCTCAGGAAGGCGTCGACACGCTCGCGTTCTTCAACCTGCATCTTGAACAGCGCCCGTCTATCAGCTTTCATGGCCTCATCGTTTGACTCCCACCAATTACCGGGCGGCCGCTCCCGCATCTCGCGGTGAAAGTCGCCAACGAGGTAGAGACTGCCGGTTATGGCGATGGGTGCCCAGTCGGCCATTTGATCCGACAAGTACTTTGCTGCACTCAGCGCTCGCAGTGCGCCCAGGAAAGGCATGTGTATTCCAGTGATTTCTGGCTGGGCGGATTTGGCGACGTCGAGCAACGTGCGCGGGTCCATGGGCTTGACCCAGGGCATGCCATCGACGGGGCCGAAGGCGGTGGTGACGACCTTGTCGCCGGGCTTGAGCAGCTTGGCGAGGTATTCGTGCGCATCTTTGCCTTCGGTCATTGCTAGCACCCACGTGACAGGCCAGCCTGACGCTGGACGCTCTTTGGCGGGTGTCTGCCCGAAGCGCAGCTTGTATTGGACAAACTCGTCCAGTGCTTCGGCAGCGTCGGGATTGTGGGCCCCGTCGAGCAGGACCAAGCTCTTGCTCTCGCCGTAGTTTCTGAAGATTGGCGGAACTTGAACCATCTCTTGACGGCCAGGCTGGCGAATCTTCATGTTGGCCAACAGCGTCTTGGCAATATCCGTGGGTTTGACGTCTTTCTTCATGCTCTGGAACGTCTCCATGACGGCAACGGCGGCCAGTTTCATATTTTCTTGCTGGAATGGCGCCATGGCCCTGGTGAGGCGCTGCCATTTCATGGAGTCGTAGAGCCGGTCCTCAAAATTAAAACTAGCCGTGGAGAGACGGGGGCCGGCTCCGATCTCGTCTGCGTAGTCGTTGATGACGTTGACAACGTTGGGCTCGTTTGCAGAGGTGACAAGGTAGGGGACATTGGGTCTCAGGATGCCGGCCTTGTGGGCGGCAATTTCGGAGAGAGTGTTTCCCAGGAAGGCTTCGTGATCCCGGGCAATCTTGGAGATGACCGACACGGTCTGATTGTTGAGGATACTGGTCGAGTCGAGCTTGCCGCCCATGCCCACTTCGACGACGCCGAGCTTGACCTTTGCGTCGTTGAAGATGGTGAAGGCGGTGGCGGTTAGAATCTCGAACGGCGAAGCACCGATCTGGCGGCTCGCGTTCATCTGGAGAAAGTGGCTTTCCACCTTGCGGAACTTTTTTTCCTCGACTGGTTTCCCATTGATGGAGATGCAGTCCCATCTGATTTGTTAGTCGAAGAAAAAAGAAGAAGGGAAAGACGCACCTATCGACCAGGTGCGGAGAGGTGAATTTGCCGACCTTGACGGTGTTCCCGATGATTATGGAGGCGGCATGGTGGCAGATGGAGCCTTTGCCATTGGTGCCAGCCACGTGAATCGACTTCCACGGGAAGTCGACATTCTTCAGGAGCTCGGCAATGCGTTCCAGGCCCGGCTGGATCTTGGCCATTGGCGTGGTCAAGTTCTCATGGGCGCAGCAGCCGGAGCGTTGGCGGTTGATGATGCGAGGCGATGGACTCTTGATGGCGGTGCCTGTGAAAAAGGCGTGCTAGCCGGATTGGGCGTACCGGTACGGCTTGGCAGGGCTGGGCGCATTGCTGGTTAGCGTGGTTAGGCCAGGAACGCCGCCCCCAGGCGCGTTGTCGACGACGACCGCATCCCCTCCGAGCCCGCCTGCTGCCCACCTGCTGCTCCCGCTGCTCCTACCCCCACGCTCCCCCCCACTTCGCCCGCGATGGGCATCCCCGTCGGCTGGAACATTATGCGCAACGAGGCGCGGCAGAAGGACGTGCTGCGCGCCGACATGAGCGGGACCCGGTCGCCCATGCGGCGGCGGGCGCGCGGAGGCAGGCCTGCGAGGAGCGCGCCGGGTGCCTTTGACACGGACGCCCTGCTGCACGCGTCGACGGTGCGCTACAACGGGGCCGTCGAGCAGGCGACTGCTGCGGCGCGCCTCTCGCACACACGCACGCAGCTGCCGGCGCTGACGCCCGGCTTCGCGCCCGCCGGCCCCCGGCTGCACGAGGCGGACGAGGACGAAATGGCCGGCCTGCTCGACGTGCTGCGGCGCCGCAACGAGGCCTACTCGCAACAGCGCATCGACGCGCGGAGGCCGAGGCTGCCGTCGCTCGTCCGGGCGCTGGAGAGCCCGCAGGACGACGCGCCCGACGCTGCATCCACCGCCGTCGCCCCGCTGCCCCTTTCGGCCCTCCGCCGGTCCTGGTCGCCCGTGCCGACGCTCGACGGCCTCGGCGACCGTGACCGCAGCAACAGCGTGTCCTCGACGGCCTCGCACCGGCCCTGGCAGACGTTCCTCGCCACAGTCGTCCCGGACCCCGTCGCGCCCACGGCCGAGTCGTCGTTTGCCTCGGCCGCCGCGAGCGCCAGCTTCACCGCCAGCTCCACCCGCGCCAGCAGCTCCAACTCCAACCCCAACTCGGCCGCCAGCGAGCGCACACACCTCACCATCCCCGCCCGCGCCTGCGAGTCCGATGATGATGTCGACGACGCCGACGACACTGCCTCTGACACCGACGACGGCGCCCATCCGCTGGCCCGCCGCCGCATGCGCCCCAACCACTTTGCCGACGCCCCGCCTACCCCACCGCGGACCATGACCGCCTCCGACCGAGAAGCCCGCCGTTTCGTGCGCAGCGCCGCCCGCAGCCTGCTCTGGCCCTTTCACGACCCGGACGAGCACGACACGGAGTACGACAGCGACAGCAATCCCCACGACAGCAATCCCCACGACAGCACCCACGACAGCAATCACCACTCCACCTCGCACTCCACCTCGCACTCCACCTTCCCACCCCCCCTCCCCGACCAAGAGCTCCGCGACGCCCGCAACCTCCTCCAGCGCCTGACCTCGCGCCGCGACATCACCGACGACTTCTGGGCCAGCGTCGGCCTGACGCGCTCGTTTGCCGACGGCGTCGAGCGCCTCGACCGCACGCGCTTCTAGGCATACTCATGGGCGTCACAAGTCACTACAACACGCGGTCATAAAATATGTCGTCGTAAAATATGTCGTCACAAACACTCAACACGCGCTCACAACCCACCACCGAGCGGTCGCAGGCCGTCCCCTCCCTCCCCCCCTCTCTTCATCATTCCTTTCCTTCTAAAACCAGTCTTTCTGTATTGAGCGTTTGGGCGGCGTTGGCGGGTTGGGTCGTATAACTATACTAGGTCTGGGCGTTTCTTCTTTTTTTTTGGGTGGACGGCGTAAATGGGGTGGATGTGCGATGAGATGAGATGACGCATGTGCTATGATGGGCAGGGTGTGTAGTGTAGTGTAGGCTGGTGTGGAATGGAATGGACGAGTGATGGATGATGGATGTGTGCTGTGATACATTTGCTGATGTGTGACTGCCTATTCTGACTATGTGGTGATGAATGTGAGTATCAAAACAGATGCTTTCATCTATACTAAACCAAACCTACCCAACAAACCCTTTGAAAACAAAACGTGTCTCTGTCGTGCATGCTGCTATCTACTACCCTCCCATCCCATCCCATCCCATCCCATCCCATCACATCCCATCACACCCCTCCCTCCTTCCACTCACCTACCCAAACCCACTCATCTACCCAAACCCATCATAAAAAACCAAAAAAAGCATCTCCGGCGGGGCTCGAACCCGCAGCCTTTGGATCACCAGAACCAGAATGTAGTAGAAGTCCAACGCGCTACCATTGCGCCACGGAGACCAGAGGATTGTACGGACTTCTGGTGTTTTTCCAGGATTAGATGATTTATATTCTGTGTTTTATTGGGGGTTAAGAGGGGTTGGTGGAGGGTGGGGCGGGAGAGGGTGGGTGAGGGGTGGGGGTGGGAATTGGGAATTGGACATAACAAATCAGAAATCAGAAATTAGAAATTAGAGATCAGAAATCACGAATCAGAAATCACGAATCAGAAATCACGAATCAGAAATCAGAAATCACAAATCTTAAATCAAAGATCACGAATCAGAGATCAAGAATCATAAATTAGAATCACAAATTAGAGATTAAGAATCACAAATCAAACCAGGGTGTTGGCTTCTCTATGAAATATAAAAAACCACCTAGCCCAGCCCGTTGGCCACACCACGAATGTGAATCCCACTCGCGCCCGCGCCGCGGATGTTGATGCCCTCGGTCTCGCGCGAGATGCGGTCCGCCAGCCCGCGCCGCGGCGCCTCGTCAAACTCCGTGTCGCGCGGTATGCTGTCGTCGCCCTTGAGGCGCCCGTACCCGTCGTCGCCGTTGCGCGTGACGCGGCTGGCGAGCGACCGCGGCCGCGCCTCGTCGTCGTCGCGCGTCATCCGGCTGGCCAGCGAGTTGACCGGCTTGCCGTCCTTGGTCATGCGCGAGAGCAGCGATCCGCCGGACCCGGCGTCCGACCGGCGGTGGTTGCCCATGGGCGATGTGTCGACCACGAACGCGTCCTTTTGCCAGCGCCCTGCTTCCGACTTGGCGCCTCGCTCGCCGTAGTTGGCGCGGTCGTGCGTCCAGCGGTCTGCGCTCGGCTCGCGGCGCCGCCGCTGGTCGTTGCGGCTGCGGCTCCGGCTGCGGTAGCGGGTGCGCACGTTGCTGGTGTCTTCTGCGAAGCCGAACCGGCCGTCGCCCTCGTCGTTGGACGCTGGCGACGCACTGCGGCCACGGAGGCGACCGTGCCGCGACTCGTTGGTCCTGGGGACGTTAGCGTGGTCAATTCATCGTCGTCAGACGTCTCACCCCTCTCCGCCCGGCCGGTACGAGTCGACGTCGGCGTTGAGCCTGCCCGCGTCCCTCGGTCTCCTGTCGCGCCCGTCGCGGCGGTCGCGGCCATTGCGGTCGTTGCGGGGGTAGTTGTTCCTGCGCCTTTCGACTCCAGAGTCTTCGCCCATTGACTCGTCTCCACTGCGACTGCTCAGTCAGTACGGAGATAACAGCCCGGGCAAGTCCTTACCTTCGCCTCCTGCGATTCCTCGAACCCTGGTCCTCGTCGCCGTAGTCGAGGAGGTCCCTCTTCGGCGGCTGGCGGCGTCGCGGCTCCCTCTGCGTGTTCCCTCGGACGTCGGGGTTGCGCTGGTAGTAGTTGCTGCGGTTGGCCGCGCCCTTTGGCTTCTGGTCCCCGGCGTTGCTTTCGCGTACCACCAACGCGCTGTCTGGCTTCTTCGAGTACGGCTTCGCCGGCCGCGCGGTTTGCGCAGCGATTGTGTTTGGATTCGTGTCTGGGTGTGTGAGGGCGACCAGCGCAAGGGCTGCATCTTCGGCGCTGTAAAACTCGAGGTTCACCGATGCATCATTCACCCAGCGGAGCTGCTTGACGCGCGGCTCGGTGCCGAGCACTTCCACGGCGTAGTAGAGAGGGTCGTTGGGGTCGAAGTCGCTCACGCCCTGCAGGCTCAGGAACTCGGGCCAGGGCTTCTGCGGCTGCAAGTCTTCAAAGTAGGCCGCCGGCACCGAGTCGCTTTGTGTGGTGGGTTCCGCCTGCGCGCATGTCAGTACAGCACCGCGTCGAGGGCGGGCGCAACCTACTTGTTGCTGTGGCTGGGCGCTGGTCTGCACGCCTGCGCCGACGTCGATGTCAATGTCGTACGCGACATCGCCCATTTCAACATCCATGTTGGCGGTGAATGTGTGCAGTGCTGGTGTACGAGTGAGGTGTGGGGTGAGGGAGCTCAGCCAAGGTCCGCCACCGATTGATGGTGCAGCCGACCCTGGATTCAGTAGCGCCGTCACGTAAGCTTAAGCTTGAGGCATGAGGTCAAACGGCACAGAACCACATCCAACGTTTGTTTCATTTTACACACCGCCTCAGAGCTGCAGTGCTGCCTGATCAAGCATTCTCCTCCAGGGTGAGAGTGCCCGTCTTTGTAATTAGGTACTCGTTGACAGCCACGTCTTTGCCTGACTCCTTTCCATACCCACTCTGCTTGATACCTCCAAACGGAGACTCTGCAGCCGACGAGTTGCCTGTTTCTGTTAGCAGGATACTGCAGCATCTTTACATCTATAACGTACCAGTGTTCAGTCCGATCATGCCAGCCTCAAGGCTCTCGAACAATCTCCACATCCGGTCCACGTTCTTGGTGAACAGGTAGGATGCAAGGCCCATGGAAGTATCGTTTGCCTTCTTGACCGCCTCTTCCTCCGTCTCAAACTTGATAAAGGTGCAGATGGGCGAGAACACCTCCTCGTTAGCAATGTCCATATCTGGGGTGACGCCGGTGATAACAGTCGGCTCGAAGAAGTACCCGCCATTCTTCTCGATCTTGTTACCGCCTTTGTGGATCTTTGCGCCTTTCTTCTTCGCATCCTCGACGAGCTCCAGCGCCTTTTGAGCACCGCGGGGTGTCGTTACCGGGCCCATGGTGGTCTTCTCGTCTGAGCCGTGGCCAACCACGATCTTGTCTGTCTCGGCATTCCATCGCTCAAGAAACTTGTCGAAAATGCCGGACTGAACGTAGATGCGATTCGCGGTAATGCAGGCTTGGCCCGCGTGGCGGTACTTCAACGCAAAGATTTGGGATATTGCTTGCTCAATGTTGGCATCGTCGAAGATCAGGACCGGACAGTTTCCACCCAGCTCGAGCGTCACCTTCTTCAGATTGTCCGCGCAGATCTTGGCAACCAGCTTTCCCACCCGTGTCGATCCAGTAAATGTGACCTTGGCGATGAGCGGATGGCGACAGAGCGCTTCACTGAGCTCAGGCGTCTTGTCGAGATCTGTAGTCAGCACGTTCAGCGCTCCCTTGGGAAAGCCGGCCTGAACCGCGAGGTGAGCCAGGGCTAGGACCGTGATGGGTGTCTCTGGGCTAGGCTTGACTATCATTGTGCATCCCGCAGCCAGCGCTGCACCTGCCTTGCGCAGAATCATAGCGATGGGGAAGTTCCATGGGACGAGAGCTGCAGCAACACCCGCCGGCTGCTTGATGGTGAAGATGCGACGGTTCGGCAGTGCAGGGGTAAAAACGCTGCCCTGAATGCGCTCTGCCTCTCCAGCAAACCACCAGGTGAAGCCAGTTGAGTAGTCAATCTCGCCGTACGCCTCGGAGCGAGGCTTTCCAGTCTCGTACACGAGGATCGTTGCAATGTCCTCCCTGTTCTCACGGATCAATTGGTCCCACTTGAACAGGAACTGCGCTCTTTGGTGAGGGCTGATCTTCTTGTACTCGAGGAACGCATCGTGCGAGCTCTTGACGGCAGCATCGACGTCGGATGCGTCGTTCGTGGGGCATTCAATCCATGCCTTTCCGGTCCCGGGGTCTGTAGGTTGTCAGCCAGGATACAGCAGAGCTGCTGATGCGACTGACCAACGACTTGAAATGTCTTCCCAGACTTAGCATTCACCCATTCGCCGCCAACGTACGACTGGTTGTGCAGAAGGTCGGGGTTTTTGAGCTGCCAAGTCAGATCCTAGCCCTGTGAGATGGTACTTGTGCTCACCTTGAAAGGAAGCTCGTATTTCTGTGCTGAACCCATCTTTACAATGAACAACAGTCGACTTGCGTAAAAGTTCGAAAGACAATCGGAACGCGCCCTTATGAGGCTTCAAGGATCAATGACACCCCCACCCCCACCTGCGTTCCTTATAGCCGACACAGCAGGATGACCAATCAGCGTGCGTTCTGGCCGACCACCACCGCTCAGTGACCCACGGCAGCGCACCTCCTGTTACCCCTCATCGTGCTTCTTCTCCGCGATCCGGCTTTGGCTCGGCAGTACCATGATTGGTAAACTGCTGGGTATCAATGGCTTGTCGAGGACACACGGCGGAGAGAAGCCCGCTGCGGCTTGAGGTGCTCGGTTCCTTGATCGTCGCTCCTGTGTAATCCAGTTCTCACAACACCGCACTACACGCCATAGCTGCTGTCTACTTTCCCACCATACCTAGATACACTACATCAAACACAACACCACCCGCAAATCCACAATGGGCAGACTCGACGGCAAAGTCGCAATCGTAACCGGTACCACCCCTCCCGCACCATCTCCACACCCACTAACTCCCCCAGGCGCCGGCTCAGGCTTCGGCGCAGGCATAGCCCTCCGCTACGCCGCCGAAGGCTGCAAAGTGCTCGTGTGCGACATCAACGAAAAGGGCGGCCAGGCAACCGCCGCGCAGGACACGCAGAACCTCGCCTTCCACAAGATGGACGTCACGAAGCGCGCCGACTGGGAGGCCACCATGGCCGCCGTCCAGGACAAGTTCGGCCGCTGCGATATCCTGGTCAACAACGCGGGCTGGTCGTACGTCAACAAGCCCACCGTCGATGTCACCGACGAAGAGTTCGAGAGGGTCTTCGATGTCAATGTCAAGGGTGTGTATCTGGGGTGCCAGGCGTGGGTGGGACAGGCACTGGACCGGAAGGAAGGCGGCGTGATTGTGAACATTGCGAGTGTGGGCGCGACGCGGCCGAGGCCCGGGCTGGTGTGGTATAATGCGTCCAAGGGCGCGGTGTGGAATGTGAGTTTCTTGTGCGAACAACGCACGAGGTGGAGGTGTGCTAATAGTACTAGGCGACCAAGGGCCTGGCTGCTGAGTACGGCGCTCATCAGATCCGTGTCAACTCCATCTGCCCGCTTGTGACCGCCACGGGGCTCTTCTCCGCGTTCACGGGCATGCCGGACACGCCTGAGAACCGGACCAAGTTCATTGGGAACGTGCCCATGGGGAGAATTGGAGAGGTGGAGGATGTGGTCAATGCGTGTGTGTTCATGGCGAGTGATGAGGCCAAGTTTATCACCGGAGTGAACCTGGAAGTTGACGGCGGGCGGTGCATATGAAGCATTGAACTCATGAGCGTATTCTGAGTAGACCAAACTGGGCATTGTCTGCGATAGCTTCGCAAACATGTCACTCTTAGGATCAGTGCCACTTCCACCACCTTCACCCATCCATCTCCCCATCCTCATCCTCATCCATCAACTCCTCCATCTCCCTGCGCCTCGCCTCCTCCACCTCACCGCCCCCACCATCCCCCCCACACCCCCTCACCGCGCCCTCCCGCTCCCCAGCACTCATCCCAATCCCGCTCTGCACGCACGCCGCCCACCCCTCCCACACGGCGCCCCTCGCCCACCTTACCATCGGCCCGCGACTAACCCGCCACCGCTTCGTAAGCAGCTCCTCCCTGGCCCCGGGCTCGCGCACCATGATCCCACACGCAGCCTCCAGCTTCTTGTACGCGGCGGCATGGCACGGCGCGGCGTTGCTCCGCGGGTACGCTTCCAGTACGCTCCAGCGGCCAGAGCGCACTTTGCGCAGCGTGTTGGGCCACACGCTGGCGGGGAGGAGGAGCGCTTTGGTTAGCTCGAGGGTGCCGGTTTGGCGGTTTTCGTGCCCGAGGAGGAGCGCGTCGGTTGCCGTTTGGGGGGGTGGCTGGCTGGGCGAGGAGATGCTGCCTGGGATCAGGATGGAGGGCAGGTAGATTTGGATTGGGGTGCTGGTGTGCGGGGAGGGGGTGAGGAAGGGAGATGTGGTGAGGAAGGGGGATGTGGTGAGGAGAGGGGCGAGGGTTGTGAAGGGTGTGGGTGTTGGGGAGAGGGAGAGGGGGGTCGGTGCGTTGCGGGTGATGCCTGGGCGAGGGGGTGGGAGCATGGAGTTTGAGGGTGGGAGTGAGGGAGTGGACGTGGTTTGGTGGACGTTGTGTAGTGAAAGAGAACAGTGTGGTTGCGGTTGAGGGAGCGATGGGAGTACTGGCAGTGGCGGTGGCGGTAGAAGGGCATTCCTGGGTGGCATTGTTTGGTGCCATGAAGGCAATTGTGGTCGAAACTCCGACGATGCCAGCTGCGTATTTGGCAGAATCGACTGAGTGACTGATTGAGTGACCGGTTGGGTCGTCGATGGCAAAGCAATAGATGCACTCATCGACCCCGACGCCTCTTGCTGGCGCCGCAGGTACATAAAGTGCTCGACGCTGAATCCCGGACTCGCTTGCTGAGTACTGGGCAACGTACCACCAGCGCCCGTGGGCGAAAGCGCATATACAGGGACGATACGACTCCCCTCAGCTGTAGCATGTTGCTGTATACTAATGGGCGATGGAATTGAACGACCAGGTAAAATACTGGACGCGTGAGACGATGAGGCAGACATCGTGCTGCCAACCCTAGTGTGCAGTGCTGCGGATGTGGATGGGCTCGGGATGGAGTGCATAGATGGGCTGAAAGTCTGAGGCGGTCCGTGTCGAGTTGTATTCCCTCCTACCACATCGCTGCTGGTGGCTTGGCCTGGGTCTTGACGTAGAGATGGCATTGGCGTAGTAACTGCTGCGCGTGGCTCTGAGTTCGAGTCCATTTGGTAGAAGCTTGGAGCTCGATTGGATCCTGCGCCGTGTGAGACATTGCCCTGCTGTCCTGTTGAAGCACGGTAAGCTGTGGTGAGAGGTGGAAGCGTGGAAGGTCCAGAGGGAGGCTTGCCCAGAGACGTCTCTGACCCAACTGAACTTCCTGTGCCAAGCCGCATTGGCAGTGGATGAGCGTATGGCATTGACACTAGTCGTCCTCGTTCAGATGATTCTGAGCCGGGCTGGTAGCTGTCAGTCGAGCGAACTGCTTCCGCCGTCTCTGAAGCTCTGTCCTGTAGAGTGGAACCTGGGGTCTGAGAACTCTCTTGAAGTCTCCTCATTGCTGTTTGCCGCGCTTCTGGAGTCAAGAGTGGCAGCAGCCGCTGTGCCTGTTCACTGTTGAGGTTTTGCATGTACGTCGCGATGTTGGGCGGCGTATAATCGGCGAGTGAGCCAAGAGCAGGCATTTCCTGATTGTGTGCAGCCGATGCCGCGCTGTTCGACAGTGTGGCTAATTGCGATTGCAGAGGCATCGGTAGCGATGGACGCGGTAGGTTGGAAGAGAATATTGGTACAGCGGTTGGACCCGTGCCCCCATGATCTCCTCTGCCATCGCTGCTGAAGGAGGAGGAGGAGTCCGTGTCTGTGTCTTCATTCTCCTGGTCTTCTTCTTCGTCCTCATGCTGACCGCCTTCTGTCTTCAGAGACTCATCCACTCCAGCCATCAAGTGGGAATCTCGATCCCTGCCCATGTACCACCCTGCTTCCGCTAAGAATTCCTTGAGCGACTTCAGTGGAGCTACTCCCCTAGCATTCTCAAAGATCTTGCTCTTCATCCTGCCCACCAGCGGCTTAGGTACGATATTGATCTTCTCGCCCTTCTTTTCGCTTGCCTCTTTAATTTTCTGCATCATAACAGCAGCCATGTCTGGACGCTTCACATATGAAGGCGTGGGTGGAATCAGTGGCATGCCAGTAGCGCCGTCAGGGACAGCGTGACTAGCAGCAATTTGGGCTTCAGCTGCAAGCTTGTTGCTGATGGCGATCTCGCGCTGCTTAATTTGCTTCTCCTTGATCTCGAACTGGGCTTGTGCGTACTTTGCGTCCTTCTGGTAGTTCCGGAGACCATTCCCATCGCCGGTTTCGGGTGTTTCTTTCGGATGTGTAGTCTGCAACTTCTGGTAGTTGTTGATCTGGCGCATAGAGACGCCAGCCTCGAGGAGGAGGTAAAGCGCGCGCTGACGAGACTTAAAACATGCGGCATAGTACTTTGCGCGCTTACGGTGGTCGCGCGGGATGTTGATGAGTGGTGGCAGCGGCTGTTCTAGCTTGGGAGGCTGGATGCCGAATTTGACTTCTCGATACTGCAGTCGCTCGCTTTCCTCAGTGTAGAATGTGTGAAGTTCAAGGGCTGCTAGGTCTGGCTTCGGTCTTGCGTGCATCTTCTTTGTTGGGGAGCTCTGTCGCAGCTCGGCAGCCTTGCTTTGGCTTGCAGAGCGCGCTCTTCTCTCTTGCTGTCCACCAGGCTGCCCCTCTTCTTCCGTCTCCGCATCACTCCCCTTCCCTTCACCTGGTGGTAGCACGAGAGGGTGATACTCGAAATCCCACAGACTGGGGATCTCCCATCGTAGCGCTGCCTTGAGCGCCTTACCATCACCCTCATAGTAATCGACCCAACGATACAGGAACTCGATGAAGTTAGGTACGAGCGCGCTCGCAACCTGCACAATATCAATCAAGATGCGCAACATGTCCTCCTCCAGCATCAGCGCTCCGTCCAGAGTGCGTCGCTCAAAGATAGTAAGAGCAGGAGCTTGGCGAGGTGTTTGTGGCGGGTTTGAGAGAGCGTGTCCTTGTTGGGCATCGAGTCGAACCTTCTTGGGCGACGAATGTTGCTGTGCAGGTGGGCTTTCATCGACCTCCCACTGCAAAAACCAAGTCCAGAGCTCTTTGCCGGTCTCGTGCGCTCGTCTCATGGTGAAGTCCTGGATCAGACCCAGGAAGATTTCGTGATTTGTGTCCATGCGGTATACCAACACGTTATGATTGTACTCCTCGTAGGGTACAAGTGTCGGCAGCGGTTCAACATTGCCAACGACGTCTTGCAGCTCGAGGTAACGGTCGTCGAAAAGATCGAGCACTTTGCCGAATGATGCCATGACGGCGTGCGAAATCGCGAGTTGTTGAGAGACTTTAAACGAGAAGTAGGTGAGCTGAGTTGGGACGTTGAAGAGCTGAGTAGGTGAAGACAGAGTGGGGCGCTTCCAGGGTTGGTAAATATCATGTAAACAAACGGTGAAGGTGTCGAGGTGAAGACAACCTTGGAAGAAGCGCGATGCGAAAGGATGCACTTCAACGTGACATAAGAAACTTCAGCTCAAGCAGGCTCAGCTACATATACCGGAAATATGCACAGGTGTTCTGCAGGACTTTACCTACTCTACAAACCTTCGCATTATTGCGTAATCCCAAAGTTGTCGCTGCAAGAAGGGTATCATCTCTCCCGCCCCCTCCATCCACCTCGTTTCCTCTCCTCCTCATCTCCACTTATTTCCCACTCTCCCTGATCTTCTGTGCAATCCCGCTCAGCCTGTCCTCAGCGCTCTCTCTAACCTTTCTCCAGTCCGTGTTGTACACCTTCTGCACGGACTCTTCTAGCACTCTGTTCCATCTGTCCTTGGCCATCTCGGCCAGCCCAACGGGTACTTCGCGCGCTCTGGGTTCAGCCTCAGGCTGCTTGGGCTCGTAGAAGTTCGTGAGGACGTTGCGCTGCTGGCGCAGAAGGGCGGCTTGTGTTGCGCGGTTTTGCGCGTGCAAGGAGATGGACAGGTAGAGAATCGCTGAGGTGAGGGTGAAGCCTCCGAGCTGGAATGTAGTCAGTGTTGTACGCAAGAAAGGATCGTTTAGTAACGTACGAAGCCGGTTGTCATGCCCATGATGAGCTGATAAGGATGTTGAGAAAGAAGCTTCTCGTGTGGATGAGAGGTTTGGGAGGGTCCAATGGCGAGCAAAATGTAATCGCAAAGCCTCTTCTAGCAGTCCGACGAGGCGAAAATCAGAGGATATCGTAGGTTAAAGGCGCAAAATGCGATCAAGAAATGCTCGCTGAAGCTGTTGACATGTGAGGTCAGCGTTTCGATCGCGCGATTAGCCGCCTCATCCTTGCCACTTGCCGCAATTGGCAGGTTTGGGGTGACCGTCGATTACTGTTGTTAACCCTAACACCGAAGTTCCGATCCCCATCTGTCCTACGAAGTACACTACACCACATATGTTGTTTGTCATAATGCAGCAGAGGTTCTACGGAACAGAGGAGAACACCGAGACTAGTGGAACCATGGCAGTTATGAGTCTTGGTTGTTTACTCCTACACGAGTGCTTATAGACCGATTGAATACTACACAGTGCCATCAGGATGGACTCATCAAGTCAGCGATTGTACAGACCAAGGAGAGTATCAAAATCTCATTCGATCACTTGGTTTCCAAATGAACAATGTAGTATTAGCAGTCTGCATCGACCAAACAACAGCAGAGAGGCGAATCATTGGGCAGGTCATCGAGGGCAAAGCTGATTGCCTGATAATTGCAAGCCCCATATGCTCTATCTCTACGGCTCTGAGGAGCTTGTCTTGTGTTTTGATGTTCTTAGGTGTATTTTTGCTTGTGTTTTCACCGCGGCCGGGTGTGTGCAATTAGTGCGTGTTTTCGAAATGAACGTCAGAATAGAAGTAGAAAGATGGGTTTGAGCGAGGTATGCATCGTATTGTTGAATGTGGTATGTGTAATTTGGCTGGCAGGGAACATGAAGCAGCAAGGAAATAGATTGCGGTGTAACCCATGAACTGTTATGGTGGCCGCAAAGTACCAGTCGTTTGCTCCTTTCAGTAACCAGTTTTCCTTGACATGAACTCGTGCCTGTAGGTGTTCCTCCTCTGACTCATACATATCCTATTGGAACCCGGAATTTGGCTGGGTGAGGTGAGCTCCAGACTCACTGTGCATATAAAATCCCCTCGGCTATAAAGTCCACTACTCAATCATTCACTAATGCCTCATCGTCTGTTAATTGCGTGGCCCCGCCTTGCACAAGCTTTCCGATCAGCTGAATCCTTATGCTCGTGATAGTCGCAAATCCTGAGCTTTTGGGTCCAATCCAAATCTCCCAAAGCGAGGAGCGTGTAACGTTGCATAACCTGTGTCAAGAATAGCCAGGGAAATTTGGCAGCCTCAAGACCATCCCACACGCAGTACTCGGCATAGTAGCAGTGTGCATCGACCAGAAAGCGACAGAGTCGAGAATCATGTGGAAGCTCTTCAAAGGCCATATTGACATGGTAACTTCCCGGAAGGACAACGCCTTTGACGGCTATGTGATCAAGGAGCTCATCCATGCACATGCGCTTGAGGTCCGATATGTCGTACTTCTCACAAATAACGTAGAGTTCGATCAGATTCTCCGTCTTCAACTGACCTTTATCGTCGTCCCTGTTCCAATGTCGAAGGAGCTCGTCCGGGGCATTGGTTTTGTTCGGGAATGCCTTGTGGTGCAACCAATGCACGAAGAATTCGAAGATTTGCGGGTTCTCGCACTCCAGAGTAACAGTCTTGCTGTCTGCTTCTTTGAAGTTGCCGGTGAGCGCGGCGCGAAAGAAGGGTGAGTAGTAGGTCAAAAGTTCCAGGTGGACAACGAATGGAACACTTTTTTTACCCACGAGCACAGTTGCAAACTTGGCGTCTTGGGCACTACATTGGATCAGTATCATCCTGAGGATGTTGTTAAGACACAGGGTGACTTACGAGATGCGTGGCGGAGCGCGCACTGCGGTATTGTGCGGGCTCATGATTGCTGCGTGGCTGAGGTGAGCTCGATGTGAACGCACGAGTATGTGTTTGGATGAGTTTGGCTGCAGTATCAGATGTGTGTACTCCAATCCTGGCTTTAAGCGAGGGAACTCGAGAGTCAGCCACGATTGACAATATTGCTCCCAGGTGAAGGTGAGTGTGAGAGGCCGCAATGAGGGCACCTAGTCTTGGATGATGATGATGCGCGACGCAGCTGTAGGTGTTGCGTCTGGTATGTGAACATTGGTATAGTACAGATATAAGACATCGAATCTATGCGTTCACCTCTTTCCCAAGGCTGCGCTCTGCAACCACGAAATCATCCTCTGGCTCCACAACCTCTACCTCCTTTTTGACCTGCTTCTTGGGCAGAGGGTTGGGGAACTTCCAGTCCTCGACCTCCTCTGGGTAGTGCATATCCCTCCTCATGCTCTCTTCTGGATAGACCCTCCTAGGCGCAGGCAGCACTCGGTCGTCGATGCCGTTCTCCTGCTCGATGCGCATCTGCTGGACCATCTCTTGCAGCTGGCTCATGCCGTTCTCACGGAACTGTGTGACTCTCTTGACGTTCTTTGCTGTCATATCGTTGAGTTGTTTGGTGGGGGGCAGGCGCGCCAACGTCTTCGCTGTCATGGCGAAGCGCATGTCTTTGGGTCCATCGACAAGTTCGAGGATGGCGGATTCGGCCTGATCCTCCTTCATGGGTTCGATGCGGAGGACTCGCGTGTAGCCTCCAGGTCGGCCGGCATAGCGCTCTCTTATGGGACCAAACAGCTTAGGGACCATATCGTTCGGTTCCTGCAATGATCAATGTGCATTCGGTGAAGGGTGCGGGACAGTCCTACGTAGAAGATCTGGTGCGCTCTCCGCCGCGACGCCTCTGTGTTCTTCTTGCCCAATGTGACCAGCTTCTCTGCTAACCGCTGTGCCTCCTTCGCCTTGTGCCATGTTGTTGCTATCGACTCGTGCTTGAACAACGATGTGACGAGGTTGCGCAGGAGGGCCTGTCGATGCGCCGACGACCGGCTGAGGGCGCGGTATTTCATATGTCCGCCCGCCATTGTGAGAGATATTCGGCGGTGTAAAAGTCCAAGGACGAAGCGAAAGGGATGCGATGCGGCTCACGACACACCGTGAAGGTCTGCGATGGTTGATGCTGAAGCCAGAAAAGTTCGGGACATCGGCGCCAGATTGGCCGCTCGATCTGATAAGACAAGACCGCGACCCATGCAAGCACTTAGCTCGATCCAACACGCTAGTTACAAATCTGCGGCAGGCACGACGCGTGAACGTGCCATAGACGCGTTGCCGTGCCAAAACACTTAAAACGCCTTCCAACCCCACCGCACTGTTCCCTCTCCTCACACACCCTCCCCCCTCTCCATACCCATATACCCCATAATATCTTCGCGTCTTCACCATGTTTGTCTTCAAGCGAGGTATGTACAAGCCGTTCTTCCCGTCTCGATTGCTCTTCGACACCCTTGCACCCTGCTGCATACCGTTCGTGGCTGACAGTTGTGTACCAGATGGACGCAAAGAACGCGTGCAGTTCGACAAGATCACAGCTCGCGTGTCGAGGTTGTGTTACGGGCTTGATCCTGACCATGTCGACCCTGCAGCTATCACAATGAAGGTCATCTCTGGCGTGTACCAGGGCGTCACCACAATCCAACTCGATGACTTGGTACGTCACCGTGAACGCGTATGTACCAACTCGACACTGACACACCACAGGCTGCCGAGACAGCGGCATACATGACCACCACACATCCCGACTATGCCATCCTTGCCGCTCGTATCGCCGTCTCCAACCTCCACAAGCAGACGAAGAAGCAGTTCTCTGCCGTCGTCAACGACCTATACACATATGTCAACCCCAAGAACGGCAAGAGCCAGCCCATGATCTCAGACCGAGTCTATAAGATCATCCAAGATCATGCCGATGAGCTCAACAGCGCCATCGTCTACGACCGCGACTTCAACTACCAGTTCTTCGGGTTCAAGACATTGGAGCGTTCGTACCTTCTCCGTATCAACGGAAAGGTTGCCGAGCGCCCACAGCACATGCTCATGCGTGTCGCTGTTGGTATTCACATGGAGGACATCGAGAAGGCCATCGAGACGTACGATTACATGTCGCAGAAGTACTTTACACATGCTTCGCCCACACTCTTCAATGCCGGCACACCATCCCCCAGATGTCGTCTTGCTTCCTCATCGACATGAAGGAGGACAGCATTGACGGTATCTACGACACACTGAAGACCTGCGCGTTGATCTCCAAGACTGCTGGCGGTATTGGTCTCAATGTGCACCGCATTCGTGCCACTGGCTCCTATATCGGAGGAACCAACGGAACATCGAATGGTCTCATTCCTATGCTCCGTGTCTACAACAACACTGCCCGCTACGTCGACCAGGGTGGCAACAAGCGTCCCGGTGCATTTGCCATCTACCTTGAGCCCTGGCACGCCGACGTCTTCGGGTTCCTTGACCTGAGGAAGAACCACGGCAAGGAGGAGGTTCGTGCCCGCGACCTGTTTTATGCTCTGTGGATCCCCGATCTCTTCATGCAGCGTGTCCAAGAGAACGGCGAGTGGACACTCATGTGCCCCAACGAGTGCCCAGGCCTTGCTGACGTCTACGGTGACGAATTTGTTGCCCTCTACGAGAAGTATGAAAAGGAAGGTCGTGGTCGCGAGACTGTTCGTGCCCAGAAACTCTGGTATGCCATTCTCGAGGCTCAGACCGAGACCGGCAACCCCTTCATGCTTTACAAGGATGCTGCCAACAGGAAGAGCAACCAGAAGAACCTCGGTACTGTTCGCAGCTCCAACCTTTGCACTGAGATCATCGAGTACACTGCACCTGATGAGGTTGCTGTTTGCAACTTGGCTTCCGTTGCTCTGCCCTCATTTGTTGACTACAAGCGTGGCGAGTTCGACTTTAAGAAGCTCCACGAGGTCGTTCAGGTCTGCACCCGCAACCTCAACAAGATCATTGAAGTCAACCACTACCCCGTTGAGGAGGCCCGCCGCAGTAACTTCCGTCATAGGCCTATTGGTCTTGGTGTGCAGGGTCTTGCTGATGCCTTCCTTGCCCTTCGCTTGCCCTTCGAGTCTCCTGAGGCCAAGAAGCTCAACATCCAGATCTTCGAGACCATCTACCACGCTGCCTTGACCTCGTCTTGCGACATTGCTAAGGAGCTTGGCCCTTACACCACGTACGAGGGTTCGCCTATTTCTCAAGGCCAGCTTCAGTATGACATGTGGAACGTAACCCCCACCGATCTCTGGGACTGGGCTTCGCTGAAGGAGAAGATTGCGCAGCACGGTGTCCGCAACTCTCTGCTTGTCGCACCTATGCCTACTGCATCCACCTCCCAGATTCTTGGCAACAACGAGTGCTTCGAACCCTACACATCGAACATTTACTCCCGTCGTGTGCTCGCTGGTGAGTTCCAGGTTGTCAACCCTTGGTTGCTGAAGGACCTTGTCGATATGGGTCTTTGGACCGAGAACATGAAGAACCGCATCATCGCTGAGGGCGGTTCCATCCAGCGAATCCCCAACATCCCTGATGAGATCAAGACCCTATACAAGACTGTGTGGGAGATCTCACAGCGTACCATCATCCAGATGGCCGCTGACCGTGGTGCCTTCATTGACCAGTCTCAGTCCCTGAACATTCACATGAAGGAGCCTACCATGGGCAAGATCACCTCCATGCACTTCGCCGGATGGAAGCTTGGTCTCAAGACCGGCATGTACTACCTCCGAACCATGGCTGCTTCGGCCCCCATCCAGTTCACCGTCGACCAAGAAGCTCTCAAGGTTGCGGACACCAACATCGCACGCGCTCTCCCGTCGAAGAGGCGCCAGCCCGGCTTCCAGCAGGCAGGCGTCGGTTCCCCCAATCCTACCCCGGCTCCCACGCCCATGTACGCCACCAAGACTCCCAACGGTATCTCGGATGCGGTGAACGGTGTACCAACACCGTCAGCCACACCACCTCCTGCTGCTGAGAACAAGCTCCCACCTGTGGAGAATGCTCTGGCCAGCAAACCCTTCAAGGCTGATGTTGAGGAGGGTGATAGCCCCAAGCTTGTCGCTGCCGATGTTGCAAGCAAGCCCGTTGAGGACTCTTTGGCAAAGGACAAGCAGGCTGAAGACGCAGATGCCGACAGCAAGGACCGAGATGGTGACATCTATGCGGACGCTGCTCTTGCCTGCTCGATAGAGAACCCTGAGTCCTGCCTCATGTGCTCTGGCTAGACGGGAAATTGTACGAGGTATAAACAGTATTAGATATAGGTACGGCGGGCGACTGCCCTTGATTTACTGCGGCGTTGTTGGTGTTGGGATCACATTGGGGCACTTGATAACGCGAGAAGGAACGATTCATGAGTTTGGATAGCGATATAGTTGTTTCTGTAGCCTTAATCCGTGTATATCCGTATATATCCGTGTATATCACGTCCTTCAACTCTTTCGACCTACTTTGATTCATCCTGTGTTGTTACTGTTGCCGATGATACCCAGCTTGGCTCATCCTCCTACCCCTCCGATTCGTGCATCGAGATCTGCCGCTGTTGACCCCGCGGTTCTTATCCCGAAACAATCCCGCGACGCCCTGCAGCTGTACACCCACGCGCCTTGCCGAGTACAAGTATATATCTACCACTGCACGACCCGCTGTTCCCTCTTCTAGCTGCAATTGCACCTCGTAAGTAGCATACAAAAGCCTCCCACCTCCCATCTACTAGCACGATACCCCAAAACAACCATAGGCTAACAACCTTGGCCCAAACAGCTCTCTGACCAAGCTCCCAATAGCTATATGATCGCCTCCGGCTTCCGCCCTATCCTCCGCACCGCACCGAGACTCGCATTCGCTCGATCGAGTACAAGCAGAACTATGGCGTCAGGCAGTGCTCCGCTGCAGGAATGGCTCGTCATTGTGCCGGACCATGAGGGTGCGCTGCAGAAGCGCATTGCGATCCGCCAGGACCATTTGGGCGGGTTGAAGAAGGATGATGAGAGTTTTTGGCTCTGGGGCGGTACGTTTGCTTCTTTTGTTTACTGTTTTGAGGATGTGCTGGGGTGGTCCGAGGTGCTTGCATGTTTGTGTGGTTTTGTGGGGTTTGTCTAAGGTGCACTCGGCTGTGGAGTCTGTCTGGGGCTGCTGGGGAGGCAGAACACTGTAGGGGGGAACGCTAGATGCTGATGTTGCGCAGGTGCTATGCTTGAAGAGCCGATCAAGGAGGGCGACGCCGGGCCACCAAAGATGAAGGGCAGTGCTATGCTGATTGGTGCGAAGACGAGGGAGGAGGTCGAGGATAGGCTCAAGAAGGATGTGTACGTTGAGGGCGGTGTGTGGGATCTAAGCAAGGTGCAGATTATTCCTTTCAAGAGTGCGTTGAGGAAGGCTTTGTGAAGATTGTAGTCGCCTGGGTGCTTGCTCCAAGGCATACCAAACAACACAGCTATGCATGATCAACTTTGCACACTACATATGCTGGAGTATGCTAAGTGTCGTGATGTGTGCGTGCTGTGACTTGCTGCAAGCTGGTGTGAAGTCTACTGGTTTGTACATTGTGCGGTTCCGCTCGTTCTGTCTGTGTGCTCGGTGAGTGCCAAGCTGCTATTCTGAAGCACATTCGGAGAGTGTATAATTCTTCACGTCATCACGCGTTAGTAAAAACGCCTTCCTGAAAGTCCACCACTATCGTCTTCTCTACCACTGCAGCAGCAGCGTCTTTAAACGCCTGATGCGCTGGGTCTTCCTTCACGTAATAATCTCTCTCCTCTTTCGAGCTGAATCTGAGGATAAAAGCGTGGCTCATGCCATCCTGTTGACACGTGTCAGAAGCTTGTATGCTGCGGATCCAGGGTCTCGGGTACCTGCAGGCCCTCAATGGACGTATCTTTCCCACCAGTAATCGCCAAAATATATGGCCTGCGCGAATCCGGATGCACACACGACTTCTTCAAACCAAAAAACTTTGACGTAATCTGCATGACGTTAGGCCTGTGCGCGATGCGTTCTGGAGCGTTTCATACCTCCTTGCGAGCAAATGCGCTAGCGGTTTCCTTGAATTGGAACAAAACAACATGCGTAGTGTACGGAATCAGTGGAGCATGGCTGCCAAATAGGTACACTGACCATCGCACAATTGAGTTCGAGAAGATGAACAGCCCTGCGACGCAGAGAACAAACGTCAGGGCTCCAAAAGCTTTCCTTGGGATGAGCATCCTGGATAGGGGGGCCCTGTTGTTGCGCAAAGACGTGTGGATAGCGCGGGTCCTTTGTGGGGAGATCGTCGAAAACTGGAGTCGTATGCCTTCCGTCTTCAATTCGACATTCAACGCTCAGCACAAGAGTGCGACAAAGACGATGTTGATAATTTCCCGCCCCTTCGTTGTCCTCGAGCCATCTCCAGTGGTTCACGTGAGGGGGTGTGAGCGCTAATCCTCAAGTGCTACATAACCGGCGTAGCTGGCCATAGCTCCTAAATCCTGGCAGCTCTGACGTACCTGAACATCAACTCCATGTTTGCGAGTCGTGCGACGGCTGAAAGACCTCGAACATCATGCAATTTCATCATGCGAAAGGATCGCGAACGCACAGTCCAGATTACTCCATGGTAGTGGGGCTGTTTGCCTCATAGCGACGGCTGAAGCTGGATTTCAGTAGACCATTAGTCCAAACTTGGCGTGACGTCACTGGCATGTCAGTGCGTCAGTGCGTCAGGTGCAAGCCATCGTTGCGTGCCGCAAGTACAAAAGCATACAGTACCGCTTGTCTCTTTTGCCATCATCACCACTCAGATACCCATCACACTACTCTCACCACCTTTTCCACCACCAACAACTTCACATCATACACAATGGCCTCCCTCAGCTGTAAGTACGCTTTTTGTCCACCAGCTATAGCTGCTGGTATATACAGCTCGATCACGCAATCTCTATGTGTTTTGATCACAAATCATGCAATTTATCAATGGCTAACGTTTCTTCCATCAGACCTCCCTCCCGTCAAGCCCTCTGCCATTGCCCTTGGCACGGCCTTCAACCACGCTGTCTCCCTTGCCGTCCTCGGTCCCGTTTTCGGTGACGCCTACCGCCGCGCACAGCAGGCCAACTCCAAGGAGGAGTACTTCCACTCCAAGGAGGCTGCCACCGCCGCCGCCACCTGGGGTAGTTCCATTGTCGGCTCCGCCGTCCAGTCCTACGGTGTTGGTGCTCTCATCAACGCTACCGGCACTCTTACATACAAGGGCGCTGCTTACCTCGGCTCTTTGATCTTCTTCGCTTCCGCTGCTCCTTCCGTACGTTTAAGCCGTACATCATTGATATTCTTTTCTGTACTTACTGATATCTTGTAGATCGTCTCCCAGGTCCTCACCGAGAAGCGTCCTCTCGACACCATTGCCATCGGCGCTGTCGCCCGCGTTCTCGAGACCGTCGGTCTCTCCCTGTTCCTCACCTACTGGGGCACCCGCACCAACCCCTTCGAGTAAATTGCTCGCTAGATGTTGAGTGACTTGTTTTCCGTCTTGGCGGCTTAGATTGAGTTCGTCAATACATGGCGTCGTGGAGAATGAAGCGATATGATATGAGCCTACAGCAGGCCTGCTTCGATTATGATTTGTAACAATATCCCTTAATGAATAGGTTTAATTCTCTAACAAACTTCGTCTGTTGCCATTGGGTGAATGATATGTTACGTGTGATGCTTCTCGCTTGTGGCCGTTTATTTGCAGTCGCTGGCATCCTATGATACTTGTCAGAGCAGTGGCCCTCATACCAAAAGTGATGTCGAATTCTTATGCAAGACCTTCACACAAGCATAATTCTTGTTGACAGGCTTTGCGGGTGTTCTGCTACCCGGAACTGGTGGCTTGACACATGTGACCCGTGTCAAAATGCCGCTCAATTCTCAACTTTGATACACGTCGAACACCAAGCACGTCATAAGAGGATCGTCCTTAGCGCCGAGCATGCCAAGATCAGCCTTCAACATTGCAACCTCGCAACCTCAGACCCTGCGCGGCATCTGAATTCTTCTCTACTTCCAAAACTGGCTCGCCTATGATGATAAAGAGAGGCAAATTGCATTACTTAGGCTTTTCCTTGGTCTTCAGGAGATGCCTCGGCTTGAGGACATGAAGCTGCTCGTAGCCGGAGTTTGTTTATACTACTTCTATTGGTGTTTGTGAGGACGCTAATGATACGGTCTCCTTCCAAATCACCATCTCTTCGTGTAATTTGGCTTCTTTGTGACAGGGCACATAGTATACCTTCTCCCAATACAGCCATGCCGTATACTGTCTTCAAGAGGTGCTATTATTTTCGCTGAAGTTTCACCTTTTCCTATCGTAGTCGAGATACTTCTTTTCTAGCTCGAGTTTTATGTACTTCCAGTAGCTTTAAGCAATCCCGTCACAGTAGTGATCACGTAACCCCTCCTCTTCAACTCAGGTAGCACCCTGCGCAACATAGGTACCGTCCAGCCTCTCCGGTCGTGGCAGATGATGATGCCACCAGGCCGTGCCATACTCAAGATATGCCTGGCGTTCACTTTGGGATAGGGAATCTGCGGATCATGCGGGTAGATGCTTCCCAGCACCATTTGATAGCCCAGCTCTTTAATCTGCGCACGCATCCGCGTGCTGAAGAACCCAGACCCAGGACGGAAATACTTGGGTGGCCGCGGCAGTTCAAGAGCGGCATATGTGCCATTAATCGAGCTCTCGACCTGCCCCATCTCGGCTTCTAGCTGTGTTGGCGAAAGCGAGCGGCTCGGCTCATCGTGCATGGCGTGGTTACCGAGTTCCATTCCACCTTGCACCATTTCTTTAAGGATATCTTCTCGTCCAGCAACCTGACCTCCGATAACAAAGAAAGTCGCCTTCGCATCGTTCTCCTTCAGTACTTCTAGAATCCCCCTCGTGAACTCGGACGGCGCGTCGTCGATGGTCAACGCGATCACCTTCTCAGTCGTGGGCACATGCCACAATACATCCGGCCAGCGGCGTTGGAAATACCGAATCAGAGTGTTTGGCGGCTTGTAGATGCAGTAGAAAGGAAAGATGAATGTAAGGATTGTCGCTATCAGGATGAACATTGCGAACAGACGGGAGCGGCGAGCGCGCCGTTGGAGTTTCGAAGGGAGGCGGAAGAGCCGACACGCGGGGCGGTACATGGAGTGCCGCTTTGTATCGGTGAAGATCGTATGATCATGTTACGGTCGTAGCAAGATACAATGATGTTTCTGACAGCTGTTGTCGTTATCTTGCTTGTGAACAACGTGGTTCAAAGGGGTTAGGGGGCATGACAGGCGAGCACGCCAGCCCACTTTGGTCCCTAGTGTACTTGGCCTTACCTACCTGGGTGCGTCTAACTTGTCGTCAAGAGAGTGAGGTCAACATCATATGCGCCTTAAAGTTAGAATTTTTGGACTAATCTCGTGGGGTTACGCTTACAGATCGCCTGGCCGTAGCAACATACACGATATCGACGTGCGGCGGGTGACCAACGCCTACGGCAGACCGTCAGTGTGCACTTCACTGGGTGACTTCTACTCGATCGTCATGTGAACGCTATGTGCAACTAGTTCAATATTACTGACTGCGCTCAAACTTGAATTTCAACCTCCCCTGACTCTGCATCTCATGCATTTTCTCGTTTCTCACAAAGTAGGCAATTCCATTTGAGTCAAGTCCGTTCCGCCCACCCTGCACCAACGCTCTGTCTTTTCTGGCACTTCAATACTCTCGCATCTACTTGTCAACCGTAAAGTTGAACAGATAGTGTTCTTGCACGAATGCTCTTTGAAAGACAGACTCACTGCTCTTTCAGATCCGTACACGGGCTTGCGGCGATGCTTACCTACAGAATTTCCGGACCACCACATCACCGGATCGATAAGGGTGGGATCTGTAGCATTGCATTGGTCGATGTCCTCCATGAGTGGTTGCAAAAGGATATCAACGGCCGTGACTGGTCCGCGATCGTTGCGAATGTTGATACGCATTAAGTAACGTACTCCACAAGCGAGCCGGTCACTTAATTTTACACCAAAAATTGAGATTTTTGCACCTTAATAACTCCACAACCAGATGATAGAATTGTCTAAAAATCAAAATGCTATGCTTTACCTATGTCAAGATCAGTTGCCCTGGAGATCTAAGCTCTATCCTTAACGTGTGTAGAGTTATTAGAAAGTACGCTAAAATAATCCCTGTAACGTAGTTCACATGCGAGCCGTCCAACCTAAGCGAGCCGTCCAAACTCACTAAATGCAGCCCACCATCAACTCGCAGTACAATGCCATCACAACGCAACGCGCCATTATCTTATACTGAAAGCACATTACAGGTTGCTATCCAAGCTACAATTGAAGATCGCGATGAGAGCGAACGACGCGTTATTGCAGCCTTTACTGTTCCAAGAAGCACGCTTCGAGACCGACGTGCTGGGGCCCTCCCTCGACGCGATCGCGAGCCCAACTCAAAGAAGCTGACCAAGCTAGAAGAGGAGGCGCTGGTCCAACGTATACTTGACCTTGACAAGCGAGGCATAGGCGCGACAAGGGCTATGGTGCAAGATATGGCCAACGATCTGCTTGCTGAGCGTGGTGGAAAGCCTGTTGGCAAGCACTGGGTAGACAACTTGAAGACGCGTACGCCAGAGATCAAGCTCAAGAGGAGCCGTCCATACGATCGTCAGCGAGCTCTGAACGAAGATGCACGCGTTATAACGCCCTGGTTTGAGCTGGTTGCCAACACCAAGGCCAAGTATGGTATCGCTGATGACGATACATACAACTTCGACGAGACAGGCTTCATGATGGGGGTTATACAAGGTCAGATGGTCTTTACAGGGTCTGAGAAACGCGGCAGTCCAAAGAGGGTACAGCCTGGCAACCGTGGGTGGGTTACAGATATCCAGGGAGTCAGCGCCAAAGGGTGGGCTCTACCACCCTTTCTTATCTTCCCAAGCAAGGTCCTAATTACGTCCTGGTTTCACAACCTACCGCGAGACTGGGTAATTTAAGTGAGCCCTAACGGCTGGACAACAAATGAGCTTGGTCTTGCCTGGTTAAAGCACTTTAATACCCATACTAAGCCGCGTAGTGTGGGTGCCTACAAGCTGCTGATTGTGGATGGCCACGAGAGCCACAGCTCACATAAGTTCCATAAATACTGTGAGGCAGAGAAGATTATTGTCCTCTGCATGCCTCCTCACTCATCGCACCTGCTGCAGCCACTTGATGTGGGTTGTTTTTCGCCCTTGAAGCGGGCGTATGGTGATGAGATCAGTAGCTTGGCACGATACGGCACCAAGCAGATCAAGAAGGAGGCCTTCCTACCAGCCTTTAAAGCGGCTTTTGAGAAGGCAATTACAAAGGAGAATATCTGCGCAGGCTTTAGAGGTGCTGGACTGGTCCCACACAACCCAGAGGCAGTGATATCGAAGCTTGATGTGGTCCTTCGTACGCCAACTCCACCTAAGCCAGAGGACACCCCATGGGAATCAAAAACAACAAGCAACCTCCGTGAGGTAGAGGCTCAATCAACGCTAGTTCGTGAGCGCATACGACTGCACAGAGACTCTCCAGTTTCTCCGCTGCTTAGAGCTGTTGAGCAGCTTAATAAGGGTGTTGCGCTAATAGGGCATGAATCAGTGTTAATGCGACAGGAAGTGGCAGGGCTTCGAAAGGCAGTAGAGATAGCAACAGAGGTAAAGAGTCGAAAGAGAAAGTATATTCGGACAGAGGAGACCCTTACAGTAGGGGAGATAGCTGACTTGATAGCTGAAAAAGATGGTGGTGGGTTAAAAGAGGGTAGAGAGTCCTTAAAGAGGATGCGTACGCAGAGGCACTGTGGACGTTGTAGCGAGCCTGGCCACAACACTCGCACCTGCGCAGTAGATATTGTTGATCTAACTAATAGCGACAAGTCTGAATAGTATTTCTACGTTCTGTATATTGTAATAAATTGTAGTGGTGTTGCAGAAGGTGTAGTATAATAGACAGGCTTTTGAAAACTGGACGGCTCGCTTAGGTTGGACGGCTCGCATGTGAACTACGTTATTTTGATTTTTGTTTAATAACTCCGGTGCGACTGATACAGGATCCTAGCGCTTCTAAAGTATTGATCTTTACGTAGATGCAGCATAGTATTTCAAGTTTTAGACAATTCTATTATCTGGTTGTAGAGTTATTAAGGTGCAAAAATCTTAATTTTTGGTGTAAAATTGAGTGACCGGCTCGCTTGGGTGACCGGCTTGCTTGTGGAGTACGTTAGAGCATCGAGGACTCCTCCGAGCACTTCCCTGTCTCCTAATCGATACGTATACACTGTGGACACATTTGCCAAACGCGTTCACAGGGCGAAGGTCTTCAACTTCAGCCTGGTAGTGCGCTCTATAAATTCGGAGGAAGCGATTTGGCTCAGCGGGATCTGCTGTTTTTAATACAACCTAAACAAGAAAGTCATACTGCCATAGACCAAATTCCGGGCTTCGAAATTGTAACCGAAGACGTTAAACTCAGTAGCCATGCTGCAGGCCGCTGAGTTGCGTTCGTCACCGTTCTTCTAAGACTGCGAATTTGCCATGTTGGAAGATCTCGTCAGGTGGTATCCCCTGACTGTGAAACCGGTGCATGATGGCTTTGGTTCCACAGGGCTCGATGTGCGGGCAGATCCAGTCCCTAGGATTAGCCCGGTCTGCTCCGATGCCCCAGTACATGCCACGTCAGGTTGAATATCGGCCAAGAAGAGATTCAGAAGCACTGTCCCTTGACCCTGAAATGCACGTTGCTTGCTTCGAGGAGCTGCTTGACGAATTCACAACAGGTCGGTCAACTGAAATAGATATAGAATGCTTCAGACTTGGTTCTGCGTTGAACTGCGGAGCGGGCTCGGGCGAGGCACTGGAGACCTTGATGAAGCCGCCATATTCGTACGGACGATCTGTGAGTAGCAGACAAGTGTGTAGCCGCGATCTGCCTGATGTTCAAGATAGGAGTACTACGCCATGATTGGAACCTCAAAGCGAATGAGCTGCTAGATCAGTGCGAGTAAAGTACATATCAGGCGAGAGAAACTTGTCCGCGCGCCTAGTAACATCGTCAAGTGCAACAAGGAGGAAATCACGGAAGTTCGAGTCGATCACACCTCTCTCACTTTGTTGCGCTAATCCGGACTCAGATTCTTGAAGACGACGACGAGACGCTAGGCACAAAGCGAGACGGCCAGGATGGTTGTTGGTCGAGAGTAACTTCGATAATATTGTTTTGTCAAGGGACAGTTCTGTCGCATCAAGACCTTCACTCATCAGTCATATCGTCAACAAGAACGCCATACGCCGCATTACCCTGGGTATACCAATATCATGACGCCCGCTAAGCCAAGATTGACGCGCTCACGTACCAGGGACACCATCCTTGGCTCTTACTCTACCTTCTCTTACTGCCCCTATCGTGACACCTGCCTCGCCAGTCATCCAGCCTGGCATCTTCTCCCCATCCACAATGCCCTCCTCGACTAGTTGCCGAATGCCAGCGAAGACATGTGTGCCGGTGAAGGCAATACGTACATTGGGCACCCAGCCGTCTTCGCTTTGGAGTTGTTCAGTCTCTTGCGCTGTTCGCTCGAGTATTGAAGGTCGACCTCTTCGGCCGCGAGTTAAGGGCTGTGCGCTGAGGCTCGGTGTTTCTCTATCTTGTTCCGCATTATTACTTCGAGCGGCCGGAAAGGGGTCATCGATGCGGACCTCGAACCTCTCGAGGCCTTGGCCATCATCAGGTTGGGCTGAAGTACCAAAGCGGCCTTGTGCTACTTCTTTTCTCCTTTTCAACTCCGGCGTCTCGGTGCTGTCCAGTGCTCTCTTCGGCCGCCCAGGGCCGACCTTGGCTGATGTGTTGGCAACATTCCTTCCCTTATTATCTTTGTTCAGCTCGTCGCTCTTCTGGGTGGTAATAAAGTCTAGTGCGTTTTGACTGAAGCTGTGGTCTTGGAAAATGCTCCACCCTCCTGTAGCACCGTTGCTCTTACCGGGCCCACGGTATGTGAGGAGAGCGTCGAGTGATTTGGTGGTGAAGTTTGTGCTTGTAAGCTGATACCTGGCAGAAGGTCGCGAAAAGGCCTTGGGTATCGCCTGCTGCACAATGTCCCTCAAGTGTCGCCCTTCGTCGCCCACGACTTGCCCTGTGAGTGTAGCCAAGGACGAGTACACAAATGGCGAACCATTGGGCCATACGAAGAATACTGCCTTGGCACTGTCCGTGCTATTCGAATCGAGTGCGAGCGAAGTCTCATTGCTGTAAGGGGAGTCGTGTATGTAGACGCGCAGAATGGTCATGGGTGATGTCTTGATCCGTGTAATCAAATAGTGCGCCTTCATCAGCGGTGTGAGCTCTCGTGCGAGGTTCGACATGAATGTCTGTGCTTGGAAGCGGGGGAGGTGGTCGGAGTCGTTCGTGACTTCCATGTCCGTGATGGCTGAGCGCACGTTGGGTATCCGCGTCAGTCTCCTTGCGGTCCAGCGCAACGAGTTTGGGTGGTCGAGCAAATACTGTATCTCAGCTGTCGCGAGCATGTACATGGACACCCCACTTCTCCAGTCTCCTTCGAGTATGCGGTCGAGCACCTCTCTCCTGCCTCCCTTGCGCGCGGCTAGCTCCTTGTACGTCTCCAGCAGCTCCTCATAGCTCTGCGCCGGCTCGTATAGTTCCTCGTTCAGATCATCATCGTCTTCATCTTCAGCATCGTTGCGGTCGCTGAGTAGGAACGGCTTGCAGAAGTCGCGGTTCTTCTTGCTCAGCCATTGCTGGGCGAGCGAGATAAGCGACGGACGGGAGAGCTTCGTGAAGGTGCGCTGGACATCACGGTGGGTGACAGGCAGGCGGTGCGAGTGGGGGATATTCTTGTAGTCTGGAGCAATAGTAGCCATGGCGTGCGGCGCATTGATGCTCTACATGGGAGCTATGGGAGCTATGGATGTTGTTTACCGAGTGCCTTCCTTATCGATTGGAACGCGTCAGGCGCGACTGAGCTGACACGTGACTTCTTCCAATCTACTTCCCGATGGTCGACGTTTTCCCTCCAGAGCACGCACCTCAGCGGCTATAGGATCTTATTGGCAGCTCCCAAAATTCGGAAACTCCGTCCAGAAGCAGGACATGTCCGCTTGTGGCGCTCACGTGCCTTGCACTTCACAGCAACGCTTTGCATGCTCACGGTGCAAACGCAGCCCCGGAGGAAACGTGGAGCGGGTGGTGAAACGTGATTGGCTTGCCTATTTCCGATGCTTCCTTTGATTACCAACCTGATTATTAGTGAGCAGAACCATACTAACCACCCGCAGGTAAAGCAGCGGTGGAAGAGATGCAGTTTGGAATACCCGACGAAGCGCAGCGTATTCGCAACTCTCATTGCACTCTGTGAACCGCATCCCGAAATTGGAGAAGAATTGCGACGATCGCAAAGCATTTGCGGGAGTGAGAGCGTGGGGTGAGCTGTGCGTGCACGATCTCGGCAAACGCTGCTCTTACATCGGCCAAACTGTCAACAGATCAAGACTAGGCGACCAGGAGCCGATGCGCGGGGCTGAACGGCTTGCAAATCCTCCCAGGCGCTGAAAGCGATTTAACGTCACCACTTGCAGCTGTTACTCTCTACCCATCACCAGCCATCTCTTCATCACCGTAGGACGACATCATCTTGTGTGGAATTACTGCACTCGCGACTAGAGCATCCGGAGATCGCGACGTCAAACGCGCCTGACGCAAGCGCGCCGAATCGGACCCAAAGTCCCACAGCCTCTGAAAGAGTCCGGCCGACTCCACGAAGACCCCTCGATATTGACTACACCACTCCAACAACAGCTGTTCACACCTATCGTCAACTTCGATCACCACGCCGACGCTCATGTCGGGATACAAGGGACCACGCGGACCCAATGTGTCCCAGTACATTGCCAACCTGAACCAACTGTCGCCGCCTTCTTCCGACAACCTCGTTGAGCCGCAACCCGTTACTGAAGACTTCTCCGCATTCCTGAACACCGATTTCTTCGACATTAACGGCGGCACCAACGTCGACCTCAACTCGGGTATTGACTTCGACGTCGATTTCGATATCAAGCAGCCAACCCAAACTACTGCCGAGCCTACTCCGAGGAACAGCATCAGCACCACCAGTGCGAAGCCCGACATGGAGTTCAACTTGAATGGTAAGTTCGCTTGACGCGCTTGACGCTTTCCTTCCATTGCTGCAGCCTCTCTTTTCCGTTCTCAGTCCACCACACGGCTGGATGTTCTTCACTTCGCTGCCAGCCAATCACATGTGCATCCTATGCACACACCCCACTGCCATGTACAGCAAGCCCCCACACAGCTCGACCCCAGCCACTCACAGTGCGAGGGAGAGCTGCTGCGCTGCTGCTGAGCTTAATATCCCCTCCAAGCACGCAATTGCACAGCGCCAGTAGCGAAGCTCATGATCATGTCCTTGGGCTTTACTTTGTCCATACCGTCATTCATTCAATGCACTGCATCGTCAAAACCAACAACAGCCATGGCTGACTTTGACCTTTTTGCAGGCGACTTCCAGTTCACCGACTTCAATAACTTCGGCGCGGCACCAATCATCGACACATCCATGGCCGGCCTGTCGCAGCCACAACCCCACAGCTACTCCATCCCTGCCACCTACGCACCGCAGCCCAGCGCACTCTCTCCA
The DNA here is from genome assembly GCA_009982855.1 of Lizonia empirigonia. Lineage (NCBI taxonomy): Eukaryota > Fungi > Ascomycota > Dothideomycetes > Pseudoperisporiaceae > Lizonia > Lizonia empirigonia. Next base: position 586,755 of record JAADKA010000024.1, read on the forward strand.
GTCAACTATGATGACTCTTCGAAGAAGCGGAAGCTCGAAGACATCACTGTCGGTACACCCATCCAGCACCTGGACGAGCACGCCCGCGTTGCTGCGGAAGAAGACAAGCGCCGTCGCAACACAGCTGCATCCGCCCGTTTTCGCGTAAAGAAGAAGCAGCGCGAACAGGCCCTGGAGAAGACAGCAAAGGACATGAGCGACCGCGTACAGCAGCTCGAGGCTAGGATCGGGCAGCTGGAGACGGAGAACGCATGGCTGAAGGGACTAATCACCGAGAAGAGCAGCGGTAAGAGCTCAGCGTCTGAGCTGAAGGCGCTGTTGAGCAAAAATGAGGAGCAGAAGGCCGGACGGAGTAGCCCTGCGCACACTGAGGGCGTGGGCACCGAGGCCTAGTCGCGAAGGTGGGAGCCAAAAGTGCGAATGAAGCTGTTCTGATGTTTTCACGTTTTTATATCCCAGTTTTGAGAAGCTGGCGGTTTGATATGAATTGGATGATAGGCTCGGGGGAAATACGAAGCGACGAGTAAATGCGATACCTTTTGATTTGTTCAACATAACTCAAACACTACCCATTTCTATCCCCTCGCTCTCCCACTTCACCAGTTCTACGCGCAACACGTCTTCCGCGACCTTGCCGCCCCTCACTCACCACATCACCCCAAACTCCAGACATTCCCCAGCGCACGATGCGGCTACCCTCGGCGCACGCTTGAACGACATCTCGCAAGAAAATGACGCTATCCTCGCCAACACCCAAACGAGCATGCCGCACCGCATACCGCACCTTGCGTACCACACATCCCACGCGAAGAGCCTCTTCCGGCAACTAGACCCAGTCGTATAGACCCTGCATGCACATGCGCATGCGAGGCCGTGCTCGGTGGCTGCAGCGGCCAATATGGTGTGTCAGTGAGTGGGTGGGCACGTGCGCATGTGCACGTCTGGTTAGGTATATTGTAGACACCCTTGTTTCAACATCTGTCTTTGCTCATTCGTGTAGCTCCTCTATGCATGCAGCAGACGTAGCGACGGCGGCGGCACTTGAGACGAGCATCGATTGGCTGACCACTCTAGTATGATGAGCAGTGTCGTGTGCAGCGGTCGATACTCTGTTGAAGATTGTTTGTTTGTTTGTTTGATTCCTACTCGGTTTCAGCCGCGTTCTGCGCAGCTATGCCCGGATGCAAAGGGTTGGCGGACAGCCGACGCTTTGCCGAAAAGATATCGACATCGCCCCACTTCACCATACCAGTAGTATGGCCAGCTGTCCCCTCGCCTTTGCGTGGTCTGGCTTCTATCTACGACTATGTACAATTTGTCTCCAGAAGTGACGTGTTTGTCTGTGTTTGTGTTCCTCAAGTTGTTGTTCCTGTGTGTATGCCGTACTCGAAATCTTATGTGTGGCGTTGTTTCAAGGCTCGTAGAGGCGCGTTGCCTCGTGTGTCGCGTCCGCAGTACCTTCAGTCTCACCCTAATGCTCAGCTTCGTCTATGTGTACCTGCCCTCATGCCCTCAGGGCTTGAATAAGGTCCCATCGTTCTTGTTCCTTTGTGTTTTGTTGCAGCTCACTAGGTTCCTATGTGGCCATGGTGTGTGGTGTGACCTGCCACCAGGCGCAGCGGCAGCAGCATTTCGTCGCGACGCAGCTCCACAAGAGCGATGCTCCGCTCGTGCGCGCCGTCGAGCCTACTGAGCATGAGAGCTCTCGTACGAATCTCCTCAGACCTTGTCGGGTGTGTCGAAGGGGCACCACTCCCTCAACACGTGGGGCGACAGTGGACGAGGCTGTCTGGTGATCAGTAAGTATGTTGTGGCACCGATGGTAGCATGCCGGGGTATCTGTGAAGAGATTCGCGTGGGAGGTGATGCTGTTCAGCCCGAGGGCTCGTCGATGCGGGACGTCGCAGACATTGTCGATTGGTGATGGGCTGACCAGGAAGCCCATCGGTGACTGTTGTGTGTGTATTGCGACCATGATGCTCAAGGGGTGTCTGGGCTCCGTCGTCGCGTCTCGCGTTGCTGTGTTGCGGCTAGATGGCTGCCGCTGCATTTGGTGGACGTGTCATTCTAAGTAGCTTGCTCGCAGAGTTTGTTGATCCGTCCCTGCCAGGGCCGCAGCGGCGGCTCTACAGGTACCAGACCTACGCGGAGGGACGCGTGATGGCCTGTAGAGACCGTTGCGGCCTCTGGCAGATGTGTTTGCACGCTTTTGTGATGGTAATTCCAAAAATTGAGTTCTCGCTGTGTGTGGTGTTTTTCTACTCTGTTGAAGAAGGAAAGGTGGCTGACTACTCTGCGACTCCATCTTTTGATAGCTTCTTAGGCACGCTTTGGAGCTGTTTATCTGGAGATGCATGATTGCGCTTCGCAATAGCAGTGCACATTGCCTGGCGGCGAAATACGGGTGCAATTATACAATCGGGTGCCAAAAGTCTGTTCGCGTTGACGCATGGACCACCACAACCACATTTGATTACCAACTTCAAAGCAGTATAACTCTCTACTACATAGACCAAATAAGACAATTAGGGTTGCAAATTAATCGCATTACGCTTAGTATCTAGTCTGGTAGCCCTTTGCACGTCGCACAGCGTCTAGGCGTCGTGGCATAGACCTAATAAGGCGTTTGATCAGTGCGTCAGGTATAGCAGCCCATGCCTCAATCAACCCCAATTCGAACGCCTCCCACTCAGCTAGAGAGTCTCCCATATAGTCAAATTCAGGATGCAGCTCATGGAGCTTCTTTTTAAGTGCCTACCACATGTGTTCAATAGGGTTAAGGTCAGGTGAGTATGGTGGCCATTTGATCGTAGCAACACCATGAACCTCTAGCCACTCCTTCGAGACCTGGGAAGTGTGGATAGGTGCGTTATCCTGCATAAACCACTCGCCTGGCCTGTAGCTGTCCTGGAGACCTTCCTCAAGTGCTCGTATGTAGCTCTGAGCTGTGTATCCATTGCGTTTGGCTGATGTGTCGCGATTCATAATTACTAGACGACTACGCCTTGCTCGGCCACCTGGAGTCATCCATATTGAGCCCCATACCATACGAGCAGGTTGGCGAGCAGTGGTGACCTCCTCAACCATCTCGTGCGACCATTTATCCTCAGGTAGTCGCCATACCCAGGGCGTGTTGTGGCCAGATCCACGAGCAACGCTGCACTCGTCACTGAACCTGATAGTACGCCTCCCAAAATCAAACCCCAGCCATTCATTAGTAAGATTGAGGCGTTCCGCAGCTGTGTTCTTGTTGATTTTTGGCCTACGTCTCGCTCTGAACTTGCGGTATCCCTCGTCAGCCATTGCGCGCTGCACAGTACGCTTAGAAACGCTGGGGTAGGTAGTATTGGCGTCCCACAGTCCAGCCTCCTCCATAAGCTTGTGGTACTCAATACCTGGGTTTTTCCGAGCAATCCGTAGCAGCCGGCGATGGTCTCTACTAGTCAATGTAGGTGGCCAGCCTGTCCGAGGCTGCGTTGTGGTGCTGCAGCTGGTTGTCCATCGGAGTACTGTTTTCTGTACGCACCGCTGCGAGCAGTCCAGCGCGTCAGCAACTTCGCTTGTCGACACACCAGCCTCAACCTGGGCTAAGCAGTATATCCGTTGGGCTTCTGATAATTCACCTCCGCGCACTCGATTTGATGAAATTTTAGTGCTAAAAGCTCTCATATTGATGTAGTCGTGTGTAGTTGAAGAAGATACCCCTCTTTAGAGTTCGCGTTGTTGAAATGGTCTGTGCACACGCGCGAACAGACTAAAGTCCTAGTACAGTATATGTGTCTTGCGTCTAGTGAGTACTACATCCGATAACGTGCCCGTGCGCAGTGTGCCCGGATTCACAGTGTGCCCCGCAGAACACCAACGCGCGTCTCAACACCACAACTCCAACGCGCGATAACTCCACGACCATGGCTCCGATTGATGAGGCGATTGAGGATCTAAAATTGCGAGGTTCAGAAGAACAATTTACATTGAAGGAAATTGCTGAAAAGCATGGCGTTGACCGGTCAACTCTGGGGCGGCGATGGAGAGGCGTGACAGAGCCTAGGGATGCTGGGCATGCCAGCAGGCAAGCTCTCAACCCAGAACAGGAGTTAGAGCTTGTACGATATATCACTAAGCTTACTAAGCAAGGCCTACCTCCTACGAGGGAGATGATCAGGAATTTCTCATCAGAAGTAGCCCGTCAGCAGCTCAGCGAGAGCTGGGTTACTCGCTTCATCAACCGGCACGAGATCCATCTCATCTCAAAGTGGACCACCGCCATGGATCGTACGCGCCACCTGGCTGATTCTGAGTCAAAATACCGTCTCTACTTGGAGCTACTGCATCAAAACATCACTGAATATCACCTTGAGGCTCGAGATATATACAATATGGATGAGAAGGGCTTCTTGATTGGCTTGATAGGCAGAAGCAAGAGAATATTCAGCAGGCGTCAATGGGAGAAGAAAGAGGTTCGAGCATCTCTCCAGGATGGATCACGTGAGTTTCTGACACTCCTAGCCTGCTGTTGCGCCGATGGGAGCTCGCTGCCTCCAAGCCTCATATACGCAGCTGCAAAAGGAGCTATACAATCAAGTTGGGTAGAGGATATCAAGGCAGGAGAACATGAGGTCTTTGTCTCATCATCTCCAACAGGCTGGTCAAACGATAACATAGGCCTAGCTTGGCTTGAGCAGGTGTTTGATCGCTGTACAAAGCAACGATCAGGTAGATGGAGATTACTTATCCTTGATGGCCATGGATCTCATGTCACGATGGAGTTTATCGACTACTGTGATCGCCACAGGATCCTTCTCATGGTCCTTCCACCCCATTCAACTCACACGCTCCAGCCGCTCGATGTAGTGCTGTTGAAGCCACTCTCTCAAGCCTACTCCAACGAGCTCACCAACCATCTCCACAAGGCTCAAGGCCTTATTCCAATCAAGAAAGGGACTTTTTCCCACTCTTCTGGAGCGCCTGGATATCCTCCTTCACGGAGAGCCTCGTATTGAAGGCCTTGGAAGCTACTGGGATCTGGCCGATGGATGCCAACGTTATCCTTCGTAGATTTGCCAGCACGCCAGAAGCTGAGAGAAGCTCATCATCAGTTCAAGCGTTCACCATCTCTCTGTGCAGAACGAGCTTTTAAAGCATGAGAATGAGGACTTAAAGGAGGCTCTTCAACACAAAAAGAAGCACAAGAAGAAGGGCAAAGCTCTTGACCTTCAACAGCGCCAGGAGTATCACGGTGGCGCCGTCCACTGGTCTCCTCGCAAGCTGCGTGAAGCTCGAGCTAGAGAAGTAGTACGGGAGCGAGATGAGATGGAGGAGAAACTCCAAAAAGCACGGGCCAAAAAGCAGCGCGAGGAGGCTCAACTGCAGCGTCAAGTTGAGCTCGAGGAGAAGCGTGTGGAAAGGCAGAGGCTCAAGGACGTCAGGGAGCAGGAGAGAGCTGAGAAAGCAGCTGAACGCGCGCGCAAAGTTGAAGCTCAACACCAAAAAAAATCTATCCAACAAGCTCAACAACGCAAGCGTAAAGCCTCACGAGTAGTCTTACCAAGTAACAAGCGTCAAAAACGCGCTGGCGCTGCTCACGCTGGTGTTCAAGCTGGAGATGAGCTATCTGCTACTCCAGCCAAAGTCACATCACGTGGCCGCAACGTCAATCTCCCACAAAAATATAGATAGTACAAGTTGATTGCAAGCATCTAATTACTACAAAACTATATTTCTATCAATATTAAGCTATTGCGTGGCGCTGTACAGCCTCATTTTGAGATTGGGCATGTGGTGTTCTGCGGGGCACACTGTGAATCCGGGCACACTGCGCACGGGCACGTTAATCGTCGACCGACCAGCGTCTGTGGGGCGCATGCCCGTTGCAGGGGGCACAGCACCTACTACTTTGCAAATAACCTATAAATTTACAAGATACAATAGGAGTAGGCAGAAGAGGCTCGCCGGGAAATTATCATCAAATTTTGACGTTAAGATCTTCCGTGGTTGTTGAACTGTATGTCCCTTCACATGTAGGGCTGAATCAGGCCTCACTTATGCTGGTCGGTCGACGATTATCGGATGTAGTAGGCCTGGTCGTAGACGGTGCTGTGAACACCTTGGTTACTATTGGCAAAAATGGTGCCTTGCTCTTGATGATGACGTCGTTTTGGGCGGAGTCCCAGCACATCGCACTGCGAACTTTGTCTACCACCCTAGGAGATTGTTGGGTTCGAGTCAATCATAAGGCTCACAACTCTTCTGAAAAAAAGGCATCTTTTAGTTTCCTGGCGCGACGAGCGAGCTGAAAGAGTAGCCTGGAGGGCTTCGGGCTACTGGCATCATTGACGTGCTGGAAATGGACGTATGATTCGCTAGCCTATGAACATGCATACCAAACGCCTTTATACAGTTAAGTCTTCTTCGTCGAACCTCGAGCTCCTTCTCACCCTCTGATGACAGGAGAATGCTCCTTTCTGACACCATGCAGGTTCCATCTACCTCCCTCGCTCTGCGGCGACAGCGTCTTGACCACTGCGAGATGGCATCTGGGGTACCTTCCGGCTGCTTGATCGCTGTTGGCACTTCATCTACACTCGAAGGAGCCATGCTCTATATGGCGATCCATGTGATTGTGATAACGATGTCCATGCCCTTCTTCTCAGCAGCCTCCCACTTGTAGCTGTATGTCCCATCCTTCTCGTTGTTCCAGTACGCACCAACGGCGCTGTGCATACCGTGACGGCCGTGCTTCTCAGGTTCTGAAGGCGAGCCGATGTGCTGGATGACGGTGCTGTTGGCAATGTATTTGTAGGCCGGCTGTGTGGGTTCGGCGCCCTCAGTCTTCACTGTTGTGGCGCTGATGAGCGACTTCAGGATGTTTTGCTGGCTTTAGTGTTAGTGGTCTGACCACAAAAGTAGCTTTGTAGTGAGTGGCAATAACAAGGAATAGATCAGAGTTGCGACAAGCGCTGTGGTTTTGTATTCAGTCGGCGGGGTCTTAAACCGCCTCATTAACACGGACCAAATGTTCTCATCATGTAGAAAGAGGGATTTGCGGTGGTAAAGCAGACACAGAGGAGGATATTTGCTAGCTCGCGTATCTCGTGTAACAGGGCGGTGGTGGCTTACGATGATCTCTGTGTTCCAGTCTGCGACCTTGGAGTGGTCGTAGAGCGCTGCTTCGCCGATAGCTTGCTCGCAGGCCTAACATCAGTGTTAGTCGTGCGTTGAGTGTCAATGAGTGAGAATACACACGGTGCTGGCGATCTTCTGGAGCTGCTCAGTGGGAAGCGGTGAAGCGGCCTGTTGGTGTTAACGAAGTGTTCAGCTAGAGCTGCGTTGAGTACTGACGGCCATTGTGGATGTGTATAGAGAAATGTAGTGATAGATTCGGGGATGTATGTGATGTGTGGCTGTATGTCGATAACGATTGCAGGCAAGCGTCTGTTGTCGTGAATGTTTGTTGCGAAGTTAGCGTCGTTGCCGTCGTCCAGGCCCGTTTTGGACGCGCGCAGACGCAACAAAGCCCGCGTCACGTGGGGCTCTGATTGGTTGCAGGGCCATCACAGCTCCAACGCCTCGAGCGGATCGCCGTTCCCACCACAAGGCATGAGCTTGATTCCTACAAAACTTTGACAACCCTTGTACTACCTTCAGAAAGAGATCCTGCAGCTGTGTGCGACGACAGCAAGAGCATCGTGGGCCAATTGACCAGTACAACACCCGTGACGTCGCTCTAGAAGCTCCCGTTCAACAGCAGTGGGGCTACACAACATCGTCATGTCGAGCCAACCTCTCCTTCAGACTGCGCCGGGTATGTCAAACTTCAATATTCTTCCAGACCAAAACTAATGATCCTCAGGCAAGCGCATTGCCCTTCCCACCCGCGTCGAGCCCAAGGTCTTCTTCGCAAACGAGCGTACCTTCCTCTCATGGCTCAACTTCACCGTTATTCTCGGCGGCCTCGCCATTGGTCTCCTTAACTTCGGCGACAAGGTCGGAAAGATTAGCGCTGCCCTCTTCACACTGGTCGCTATGATGGCCATGGTGTACGCCCTGTTCACATTCCATTGGCGCGCGAAGAGCATCAGGATGAGAGGTCAGGGTGGTTTTGACGACAGGCTCGGTCCCACCATTCTTACACTGGCGCTCTTTGCGGCAGTCGTTGTCAACTTCGTGCTGAGGATGACCATGGCGGATGGCAAGAAATAGAGGAGTGGTGGTTAGAATGACGGTTGGGAATGTCAAGACTGGGAAGAGAAGGAGAGGATATGGAACGCGATAGGGAGGGGATTAGTTGTTCAAGAGTGTTTGACCTAAGAAGACACTGAGGAGATGACTTATTGGCGTTGAGTCAAGTTTTGCATTGCATTGCCACGACGAGGACATGGGCATGTTGTTCTGTGTACATGGTTGACGGCAACAGCGGATCGTTTTTTGTTCCTAGGCCCAAGCTGAGTATGCGATCGGCTCAGACAGTAGAGATCTGTTGACTAGCTGACACAATTGAAATCGGCCGAATCAGCAAGTGCTCAAATCGCACTCACAACAATGCAAGCAGCGTGGGACTGAGATGATTCATTCGCTATCGAGTGGCACACGAGACAAAGTACAGCTAGAAAACTCAGGAGCGGTTTGATAGTGCGAAAGACAGAAGCACAGGTTGGTAAAGATGAATTGTTGAATTGCGTTCACTCACAACGCGAGCATCATGAACTTTCTCTACCTCTTCACTCAAACTCTCTTGGCGAACTTCTTAGCCATGTTCAATCTCGCCCAAAGCGCAAACATACTCGATACCAGTGCTACGCCTCCGGCGTAGAAGATGGCTGGTCGATACACCTCGACGTTCCCTCCATCGGCTTTCTCTGAACCCCCCGACGCTTGCAAGATGTAACCTGCAACGGGCGCACTCAGCAGGTACCCAAGAGTCCAACCAGTAATCGCCATACTCATCGCCACAGCTGCTCTCCCTGGTCCGAAGACACTGGCAACAACTGTAGGGAAAACGGTAAAGTACGCGCCATTTGCCATACCATTGAGGACAGCAAAAGCCAGCAAAGGCCCTAAGGTGTTGGAAACCGGCCAAATCGCTAGCATACTGACTGCGTTCAGCATCATCGTGACGACGAAGACGTTCGTAGGGCCGACCTTATCGCATAGCGGTCCTCCTGCGAATCGTCCAACAGCGTTACACGCATTGAACGCTGCCACCAGTCCCGCACCAGTTGTTGAACTTAATCCCAGTGACTGAGCGAAAAGAGGCAAATAGTATGGCGGCACAAATAGGGCAAAGGTACCGATGGCACCTGCCACAAACATTGCCGTGAACGGCACGCTGCGAAACATGGTGAGGTCGACGAACGGTGCCTTCCTTACGGGCACAATTCTATCCTTCATAAACCAAGCGGCGGGCAATCCCATCCCAACAGTCAACAATCCCTGGATGCGAAACGTCCAGTTAATGCCTAGGCGTTGCACAAGGGCTTCCAGCGCGATAGCCATGACTGTCCCGCCGATACCGCCACCGAGCTTGACGATTCCATTTGCCAACCCCAGACGCCCAGAGAAATACTGCACAGGCAGCTGGTTGGTAACGGTGTATACCGCGTTTATGCCTACTCCAGCTAAAAGGCCAATCGTACCGAAGAGGCCTGCGACGTTCGATGTACAAGAGCCAGCAGCAATGAGGCCTAGCCCCATCATTGTCACACCCGTCATGGCTGTAACCCGTGATCCAAAGCGTTGTGCGAGCTTCGACGCCACAATACCGAATGCAACGCCGCAGCACAGATTCAACGAGCCAATAAAGGAAATTGTGGCCGTAGGCACGTGGGAGAGCGTGCTGTTGAGAAGTGCGGTTTGGAGGATGCCCCAGCAGTTTGTCGTTCCATTGATCCAGAAGGTTACGATAAATCCGGCCAAGACGACCGCCCATCCATCGCCGCCATCAGGAATTGCAGTGGTACTAAATGGTCCCGGACCGCTGAGTGTAGTGGATTTTGGATTTGGTGAGCCAGGTGATGTCCGTGTTTCTTCGTCTGAGACCAAGTGTCGATTTGAGTCGTTATGTAGCTCCATTGTGGACGTCACATGAGAGTTTGAGAATGTCGGGAACTGCACCTTGCAACTGTTGTCAGGGTTGGGGTAGCGATAGAGCTCCAATTCCGGCTCTTGGAGCTGGGTCGTGGTAGACATGACGAAACTGAGATGAGGCCAAGTCTGATGTGGACTGTTGTTGCTGTTCCTAAGGTCTATCCTAGGGCATGAGCGTCATATCATTCTCGCTGGTTGCAGGAATTTTTAAAAGCGCCGACCAACATCGGTGGGTCATTGTGACTTTGAAGCTTGGACGATATTCGGTGTGGGTTGTCATCCTACGGCCATCAGACGTTGATGCGCTATTCGTACTCGCAGCTGAGCGCGTCATGGTGCGGAGCCCTGGAGTCTTTCGAGTGCGTTCTGCAACAATCCCACAGCAAATTATGCTTACAATCGTGCCTCATCCACGCCCTGTCTGAGTTCTGCACGCCTTACGTCTCTGAGCACTGTTGAGATGTGGGAAAATAGACGTCACCGATTGTAGCTGTGAGAAAACGCGCCAATGAGTGTGCGCAAGTCATGAGGCTGAAGGCGGAGGCGATCATGCCTGGACCAGTATCGCCAGAAAACAGCTGAGTAAAACAAAAGGACCAATCACAACCCGGTTGCGCTTTCCCTCACTGCGTCTAGACTACCGGCTCAGGCTAGTTCCTTCCCCACCACAGCCCCAGAATCTCAAGCATCTGTGGTCTTCAAAACCAATCTCTCGATATTATCAACGCATATCATCGGTTCAAAAGTATGGGCACAGGAGTCGAGGCCGAGTGGAAGGCTCTTTTCGACTTCCCTTCAGACAGCACCTCCTTCGACTTCACAGGTCTAAACGGCTTTTCAGACACAGATGGCTTCGATTCACCTGCGGTCTGCCTATCTGGGCAGTCGACACCTGGCGAGGGTCAACGTGCCTTAAAGCTTGGAGATGGCCTCCAAAGTCTCTTAGACACCACAGCATTAGGAGAAGAGACAGCCATCGCAGCACCAACGCCGAAAAGTGGAGGACGATTCTCGAAAGAAGTTGTTCGAATGTTAAGGAATTGGCTGACTGCTCACAAAGCCCGACCGTACCCAACAAATGAAGAGATGGATATGCTGCAACAACGAACTGGGCTGAACAAGACGCAAATCGCGAATTGGTTCGCCAACGCTCGAAGGCGTGGCAAGCTACCAAGAGCACCGTCTTCGCACTCTTCACCCAGCACCTCGAGCAGACCTATCGAGATTGCCCCTAGACCTGATACCCCAGCCCCAATGAGAAGCATGCGCTCTATGAACCCAATGGAAAGATGGCAGTCCTCGCCGCCGGAACATGAACCTGCTGCCGCCTCAGCAATCGCTCGCGCCGTCGAGTCGAATGGTGGTGTGCCTTTGCGTATGTAACAGCTTACTCATTACCCATCTTTAGTCTTGAGATTCTGATTTTCATTGCAGTCGATGGAACTCTTGATTTCCTTGATTACAGAGACAACACCTCACAGTCATGGTACAACACTTCCTCGGCAAGCAGCGCTGGAACCTCAGCCTCCAGTGAGTTCTCGGGCGCTTCGAAGCACTCCACTCCCTCGAGATCTGCAGAGCCCGCAGCGTTCTCGCGCCCAGTCCGTAAGCGACGAGCGCAAAAGCAACGTACTCGCATCCGACGAACTTCCTTGGTTGGTTCTTTGCTACCTTACCAGTGCACTTTCTGCACTGAAGACTTCAAGACCAAACATGATTGGCAGCGTCATGAAAAGTCATTACACCTTCCAATAGAACAGTGGGTATGTTCTCTACACGGTCCCCGGGTTCTAAAGTTGGACACTGGGCAAATGTGTTGTGTGTTCTGCGGTGAGCCGGACCCAGATGACGCACACTTCGATGTCCACAACTACCAACCATGCCATGAGCGAACACTAGAAGAACGTATCTTCAATCGCAAAGATCATTTGAATCAGCACCTGCGACTAGTTCACAACGTCAAGTTTGACAAGTGGTCGATGAGCTCTTGGAAAATACCAATGTCCAACATAAAGTCCCGATGTGGTTTCTGTGGACTGAAGATGAATACTTGGGAGGAAAGGATCGAACATTTGGCTGGACACTTCAAGGAGGGCAGAACAATGGCATGCTGGCAGGGTGACTGGGGCCTAGACAAGCGACATCTAAAACTTCTCGAGAACGCCATACCACCCTGTTAGTATCTTCTACTATTGTGTCTCAACAAAATACTGACTATCCCATGACAGATCTCATCGACTATGAGCGGAACACGCCAGCTCCCTTTAGCGCCAGCCAAACGCCTCATGGTTCACCAACGACGGCTTATGAGCTGATCAAGATCGAGCTGCATCACTCCATGCAGACGCATTTCGACCTTACCGGCAGGATGCCCGAGAACTCTGCCATGCAACTCGAGGCTTGCCGTATTATTTTTGCGTCTGAGGTGTTGTCTACTATCCAGAATGTCGGTCCTTCTTCGTGGTTGCGCGACTTACTCATGTCGTGCAAGCAAACCGCGAATGAAGCCAAATTTGGACCATTGAGACTACGTGATGAAAGCAGGTTTTCAATCGTTAAGATCAACGGAAGGGACAATCTCTTTGAGCTATGTCCACTTGAGGCCCAGCTGTGGACTTTCGTAAAAGCCAAAGAAGCGACTGGAGTCGCGGTGATTGATGAAGCAATCCAGGAAGAGGCAAGTAAGATCATCAACTACATGGAGCAAACCTTGAAAACGCCTTCTGATGTGTTCGCGAACTGGCTGATTACGCTGATCTACGCCGACACGGACTGGCTTCAAAACTTCAAGGAGCGCGCTTCTTCCAGTCAGTCTCTATCAGATGCAAAGCCTTTTGCACCGAGCCCTGGTTTAAACCTAGCCTACGAATCTGCCCCAGTGATGCGGCCTGTTCCATTGCAAATGCAAACTGCCCCTCCGACTGCTGATGCCAGCATGCCGAATGTTCATATAGATCCGGCAACTTACCACTTGGCGAGAGGGTTAAATGCACCGCTGGACAAGAACAACTTGTTCCCTCCAGCACGGTCGAGGATTTTTATAAACAGTACCAACTTTTTCTCGTCGCTGGTCCGCGATCTGGCTCGCTGGGTAGCAGCAACGATGTCGCCCAACAACCCCAACAGCCACATTCCGACCGATGAGGAGCTTCAGCGCCAGGCT